>CM073445.1:16465000-17107500 GCA_037074515.1 Mimosa bimucronata
AAAGGAATGAAAATATTACACATTAAAATTCACTAAAAATATGAGAATCAGGTAGAAACATTTTCCAATACTACCCTTAAACATAATTATGTAATTAAGCCGTAATTATCTCAACTAAAGTTCGAAAAATGCAAAAAAAAAAAAAAAAAAAAAAAAAAAAAAAATTATAAACATGTAAAAATAATGAGATATATCACGTCATATGCCACAATTTCTGTGCTTCATGCATGAACTCACTGTCTCACTCGAAGCATGTAATCTATATCACTCACAAACATGTTCGTAGTTATTTTTATTTTGGATTTCATTGATCCTCTTGCATTTTATGTATATGGTGAAATCGGTCCTCTTGCATTTTTTTTTTTTTGCATATGGTTTATGTCATGGATTACATATGGTGACAATTAACAATCATATTCTTCAACTGAAGTAAACAAGATTTGGTTTCATCCCATGAACATGAATTTTATGTAGCCTTATGAGATTGCGAAAGGGAAATGTTTAAGATAATATATGAATCTAAAGACAATACAACATCAATATAACTGTTTTTTCTGCCAACAATTCTATAATACTCCCTATGGTCCTAATTATAAAATTACTTTAACTTTTTTTAGAGAAATTAATGATGTAAAATTAATCACTTTAAATTATCTATAATTACTTTTTTTCCTCAAAATTAATTTATTCTACATATAAACTAACCTATAATCTAATTACATGTGACATATATTATAACTTAGTGGTCGAATTTGCTTCCTTAGCTTCCACAAAAATAAAAAAAAAGTCAAAATGATCTTATATTTAGAGCTGGAGGGAGTAATATATAGTTGAAAAATGCTCCATTTTCCGGATTTGGATACTTCTTGTGTCTAAAAGTTCATCAAGTCTCACTAATATAACTTTTAATGGGAGACTTTTTTCCAAAAAAAGGAATAAGTATTATTGGTTTTAGTAAAAAAAAATGAACAATAATTATCTAGTTTATATATTTTTAATCCTTCTCCATATTTTCAAGTCTAGACTAAAATGTGAAATATTGTTGTGCGAATATGATAAATGAGTACTATTTTTCCTTTTTTATTCCATAGGTCACCATACCTAAAGAAAATAAAAATAAATATGCCAACTAAAGCATAAATGTTTGCCACAAAAAAAGAAGCATAAATAACTTTGAGGATCCTGAATTAACTGATGACCATACCTATATCAATTTTCATACACATCCGTTTCATTACTTCTATACATACATATATATATATATATATAATATGCCATGCTCTTGTGTCATGTAAAAACAGGGCAATCCTTAATGGCGACTCCTTTGGCCGTTGGGCAGTGTGCAAGAGAACAGCCATCTATATCATTTCCCCACCAATCAAGACTAATATCTTCTAATCCAAGGCAAAGATACAAAAGTACACCCATAAACGCAAGACCAGCATCAAGTGCCCCAGAAAGCACATAGTTCCTACGCTTCCACCAATCAGGAAAGTACCTATACGCTACAAATCCCGAAAGAAACCCGACTATGATCCAAGTGGTGTAGTTCACGGCCGTTGCCGGTGGCATCATCCCGGTCGCCCCGAGCAAAACCGGAAGGTTGATAAGTGAAATCCACTCTTGTTGTGGGAATGCCTTTGCAGCCAACCAAACTAATAAAGGAGCAATTGCACCTCCCAAGAAGAACCAATTCACTGCCTCATAGTAACCTTCGTCTCCGAAGATCCTACGAGGCCCAATCAAACCCCAAATCACGGAAGCGTCATAGAAAACCGTGTCACTCGGACATGTCCATACAGAGGATGTGTCCTCACATATGTCTGGAATTGTTTCCATAAGCCACCATGCTGTTCCTAAGTACACAATTCCTGAAATTAAGGTTCCCACAACTTGGGCCATGAACATTGTTCTGGGTGGGATTTTCATGTAGTGTCCTAACTTCAAGTCTTGTAAGAATGTAATTGCTTGTGTCATACTAATGTACCCATAAACCTTGAAACACATGTTTGCCACTGGATATCCTGGGTAAATATATCCTATTATGTACTCTGTTATAATGTTCAATCCTGGCGTCTGCAAATAAACAAACATTGGATGGTCATTACAATTTATCTTAATCATTGATCCGGCATGGTGCCTCTTATGCCCAGCTCTGACTACTTTTTTTTTTTTTTGGAAAATGTTCCAACCTTTTAATAATTAGATTGTATATAAAATAAGTGACATTTTGATTTTTGATAACAAAAATTCATACAGATTTTAATTTCTTACCATTTTAGAAAATAAAAATTACATGGTTTTATAGTGTTTTTCTTTGAAAAATTATCAAAAATGTATCATTTTTATCTATTAGATGTCAAAATGTCAATGATGTAGGTGATCAATGAAAAATATGTTTGGAAGTTGATACAATTCAAGAAATATTAGAGAGCATTATGAAGTGGGGCATTAGAGCCCCCTAACACGTCTTTGATCAATGTAATGTCACCTTGGGTCCTGAATATAAATGATAGTTTCCTGGGAAAATTAAGGAATCTAATTAAGTTGTTTAATTATATGTAAATACTAATTATTTTAGATTATGCATATGTTTATAAATCACACAAATTATAAATTTTAAAAAAATAATCAATATAAATTAATTTATTTAACTTCCTTAACTTTCTAAAATAAAGTCAATTGACTCTTTTAAATATACTTTAAAACATTATAGGTCATGAGCCTACCTGATTTGTGATTGCAGTAATTATGCCGATGGGGAGAGTGAACAGGATGGCGATACCACAGGCCAGTAAAACCCCCCACCATGGAAGCTGAAGCTGTTCGTTGTAATACTCACAGGAAAATATGGTGACTGCGATGGTTACAATCAGTATACTCACAAACCACCACTCAGGTACTTGCTTGTACTTCCTCATCAGTTTCGTGTGTATATCCAGTTTACTTTTAACCCAACTTGATTTGGTTTGCTCCCATATTTCTCTGTATCACATCACATTTACATTATATATACACATAATAAAGGGAATTATATTAAATTTTCAAAGAAGATAAATTATCATAATCAGGTCCTATGAAAATATCAAATTACAATAGAGTTTTATGAGACCGCTGAGAGATTTATTGGAATTGCAAACAAACGAGTTTATCTGGACTAGTTATTATTGGCACATTGACTTGTCAATTAACGTGCCCTAACTTGTCTTTGGTTGCTTGACTTGTCACTGTACCACTAATGACAAGTGGGGCTGAACTTTTCTTTCCCGTAATTCAAATAAAATGTTCATATATCTGTTGGAACTTGATAGTAATTTGATGATTTCATGGGACATTGTTATGATAATTTTCCTTTCTTGAGATATCAATGTGAGTCTCCCCATATAACATGTTTAGTAGTTAGCTTGAAGATATCATTGCAAATAGACATCAATATTTGAAGAATATATGTATTACCTTCCATGAAACAGAGCAACATGTACAATTGTCGCTGTGAGGGCAGCAAAGCCGACACCATAAGTCATGGCAAAAAATGTGCTGAGGTAGAGACGACCCTGTCGCTCGTAAGCGGCAACATCAAGGTGAAAATCGGAGTCTACGATGGCTGAGATATTATAAATGAGACCATCTGAGTTAAACATTTCGTCGGAAAATATGGGAAACGTTTTGGCTTTGTACACATTAAACCAATAGGTAAGTGGAGTCAAAATGTACATCACAGCAAAGAATCCAACGGCAACATTGGCTGTGGCAAACCATGGGCTTGCTAGTGGGCTTCCCAGGTAGGCCGATATTGTGGACCAGTCAAGCCCAATTGCTCCAATACCAAGCCCATCAAGCCCAGACCCAAGTTGTTGGGCTAGAATTGAGTGGGGAAATATCCAACATATCCAAGACAGAGAAGTTAACATTTCGAAAAGGTAGCCTGGGAATACGTAGTAGGCGAAACTGCATAAGAAGGCAATTACAAAGAATTGTACTCTAGTTAACCCTCCCTTCGGTCGCTCCTCTTTCTCATGTAGGGCCCTGAAAATGACATAACACAGTTCCTCTATTAATTTATAAACCCATACAAGCTATGTGACTTATAATAATTGGAAAAAAAAATACACTTATAATAAGAAGGCCAAAGTATTCATTCTTGTATTATTCTAAGAATACATCATATTTCAATTTAGTTTTTTGAATTTATAAATTGCAGTTTTAGTCCCTTACTTCGTTACATCTGTAACAGAAAATGCTAAAATACCTACGTACTGACAAAGCATGTTTATAATCAATTTTATTATTTTAAAATGAAAAACCTGCAATCATAATGTTTATTTTGTTTTATTTTTTTAATATAGTTATTTATACAAATAAAATAAACCTATTGTTAAGCATGTTTACTTAATTTTACATCATACGGATTACTAAGAATTGAAGAGGTAACCTAGAAAATTGCGTTTTAGACTTGACCCATGCATGCACAATTATTTCTTGCTTGTACAACTTACAATATTACAGCTGGTGTGTGTTTCTGGAAGTGGAAGAACAAGCCGGATTAGTAAATTTTAGTAATTTGAGTTGAGTGTGAAGAGTGACCTGAAGAGTGATACTTGAACCAAATTTGCTGGCCACCACATTTCTGCTGGTTCCACGAGGTATCTCCTGAATATACCAGCCCATCCAAATCCTAATACCTATAATCAATATACAGTTACCATCCTTATATTTACTGATAAATAAATTAATCCATATTTTAAATTGGATGGAGGAAAAAGTGAGAAGTAAATTGAGGAATAGTTATATTCCAAAAAAATAGAGGAATAGTTTGCTACGAAAGAAAACTTACCAAGATAGAAAAAATTTGGGGGAATGACACACAGGTCCCGCATAAAGGCAAAAATCGCAACTAAGTCTTTGGAAATCTTAGACTTTATTTGAAATTTCTAAACCTACCCTACCGTAGATTAAATACAAGTTGTCGATGCCATTGCCTAAGTTATTAATAACTCTTTTCTTACACAGAGTTGTCAAGAACAACTCATTCAACTATTTAACAATGACAATTTAATCTCTCCCAAGTTCATCAAAACTTCAAACAAATTTCATCATTTCCTGAGATTTGATTGTGTTTTTTTTTTCTTACAAAGGAATTTCGTATCATTCTTCCAAAAAAAGTAATTTTTTTTTTTTTTAGTTTTCCTCCATATTCTTTCCCACCTAATTTCCTTCTCATCCAAACACAAGTTTATAGTTCCGAAACATTAAGTAATTAACAAATAAAAAAAGGGGATATATACCTGAGTGGTGAGGACCACGAGGAAGGAGACAAAGAAGGAGATATGTCTTTTATAAAACACCTTCACAACAGTAATAACATGTATAGCATAGACAGTGCCAGCACCAGAGTTGGCAAAGATAGTGATAAGAACATGTTCTTTCACATTGAATGGTCCCGGGTTTAGTGTGAACTCGAACCGGCTACCTCGGAAGAAAACCCGGTCGGTGATTCTCGCCGCCATGAAGCGTCCGAGCGGCACGACGGCGATCTGGGCGGAGATGGCCGTGATGGTGAGAGGCTCAGTACGGTACCAAAAGAATTGATTCAGAAATGAGAGTATTATGCATGAAAATGTCCCTAACACCCACATTCGGAATGTTAGAACCGGAAGTGACCGGTCATCGGTCGTTGGGACCGTTAGTGCGACTTGTCGGACCGGTGAGTTTTCTTCTTCACTGATCACATACTCCTCCTCCTCATACACCAACTCATCCTTCTTTGGTACTGCATGCGTAACAAAAATTGTAGAATTATAGTATCATATAAGAGAAGTTGAAGTGGATTATTATATTCTTAAGTAATTTAATTTATACTTACTGAGAGAGGATGTGATATCATAGTCTTGAATGGAATCTTCCATGGCTGGAAGGAGGAATGGGAAATCTGAATCTGAATCTAAAGAAAAAGGGAATAGCTAGCTAGAAGGGGAGAGAGGTTGGAGGTATTTAATCGGTTGGTCCCATTTTAATTTGAATGCTTGTTGTAAAAGGTGAACAATGAGAAGAGTCATTACGTTGCTACTTGCCAATATGTGGACCCCCACCCACATGCATGCCCATTCACTCTCTGGTAATCCCAAACACTTGATAAGCTGATATTGTAATAACAATGTGTATATTATAGAGTGACTCACACGTGTGTTCGAATGGAAGGTGGGAGGAATCAGCCTTTGACTGACGGTTAAATTCAATCGTCTATCTTATTTATTTACTTGGACATCTAATATTTTTTGTACTAATTAATATACGTACATATATATTTTCATGATTTTCCAACTCTTTCTATTCTAAATAAATCCGTGCCCCAAAAAAAACATCTGCACCTTTTCAACATTAAAGTACTTTATTAGTATGAAGTTATGATTAATAAATATATGGGTGTTTTATATTTTATATAAATAAAAATGGGGTGCAACAAGAGATTTTTCAGAATGTCATCTATCCTAATATTACTATCCCCTAAACACACTTAACTATGTAACACTGATGGGATCTAATGTATAAAATATTATCTTTTTGTGTGCATGTGGATTTTGAATAAGTGGAGCCTATTACTGTCTTTTTTATTTTTCTTGACCTCACCGATGAAATACTTGAAGAAGTTAAATTCAAATTTTACTTTGATTTAGTAATATTAATTAATCTACGCAAATCAAGAACAAATTAAACATATATTGAAATTTATAGTTCATATTTATATTGTCACTTAGTTTTATTTTATCCGACACGCTTACAATTCACTGTGTACTAGCCGTATAGAACAATGTTGTTAGAGTAGCTACCAGTTAGATGATTATAACAGGAAAGTTAGTTGGCCAATGTAGTTAGCACTGGTGACAAAAACATGGATGATTGGTTGTTTTGTTGTGAAGTAACTATATTATGCTAACACTACAAATGTACGTGTATCACCTCATCCGACATTCAAGTTCACTTTATATCGTCACAAACACCAAATTCAAATTAAAAATGTCTCGGAGGATATATATATATATATAAACATAGATGATGATATAGAATAAAAAAAGAATTTCTTGTATTTTTTACACCTAGTTCAGTCTATATCAAGATCGTGAATATAAGATCAAGACAAGAAGTTTATTTTTTTTTTATGAACATAATATTTGAATCTATTTTTGTCACTCGTGTCTGTAACTAATTAATGTCCTTGTATAATACCACACTGTTCCTTATTATAAGTCCATTCTAACTACTTCTCACATATCAAGAAGTGGAAGTTATAGTATTAAATATATCATATTTTTCCAACTTTACCCTTATTTAAGAATAGGTGTTAAAATAATATTTTATATATTATAACCCTTCTCTCTCATTTTTCCTATTTCCAACATAGGGGTAAATTTGTCACAATAGCATTTATTGATCCCAAACTGGACTTATATTTTGGAACAAAAAATTTGTGATAGTTGGACTTATAATAAGAAACAGAGTGACAGTATTTCTCAAGGATTTACATTAATGGATAGTTGTAATGCATACTATTAAAGTGAGTGTTTTGAGAAAATCCACACTTATTTAATTTATTTAAAATAATATAATTAACTAACTTATTTAAGGTTATTAATATTCTCAAATTAGTTAGCTTTTACAATAATGACCCACGAAGTGTAGTATATGTGTCTTATTTCAAATGTCGTGCGCTATTTATTAGTCTTATACATTAGTCTTGTATATGTTAATAACTACACGTACTACCTCCAATACTTAACACACACACACACACATCTATATAAGAGCTGATTGGATATTGAATTTGGTTCATAAATATAATATTTTAATCCCCCTATATTTATTATTTTATTTCTAAATTATCCTATTGATTGTACAAATGTTAAGGGTGTTTGCATCAAGGGTTAATTTTAATACAAATAACGTAAGATGATATTTTAGGAAAACCAATACATATTTTAAACAAATTACTAATTTAACTAATTTTTTAATCTATCCAAATTAGTTAAATAAATCTTATATTAAAGTTTGGATGAATTACAAGAGTTGTGCAATAGTTGTAGAACAGCATGGGAGTTAGTTAAGGGAGATGGACATCACAATTCTACTAACAAATTATATATGTGTGTATATATATAAATTCATTGTGTGTGTGTGTCAGTCTTATCTTATCCTGTATTCATTGTGGCGTGAAAAAATTATAGCCTATATAATATACCCATGGAGATTTTAGATCAAGTTGCGCTCATTAATGCAATGAAGACAAATACATAGTGACATTTAATATTACATTAATGAAAATAAAAGATATTTTGTATAAATTAAATGCAAACCATTCAAATGTTGATGCTATTGTGATAAAAGAGAAGAGGAGGCTTAAATCGAATAAGCAAAAGCTTTATAAAAATAATTGGAGAACCAAGAATGAATTTTCTTTTTGTGGCGACAAAAGTGTGATTGCAAAAAATCCAGCTCATGATCAGCAGATCAGTACTTTTTTTTTTTTTTACCATAGATCAATATTTAAAAGCGAAAACAAAACAAATTAGCAACTTTGTTTTGAAAAAGCCCATAGCTCAGTTAAAAAAAACGCCCATAGTAAACTAAGGATAGATTTGTGATAAACTAAGGAGAAAAAAATCTTTCACAGAAATTCGCAACAAATCTTCTTTGGGAGAATTTCACTTAAGGACCATAGTGACAACATTATTTCAGATAGCCCCTGAATCATTCTAAAATTTCACTGCTATTTTGGGGGGTTTAACTGAAATAAAAATGTTGAGGCAAAAGATCAACTTAACCTTCTAATAGAAAGAAAGAAAACTACAAAAGGCAGAGCAATTGGGGGCCCCCATTCAGCAACTTAAAAGCAATTGAGTATTTATTCCGTTCTTTTATACTCATAAACTTTTCCATCGATTTACGTATGGATAGAAATATGCAGAGAGAGTCTAGAGAGGATCCTAATTAATCTATATTTAAAACTCAAAAAATTTGAGAAGTGGGTAATAGTAATTATTTATATGTTTGTGTATTATAATGCACTTGATTTTTAAATATAAGTCACATTTTTATCAGGGTGCCAAATATTGATGTGGGTTTCTTTTCCTTTTTATAAGTTCTTTTGTCAATTGGAATAACTATTAAAGTGGTTCTATATGATATTTTATCTTGTTGGGCACTAATATAGTTGTTATCTATTGATAAAATTACATGAACAAGTGGGTTGAACTCCGTGAACATGTGTAAAGGAACTTTGTTACAAGCGAGTAAAAGAGAATGAACAATAATGTAAAACTTCATGAACATATGTGTTGAACTTTGTGAACAAGTGGATATAATTGCACGAACAAGCAGGGAGAACTTCATGAACAAGTTAGTTCAAGTACATGAACAAGTGGGTTCAATTGCATGAACAAATGCATGGTTACTACTACATGTACAAGTGGGATGAAAATCATGAACAAAGTGTAAATAACTTTGCGAACAAGTGAGTAAAAGAGCATGAACAAGAATATAAAACCTCATGAATAAGTGGGTTCTTGTAGTTCTACCCAATTGTTAATGCAGTTCAACCTACTTATTCATGAGGTTTTACATTCTTGTTCATGCTCTTTTACCCACTTATTTATAGCTGTACCCACTCGTTCATGCAGTTCAATACATTTATTCATGTAGTTCAACCCATTTTATCACGAAGTCTTATCCACAAGTAAAAATTGTTGTTGGTAGCCAAAAAGTAAAATACCACAGAACCACTTTAATAGTTATTCAAATTGACATAGGAACCCATAAAAATGAAAAGAAAAACATATCGATATTTGGGAACCAACAACGATTTTTACTTGTGAATAAAACTTCCTGAAAAAGTGGGTTGAACTACATGAACAAGTGCAAATAACTTTTTAAACAAGTAGGTAAAAGAGCATGAACAAGAATGTAAAACTTATGAGCAAGGGAATTGAACTACATGAAAAAGTGTTAGAACTTCATAAACAAGTGGGTTGAACTTTTTTTTTACAAGTACAATGAACTACATGAATGTACAAGTGGGTTAAACTTTGTGAACAAGTTGGGAAACAGTACGAATAAGAAAGTAAAACTTTATAAACAAGTGGGTTAAACTGCATGAACAATTAGGTAAAACTGTATGAACAAGTGAGAAGAACTTCATGAAAAAGTGGGTAAAAGAGCAAGAACAAGAATGTAAAACTTCATGAACAAGTGAGGTGAACTGCATAAACGAGTGGTACAAATGCATGAACAAGTGGGTTCAATTGCAAGGACAAGTATGTTGAACTACATAGACACATGTTCAAAACTGCATGAAAAAGTGTAAAGAACATCGTCAACAAGTGGGTAAAAGAATATGAACAAAAATGTAGAACTTCATGAACAAGTGAGTTGAACTGCATGAATGAGTAGGTTAAACTGCATGAACAAAACTGGGTAGAACTATAAGAATCCACTTGTTCATGAAGTTTTACATTCTTGTTCATGCTCTTTTACCCACTTGTTCATGAAGTTATTTACACTTGTTGATATGTTCTTCCTACTTGTTCCTGCAGTTGAATCCACTTGTTTTGAAGTTTTACATTCGTGTTTATGAAGTTCTCCCCACTTGTTCATGCAATTGTAACCACTTGTTTATACAATTCATCCCACTTTTTGAAAGCTTGTAAAGTTGTCCTTGATGAAGATCTTCATCTTCATCTTCTAGAAGGCATATATAGTGCTCACTATTGAAACCAGGGGGCTTTGTTAAAGAGTTTCCCTGACGAAGAACATGTTCATCCAATCTTACCATGGATCTTATTCTTCTATGATAATTGGATCAAGCTTTTCAGAAGCTTGGCTCTGATACCAAATGAAAGACATGACAATACGCAAGTGGGGGGGTGAATTGGGTATTGTTAAAAAATTTTGACACACTCTTTTTCTGGAATATCAAAAGTGCAAGAGATAGAGGGATTTACTTAAAGATTTTATACTAGTTCGGGGATTTACTTAAAGATTTTATACTAGTTCGGCCAACTCTTTGCTTATGTCCAGATCTCCAACATCCAGTTGGGTTGCACTAGTGATTTTTCAATATTCAAATATTGTGAAAGTGATTTCCTCTTAAATTATTGTGAAAATGATGCGCCGAATTAATTAGTTAAATTAGGATAATTGGATTAGAGCGATTGCTTTAGGTTAATGACATTAGTGCTTGGATTAGAACTCCCATATCACTTTAAAAGTTAGGAAGGTTGTTGAATTCTTTCAAGAGACTCATGATCATATCATAAGTTTTCTAAGTACATTTAATTGCTTTCTTATAAACCAAAAGTCACAAAAACAAGTAGTTTAATTTTCCTAGTTAGAAAATACCAAAAACCCAGTTTATTGTCTTTCATGCATTTAGTTAGTCTTGGTGGTTAGTTAATCAACTCCACATGACATGATCTGGGAGTGCACCACTTATGCAATGCATTATTTTAATTAATTTTGCATTTGCACCCCAAGGTGAATTAGGAAAGGTACATTTAAACACTTTAGGTAACAGACTATCATTGATATAAAAAGTCTTGTTAAACTTTTGAAAATACTAACCATGTTAAAAAAAATGTGATTGCTAACATGGTTATTAGAAATTTCCTTCAAAAAATGGATTACCATGTTAGAAAAACATAACCTAACATGGTAACTAAAATGAATCTCACATCTTCAAAAATAACATTTCTCTTTTTAAAACCTTAACACCCAACAATTCACATAATTGACATATCATACCAATTTCCAAATTTTTTTTTCACACTAAAAAAATCTTAGTATTCATCAACTATCAACATTTCTTCTAGCATTTCAAAGTACCAATGGAGTCCCCTCAAAATCTTGGGTCAAATGCATGTGATAACAATATATAAAATTGTACATACACATCACACTGGCCTTAGGCCATATGTCGGAAAGGACTAGGCTCCGAGCATGCTCATTCCACATAAAAGGCCTCCAGCCCATCATATTCATAATCAATCCATAATAATATTCATAAACAATGACTCCCAAAATATCAAATTCAACTAAAAAACGCGAAAGCATAGATAATGCCCTATATTTGGCAATATACAATAACATGCATAACCTTACCAAAGGGAGCTTCACTTAGCCTAGTAGTATTCGCCAATGCCTTCCCCTAAGCTCCTACCAAAAACTATTACCTGAAAATGTTGATTAGCCGGAGTGAGACCGCATCCCAGTAAACCACTACCCTACTTGCCATACATGTGTGTGTGCTAGCAAGATGTCAACGTGGGACCTATACATATACATTTCCAATATGTACCATTTGATAATATATAAGTTTCACACATTTATGACTCATTTAAATCACATGGCTAGCAGTAACTTAGCAGTACATATTATCAACCTCAACAACAGAGGCAAATACATATACATGCATGAAATCAACTTCAGAATGAGAGGCTATCAACCTCAACATAAGGGACACTTCACATAGGCCTATGTGGCGTATGATCTCAACTTCATTTGAGGGGAATAATATGAACCACTCACTGGGCCAAGTGAGGGTCTCATCATGTGATGGAAAATGTCCATGCAATGCAACAATCCATAAATCTCATAATCTAACATAGTCACACATAACCAATCATGATGTCTTAATAAGGTTATTTAGTAACTCATGGCATACTATTACTTCAAAACTGTATACTTTCTAATCATATATGTATCTTAATCACTTCATTTCAATATAAGAATCCCACGTGACTCTTTCTACAAAATTAATCATTTCATAAACTTTCTTATTTCCATGGGCAATATCAAGATTAATTTCACAATTACTTACCAACACACACACACACACTCTCTCTCTCTCTCTCACAAAATAGGCAGAAAGTGGTTAGCTCTTTGCTTCCCAAAGGAAAATTACCACAACTAGGAGCTCCAGTTCAATTTAATGACAGTGGTCTACAACAATCAATTACACAAAGTCACAAGATTAATCTTTAATAATGTGAACAAATCATAACTAGGGATTAAATCCCCTCTACAGTCTCAATTGGGAATCTTTAGGAAATTCAATAGAATTTAAAGTTTCATTTTAGTTATTAAACCACAATACAATCCAAATCCTCAATCAAACTCAATCACTCTACTTCCATCTCAATTTTCCTTTTCTTTCAACTTACACCATTTCAACCACTGGCCAAGGCTCACAATCCATGGCTAAGAAATTTCTGATCAACTAATCATCAATCTTAAATCAACATATACTCATTATCATCCTCAAAACTACCATAAAAAAATACTCATTACCATCCTATCTTAAATATTTTTTGGCCGAACCATCCTATCTTAAATTGATGCAGACATAAAACCTACTCACCATCTAGGTCGGTTATCCAAATTTTTAAAATAATATTTGATTAATATGGAGTAATTAATCAAGGAAAGAGTTATCTTGTCCTAATTTGAAAACAAAATCAAGGGAAGTGACATGAAGAAAATTAAAAAAATGAGTAAAAAAGATAAGTATATTTTTAAAAAGGTTAGGTATTTTATTAAATTTTATGAAGATTTATATGAATATATCGATGAAATAATATTGAATAAATAAATAAAGTTAAACCTCTAAAATCAATAAAGCAAAAGGGAGGAGAAGACATATTCTGTGGATCCATCCTTGCAAAGGACGGTGACAAAAATGATGTTACCATTCATAATCAGACAATTAATCTTCTTTCTATCAAAATTGCTACCCCTAAGCTTGCCATGTGGCTTTAGCTTCAACACTTCCATGACGTGTAGTGTCCATGTGGGATGTTTCCATGTGAACTACTCATACCCCCGTCCTCTCACCTTAAGCATGATGTGATTTTAAAGGCATATCAATAAGAGCAATTTAAAAAAAAAAACAACTAACATTAGAAATATGTCATAAATTTAGCCCTAATGTCAGTCTGAAACAAGTCTTAGATTAAAGACGAGAGGAAGTACCATATTTAGATGCAACTCAATTTAAGTCCAGATTAATCTGTTTGAAGGTGATCTCAAACTCCCCAATCTAATTCTTTTTCTTTTCATAAGAGCCAAATTTACAGTGATTTAGATGTGTGGGGTGGAGGTGTGTAAGATGAAAAATTAATGAAAGGTATGACACACTTGGTCTACCTACAAAATGTAAGGTCACTTTTGGTATGAAAGTGTGGGAATGGGGACAAGTGGAAACATTATTTTCCATGTTTTGATCTTCCACTAACACACTACCAAACTTTTTTTCTGCTTTTGTTGTGCACTAATTTTAGACAATGATCCCTTCAAACTGCTCATCCAAATTTCCTTAGATTGAGATGAAAACTTGCAACCCAACAAGATAGAGAAACCAAATTTCTTTCTAGAATCTGATCCAACCATACCATAACTCACCTAGCTCCTTTCTTAAACAATGGTGTCAAAAGGCTAACTTGCTACCAATCCAAACCAATCCTTCATGTGAAATTTCAAAACCATCATTATAGCACTATATTTATCTGATTTAAATCCCCTTCAATGGCACCGTTTCTATCACAATTATTCTAGTAATCACAAATATAATTACATCGTTCATCTCAATTTTACATTGTGGTCAAACTGAATTAAATGGCAATACTATGGTGGTAATAGGAAGTTGTCTCCAAGTTTGACTTTTATATTACTTGTACGTTTACCATACACGTTGTGTGAATTTGTGAGGGTTGACCATCTTTTTATCGTTCATTTAAGTTGTTTGTTTCAATAGAGAAAGGTTGTCTTTTCTCATAAACCTGCATCACCCTTGCATGTGATACACTATAAAGAATAGTTGAGGAATAAAAAAAAGCACTAATTGAATTTGTGGATTTTTTTAAAAAAAAGAGAGAGATACATGAAAGAGAATAATAATAATAATAATAATAATAATAATAATAAGAAGAAGAAGAAGAAGAAGAAGAAGAAGAAGAAGAAATATACTGAAAGGGAAATATAAAGGGTAGGAAAAAAGGTTTGAAAACAACATACAAAGTTTGAGGAAAAAATATTAGGATGTAAAATAAGGATTTAAATTCAAAATAAGTGTGCTTTCATATCAGTCTTTCAGGTTTATCACTAAATTGCTTAGCTCTATTTAAAGTATTCCTTCATACACAACGTTCTTTTCATTATCCTACCTTATTCATTATAACCCTTGAAATTCCTTTTGATTTGTGTATACAATGTGATAATATAGTGGAGATTGAGATGATCAACACGCTTATGGTAGATGGGTTGCAATAGGAGGAATTGAGTAAAACATAAACCTTCACTACTGCAAAAAAGCCTTTTTAACGTCTGTTCCGAAGGGTACGTCAACCACAATGACATTGAAAAGTAGCCCTTTTAACATCTGCTCTAATAACAGATGTTAAATGTTACCCTTTCAACGTCACATATTATAAAATATAATAGAGGTCAATAGTCATACAAAGGCCCCTCTTAATGTCCCTTGATAAATATAAGAGATGTTGCACAGAGCTTTCGACGTCCAATGCTAGCATACAGATGGACATCGTTACTCACATATAGGACTTTTGACGTTTGTCATTAAATAATTTGTGACATCGATGTACCTTAGAAGAAGACGTCAATTGTCTGTCGGTAGGGAAACGATGTCAAGTATTATATACAAAGAAAAGTTGTTGTGTACGTTACGGCATCTCTCTTTTTGATAATAAGAGATGTCGAAACTCTCACGTTTTTTTTAACATTTTAGTTATTTGTTCTGATTTCAATCTGCATGTGCAGATCTCACAATGCATATTCTATATACCAAATATTAATACAGAAACAGATATAGAACATAATTAACACATTATTCACAAGTTTATTAACACGTCAACCTAACTAATCAAACTAATAACATGTGAAGGTCTAGCTACACATACAACACATATTCAAATACATATTTTGTAAATGCTCTACTTTTTAGCCCATAATTAATGTAAGGAGAAAATATGCAATATGATTATGAATCTCATCAATCTCATCTACTTGGTCAAAAGTGACAGATGTACCATAAATCTGCAACAGTATGGATGTGAAAAGAAATTAGATAAAACATTCTATTTATATATTGTATCAATCATATAAGAAGTTATAGACAAGAATTTAACACCAGTGAGAAGCCTCTGGTACAACTAGTCATAATAATGTCAAACATGTACTTGATGATGTAATATCCACACTCTTTATTCGTCGATTGCAGAGGGCCTATAAATCACAAAACATTATTAATAACAAAATAATTATATACAATTTATATCTCAATTGACTAACACAAAGGATTTAAATCAAAAGTACTTACTTTAGGTCTTTGTATCAAGACATCTTCATAGGCTTTATTATTTTTTCCATTTGATGCCAATTCTGAACGCTCCTGAAATTGAATAAAAATTAGAACTTATACATGAAAATAATTTATTAGGCCCAAAGTAACAAAGAATTTACTGACACTTAAGTCAATAAGATAGTTTTATGATCAGAATGTATAGTAAGCCTTAAAGAGTCAACAACAGATGATGCTCTGTGAGGCAAAAGATAGCTAAACTCTAGTGATGGCTGAAACAGATTAAAAATATATATTATGTCCACATGAAAACATAACATTTACATATGTGCAAAATGATGAAAAGTTGGCAAAGTGAAATAATCAAACTTATTCCTTAAGAATAGGCATAAGATAGCAAGCTCCCTAATTCACTAACATTCGATTTGTGACATATGCCTGCATTGTGTCAACATGATTCTACTTCTCCACCTTGGTCTTGACATCATCTCTCCTCACCCAGGCCATTGGACTAAAGAAGTGGTACTCCTTCCTGCCCAAATCGTCGAACATTTTGTGGAGGAATTTATCACATAATATTTGAAATTAGAAATGGATTGATGCACAAATATTGAAAAGACATAAAAAGTAACTGTCACTTATAGAATTACTAGTTCAAGCAAGCCGAGGTCACTCTATCTTCATAAATTACATTACACCATTTTCACAATCGAGCCTAAATTGGTATGAATGATTGGGACTAACTATTCCTGGCAGCATCGTAAAGTTGACGTAGTCTAAGGTATGCTGCATGTCCACAGGACTTGCAGAGCATGATATCTATCAGGTAAGGACTGTGGATGATGAAAAAATCAAAATTATCTTATTACAAACTGTAATCTATGAAACAAGCAATCTCAAAATAAAGTATACATGGAGTATTATACCAAATCAAGCGGTGCCTTCTGCAAAGTCTTGTGGACAAGTCGTATACACTACAAGATGAGTGACTCGATTGCCTCGCCTAGTATGGTGACTTCCTTATTGGGAAACAGTGTAGTTGCCTCTACCTTATTCTGCTTGACAGTTGTAACCAATACCTTGACTTAGTCCTTTTGAATAGGCATATTACAGATGAAGAAGGGCTTTAGGAACTAGCTAGCTTTTACGACCGGGTGCATGTGAGGGACATCCATATGGAGATAACACTTCTCTTCTACGTCAGGGTCATCTAGTGTGGGACTCGAGGTGTCCTCATGTATTGATCATAATGGCAATGGCAAATTGTAGCTGTCTTTGGCACTTGGAATGACAGTATCGATGGACTCCTTTAAGGGATGAGAAATTGAACAGTCATCCTAATTAATGGACCCGAAATTCGATAATTAACATATATAGTAGATTACTCAAACCTGCTATCTTGGTTTAAGAGAATGTGATCCAGGTGAGTTTGATCTATATGGTAGATGCTCTGACCTGTGCCCAACCTGCGCCCAAACCTGCTCCTCCATATGCCCCTCCAGAGTTTCCTTAACCTTCACCACCACCTGCTCCTAGACCTGTGCCGCCACCGCTCCCCAATATGGGCCTCCATCTCCACCTAAACCATAGCCACAATCTCCTCCATGGATTCCTTATGGGCAGATGATCGAGATTTGTGGCCAAAATACTTGGTTAGCCCAACAATCCTGGGCTCCCCAATAACTCGATTAGGGTGGTTGAGCTTCCCTATTACCATGGCCAGGATGTCCATCCTCCCAAATTGTGTGAATGACCTTTGGGAGGTTCTTTGCTCAAGTTCATCCTCTAATGACCGAAAAAATCATAAGTTGCAATGTACGATAAAACCATAAGTAAAATGAATAAACAATGAAGTAAAATACTTACAATCCTCTTTATAACCTCTTCAACTTCCAGAGTGACATATTTACTTCCTTAATTCTTTCTTCCCTTGGCCCATTTTGTATGACGTGGGAAAGGTGACCATGGCTCTATAACAATGGTAGGATCTGATCATGCCGCTTCCTCCATTTCTTCAACTTGTGCCTTAGTTGTGTTTTCTCCAACCACTTGTAACCCCCTGATTGCACTTGATTATTACATGTTTTTATCCAGTAATTATAGGAAATAAGCATTTTTTCTAAGGTATTAAATGGGGATTTAGGTACTTTTATACTCAGGGTCCAAGATTAGAGAGTTAATTGCATTTTCATTATAATTTGAGCATATTAGGCATTTAACTCATTGCATTTTTTTTTCTGGACTCAAAATACTTCACATGTGCTTAAAATTTCCATTGTAGGTGCAAAAAAAAAAAAATAAAGGTCAAAGTAAGAACAAAGCAAAATAGGAAACTTCTGCAAAAAAGGAAACTTTTACAAAATAAGAAATTTCCTATTGGATTGGTTGATTGGGTTTGCCTAAAATATTTCCTTTTTGTTATTTCTACAAGAATAGACAACCCTAGGCTTGATTGAGGTTAAGAAGTTTCCTAATTGATTATTCTAATCACAACTTCCTATTTTGGCTAGATTTCGTGAAAGAAAGTACTTGGGTCTTCCCCAAATCTTTCCTATATGTTATGGGGGGCGAAATTAGGCAACCAGAGGCCATTTTGGATAATTTTTGAGTGGTTTCTTATGCCATATTAGAGGGAATCCAAATTTCCATATTTATTCACCCATTCTCTCTTTCATCCCATAATTCTTTCCCCAAACATTTCCTATTTGTTAATCCTAGTAAGAATAGGACATCATAGGCCAATTTGGAAGGTTTTTGGTTGCCTCTTGTGCTATATATATGCCACCAACAAAAATTTTCATCCTCCTCTCTTCTTCTCTCCTCCTTACACAAAATTCATCCATTCCACTACACTCTCATGGCTTCCAATTCCAAAATCCAGTCCATGTTGATCGAGAGCATGAGTGGCTAGGCACCTTTATGGGGATCTTGATGGAGGAAGGCAACCGGAGCTTCAACATCTTTAATGGGGAGTTACTAGTTTCTTTTCTTGTCCAATCTCATCTATGTATTTCAATTCCATGTGTTTTGGTATATGTATATGTTTTTGGAACAAGTTGTCTTTGAATTTCTATTGGTCATGCATGTAATCAAGCGATGTTCTTTAATGTGTATGAACATAGTGTTGTTTTTATGATATCATGCAATAATATGCTTCATTTATATCTCCTTTGAATTTCTAGAATATGTTGAATGCATGTGCAATTGTATGTGTATTTAGACACTAGGTCCAACATTAGATGGTTTGATTTACTTCTAACGAGAGTCTCTTTGCATGTTTATCATAATTCTTCACTACCGAGTTGGGAATTAACGGCTGTTTGATTAATTAATTGAATGAGTGATGTGCCACGTTGATTGGTTAATTAGGTAACTGAACTAAGAGCGATTGCCTTAGGTTTTATCATTAGAACTTGGATTAGAACTCCCATATTCTTTTAGAAGCTAGGAAGGTTGTCCAATTCATCAAGAGACCCATGTTCATCTCATAAGTTTCACAACATCATTTTATTTTCCTTTCGCAAAAATCAAAAATCCCAAAAATATTTAGTTTAGTTTTCCAAATCAAAATCACAAAAACCCCGAATTTTTATAGTTTTTCATGCATTTAGTTTTCCTAGGTTAGTTCATTAGGCTCCTTGAGAGACGATCCGAGAGAGCACCACTAGTACAATCCTTGGTTAGATTTAATTTTGCATTTGCACCCCAAGGCATTTAGGAAGGTGACAGATCACCCCCCCGAGACATTATGTGTTTGTAGACATTCTTCTCTTCTCTTTTCTCTCCTTCTGTTTTTTGCTCTCGTCCTGCAAAAATAAAACAAAGAGAACACGTGTTAACAATGAAACTTTAAAAAAAAAGTTAAAGAGCTATTTATGAAATATATACACATAGAACTTAGGGTCTAGCCGTGATGCAACAAACTTCTTCCAAACCTCTGGGTCAAGAAAGGATTAGATCTGACAGGGATTTTGAGCCTTCTTCTCTTTCCGGATGTATTGTTGCCCAGCCTAGTCTTTAAATCCTTCTACTTCCTGCGCATTTCTCTTAACCAAAAATCCTTGGATGCTTTGGTGTGTAGGACATCAAAGTTTTGCTGCAAAAAAAAAGCAAACAGACACAGTAGTTGAGTAACAGAACAAATACATACTAGGAACAAACAGAAATATAATAATAAAATATACCTAGATATCTGACCAACAGGCATCCCTAGTGTTAGGATCGACCTCCTTCCAATTGTTCACCAAGATATTTATGCAGTTCCTCACTATAAGTCGATGTAGCTATTGAATTTCGTGCCTTTCTCACTAATTGGATTCATGTCGTCATCAAAGTCCACATGTAAAGGCTGCACACTTGTCCCCTGATGGACAACAATGTTAGGGAGATTTGTCAAACATGTGTCTCTTTTTCAAGGGTAATCACTCCATTACTAATTGTTAGAACCTTCTGCCATATATTTGTTAACAAATCTAATATGACATGAGTCAATACAGTGTCACAACTTACACAAAACCAAAACAAAAACAATAACAAGAATTAATACATGATAATTCAAAAAGGTTCTTACTTTAGGTGTTATTCCATATCCCCTCACAATGATAATTTCTAGATGCAAATTGGTCATCATCATCTATCAATTATAATTCGCTTGGTTTAGGTGGATTTGTGTACAAAGGTGGTATCTCATCAAAATCTAAAGTGGGAGCACCATCCTTTTGCTTTTTACTTTCCAGGACTACAGATAATTACTTATTTGTAGGATCTGTAACATAGAACACTTGTTTCGCGTGAATTGCTAAAATAAAGGGCTTATCCCTATACCCAACCCTGTGAAGATCAACCGAGATCATACCAATGCGGAGATCAGTCCCAAATGCGCTATTATTAACCCACTTGCATTTGAAGATTGGAATATTGAACTTGGTGCAACTAACATCCCATATTTCTTCAATAACCCCATGATATGCCATGGAAGCCAAACTTGGACTTTTATCCTTCAAACTGGAAAAGTACATTGCTTTGGCTACTACTATCATACCACTATTTTGCATGGTGTTGTTGTCGTCTTGGGATTTGGTGTAGAAAGAATACCCTTTATATCATAAGCAGCCCAAGTCACAACCTCAAAACGAGGCCCCTGGCTAATGTTCGTCACCGGCCGCAAGTGCATGGGTCGCGCCAAGTAATAAAGTGATAAGTAAAGTATCGTTCCCACGAGGATTTGGTCTAAAACCCGGTCAAACAATGATTGTCACACTCTCACCCAATTTGAGTGACACAAATGTTGAGATTGAAAATTAACTATGAAAATAAACATATGTTAAATGAAAATAAAATTATACACAAGTGATTCCCCAACTTCAAAGATAAAATGGGTCCTAAGATTATGTATTTCTCTTTGTACTTCTTAAAACTCAATTAACCTCCCCTCAAAGAAGCTCTCAATGAAATCAAGTGCTAATCTAAGATTCACAGAGTACTTGTAAACGCTCTCTCAAGTCAAGAACAAGTGTTTGATCTCATTAATTGCACAATCTCTTGTTACAAATTAATAAAACCCAATTATCAAGCTCTAACCCTAATGTGACTATGCAAGGCTAGCAAGTATATCTCTATCTTACCAACAAAACCATCCATTCGTCATGCAAACTTCAGGTTCTTGCACTATTTTACCTAAGTTCTACACTCAATCTAGCCCTCTCAAGCATCAATCAAGTGAACCCAACATCCAAATGGTGATCAGTCACTTAGAAGCATTAGGAATAGAGTAAAACAAACACATAGATATCATTAATCACAACATAAGAGGAGGAATAAGAGTTAATCTATACAAGGGTTCAACATAACCTTAGAATAAAAGTATTTAGCTACACATGTTCAACACCTCCATGGGAGCATATATATATACAAACAGAAACAGAGAACAAGAGAAGAGAATGAAGATGGAGAAGGTAAACCAAGAGAGGAAGCCCAAATCTCATCAAAGCTCCAAGCCATAGCAGAGCAAAACACTCCCAAAATGTCCCCAAAGTCGAAGAATATCTGCTGAACTCGAAACCCTTCCTTTTATTTTAGTTCAGTCTGTCAAAATGCGCAGCATCAGTAACCGCTCACCGTGGGCTTCGCCGCGGCGAGCTAACCAAAAACAGGGCAGAACAAATGTTTATTCGCCACGACTTTACTGTGGCGAGGCCACGACGAAGTACCTTCTTCTCTGCTCCTTTTATTCCTTGGGGCTGCTCTGGCTTCCTCTTTGATTTATTCACTTGGGAGCTTGGTGGAGGGGTTATAATCTCTTGTTTATTGCATCAAAATGTTCCTACAAGAATTACATAAAACAACATAAGAAACTAACTATAAAAATAATCAAAATCTACATAAATAAACAATGATGTGCAACAACAAAAATCAAATGAACATTTTCCTATCTTGAGTATCGAAAATTTATCAATGATTGAGTAAAAATCAAGGAAAATGTGCTAACATTACATGAATTCCCAGAAGTTATCAGTTAACCATCTTATTATATCCGGTGCATCAGTGATTTTTACAATTTACTTCTTGAACCACCCAATGAATGTCTTATTAGATATCTTCATGTCACTCTTTTTTGGGTTCTTTTCTTTCAGAATCCTCTTATGATCATCCAAATAAGGCTGTACTTCTTCCATATTATTCAAGATGTATAGGTGTGCATGTAAAAATTCTTCATGTCTCATACTTTCACTTTGAGGCCTTGTGTCTTTTTACTGATCCCGTCCTTATGTCAGGGCTTTTTCTCACCCTCTTTTAGATATGATTTGCAAAAGTCCATTGCCTCTTCAACTACATATCTTTCAACAATTGATGCCTCAGGTCGATGTGGGTTCTTGGAATACTCTTTCAAGACTTTCATGAATTGTTTGAAAGGGTGCATCTACCTTAGATAAACTCGGTGATTGCACCTAATTATTACATGTTTTGAACCACTAATTATGGTAAAGTAATGCATGTTCTAAGCTAATACAAGGTTGTTTAGGCACTTTGGCATTTAAGGCTCAAGAGCATAGAGTTTTGACTTGTCCGAGGTTTAGCATATCCGCAAGCGCACGGGTCGTCAAAAATAGTATAGAAAATGTTGTCGTTCCAACAGAGACTAAGACAAAAGTGGATTAATTATCGCAATTATATTATCAATTAGGTTGAGTGAGAATTTTTTATTTTGGATTTCAAAAGTACCTAAATTGAAAATAACTTGACAATTCTAAATTAAAACTTTAATTCAAAACAAGAGCAGTATAGGCTTATTTATCCACTTTGTATTTCATGATACTTGATTGACCCTCCTCTAATGACAATTAATAAATACTAAGTTGATGTTTGAAGTCATATCCATTTGAATAACTCTCTCAAGCTTACCCAAACCTTAATTAACTACTAATATGCATAATCTCTTACTACATATTATGTTAATTAGTCTCCATAAACATCTCACTTCAATTTTACAAAACTTGGTTAATGAATATCTCTATCTCATTAACAAACTCTCAATCCCAACTTGGAATTTTAAGACAAGCTTGAATTCAACCTAGTTCTATACTTAATTAATGCTCTCTCAAGCCACTAATTAGGCTAACAAGCTAAATGTTGGCCACCACTTAGGATAAATAAAGTACAAATTAAATTCACAACCTAATAATCATTAATCATCAAGAGAGAAAGAGTTTCAAGCATCAATCCATACAAAGTTTTAAAATAAACCTAGAACAAATTAATTAGCTACTCATAACTAACAAATAAATGCACAAAAACCATCTTTGCAGCAACATCACAATTTCAGAGTCATACAATAAATTAGAAGGAATAAGAAAATGAACAATAAATTGTTTAGAGAACTCCCAAAATTATGTTCTTCCTCTCCTTCCTTCTACTTTAATTCTCAGCTGCTCCGTTTCTCGGCTTCGAGACGAAGGAGATCAATGGAGATGATGAATGTTTGCACAGTGAAGCCGCTCTCTCCTTTCTCCCCTTCGCCTCTCGCTGAACGTGAAGAAGATTTGGGGGTGATGATTTTCAATGAATGCCGCCCTTGCTTCTCCTTCGCTCCTCCTGACCATGGCTAAAGAGACGATGAATGAATAGTGCTGCCTCCTCTTCTTTTGCCCGTGAACCCTCTCTTTTAATTGTTGCAATTAGGTCTTGTTTTTCATTCACCAAAAACGGTGCCGTTGGAGCTTTCTCTTACTTCACGTGTTTTCATTGATCTGTGCAAGTCAAGAAAGGGAGTTATATTATATTATATTATATTATAATAATAATAATATTTTCTTTTCTTTTCTTTTTATATATAAAAAAAAGACTTAAAGCTACTAATTATTCATTATTTTACCTATACTGAAATATTTCTCTTTTGATTTAAAACTAAGATATTTATTCTCAAATCCCTAAATCATGCACCAGTTTGGTATTCTTATAAAATCCCTTTAATTTTGTTTCAATAACTCCCTAAATATACCCAAAATATATATGAAATTTAATCAAAAATGGGGAGTCATCAAGTTTGATGCATCATCATCTTAATTCTAGCATTATAGGCCTTAAACTCATGCATAATCACTTATGGATTTAAGATGCTTTACATGGTCTTGAATTTACCATTGTAGGTGCAAGAATTGAGGGATCAAGCAAGAAAGAATCAAGAAAGTGAAATCTGATCCTGATCACAGTAATACCTTCGGTAGGCCTATGGCGAGCCAAAAATACATTTGTGCCGTGGCACCCACGGCAAGCACCAGGGTGAAAACCCAAAAAATTCCAAAAGTATGGTTTCTGAATCTAACCCATCTTAGACCCCACAGACCACCTCTAAACTACCCTGAGTAGTGAAATCAGCTAGACACTCAACCCTAAGCACCGGATTTCGAATTGCTCTTTCCTCTTTGAGCTCTTACTTCTCCTACTCTGATTTCCACAATTTTTTCCACCAATATCCATTCCACTTCTATACTCCACCTCTTCGCCACCATTTCCACTAAATTTCCTTGCCAACACTCACTCATAATGAAGCATACAGAACAAAACATGTATTTAAAGCTTGAAGGGATTAGTGGCTAGGCTTCTTGGGGATTCTTGATAGGATTATGAAATTGAAGCTTCAACGGTCTTCTAAGGGAGTTATTAGTGTCTTCTTATGTCCAATTTCATATATGTGTTCAGATTCTTTGTAATTTGTATACATATGTGTTGATTGGAACATATTTTACTTGGATTTCTAGTACTTGTAGTAGATTTCTTTTAGGTCATGCATGTAATTAAGAGATTTTTTTTATGTGTATGAACCATTATGTTTGTTATCTGGCATTATTCAATGGATGTGGTATAGTTGACTATTTATTTTGGATTTCTAGCTTGGATTAATGCATTTGCTTGTTGCATTTAGCATTAGACACTATATTTATTCTTGAAGGATCAAATTAAACCTTCAAGAGGAGACTCATTGCCAAATTCTTAGATTTTTATTGTTTTGCTTTGCTAAAAATGAGGCTTTTAATATATTTAAGATGTAGTTTTGGTCTATATGAGTTTATTGAACATCATAGGCTTTTAAGTGGAATTTGTTAGAATAATGAGTTTTGATGATAACTACACATAACTTAGGCATAAAGAAAGGTTTGACATATATTAGGAATAACTTAGAAACAATCTGATAGAAAATGCTAAATATTGCCTAATCGATCAGGATCAGATTATCAGTTAAGAAACTAAAGTATTGATCGATCAGGGATAGATCAGAGACAAATTAAAGGTAGATTAGAATGCATAGAAGTTTGAAACTTAGGCGCCTAATCGATCAGGGATCGGGGAAGTAAAAATAAACTAAGTAATCTCAGTGTGATCGATAAGAGAAATAGAAGTAACTTAGTATGATCGAACTGTAGCATCTAATTGATTAGACCTCACCTGTAATCGATCAGAAAGTTTAAAGTATAAATCAATTCTAATCTAAGCATAATCAATCAAGGAAGCATAATCGATCAGAGAGTAGAAAGTAATCGATCAGGGAAATATGTGTAATCTGAGTGTAATCGATTACATAAGCTTAATCGATCAGGGACCCCTATTATCGATCAGGCGAGATATTTTTCTAACTTATATTTAAGTTATGCAGGTTGTGATCGATCAGATAAGAGGCAGTGATCGATCAGAGATCAATGATTAAAGTGGTGATAGGTTATGATTCAAATTCAATGGTTAGTCTATTTTAAGCTTTCAAGTACAGAAAGTGTTCAGGCCTACTTTAGGAAGTTATCATTAGACACTCAAAACTGCCATTAGAGCCGTTTGACACAACAACTACATTCTGCAATTATTGAAGAGAGAAGATCTGAAGCAAACCAAGTACAAAGGAGTTAATGCTACCCAGAACACATTCATCTAAACACTCCATCTATAATCATCTCTCATCTAAGATCAAGCAACAGCTATAATTTCATCAACGGACAGAACACCAGAAACCAATATAAAAGCCTTGATGAAGAAGTTGGTGAAATATTGATTGCTCACATTGATTACTCTTGCTAAGTTATACTTACAGCATTTAATATTTATCGACTCTTAGAGAGATCATTTATTATTCATTGTACTTCAGTGTGTATCACAATCTGTTCAACGAGTGAACGAGTTTTCTATAATCACATTTCAAGTGAGGTTTACTCTTAAGAATGAGTGAACAAGGTTTACTCTTAAGATAGTAGGATCTTAAGAGTAGGTTGTTACTTTACAAAGTGTAAGGGGGAGTGATATGTAAGAGAGATCTTACTGAGAGGTCACTTGTAAAGGCTTTCAAGAGCCTCATTTAATCTTGAGGTTTAGTGGAACCCAACTGAGGTTGGAGAACTGGATGTAGGCCAAGACTTGGGCTGAACCAGTATAAAATCTCTATCTTAGTTGATTAAAATTTTAATTAGCACAATTCACCCCTCTCTTGTGCATTCCTGTTACTTTTAGAATTAACATGAAAATGAGGTTAATTAGCCATAATTGGATATTAGTTTGTATTAATTGATCTCTAGGGATTTTTTTATCCTTGTCTATTGCAATTTTGTTTGTAGGGTCGCCTAAGGACCAAAAAAGGAAGATTCAAGATGAAAGGAAGAAGTTTGCATGAAGAAATTGGCCGAGTCGAAGAGCATTCGAGCGAGGGAAGACTGAGAGCAGACAAAGAAAGGGGATATACCTCCCTGCCTTGTTCGTCACGGCAAACTACTTAGGGAGCATTTCTCCCCTCTACACCGTGGTGAACACATGATTTTTGTGATGCAAACTTTTGCTGATATTTTGGGTTTTTAAGGTCCCAAATGAGTAGACCCCAACCTTAAATGACCCATACCTGGTTCCCAAACATAAATTTCGACCTAACGCCTTAATCCCTTTATCTTTTCCATCATAACTTCATCTCCTACTCCATTTTCTCTCAAACCTCTCATCCCATCTTCCATCATCCTCTTATTCTCATGGCATCCTCATCCTTCCTCTTGGTTGTTGTTTCTCCCATGAAGCAGCAACTAAGCCCTTGCATTCTTGGTGATAGAGCTCTAGGTATGAGCTTAAATCTTCAAAGGGTAGTGTTGTTCTCCATTCTGTCTTCCTTATATGTATTTCAATTTATCTACGGTTCTAAAAATTGTTAGATGTATTTGGATGTGATTCTCATTTATATCTTTGTATGAGAGTGGTAGAAACAATTTATCTTGTTGATTTTCTTTGTATGAATGTTTGACATTGCACCTATTGACTTGAGCATATGTTTTTAGTATGGGTTCATCAATTAATTTATGTTTTCTTGTTAAAATCTTGTACTAAGTGAGGGTTCTTACTTGGTGGATCATGGTGTCAAGTGTTTATGTCTAAAAATTAGTAAGTAAATCTATTAATTGCTTAAGAAACATTGAGCTTAAATTTATTAGTTTCAATTTATTGATTGGGGTTCCATCAAAGGATTGGAATTAGTAGATTAATCTTCTTGCAACTCAAGGTTTTGGTTGTAAGATCAAGAGTTCCTTGCGATTAGTAGGTTTAATTGGGTCAAGTGCTTAATCAACTAAGGTTAAATTAGTTAATTTGCGGGGTCCCAGCATTAATTAAATTAATCTGAGCCTAGCCTAGAGGGGTTCCTCTAGGGTTCTTTCAAAATTGAACATTTTTACTTCCAATTAATGACGTAATAATTCCCAAAAGGTTCCATTAACCAAGAATGTCCATTCCCATTTAAATCCAAACTTCCCATGTATCCAATTTTCAAATTTTCTTTTGAACATATCACACTTTTTATACAAATTTCACACCAAAAATCAAATACAATGCTTTTACCCATTTTTTACAAGTTTGCATTCTAGTTACTACTTACTAGGTTTTAATTGCAGTAAGGGCTCCTTGAGATTGACACTGGGGGATAGCTTCCACTACCCCTTGGGTCTAAATTTCTTGGAGAGTGGATCCGAAGCGGCACTACACTAATCAACCCCCATTTTGGTGTTCTTCAAGTGGCACCGTTGCCGGGGAGCCAAGTAATTGGTTCCCAAGTAACCGGTTGTCAAACTAGTTTGGCCGGGTCTAGCTTCTAGTTGCATTTAGCTTAGGCGCATTTTAGATATAGCTTTTCGTTTTGCATACCATAATTTGAAAACTCAAAAAAAAATTAAATTAGTATAGATACTTGTTTCTTGCATTTCACTTGCATTTTGGTATACTTGTGTGCTTGGTTGCTCTTTGTGGTAGTTTTATTGCACTTTCTTGTGAATGCTTGATTTTGCTTGGTTGTGAGTGCAAAATTCTATTATCCAAGTCACATTTCTGGTTTTCGGGCTATACTTGTTCATATCATACCATTTTGAACTCTTTAGCAAAATTTGACCACTTGCTTCAATTTTGTGAAGGGTATTTTTCGAACAATTTTGGCCAATTTTGAACTTGATTTTTACATCTCATACTTGTTTTGACTATTTGGTACTTGTTTCAAGTGGTACATCTTCTTACACTCACTTGTGCAATTTTTAAGATCAATTTTCAATTTCTAAATCTAGATTGCTGCTTTAAATTAGTCCACTTGTTGTCTGCGCCTTGTGTGACTTAACTTGATTTGTTCTTGATTTTTCTTACTTGTTAGTGCTGCATTGTGCTTGACTAGAGGGAGGAGAGGAAGATCAAACCTTCCACCCATAAACCTTAAGATTGAGCGAAATCTTACTCAGCTTAGGAGACTAATCTAGGTAGTTCCTTTAGTCCAATTTTAGAGGAGTGTTCTTCTAGGGAGTCTAGCATTTCCCCTCACTTAGATACAGAAAATTTCATCCATATAGAAATCCCTTTAGACATCTGATTTGAGCCTTTCCTAATACGCCTTGGGGTTCAAATGCAAAATATTATTTTTACCAAGGATTGCACTATAGTGATTCGATCCCGGATCGTCTCTCAAGGAGTCTAATGAACTACCCTAGGGAAACTAAATGCAATTAAAGCTATAAAAAGACCGGGGGTTAAGAGAAGGTATTTTTGGTATTTTTCATAAAAAGAATATAAAGCTTATTTTTGGTATTTTTAGGATAAATATAGATGGATAATGGAATGGAATGATGGGATGCTCTCTTGGTTAGGGATGACACGTGACAAACTATTGACTCACACTCTTAGGGAGGAGCTAATCGGGCTAAGTTCAACATAAGCGGATACAATTAGCCTTAATCGAAGGAATAGGTCAATTAAGACCCACTCAACCTCAATAGACCAATTAGATTAACTATAATCCTACATCAACTAGAAGTAGGATACAATAGATAGAATAACTTGGGTCCCATCCAAGTCACTCAATATCTTTCGGATCCAACAACCAATTAATGTTAGACTATAGTGAAACAATCCATCTTATGGAACTCTACCTAATCATACTCATGCACATAGATTTGATTAGTGATCTAGTTCCTTTAGGCAAGTTGATTAATGGAATTACCTAGCGCTATGGAAACTCGACATCAATAACTCAAACCCACAAATCAACTCCCAAACAACACAATTATATGAAGCACAATGGACTAAATTACCCAACAAATACGCTGGACAATAAAATCAACAAAGACTAACATAACATGGTAATTTGGGAAGATAGGTGGAACTAGAAGAAAACCAAATCAATACATGCAAATAGAATTCAACGATTTCATTGTCTAGAATCTCAGAACAAATGAAGTCCGAATATAAGAAGAACAAATACTCAAGGAAACAAATGGAAATTCAAGACTACATAATGGTAACTAATAAAACTCCCCTAAAGTGGATTCAATGCTTGCTTCAAGTCATCCCATCATCCAAGAGAGCATCGAGCCGAATTAGTTCTTCATAGAGGAGGAGAAATCACCCGAAAGGATCTGCAACTCGAACTCCATGGTGAACCGGTGATTGCATCTTATTATTTTATATTTTGACCCACTAATTATAGTAAATTAGCACTTGTCCTAGGCTAATACATGGCAATTTAGGCACTTTAACACTTAGAATTCCAATACATTAACTTAATTGCATTTTAGTGCTTAAATGAGAATTTTAAGGTTTAAACTCATGCATTTCTTATTTATGGACTTGGGATATTACAATTTGTGCTTGAATTTGTCATTGTAGGAAGTCTTGATGAAGATGAACCCGAATTCCAGAAATTACAGTTTAGTGCTCGAATTTCAGAAATTACACCTAGGTCCCTTGCACTGCATATCTCAATTGGGCAAGGACAAGTTGGGTAATTTGGGAGATTAAAGGAGGGCAAAGATGGAATAAAAATTGTTGGGTTCATTTCTATATTTTTTTAAATGGAGATTAGGAAGGGTCCCGTTTGGAAGCTTATTTGGGTATCTAGCAAAAACCCTTAGATTTTGGGCTTAATTTCCTTAAACCAAACAGCCCCTAAGCCTTTCCTTTACCTAAATATTGCCCAGACCTGAGCAATTACATTCGACAGCCACCATTGACACAAGCTTCACCATCATTCCTCTTGCTTTCTTCACACCATTTTTCACCTTCATCTCCTCACGCCAATTTTCATCACCATCCTCCATCTCCATCTCCTCCACAAGGCTAGCGGTTTCCACTCCCACAGCCCCATCTTCACACCATATTTCAGTAAGCAGACACAAACCTTCATGTTAGTACTGGCTGTCACCCAAGAGGGGGGTGAATTGGGTGATAGGATAAACTTTGTAAACTCTTTTTAAATCTTCTCTTTTCTAGAGCCACAATGAAAGCAATCTTTAAAATTCTTTTCAGTTTATCACTGAGAATATTTCAAAACATGAAATGCACCAAAAAGTATATAAGTTTGATATGCTAGAAACTAAGAAGGTTAAGGGAAGGGATAATGCAAACAGAGTTTATCCTGGTTCGGTCAACCCAGACCTACATCCAGTCCTCAGGCTCCACCTGAGATTTTCACTACCCTCTTGTTTAAACCGGGCACAAGAGAAGCCTTTACAACCCACAAGTTTGGCCGGGCACTTGTGAAGCCTTTACCACAGGTTTTACAACACGGGATCACCTGCCAACCTTTTCACAGAGTTTTAGAATTCTCTCTAAACACTCCCCCCTACTACCCGTAAGGTTACAACCCTGTTCTTAAAGCACCAAGCTTTAGAACAACCTCAAACAGTAGAGGATTTTAGATAATAGGTTCACTTAATGAACGGATTGTGATAATCACTTAAGTACAGAGGAATATATGAAGAGATTACAATCCTAGAGCTTAACAGATTGAACAATAAGTGCTCTAGCTCTCTTTTTCTAATTTACTTGACTCAACATTCTTTCCTCATTTCTGGGCTTACTAGATTTAGCTCTCAATCAGTGTAATATACAATTCTGCATAAAAGCCCTGTTCATCATTGTTTTCTTTGTTGTTCTTGTTCGTAAATCTTCTGAAAGCAAGCCTTAATCTATTTATATCTTCACATCTTGCATTTTTCTTTCAGCTTCATGTGGCCATTTGGATATAGTCGTTGGAAGCTTATAGCCGTTGGCAATTAATGCAGTTTCTTCATCGAGGTTAACTTTCTGCTTTAGCTTCAACTGCTCTTGCATAGGGTAAGCTAAGAGAGATGTATACTGAGCGTTCTGAGCACTTGTACGAACTGTACTTGCATAGCAGCTTTTTCAGTGGCGCTAGCATGCTTTGCTATCGCTAACTGCATAGTATAATTCCTGCACTTGAGCTGTTAGCTATAACAAGAATTCATGTAATGCACAACAGATGTTATCGCAAGCTTAGTCTATTAGCTCAATGAGATAGAGGTAATATATAAGGAATTTCAAAGCATTCTCTATCGATAGACATAAACATTATCGCTAGCCTATTCTTCTAGTTCAACATTCAGCATACTAGCTATGTCATCTTAATAAACATTCTTCTATCGATAGCTAATCCCATTATCGCTAGTCATTTGTTTGCTCATTAGCTAAAGGATACTTGGCTAGCTGAATGTTCTAAGTTATTTCAGGTATCCTGTTATCGATAGCTAAATCTGTTATCGCTAGCAACTATGTTATCGCTAGTTAATTCATTTGCTCTCAGGCACTAGCTATTTGAATGTCCATTATTTGAAGTACTTTGTTAGCGAATATTTCTTAGCGATAGTGAATGACTTAGCGATAGATATTAACTTTGTTATTTCTAAGTCTTCATTTGCTATTCCTTTGTATCTATTAGCGATAGGGATTCACTTAGCGATAGAGATTTTCTTTTAATGTTCTGCTAAGTTTCCATCTGCTATAGTTGAGTCTTTCATTAGCAATATATCTTTACTCTAGCGATAGTGATCTGTTACCTATCAGATTTTACTTGTTTAATTCACAGGTAACTTACACTCTATTTACTTATGTTATCCATGGGGTCAGTGTTCATCAAAACTTAAGATTCTAACACTTCAATCATTCATCATCTTCCTTTACCACAATTCACGTACCCTCACCTCCCATTTTAACTTCCATATTCATCATCTTCACATTTCCATCTCTCCATTGGCGACATTCACATCCTGGGCACACTCATCCTCACCATTCGGCCTTCCCATTCAGCTCCATCTTCACTCAATTCCCATTCAACCAAGCACACATATTCACCCAACATTCATTGGCCTCCTCTCCAATTCACGCATACACCAATTTTCACACCTCTCATTCCATTTACTATTCATTTCCACCACCTCATTTCCTTCTTCCATGGCCAACAAATTCATGAAGCTTCTTGAGGTGGTGTGTAACGAGATGTGTGGCTAAAGCATGTGGGGATTCTTGGTGGATAGAGCAACCGGAGCTTCAATGGTCTTCTAGGGGAGTGTTTATTGTTTTTTTATGTCTAATTACACATTTATGTTCAAATTCCTTTGATTTGTATGTATGTGTGTTGATTGGAACATGGTACACTATGGATTTCTATTTCTAGTGACTTTGAAAAATCATAACTAATTGTATAAGGGTTAAGGGTAAAAAATACACATATGATTTTGTTAAAAGTTCATCCAGCACCAAATTTTTTTAGACAAAAAATACACATGAGTTTTCAAATTGGATCAAAAGTCACATTTACAGTTATATTATGAAAAAAGCGCTTGGTGCTGGATGAACATTTTTACAAAATCACATGTTTATTTTTGTTCCTAGTTTAACTGTAGATGTGTATTTTTGATCCAATTTGAAAGGTCATATATATTTTTGGTCCCAAAAAAACATTTGGTGCTGGATGAACTTTTGACAAAATCACATGTGTATTTTTGACCCTTAAATCAATTGTAGAAAAATGATTTTGATTTGGTTCAAGTCTCAAATTAAAGCTTTAAGAGTCCTCTATCCAAGAAAAATATCAAGCAGATCATGCACTAACCATCTAGTACAGATTTTTGCTTTTCCCAACTTGCCTTTTTTCTCATGCTTAGAATGTCAGCCTTATTGCGTGGATTTTATTTTGAGCTACATAACTCCGATTTACTTCATTTTTATGTTTCCAGATTTCTCTATATGTCTAGTAGTTTACATGAAAATTTAGTAGCTAAAGGCATTCATTTAATAACTTGAAATACTTCATCAATAGACTTTGCATAGAAATGGAACCCATAAAACAGAATGTCACTTGCATATATTAAAAGTTGTTCCAAATGGCCATGAATGACCACATACATACATAAATACAAAAGGATAACATAATAACAACAAATTCAAGGCATCTTAACAATATTACGGATTCATCAAGGTTCTGAAGATTCACAACAAAAACAAGGAACATAGGCTCTTCCATCATAACTTAGACTAGCTTCTTCTCTTTCTCCTTTGATGAGCTTGCTCCTAAAATAGTGTAAATTTTGGGGGGGTGAGATTTTATGGAAAATCTTAGCAGCATAATACTCAACAAACAACCATGCATGTTTAACATTGGACAAGATATGGCAATACTAATGACTTATACATATGAGCATTTATGTTCTTGAATAATCACATATGGCCATAGCATTATAAGAAACACATAATCACTTCAAACATGCTTCAACAAGACAGCCAAATACCACATCACAATATTGAAACAATGCTGGAAATGTAAGAGAGTAATTACTACTTTAGAGCTTCACAACTGTTCGTGGAGTCCCAACCTTCAAGACTTCTTAAGAACACTCAAGAACGCTCTTCTTTCTCTCATTTGCTATGGGGTTGCGAATTTGGTGAGGAAAATAGGATGTGAATGATCCTATTTATAGGAAAAATAAGGGCAAGGATCACACTAAGCCACCTCACACAATGCCCAATTGCATGAAGATTTTCTCCACCACTCTTATCATACCTTAGGTGAGCCACCTCTATTGCACCACTCGTGCAATTTCTCTTCTTTTCTTGCTTTTATTTTATTTTCTTCCCTCTTCATAATGACCACCTTACCCCTAATAAGTAGCCTCTTTTCACCATTGTGACCCTAAAGCCTAATATCTTATTTTTACTAAATCCACAATTTTCTTTGACTCTAATGGTGGAACAATATTGTAGCTTTCTTTCTCTTCCTCTACCTCTCCCATGCGCCACCTTTGGCCAACTGGGGAAAGAAGACAAACTTCTCTTATCTTGCATGAAGAAATGGTGACATCACTCACAAGAATCTTTCTAAGCTTGCATATCTTTCTATTGGTCACGTATTATTTTATTTCTTTTTTCATTTACACTTGCACGCATTTTTCATGGGCTCTCTTATTGTATTCTATTTTCTATTTTGATTTTCTTCCTTGCATGTCTTCCTATTGGTTATCTTGTCATGATAACCTTTTCTACTTTTTCCTTGCATGCATTTCTATTAGTCATCAATATAATCTTTTGTTTCTAATATAAATCATGCTTATTCTTATTACACTACATTTTCCATTTATTATTTGTAACATAATTCCCTTCCTCTCTATGACAAGTGATGCCATCCTATTCTCCACAAGAGGAATTGTCATTTTTCACGGGCTAAAGGTCTCTTTCCTTATCTCTAATCTATTTTCTAAGCCCAACCCTAAATTAGACAGGTTTCTAGGCAAATATTATCATCTTATTAACATAGAAATTCTACTTGATTAATATAAATTCTCCCTTAATATTTTATGAGAATTCTTAGGGGAAAATTATTAAATGAGCGCTTAAACTACCTCATGCTTTAAACTAATGCTTATAGAATGAAATTTCCAGACTAATAAAGATCGGGATGTTACAACAGAACACCCAACAATACCACAATAGAGGTTCTAAGGGGGTGTTTGAGTTGAGTTCCAACCCACAACAATATAGGAGGATTGATACTTTTGAGGCTAACGTATCCACCTTGAGTTCGCAACTTACTTTATAGCTTGATTTCATTACATCCGAGTTGAGGAATCTTAGCATGCAGCATTATGCTCCTTCTACTTCCACAGCCTTAGTTGCACCAAGTTGGGGAAATTGTGGGTCGGTTATTCACATTACTAGCCTTTGTCCAAGTGAGCCAGCGGAAGTTAATTCCATGTACCAAGGAAGGCCTAGTGCTAATCCCAACCAAAAATGGGATCCCCATAGCAACACTTACAAAGAAGGGTGGAGGTCACACCCTAACTTCCTGTGGAGAGACAACAACACCGACATGACTAACTTTAAGGGCCAACCTCGATGGAATAAGAGAAGCAGATCGACTAGAAGACAAGTGAAAGATAAGATAAGACAACACAGATGATCAATGGGAGGAAGAGTACCCATCTCCTACAACCCTAGCCCACAAAGACACCACAAGGATGATCAGTCCTTAATACAGTCAAGTATTCTCAAGAGAATACAAAGATGCAAGCAAAGCTCACACATGAGAAACTAAGATCTCAATTCATTCAAGTCTTTGTATGCTATCATTCTCTCCCTCTTAAAAAATATTCGCCCTGGAATCTTGACATGGAAGGGATAAGGGTTCAATGCTCCCAAAGGGTAGGAATGGATTAAATGGCTTCTTAGGAAACAAATCTCCCACTACCTGCAACTCACCACCAATACAAGGAAAAGAATGATCAAGATCATTAGTAATAATAGAAATATCCTTGAAATTACTCTTAACCTCACTTTTCTCAAAACAAATTTCATCTTTCTTTTTGTCATTTTTCTCATAGTCTTGCTTTTCATCTTTCTTTTTTCCAATCTTCTCATGTTCTTGCTTTTCATATGTCTTTTTTGTAACCTCAACGCTCTTATTTTCACTCTCTTTATTTTGACAAAAATTTATGTTCTCAATCACTTTTTCTTTATCTAACTCAATTGTATACTTTGAAAGATTCACTTGAGACACTATCACTCATATTTTCATGTTTTGGGCATCACTTTTGCTTGATATCTGCCTCATGCTTAGCAATTATATGAACCAAATTTTCAATTTCCATGAAACTGAACATCTATGCAAAAGAAGCTAATTTAGGATTAAGCCCTCGTATAAAACGATGAACAATGGCTTGTGATGTTTCCTTTGTTAGTACTGGCTGTCACCCAAGAGGGGGGTGAATTGGGTGATAGGGTAAAATTCAAAATTTCTCTTTTCTAAAACACAGTGAAGGTAATCTTTAAAATCCTTTTCAGTTTATCACTGAGAGTATTTCAAAACTGTTAAGTGTACTCAGAGATATATAATGTAGATATGCTGGAAACTAAGAGAGTTAAGGGAAGAGATAATGCAAACAGTATTTATCCTGGTTCGGTCTACCCTGACCTACATCCAGTCCTCAGGCTCCACCTGAGATTTCCACTACCCTCTTGTTTCAACCGGGCACAAGAGAAGCCTTTACAACCCACAAGTTTAGCCGGGCACTTGTGAAGCCTTTACCACAGGTTTTACAACATGGGATCACCTGCCAACCTTAACAGAGGTTTAGACTCTCTCTAAACGCTCCCCCTTACAACCTGTAAGGACTCAATCTGTTTCCCCACTCAAGATCTCCCAATCTTGAGTATCACTCACTAAGTATAGAGAATGATTACAATGAAATCTGACTTCTCTCAAAGAAGGGATTTTGATAATAACTTAAGTACAGATTCGTATATGATGAAGAAATACAAATTCTAGAGCTTAAAGATTTGAACTATGGTTGCTCTAGCTCTTCTTATTCTATAGAACTATACTCATCGTTATTTCTCCATTTTCTGGGCTCACTGATATATAACTAATACTCTGTGCAGAGCCTCTGTTTTTCATCTCGCATCATCTTGTCATTTGTATGTATATGCGTCGTGTGTTCTTCTTCGTTTCTGATGTCTTCAAGTCTTTATATATGGTTTGATGAATTTCTATCTGTTGGAGACTTGGAGAACTAGCCGTTGACAGTTTTCTTTCTTTTCTTGCTTCAACTAATCTTGCAGAGGATAAGATAAGAGAGATGGAGACTGTGAGTAACGATAACCTGCTACTACGTACCACTGTACTTGCATGTCAGCTTTTTCATTAGCGCTAGCTCCCTTGGCTATCGCTATCTTAACAGTGTGAGTCCTGTACTTAAGTTGTTAGCTAAAACAAGTATTCATGCAGTGGATGTTATCGATAGTGCATTTCATTAGCTCAAAGAGATAGAGACAATATATCAGCTAAGGAATTTTAAACCATTTTCTATCGATAGACATGAACATTATCGCTAGCATATTCTTTTAGTTCAATGTTCAGTGTACTAGTTTGTCTAAGTTATCACAATGAGCATTCTCCTATCGATAGCTAGATGCGTTATCGCTAGTGACCTTTGTTATCGCAAGTTAGTTTAGCTATCTGAGACTTTAAGATATTTCAATAAGTATACAGATATCTATAGCTAGACTTGTTATCGATAGCACCTTATGATATCGCTAGTTACTTGATTGCTCATTAGCTTAAGGATACTGAGTTATATGAATATTCAAAGTTATTTCAGGTATCCTGTTATCGATAACTAAACCTGTTATCGCTAGCTAACTATGTTAACTGATCTAACATTCTTCCCCTTAAGTATTTATTCATGTTATCTGAGGCGCCTTAGCGATAGAGACAGAGTCTAGCGATAGGATCTATTCTTATTTGCTTAGGCTAGCTCTATACATTCCATTAGCTATAGTGAAGACCTTAGCGATAGAGATATTTCTCTTTCAATGGATTACTGCTAAGTCCTCATTAGCTATTATCCTAAGCTTTCCATTTGATAGCGATAGGCTCTTAGCTTAGCGATAGAGAATCTGTTCTTTGCCTAGCTAGCTCAATTTCTTCCTGTTAGCGATGATAAACATATTAGCGATAGAACTTCTACTTAGTCATCATGATTCTTTATCTCAGTTTATTCCAGACTAAGTTACATGCTGTTATGTATGCAATTTGAGCCTATGGACATGTTATGTAATCATGTATGCAATGTTTTCAATCACAGTAAACATATAGCAAACATAGTCTAATAGATAGTAGGAGATGAAAACTTTATACACACTTTTTGGTTCCTACATTTAACTCTATATTTGACATCATCAAAACTAAGCATATCCAACATTCTCCCCCTTTTTGATGATGACAAATCCATGGTGAAAAATATGTAAAAGTAAGATCATGGAAGTTAATGTAGATGCAATATATTGTTCATGCCTTTCTCTCCTCCTATCAATATATTTTTCATGCTTTTCTCTCCCCCTATTTGACATCAGCAAAAAGTTTGTGGAGACTTTAAATGTAACAAAGCTTTTCTCTCCCCAATGTAACAAAAGTTTTGACCAAATGTAGGGGATATCAAAAGGTTGTGGAAAAAACAATAAAGTTCTTAAGGAGTACCCAATGTAAAAATATTGGACTCTATGTTTTATGAAGTTGTGCCATAGATATGTAAGATGCTCAAAGATATTTGATACCAGAAGATTAGTAATTCATAGAAAAAATGGACCTCACAACTCTACTCACGTGTATCACTCAAATATCATATGTCACTCATGTTTCACACAATATATGACTTTTAATCATTATAAAAAACTCTTGCCTTTTACCACTCAAGCTTGCCTCTTTCAGTATTCTAGATTGAAACTTAACAATAAACAGGAGACAATATTTAATATGTTTTAATCTTTATATCCAAAGTTGTAAGAATGAGATTTTTTTACAACAAGAGAATAATGGAAGGGGAAATGTGAATCAGATAATCAAAGGAGAGGGGAAAATGTGAAGATGTAGGAAATGAAGATGGAAAAAAAGTGTATGAAGTATGGAAAGGATTTCAAAATAGGAAACTAGAAGAATAAGGAAATTAGAACACAAGAAGAATGGGAAAGGAGTCTTACCACCCAAATTTGATATTTAGGAAATTAATGGTGACATAAAATGGAAGTTCTCTAAGATTAGAAAAACTTTTCCCAATTTTTGCAATGCTCCAACCTGCAAATCTCTCTTTTTTTTTCAATTTTCGTTTTTTTGTTTTTTTAGTATCACAATACTTTTTTTTGATGATCTTTTTTAATTTTTTTATACCAATATCACACAATCACAAACAAGGGATGGAGGAAAAAAAATGAAACTGAAAGAAAGAACAAGACTACTTGAAACAAGAGAAGAACAAAAAAAACTAAGGATAAGACAACAAAAAATAAACAAAGAACATAGAAGCAATACAACAAAAGAAACAAAAAGGAAAAAGACACAAAGGATAGAACTTGAAATCTAGCAAGCCATTGCTCTGATACCAAATGATGGAATAAGGGGAGTGGATTGGCTAGAAGACAAGTGAAAGATAAGATAAGACAACACATATGATTGATGAGATGAAGAGTACCCATCTCTTACAACCCTAGCCCACAAAGACACTACAAGGATGATCTGTCCTTGATACAGTCAAGTATTCTCAAGAGAATACAAAGATGCAAGCAAAGCTCACACAGGAGAAACTAAAATCTCAATTCATTCAAGTCTCTGTATGCTATCAAACCTTCTTATTTATGGTCCTTAGTCCCCCAAGATTCACCAAGACGGGATGATGCTAGTGCTCAAATTCTCAAGAGCATTCAAAGGATGCATGAGGACAAGAATTCCACCAATTCTCGTAATGATACAAGGTTTGCATCTATTGAGTATAAGATGGAGCAATGGCAAACTAAAGCTACTAACCTACAATCCTTTGTGACCCAATTGTTAGATGGTTTGAATGACAACCAAGCAAGGTTAAGTAAAGCTTCTCTTTCTAATATAGTGATAAACCCGAAGTTTCTTAATGCCATCACCTTAATAAGTGGCAAGAAAGTTCAATTCCAAGATCTTGAGGGTGATGAGACCAATGTTGATGAGATTTTATGTGATAGACCACCTTGGGTATAGGTAGTGATCTAACACCAAGACCATTGAGGAGTGCCCTTTGCCTATGTTAACCACTTGATTTTGCTTGATTATTATATGTTTTAAACCACTAATAATGGGAAATTAGCATTTGATTTAGGAGATTATGTTGGGAATTAGGTACATTAACATGTATGGTCCAAGTTTAGGGAGTTAATTGCATTATCATTGTAATTTAGGCATATTAGGGCATCAATTCATTGAAGAACAGCATGGTTACGTGTGCGGTGTAGCGCACCCTTGGGTCCGTCCTTTAAGAAATCTAGAACCAAGGCGATAGTGGAAGCTAACCCCCGGGTATTATTCTCTAGAGGAGCCCTAAATTCAAATGACTACCTAGTAACTAGATGCAAACTAATTGGACGGGAAAAAGCATTTTGTTTGATTTTTTATATGAGTTTTGTATAAAAAGTGTGATATGTTCATAAAAAAATTGAGATTAGACTAAGGGAGATTTGGATTAAAATGGGATAAAAATCATTCTTGATAAATGAGAGTTTTGGGATTCATTGCTTCAAAAGATTTTCGGGGAGCTTCTTGTTGATTTTCAAAAGAATCCTAGAGAAACCCCTCTAGGTAAGGCTTACGTTAACTTAATTAATGTTGGAACCCCGCACATTAGTTAATTTAACCTAAGTTGATTAAGCTCAAAATCAAGAACCAACTAATTATGCAAGACTTTAAATCCACAACTTGGGCCACCCCACAATTGCACTTAATTTCTCAATTAACCCTAATTCATTGATGGCCACCCAGACAAGAACTAAGATTGAAAAGAGTAATTACCCAATGTCTAAACACAGTTAATTAATTCCTATGCTATTTCATTCATGCAAAATCACTTAACATTTTTAATCCACTAACTAAGCTATCTTGAATTAGCACAAGATATTCATCAAGAGAAAAACAAAATCATGAACCTATAAATTTCATTAAACTCAAAATTAAAGTAGTATAGTGTCAAACATTCAACAAGAAAGAAATAACACAAAATAGTTCCTAACCCTTATACAACATGTAGAAATTCAAGAACACATCCAATGTCATAAATATACTCCTAGAAACCTAGAAAAGCATAAATATAACAAGAGGAAGAATGATTAGAACTAAAACTCCCCTAAATATGCTCTAAGATCATCCCTTGACTCCTACCATCAAGAATGAAAGAGCCTAGCTACTGCTCTCCATGAGAAAATTATCAACAAGGAGGGAGGAAGGAAAATGAAAGGTGGAATAAATGGATGTGGGAGGAGATGAGAGAGTGATGAAAGGCTAGGGTTTGGGACCCTAAATCTATCTAATGAGGTTGAAATTTTGTGCATAATACCTCCTGAGTCAGGTCAAAACAAGTGGATTTTAATTTGGATCAGGGTGTTGAGTACTGGCATTGGCAGCTACCTGCCCACCATGTTGGGCACCCCAGGGGCCCATCTCTGGGTCACCCCGGTATTGGCAAGCCCAACTCAGGTATTGTAGCTCGGTTGGGGGCCGCTCTCGCGGACCCGACCCAATGCTGCAGCATTTGTGGGAGGAGGCCGTGTCATTGGCATACCCACTGGTTCGATCTCCCAACCAAGCACTTTATAGGCATTCTAGATGCCTCGCTTATCACCACTTAAGTTGCAGCTCAAGTGGTGAAGGCCATCCCCTTAGGGGGGTGATAGCCCGAGGTTGGGAGATCGAACCCCAGAGTACGCCAATGACACGGCCTCTGCTCTAAATGCTGCAGCATGGGGTCGGGTATTCGAGAGCTGCCCCCACCTTGGGTAATGTGGGGCCCAGTACCGTGGTAGCGGGGGCCCATTCGGGAGGTCAGGTATACTGCCTGGTCCTTCCCCAAAAAGCGCCTTTTTGTTGAGTCCAGCATTAGCAGCTACTGAACCCACCATGTTGGGCACCCCCAGGGCCCCTCTCGAGGTCACCCAGCTATTAGCAAGCCCAACTCAGGTATTGTAGCCCAGTTAGGGGCAGCTCTCGCATACCCGACCCAATGCTGCAGCATTTGTGGGAGGAGGCCGTGTCATTGGCGCACCCACGGGTTCGATCTCCCAACCAAGCACTTTATAGGCATTCTAGATGCCTCGCTTATCACCACTTGAGCTGCCAAAAACTTGTTCGCCACGTGCCGCAAGTGCACGGGTCGCGCCAAGTAATAAAATAGTGAGTAGAGTATCGTTCCCACGAGGATTTGTCCAAAACCCGGTCAAACAATGATTATCACACTCTCGCCCAATTTGAGTGATACAAATGTTGAGATTGAAATGAAATAAGAAAATAAAAGAAAGTAAAATTATAAACAGGTGATTCTCCAACCTCAAGGATAAAATGGGTCCTAAGATTATCTCTCCCCCTTGTACTTCTCAAAACTCAATCAACCTCCCCTCAAGAAGCTCTCAACGAAACCACGTGCTAATCTAGGGTTCAAAGAGTACTTGTAATGCTCTCTCGAGTCAAGAACAAGTGTTTAGTCCTATTCTTTGCACAATCTCTTGTCACAATTTGATAGAACCCAATTATCACACTCCAACCCTAATGTGACTATGCAAGGCTAGCAAGTATATCTCTATCTTACCAACAAAACCATCCGTTTGTCACGCAAACTTCCGGTTCTTGCACTACTTTACCCAAGTTCTACACTCAACCTAGCTCTCTCGAGTCATAAATCAATCGAACACAACATCTAAATGGTGATCAAGCACTTAGAAGCATTAAGAGCGGGGTAAAATAAGCACATAGATATCATTAATCACAAATCAAGAGGAGGAATCAAGAATCAATACATACAAGGGTTCAAAATAATCCTAGAATCAAAGTATTTAGCTACTCATATTCTACAACTCCAAGGGAGCATATATATACAACATTACAAATCAGAACAAGAGAAGAGAAGGAAGATGGAAGAGATAAACCAAGAGAGGAAGCCCAAATCTCTTTGAAGCTCCGAGCCCAAGCCAAATCCCACCAATCTCCAAGCCCTAACAGAGCCAAACACTCCCAAAATATGCCCAGAAGTCGAAGAATGAGGGCTCACAACGAAGCCCTAGCTTTTATATCAGTTTAAAACGCGCCTGTTCTGTTCCAAAAACGCGCAGATCACGCAGTTCGCCGTGGGTCTCGCCGCGGCGAGCCCACGGCGAAGTCCCAAAAATTACAGAATCAAGTGTCGCTCGCCGTGGCTTTCGCCGCGGCGAGCTGACGGCGAGTTATCAAAAAGGGGCAGAGGCAAATGCACTTCGCCACGGCGAAGTCCTTTCTTCTCTGGTGCTTTGCTCTGTTTTCCTTATTCCTTGGGCTGATCTTTGGCTTCTTCTTATTTTTGTTCAATTGGGAACTTGGAGGAGGGCTAAAATCTCTTGCTTATTGCTTCAAATTATTCCTACAAAAATTATATACAATAACATAAGAAATTAACTACAAAAACAATCAAAATCTACATAATTAACAATAATGTGAAACCGAAAATCAAATGAGCATTTTCCCTCTTGAGTATCCAAAATGTATAAATAATAGACAAAAACTCAAGTAAATATACTCAAATAATCATGACTTTCTAGGAGTCATCACAGGGTCAAGCCCAGAACTCAAATCTGTTTGCTACAGAATTCACAGCCTCAATGTGGTCACCCACTGTGAGGTATAAAAGCTACAAAGTTTCAGGTTGAGCTTACCGTGACAGAGTTCAGGGACTTTGCCTCTTCAAAAATTCTTTAGCTTTTCTTTTTGCTTCCTTCTTCATCCGGGATCATATTTTTGGTCCTCGAACGACCCTACAAGTTGAAATTAGATGGAGCAAGGATCAAATAGCCCTATAAATTAATTAATACAAATTAATCTACAATTATGGCGAAATAATCCTAATCTTATGTTAATTTCATCTAAGAGTCTAAGATATTCAATGAGCATGATTTGACCAAATTTGCATCTTATTTATGTTAGAAACCTCAATTTAAACACATAAAGACATACAAATATAAGAATTTTCCACTTATTTCATGATCATGGATTTGATATCTCTCACATATATCCTAATTTCTCATTATAGGTGATAAGGATGAGGCTCAAATTGAAGAAAGAAGTCAGAGAAGCGAAACTGAGTAGCTTCGCCATGGACTCGCCACGGCAAAGGACACAGGGAATAGAGGAAGTTTGCTCACCATGGGATGATACAGCAAAGGAAGCAGCAAACAGAATTAAAGTTGCTTTGCCAAATGTGCCAAGGGCTCGCCACAGCAAACGCACGGCGAATGGTGAGAATCTTTATAGAATTTGGAAAGTTTCTGTTTTGCTCCACCTTGTAATTTAAGTAATTGGGTCAGGTCTAATTGTTTCCTAATCAATATTTTCAACCTCCACAAGTAATTTGGAGCCAATTTGGAAGGTTTTTAGGGTTGCCTGTTTTGCTAATTAAATAGACACCCAAATTTCCTTTCTTATTACCATAATTTACCACAAACCATCCAATTCTCACATTCCTCTTTATTCCATCCGAATTCCCTCCCTTCCATACACCCTTTTACAATACACTACACTCTCATGGTTTCCAATTCCAAATTCCAATCCATGTTGATCAAGAGCATGAGTGGCCAGGCACCTTTATGGGGATCTTGATGGAGGAAGGCAATCGGAGCTTCGTCTTCATAATTGGGGAGCTTATTAGTTTCTTTTCCCTTATCCAATTTCATCTATGTATTCTAATTTCATGTGTTTCAATATATCTATGTGTTTTTGGAACAAGCTTTTGAATTTCTATTGGTCATGCATGTAATTAAGTAATGTTTTTTATATGTATGAACCTAGTGTTATTTTCATTATATCATGAAATAGATATACTTCATTTATATCTCCTTTGGATTGCTAGAATATGTTGAATGCATGTGCAATTGTAGGTGTGTTTAGACAATAGATCCATCATTGGAAGGTTTGATCTACTTCCAATGAGAGCCTCTTTGTGTGTTTATCATGAATCTTCACTACCAAGTTGTAAATTAACAATTACCTATTTGATTAATTGAATGAAAGATGCGCCATGTTAATTAGTTAATTAGGTTCATTTGATTAAGAGCAATTGCCTTAGGTTTTTAGATTAGAACTTGGCTTAATACTCCCATATCATTTTAGAATCTAGGATGGTTGCCCAATTCATCAAGAAACCCCTATTCATCTCATAAGTTTCACAAACCATTTTACTCTCTTTCTTTATAAACAAAAATTCCAAAAAGAATTTAGTTTAGCCTCTTTAACCAAAATCTCAAAAGCCTCGATTTCATAGCTTTTTCATGCATTTAGTTAGCTTAGGTAGTTAATTAATTGACTCCACGTGAGACGATCCGAGAGAGCACCACTTGTGCAATCCTTGGTTTAGTTTAATTTTGTATTTGCGCTCCAAGGCGTTTAGGAAGGTAACAAATCACCACTCCTGTCTAAAGTAAGAGTAATGAAGAGAAAAATCTCTTAGCCACCCCACCTTCTACAAAGAGTAAGAGAGGTGTTTGCTTTGCCACGAGTTACCCAACCAAGAGCCACAGAGAAAGGTAAAGAGGTAAAAGGTTCTGATCTTCCTTTTCCTCATTCCTAATTAGCTAGTGAGAGGGTTGTGGACGATAAATTTGATAAAGAAATGTTTGACATGTTTAGCAAAGTAGAAGTAAATATGCCTCTTCTTTATTTCGTTAAGAAAATGCCAAAGTTGGCAAAGTTTTTAAAAGATTTGTGCAACAACAAGAGGAAGTACAAGCATAGTGAAAGAATCCAACTGGGGTCTAATGTTAGTGCCTTGTTTAAACCTCAATTGACTTTAAAATGGAAAAAGACCTGGGTTCTTACACTATTCCTTGTATCATAGGCAAGACCACTATTTCAAATGCTTTGTTAGATCTTGGTGCTGTTATAAATGTCGTTCATACCTCTATCTTTAAGTCATTGGGTACCCAATCCATTCGGGATACAAGTGTAGTTCTCCAACTTATGGACCAAACAATTACATATCCCAAGGGTATCTTAGAAGACGTTTTGGTGCAAGTGAAATGCCTTGTGTTCCTGGCCGATTTCTATGTCCTAGACGTGACTAGTGACAACTCTAGTGACAGGACATTGATTCTAGGCTGACCCTTACTTAGAATGGCCAAAACCATCATTGGCATGAAGAAATGTACAATCACTATGGGGGTTGAGGATCAAGAGATCAAGTTTCTGTTTTCCGAGGCCATGCGCAGACTCATGATGATTGCACATATCTAGGTATTAGCGTCATTTCTTATGTGGATGATGATATTGATGAGCTTTGTGATGATATGTTTGTTTATTCATTTGAGCATGTAGATCCATTGCCCTTTGATGTTTGAGGATTAGATTTTATGGGACCTTTCATTTCTTCAAATGGGTTTACTTTCATACTTTTGGCCGTAGACTACCTATCTAGGTGGGTTGAGGCTATCACCAATAGGACTAATGATGCTCCAACTGTTTTGAAATGTTTAAAAACTAACATCTTTAGTAGGTTTGGAGTACCTAAGTCCTTGATTAGTGATAGAGGCACCCACTTTTTGCAACAAGCTTATCAATAGCATGCTTGTTAAGTACAAGGTGGCCCATAGAGTTTTAAGCCCATATCACCCACAAACCAATGGTCATGTCGAAGTATCAAATAGAGAGGTCAAGCATATCTTAGAGATCTTGAAATCTCTCTTAAATTTTTGGAGTCCTAAAGGAACCTTAGCGTATCAACTCTTTGATTTTGGAAAATCTCTTCCTAGTAGTGGGTGAAGATTGTGGATAAATGAATAGAAGAGATGCAATTTTAAAAGCTGTATGATTTGTTTTTGGTTGAGTTGTGAGATCACCTGAACATATGCAATCACACTCTACTAAGAGGCGTTGAGAGAAAGGCTTCTGATAGAAATCAGACTCGTTACTTTGTGAATGGTAGTAAATAAAAATATTGCAGTTTATCATAAATTTATGGTAGGATAATAAATGACATAGAAATGACTTTCTATATTGGAAACACTAGGTAACTAACTTATAAAGTATACTTCCTATATTGGTTACACAATCGTCATTCAAAATTATTGATAATAATTTTACCTATAGTACAAAAGCAATTTAATAGAAGAAAAAAGAAATTTCAAACACAATTTTATGCCAAACAAAAGCATTTCAAGCAAAACGCAATTTATTAAAGTATTACTTTGAACATCTCAAGCTTAATTAGTAGAAAACTCTGAAATAAAAAATAATTTCAATTGGCTCCTTAGTTTCTTATAACAAAATTGAACGAATAAGAGAAAGATATGAAATCATGAAGATAGGAGGAAAAAAATCAAAAACCATTTTAAGAATAAATCATAATATGCTTACACAAACACAATGTAGAGGATTAACACACAAGTTTTTTGAAGAACAAGAGAGAAAGGAAAAAAAAACTTACAGTTTCATTTCAATGAAGACAATAATTAGATCAAACTTTTTATATGCATGATTTTAAATGACAATGAAAAGATTTGAAAAGTTTTAGGGTTCATGACATGACTGTGAACAATAAAAAGGTTAGATTTCAAATTGTGATACATGGTTATTTAGATGAGATGAGGAGTACCAAAATTTTATGAGTTTTGAGTTTTTGCACTAATCACTCTTTATCAATAAAATAAGTAATTAGAGTATTGTTGTCCTGTCAAAATGAGAGGCACTAGAATATTCATTCAGTATTACATAGCGGTATATAGCTTGTGCATGTTGTCCAATTAGATAATCACAACAAACATATTGTACAACCATTTGTGAATGCAAAAAGGACATGTTGGGACAAGAATTAAATAATAAATGAATAAATTAATTAAACAAAATAGTCAGAGTGTTAATGGGCTAACTATATTATGGGCCTAAGTGTATTGGAACTTCATCTCCCTCATTCAAATGAGAGAGTATTGTAGCCATCTAGATTGTCTTCCTTAATTAAATAAATATGACACTAGACAAAGGTTTAATGAATGCATTAGTAAAATTAAATGATCATTCATAGGAAACATAGCAGGTTATAATGTTCGAGCTACAAATGATCACAAATGAAATGAACATCAATCTTGATGTGTTTATTCGAGTATGGAAAACTGAATTAGAGACAAATACTTCTACTCCTAAACCATCTCTAGATGATAGAGGGTTGACGAACACAAGATCAAGTCCATTTAGTAGTGATCTTCACCACACAATTTTCTAGGATTTTGAACCAATAGATCTATACCCAGATTCTACACTAGATCTCACAGCTACTAATTATTTCTTAGATGACAATGACACCAAAGATTCACAACAAAAAAAAAAAAAAAACCTCTCATAGATCTTTAATCATTTAGTAGGCTACCCAATCAACACCTAAACATGCCATAAGACCAAGGAATGAAGATGGCTTAATGTGTAGTCAAAGAAAATCAATACCTTTAAGATATCTAAGCAGACACTAAACTACCTACAAGTGAAGATGGTCCCAAACATGTACATTTTTCACTCTAAATTGTAATGTGTGATGATCATAAGGTATATGGTTAGGGAAACATACAAAACCAAAGACTTTCAGTTCTTAAAACTAAGCCTTCTTATACAACATATCACATAAAGAAACATAATTTTAAACATCACTTGGCAAACAATTTATAATATGAACTATGGAGGTAAAGGACTCCCACTACTAATAGGTTGGAGTATGAGCTTGTGACAACATACCTAGACCAATTTCTACTATTTGTTTATTATTATGCTTAATTCTTTAATTTTTCTCAAATGTGTGAGGACAACAGTGGCTACAAATAATATCAAAATCATGTAAAAATAATATTAAAGCTTCTATACTCTCCTCCCTAGTCACTTTGCAATTAAATTGATATTTCAAACTGTTTTTCCACTATTTTTTTAATTTCTTGAATGTAGACAATGCTTCTCATTTAGAGGAATGATCCATGTGAACCTATTATGATCATCAACAAAGCTATGTAATATTGAAAGCTAGATAAGAGCTAAACAGGGGCAAATTCCAATAGACCAATATGAACTATATCAAGAGGCGGTGAGGCCAAAGTTCAAGTGATATTGGCAAGACTTTTAGAGCTTTATTCTTTTCAACCAAAGCTACAAAAAAACAGGGGAGAGTAATTGACCTTGTATAAACCATCACATAATGTCCCTTTGAGCAACACATATTGGGTTTTCAAGTTCTTTATCAAAACCATATCAGAGAAAGTTCAATGAGTATATCATTATCAATGATAAGTTCAAACACAATAGATTCTTCATAATTTCAAGAAAGGCCAAGAAATTTCTTAGAATAAGAGATGTTTCCTTAGTGCAAGAAACTTGACCAGATAGTTCCACAAATCAAAATCTTACCACAATTACCTACTACCAAATTACCTTGACTACAAGGTGAATAAGGGCCAACAACCAAGTTGGTGACATAATCGTTAGCTCCATTATTTAGGTATCAAGCTAGATCACTAACCATCTTTTAGATGCATAGTGTGTATAGGGTGGTGAAGCATTTCTTCCTTTCTTAAAACAAACTTATGTTTAGTCAAACTGGTAAAAATCGTAACATCATAAAAATTAAATTAAGGATTAGTAGTTAATTAGAGTTGAATTATGGGATTAATTAAGAGTTTTCAATGGTTCTTTATGTAAATTAATTGACGATATTGAGGATGGTATTTTGGATGTGATTATGCATGATTTAGGTTTAATATGGTTGATGAATTGATTATGGTTTGAGGGCATTTTGATGATTGAGGATTAGAGTGTACAAGTTAATATAAGGGAAAATTTGAGTGACTTTGGCACAGGCTCGCTATGGCAAAGACACGGCGAAGTGAGGGAATTGATTTAAGGCCAAGAGCCACTAAAAGCTCTTCATCATGGGTTCGCTGTGGTTCGAACCAGTGAGGTCGAGAGTATGAAATCGCACCTCTCTATGGGCTACATCAGTGAAGTCCCAATTTTGCCTATTAAATGATGGCATATAATCAATGACATTTTTCAAAAGGAAAGAAGAGAGGGTTCAAAGTGGAGAGGGAAAGGCTCTGTTAAGGCTTTGATTTCTAGAGGTCTAAGGGTGTTTTGAGGCTTCCGAAATAGTTAGTAAGTGATTTTAGCTAGATTTCTGCCTTCCTCTTCCATTATTTTTAGATTTTTGAGATTTTGGAGAATTTGAGGTTCTTATGATTTTTGAAATATAAGGGTTGATTGGTGGTTTCTAGTTTATTGTCTTACCCCTTTGAGCTTAATTGAAGGTTTGAATGGTTTAGTTTTGGTGGGACTCATCTTATGTAAGATTATTTGAAAGCAAATTTTAATAAGTTGGGGTTTAACAAAGAACTCTATGAATATAAGCAATTGGGGTTGATTGAGGATTTGAGGTTATTAGGAGTTTGTTTATGCTAAATGATAATGTTGTCTACCTTGGTTTGGCTACACCTAAAGTTGTATATGATTTGGAAGTTTTGGGTGATTGTGTGAGAAGTGGGATGTTTAAATTTGTATAATGAGTATGTGATAATAGTTTAGATAATTAAAAGATGATATTTGGACTATGATTAGAGTTGGATTGATGTAGAATTGTGATTGAGTGAAATTATGAAGAAGTTGGTTAACTATAGGAGGTTGGGGTAAAGAAAGAAAGGGATTTTAATTCAACAAGTGTAACTGAGGATGGTTGTTTACCCATAGTCTTGATATGAGTTTAATTTAACTTAATCAAGCTGGCTAAAGTTAATTTAGGCTTTAATGTGAAATTCTGATTTCAAATTGGCTAAGTCTCGAAGTTGTGTTGTTGATGTCACTTGATTATATGTTAATCATGCATACACGTACTTTTGTGGTGATTGTAGGCACTGGTGGATCAAAGTAAGCTTCAGGAGTTCTGACCTTGTCATAATTTCATTTCGTTTTGATTTCAAGAGGTAACCATACTCTCCTCAATATGCTTGCGCATGTGATGTTAGTAGGGATTTTCAAATCCATTACATAATAGTTATCATGACATGAAATGAATTTCAAAATGATACTTCCGCATTATAAAAGTGTCTTTTTGATACATAATTGTGAAAATATGGTTGTTGTGTTAGGAGGTTTTCAAAATATGTATAGTGTTGTTATTATGGTTGTATCACTGGAATATTGTGAATTGGAAGTCATTGATATATGGTGACTATGATGATGTTGTTTCAATGATTATTCATTGATATATGGTGACTATGATGATGTTGTTTCAATGATTATTTATAGGCATGTGTCATAGCATTGTACCATCACATGATGTAACCCTCGATCGACCTATTGAGTGATTATTTCTACAGTCTTTGATTATAGATAAAGACACTTTCTTGATTGTAGACAGGAAAGTCCTTTGATTGTAGACAGAGGGTAGCCATCTTGAATATGGACCGAGGCATAGTGTCACCATTTTTGTATGAAATAATCATGCTAGAGTATGAAATATTTATGTATATGTGGATCAGTGGATATATGTTGTTAGATTGATTGTGATATGGACTAATGATGATATAATAATATTTCTAATTATTGGTACCCATTAGACACTGTGCCAGCCCACACTTACTTGTACATTGAGTTGAGATAGTGATTACTGAGACAAGTTATCTCACTCCGTGGTTATTTCAAGTGATCGTGCACTATCTGGAATTTCGAGGAAGGGGCTGGTCAAACATTACAGATCCCATGAGTTGGACTGTGGTAAATTTTGGGATGATGTATATTGATAGACATTTATGCCACATATTCGCTTCCGCACTCTTGATTTGTTTGGTCATACATGGATAATTGTTATGTGGATGACTGTTTTATTTTGGTATTCTGATATAGTATGTTTGATATAACTTGTACTGAAGATATATTCCAACAGGTAGTCTATGACCAAGATATTATTATGTTTGCTCACATGCATGTGACTTTATGTTTGATGTGATGATGTTTTTGGTTTGTTTACGATAGTTAGTTATTGTTCTGTGCTTTAGGCTAATCACAGTTGTCTGGAGTATAGACTCAAGGCCCTCTGTATGGTTGTATTGTTTTTGGGTAGGTTCTATTAAATAACTGTGTTAAAGTAATCCTTTCTAACATAATTATGTTAAATTATCTACGATTTGAAATGGTGATTAAGGGTGATCATTTTTATTAACTATGTTAGTGTCGTTCTTTTCTAACATGGTTAACTATTGATTGTTTTAGAATGTTTTAATAACCATGTTAGTGATTTTCTTTTCTAACATGGTTTGGATTTGTTAAGAATACAAAGTTTCTAATATCCATGATACTATGTTATGTTTTATTAGTAGGTTTCTTTTCTGTAATGGATAATGTTTTGACTATTAGTAAATTGCTTTTCTAGCTATGATAGTTATTATTTTAACTATAAGTAAATCCTCTTTTCTATCATAGTTAGCATAAACCATGATTTTGAAATGATAAATTAGATTAAATCGGGTTTTAATAAGAAAGATTTTACAAAAACTATCATAGGCCACGTGGCCTTCACAATAGCACACTTGACAAACTAGCTTGACTATTAGAGCGAAAAGAATGACAGCATCCTCTACATCCTCTATTATTTCTTTGACCAAAACCTCTTCTCACTATTACAGAACACATCTTTTACGTCTACTATTTTGGACTTGTCACGTCTCATTTCAAGGGGACGTCAAAACGGGAGAAGTAGAAAACTGTGTACTTTTCAAGTCTAGTAAATATTAGATGAGAAAAAAAGTTATATCACATCTCATTTTTATTTATTAGATGTGGAAATTAAAGTGTTTTTTAAAAAACTGGCTCCATATCCGGAAAAGACAATATTATCCTCTCCATATTCCCACGTCCCTTCCGGATTCTTCTTCCCAGTGTTAATCGACAAGAATCATGCAAAACATAACAAGATGCAAAATCAAAACAATACCAAAACCAGATTTGGAACTCGTTTAGGCTTCATATTTGAACCATCATATATTTGAACTGAACAAAAAAGGAAGTAGATATTTATAAAAAAAAAAAAAAAGAACGCTGATGCACAGCAGAAGAAAATTAAAATGAAACCTGGTGTTTGTGATGAAAAATAGATCCATCACTTTTCCATCAGGTGTTGTAGACACCTTCACTTTCTTGATGATAAGCTCCTGCTCTAAAAAAGAACGTACCTCAGTAACGTCTATGGACTTCATAAAGATGTTTCATTATGTTTCATTATTTTGTCCTTTATACTCAATTCCAAACAACCACGTGGAGTAACAAATTGATTTGGTCTGATGAAGGGAAAATATCTTCATCGAGAAATCTATATTAAGGTTGGCCACAATTAAGTAGAGATATGCTTGTTGATAGTACAAAAACAGCTTTAATACCAGAATGACTCCTGACAAAGGCATCAAACAGCTGTTGTAACATCAAATAACAAGTAAACAAATAAAGATAAAGACTTACCATGTAAAAGAAGCAGATCTAGTTTTTCATTACAGACACCAAGTTTTACATTCTCTAAAGAGACCTAGTCAATTTGCTAATAGACTTCAGAGAATCGATGGAGATTTGAAATGAAACCAATCCATTAAGAAGAAGATCTAAATCAAAAAAATGCTAAACCGAGGGAAGGAGGAGCTATGAGCCTAGACGCTACAATCAAGGTTGAGATGGCGGCGGTAGCAGTGAGACATTGGTTGGTAACCTGAATGTGTTATTGAACATGAACTCTATGAGGAACTTTGGTAGTATCGAACCGCTTCATTCCTCTCGTCAGCGTTGCTCGGTCAAATCGAGACAACAACAACAAATTTGAGAGAGAGGAAGTCGATCAAGGTGAAAGCAGAGCTTTCTGCGATGAAGAATCTCAAAATTGAGGGAGAAGGCAGAGGGAGAAGATGAAGAGAATGTGGGTTAGTTTGAGCAAGTTAGGGTTCACACAAGAAACTGTCCTCTGCGTGCCCTTTTTTTAATATTTATGTCTACCAAACAAAAAAGAGATGTAGATATATTTTTCCATGTCTCATAAACATGAAGGAGACGTTGAAAAGTTTTTTTAAAAACAATTTACTTCTCATAAACATAAAAGAGACGTTAAAATTTTTTCCAAAACATTTTTACGTCTCATAAATATAGAGGAGACGTGGATATTTTTTTTCTAACAAAGTCTAACCTTTTTTATATTAGACGTGATTTATCTGTGTAGTTTTCAAAATATTTATACTGTTGCCACCGCATTTTTTTTTCAAGTCTTTTATTTTAAAAGTAGACCTTAAACAGGGATGTAGATAGTATTTTTTTTTTTTTGTTGTAGTAGTGTATCCACAATGGTCGTGGGTTCGCTTGAAAGATGGGTGAAGAAGAGGACCGAGAGGTGGAAGAGTTAGAAGAAGAAAATGATTATCACTCTTAATAGGTAGACTAGCGAGGGAACCTCTTGCCAAATTAGTTGAAAGAATTCAAATATGCTCCCGATGTCACTCGAATGCAGTTAAGTTTAACTGGAATTTGACCCAGGTAAGTTCAGTTCAATTCTAAAGATGAACTACAATCGATGTATAATCCTCATCTACTCCAGCCAAGGTTTGCATTATCAAATCTTGTTCTAGAGTTGGGTAGCTAGCTGAAGCCATATTGTCAAATATGCTCTTCATCTTAATCAAGCACTCTTCAATATTCTAATTCCTTTACAAGTTCTCAGAAACTCATTCTTCAACATAGTGATTTGTGTTCTAGAGTGAGAGCGAGCCAAGTCATTCATATAGTGCACCAAATTTTTGAAGCTGTTTTGAAATGAAGAAATCACATGGCTACCTCAAAGGACTTCGATCCCAACAGCCAACTATATATGATCTATTCTGTTTCCAGCTTATCCATGAATGTTGGATTAACAGTTGATTAATCTCATTGAGATATATTTTCTTAGAGTTGGCTTCATGTCATTCACAAACACCTCCAATTGATGACCACGCAATATGGAGATCATGAGATTGTGCCATAGCGTTTCAGATGGATTCATCTAGCTTGACGGACCTGGCCTCATTCAGGTTGTGGATGGGAGGGACTTTCTTTGTCTAAGTAGAGGATTGAGAGACTGGCATGGAGATCAAGCTTTGACTTTTAAGTGAAGAAATCAAAGAAGAGGATGAGGATGATGATGCAGCGCAAAGAACGAAGCTAGGATAGGGGAGGTCACCATTCAATCAATTGAAAGGTGCTGAATGTATTATATAGCATTGTAGCATGTACATGTTAAGAATTAAATAGTAGATGAATAAATGAATTAAACAAAAATACCAACCAAGGTCCGTTCGTACAAGTCAGATACGTCCCAACCGAAATAGGAAAATACTCCCTCCGGTCCATATAATAAGAAGTAGTCAACATTTTTACACATACCAATAAAAACATGTTGAACTCATTTATTATGGGTATGTTTAAAAAAGTTTTCCATTTTTACCCTTCTTTGTTTATTATACACAATTTCTCTCCCCTTCTTGCATTTACTAATATACAAGGGTATAAATGGAAAACATGCATTTATTACTTTGATTTTTGCATATTACCTCTTATATTTTAAACTAAAAAATTTGTCATGTTATCTCTTATAATAAGGACTAGAGGGAGTAGTATAAAAATGACGCAGTAAAGTGAATTTCTTGATCATTTGGGACGACGTAACCCTTATAGATATTGCTGTTTTAAAACAATTAATTACAATTGGTATATTTCATTGCCTTTCATTTTAGGCTCCTTTATTATAAACTGACGTAGTAAGATTAACCGACGCAGTTTAAAACATTAAATATGATAAATTGTCCCATTATGAAGAAGCTATTATCCCAACACTAGAATATAAATTAATGTATATTGTTAATTCACATGAATATAATTGATATTATTATTAATATAAAATATAGAAGCGTGTGAGGAGTCTTTCTGAACAGTGGGCTCATATCAGCTCCCTACAATACTCTAGTTGAAATTTTATTTCATATCACACCAAACAGCCTTCTCCTTTTCTCCTCTCATCGATGTAGTATAAAACTGTTGTGCATGCACACATAAACACACATGCATGTAGGTAATAGACATCATTGAAGATTCCAAAGTATATACAAATAAACATGCATGTAGGTAATGTAGGCAATGTGCGTTATAAACTTGACCTTATATTAAGGACAAGATGTAGTATATATATATATATATGTATGGGTTTTTATTTTCAATTTTGGGAGCATGGATCTTCAAGATCTTGGTGTTGATGGAGAGGTTTGACAGAGTTTACAGGCAAGAAATGAGCCAAATCTGCTAGTTGTTGTACATCTTTGACAATGTCTTCCACGCGTGATGTAATTTCTGAAAGCAAAGAAGTTAGGGTGAGCAGTTGAAAAGTTTCCATGATGAGAACAAGTTGTGGCATTTCCTTTGCCTTTGTTGGATTGGAAGCATTATTTATTTGGTTAGACTGTAATACTTCTTGAAGTTCTTGCGCTATACTATTCATCTCCTCAACTAAAATATCAACACAAGATGATTTTGTCATATTTCGAGTATTCTTCGCTAGCTCCCTTATCACACTCGCACAGCTGGTGCTCAGTCTCAAGGACACTACCATGATTTGCTCCTTCATATCACTTTGGTCCTGTTCCAAGGTCAATATATATTATATTCCAATCTGTATAGAGATAATGACATTTCAAAAATTTGTTATCATGCATCTTTCCAGCACTAAACCATGGAAAGATGTTCAGATAACATCTTTTTAGCTGCTTGGACATGCATTTTACAGATTTACAAGAGCCATCCTAGTACGCTGGGATTTTGGAATATAACTAGCTAGGTCTATATCCTAGAACTTTTTAGTTTCAAGCTGTAAATTAATTAAAGCTTGCCTTTGGAATATAAGAAAAAAAAGATATTACCTTTTTAATAAGAAGTATGGGATGTAGTTAATTTAGGAAGTGGTATCATATTTGTCAACCTTTCATATTTTTTTTTTCAAGTTATCCTTAGAATTACTAATTAGACCTCAATTCTCTGAAAAAAAAATCTCTATCCATCTAATTAATTAAGGGAATGCTTGTGAAAAATATTGAATACAGTAGCAATTTGGTGATGGTTTAATTTTATAAAAAAGGATGAAGAAGAACTTGCAAAATATTATTATAAAGAAGACTGAAGTTGGGTAATAAACCAACTTAAATGAAACCCAATAATATATATTGCAAATGAATATAAAAAATATTTACTACAAAAATATTGCATAGTTAGGATAGGAAAATTTTTGTGACTTGCGATAAATTGTATGGGTCCTCGTACACATTTTAGTTTATATGTTGTTATTAATATGTTATTAAAAAAATTTAACCATAAGAATACTATATATCGTTATATAGACTGTAATACTCAGTTTCAACTATAGTTCATAGAAATTTATTAAACAAGAAATAACCTTGCTTTCTAAATTCACGCAGCCAATAAGAGCATCTATGCAAGATGCACAACTGCGCATTGATGCCCCAACTTTAAGATGTTGCTTCCATGGATGACGAAATCTGAACCGGCCGTGGGCGGGTTCCCATCTTGCAAAATTAGCCTGTCCAATACAATATGGTCAAAATTGTAAATTACGAATTCCAATAAATTAAATCAATCCATTATAAAGTTTATATACCATAGAATCTTCTGCTGCCTTAGAACTCAGCACACACTTGTAGGCAAACAACTTTTTATCATATTCTTCGTCACTAACAGATGAGGTTTGATCAATGAAGTACTGAGCCATACAACCTGAAATATCACAAACATAAACTTAGCTACGTCCCAAAACATGTTTAGTGCTACGTGAGATCCTAATGTAAGAGCTACTTATGGGTTGGACTTGATATTAAGCATAAGATAACAATCAATTTTGTTCCCCATATTTATCATTTTTCTAAAATATCTTTATTGATTGTACATATATTTTGTTTATTTGCTCAAGTGTATAATCTCTTTCAAGATTTGGATTATAAAATCTATTCGCCTCTTTCAACAAGTGTAATTCTCAGTGTTTGAACTTGAACTCATGTATGTTCTACTTTCTTAGTGGGGTGGGGTTGCTTGTTGATTGATTGTATATGTTAAGAGAGTTCGCATCAAAGGATAGTTTCAAAACAAATGATTAAGAAGGCATTTTAGGAAAACTAACATACATTTTGTTACAAATAATTAATTTAACTAATTTTCTTAATCTACTCAAATCAATTCCATAAATCTGATATTAAATATTACATGAAGGAAGACTGACCATCTATAGAATTTGCTAGTTTCTCCATATTTGCAGTGATTGAAAGATGGAGCTCCTGACCCGCCCAAACGGGGTAAATAGTGATACTCGTGATCAAGCAAAAAGACGTGCCAATTAGAATGGTGAATATCCTTTGTAGTCCCATATCCAATAATTCATCGACCCGATAACCCGAGATTGAAACCAAGCTAAAAGTGAGGATAAATATCAGTGCACCATAATCAAATCGAGCCTTAATAGTGGGGATGAATCTAGAGAACGTTGCAGCAGAAACTGACCAATCAGAAATAACAAGTATTAAGTTAACATGATATTGGTTAAGTCTCACACATATTGAGGGATCAAATGATTAATCTAAGATACGCATAAACACTAAAGCTTGAGATGAGTCAATCCAAAAAGTTTCAGTTAATTTGATACAACAGACTTGTTATTAATGTTAAAACTCTAACATTAAGATTGCAAAGTAAACTATAAATTTCATCACTTATATTTTGTGAATAGAAGGATTGTTATAAATTTGAAATTTATAATTTGATAATTGATATTTATTATATATAATAATGTAACTAAGCAAAAAATTAGGCATGCTAAGGGTGTCTAATTTTCTAACGCATCAATCTGAATATTGCTCTTTATAATATTTCGACTATCTAAATATTTTTCCTCCTATTGATAATTTTATTATACATAAAATGAATGACATTTTGATATCTTATGAACATAAAATATTTATATGTTTCATTTTTTTTTAATTTATAAAAAACGAACTCAAAACTACATAAATTTAGAAAATGTTTCTTTAACAAATCATAAAATTTAAAACTGCACAATTTCATTACAATAAAATATCAAAATTTCATTTTATTTAGAAAACAGTAAGAATCATTTGAGAGGTCGAGGAATCAGTCATAATGGGCAATAGAAAGTATGCATTACAGATTCCTTAGCTTGCCCCAAAAAGAAAAACCACTAGATGAATTGGCGGAAATAGCTTTTAATATACCTAACAAAAAGAGTGACACGCCTACAATGATTGGCTCAACATCCCCTGCTCTGCTGCCTACCCATTGAACACCAATGGCTAAAAGCCCAGCAATGGATGTCGCACAGATCCGATTTATTGTTTTACATATTGTCTCACCTGCATCAATAAATTATCCAATTAATAACTTAATTATGTCCTCAAATGAGTGTAAATATATACTCATCTGATCCTATTTATAAGTCACTTCCAATATATTTCACACAAACCAAAGAAAGCCTTAAAACTCATTAACTTTCCACTAAAATCCAACAAATTTACAACTTTACCCATATTAAATATCCACTATACCACATGAAAATAAAGTCAACACATAATAAATGAAGGGTAAACTTGTACATTCACACTAAATATTTAATGAGGTGACTTATATATAAGACCAAATAAAACTTTCTCTCTCTACCCTATAAATAGGACCAGAGGAGTATATAGAAAAATAGTTATAATTTGTTTTTCACAAAATGTTTGAGTGAGTTGGATACAAAGGGCTATGGCATATCTCCAAGTTCAAAGAGCGTTTGTGTATGTATTTATAGACTGTCCATCAAAAAAGTCTTCGTGTTAGTGGAATTTGAATTTACAACCTTATCGTCAATAGCTAAACCATTTACCAATTGCACTATCTTTATTATCAAAATAGTTATAATATTGAGTAAAATGTACAAGAAGGTGCCGTACCTGCGGTGTACTGGAACACAACAACCACAGTCATGACTGCCCACATAGCATTTCCTCCAACCGCATCATACAAAGGCTTGACGTAGTAAAAGAGGGAGACTAAAGTAAGAGCTATGGCTACCTTAATGGCATGAATAAACTTTCTTGGATCATTCACTCCTAACTCCCATGCTTTCTGTGGGAATTTCAACAACTTTAAACCCAACCCTAATATCCAATGTTTGATCCTTCCAACACCAAATCTCTCTGGCACCAAAATCTCCGATGATCCGTCTGCAGTTGCCTTTATTCTCCATTCAACTTCATCACCCATCTTCATCACTCATTACTTCTGCACTTTATACAAGGTTGCCGAATTCGTGAGTTTAGAGAAACTCATAAAAGATAAATGACTAAGATTTGAGCTATATTGACCTACCAGCGCCCTCTGATGATACTGCTCAGTGCTTAGATTGCTATCAAGTATACTTCTATTTATAAAGATGGTCTTCTCTCTACCATCTCAGCTCTATGATTCAAATAATTAATTACTCCCTTTTTTATTCTAATTATAAGATCACTTTGATTTTTTTGGAGAAATTAAGGATGCAAAATTAATCACTTTAACTTGTCTATAATTATCTTTTTTCTCAAAACTAATTTATTCTATTTATAAACTAACATATAATCTAATTACATGTGACATATATTATAATTTAATGGTCTAATTAATTTGCTTCCTTAAATTCCACAAAAAGTCAAAGTGATCTTATATCTAAGACCGGAGTGTGTATTTCAAATTCGGTTAGTGGGTTTAGCATTAATCTGGAGTGGATCGTTTCTGAAAATCTAGCACTGTTGGACGAGGATGGCTTTATGTTTTTCATTATTTACAGGAAACATGAAAGTATTGCATCCGTACATTAGCAATCAATCTTGCCAATTTCGGAGTGAAGTTAGGTAACATGTATTTACATGAACGCATAATCAGAGTAGATTATAGTTGTTCAATATGAAATTACTATTATAAAACACTCCCACTTTTATATATATGTATATAAATTTGTGACGATTTGCACCCCCACTTAATCTTAGTGACATGCATCGATCAAATTGATGAAGTTGTAGGATAAAAAATTAAAGAAGGCATCACATGTGGACGCACTCAGGTGATTAGTATAGGTAACGTGGTGCAAGTCATGAAGCACTTGCGTATTAAATTAATCCATACATTATAGCAGAATAGCAATAAATTAAGGTAATACGCAATAATGACCTAAGACCAGAATTACTGCTGGCGGCTGTTGATATTTAAAAGTTCTCAAACATCTATTGCAAGAGGTTGACATGTTTAAAATTATTTTGCCGTGGAAAATGTTTTTATACATAGATGATAAACTAACTGAAAGAAATGCGCTATTCAATAACATGAATAATATTTCCAAATATTTTACAAGGAAATGAGCTTCCCATTCCATTAAGGCTTACCTAAAACCGTTAAGATGTTTCTTTTCTTTTCTTTTTTTATTGTTGTTGTTATTATTATTTGCCTTTTCACCTAGCATTGTACTAAGTGGAAACCGCAATAAGAGCCTGTTCCGTCATATAATTATTATATTATTATCCATATATCAATGAATAAATTAATGAAAATTAGGTCATGAATAGGATACCTGGAAAGCTAAACAAGAGAACAACATTTTAAGATACAAATAGGCTTGTTGAATACACACAGCACTTATCTTATTCGTTGAACAAAAGAATACACACAGCACTTATCTTTGTGCGCCACCAATTGCACTGATATTATTGAAAGGTTAATCCGACTATCAAAAGTTCCCACAACCATACATTCGTACATATTCTATCACATTATCTGTATTATAAATCTCTTGATTCTTGATACGTGCCAAAATTGTGATGACTAATCTGTTGACTTTGCCACTCCTACAATATCTTATAAAACAATTTTTTTTGTTTAATTTATATATTGAAGGTTGTGTAGTTAGACCTCCCAGAACAGAGTCGCTGTGTGGATCCTATTGCAGTTGCACATCAAATATCTCTAGCTACATACAGAAGAGAGAATTGGCATGCATAGTGCGTAGTTTTTGTCCCCAGAAGAAAAATTTCCTTTTAAAGTGAAATAGAAGAAAATTGTTTTATTTTGTATCCAACTCTTTCTTCCTCTATTAGTAACATTTGATGTGTAAACTAGAACAAGATCCACATCTGTTCCACAAAGACCGTTAAAATAAGGCATATTAATTTCCTTCACTTTAAGTATCCACACACACATATGCTGTGTAACTCAAATGCTTGTCATTCTTGATTTGAGCATGTGATCCTTGCACAGGGGCCAATGCTAACCTTCTGTATTCCAATTTTATTGTATTTCCGGAAGGGACAATGATTATCATTAATAATATGTTTGGATGGAGAGAAAATCACAGAAAAAGAGCATTAGGACAAAAAATGGAGGGAAAAATAAATTTTTCCTTGTTTACATTGGAACAGAAAATAGGGAAAAGATAAAAAAAAAATAAAAAAAAATCACCTCACCTTATCCTCATTTTTGCCTTCTACTCATCAAACAGATTAGTAGGGAGAGCTAAGCATATATACACATTCTAGATCTCATCTAAACGGTTGATGTCCTTAATTTCATCACTAAAGTAATAAATTAAAACTATGCCCAACTACAAATATACTATAGTGGCAACCTAGGTCATTCTTCCAATGAGCACTTTATTGGTTTTTCTCTATGATTAAATTTAGGTGAAAAATACAATAAAATTATGGACCTAAACTAAAATGCAAATCTAATTGCTAAATAGGAAAATAACCTATATGAATGCAAAGGTAATTTTGGGGGGTTTTTTATGATGAAAAACTAAAATCTCAAATAAAGAAACTAATTAATAATTAATAAAGAAAATGAAATTTTATTCAACTACGGTGAATGGGAACAACTTAATAACCACATGGAGTTAACTTTCTTAGCCTAAATAAATTAATCAGACTAAGGGGAGATACAAAATATCGGAATTGATCGATATATCTAATTATCTAAGTAGTGCATGGGAAACCATCACACAACACATTTTATTTCACTAGAGAACTTATAATTGACTAAGAGTTAGTAAATTAAATCTATTAAAACCAATACAATTTAATTCAAGTAATTGTGGAAATTCTATTTCAAATTATTTAATTGAACAATTAAATAACCTACCACTTAATTAAACAATCAAGTGATAAAAATCCAAATTTGCAATAGAAATCACAGTGACAATTAAATTAATAACAAAAACTCAACTATAAATTTAATTGCCAATGCAAAGTTTTTGTAAACATAAAATCTAACAATCGATAAAGTACAAATATAATCCAGACATCAATTCAACCCAGAGAACAAATGAGTCTTTAATCTAGAATTAGATTAATCTCAAAAATTATAACCCAAAATTATTTAAAACTAAATAATCCTAAGTGTTCTAGAGAGAAAAGATAAAAGGACAAATACTCCTTTGTAGTCATCAAGTACAAAGTCTAGACTCTAGTCTCCTCCGTACTCCTCCCAAATTGTCCCTCAATTAGCTTAAGCTTCGTCACAATCTCTACTTCAAGCTCCAAGTAATAATGACCCACGAACATTCTGATTGATAAATCAATTAATCAGATTAATGACGAATTTGGTGACATGGGTGATCTGGACGTGGTGTATGTGATGGTTAGTGAGTGGATGATGAATTGATAGGTTTAGTATTTGGAGAATGAATGAAAAAGAGTGTTGCTGTCCGTGAATGGCCGAAGTGTGTGTGCATTGCGTACGTCATCGTGGGGCGTGATGATGAGCCCCCTTCAGTGTTCTATATGTGCTCCTTTTATAATTAAAATAGGGGAATTTAGGTATAGAATTCAGGCCTAACCAAGTTATATTAGCCTATCAAAATTCAGCCACTAAATTCCCTTTTAACTTTCAAGACTTATTCTACACTATAATATCTTTTACTCTCCACTTCCTCGATCTGTAAGAATAAAATGAGAATGTGATTTTAAATATTTGAAAATAAGTACTCAATCACAAAATAAGCAATTAGAAAAAATGACAATTTTAAGTCTAATAATCTCATTATTAATTCAGATTTACATTATTTTCTAAAATTGGCTCATTATTATTTAAATATTTCTTAATTTGTCCAAGATAATCTAAAATTATTTCCAAAATATTGAATAAGGTGGGATAAAATATATAAAAATATTGATTTATCAGTGTAGATTTGATTTTATTAAAAAATATTTTAATGAATACATAATCTAAAGTCAAATCTAGACCATCAACATTAGTTTAAACGGTCTATATATATTTAATTCTCCTTATTCATCTCTGATGAGTAGGGAAATCAGTTTGTTCATATCACCTCACTCTCATTCCTTTATATTTGCATCTGTGTCGAGCCCGATGTTAATTTTAAGATAAAAAATGTATATTCTGCAGTAATTTGCAAATACTTCGTAGCAGTGTTATATGATTTTTTTTTTTTTTTGTTATTTTTTATATTAATAAAGTTATCCTGTAAATTATAGTAATAATTATTGTATTATAATTAGAAATTATAAAATAAAATGAGTTTGCGTTTTTTAAGAAATTTTTATTTTGATTTTATTAAATCATGATTTATATATAAATAAGAAAATGTATAAAATTTTTATTTGTATTCTAACTTACTTAATATTATTTAGTTTTTAAAAAATATATTTTGATTTTAAAATAAATACTACCGCTGGTTTTAAATATAATATCAAAATGCAAAGCCAGAAGTAGAATGAAAAGTTCATTTTAATTGGAATTTAATCTTTAATTTGATGGTGTTAATTTTTATTTAAATTTATTTATCATATAGCATTACTTAGGAAAATTGGATAAAAATCAACAAATGTACGTGCTATTATGAGTTGATTCAATTTAGTTTAGTGCATGCATGGTATTGTTCCATTTCAATCCTCTTCATTAGCCTCAATCCAACATTACTACCCTTTTGACAACTTGATGCATAAATCTTAGTGTATCGTTTGGTATATGACCTTTATTGGGTGGTATTGAGTGATAGATTTACCATATGAGAGAGAGAGAGAGAGAGAGAGAGAGAGAGAGAGAGAGAGAGAGAGAGAGAGAGAGAGAGAGAGAGAGAGAGAGAGAGAGAGAGAGAGAGAGAGAGAGAGAGAGAGAGAGAGAGAGAGAGAGAGAGCTTTAAAAAATAAAGCTTTTCTAGTTTTCAATTCCCATTTACTTAATTATGCTTTTTTTTTTTTTTTGCCAACATGATTATGCATGTTGTCAATCCTTTTGTATAGATGCATTTTACTTGCATTAGTGATCATACCATATGTTGATATATTAATTTGGTGTTTATTTAGGGATTTCTAGGTCATTGTCGAATGATTTATCACGAATTTGAATTAAGTAGCTTTTGCAGTAAATGAAGCCCATTTATATAAATTATTATTCAATTTAGATTTATTTGTACTTTTGATACTGCTTAGTGCTTAATTTTGCATTTATGGAACATTAAAAAAATTTGTCGAATTTAAAAAATGTCAGTTAAGAAGTTCGGATTTCATAAATGTTGAAAAATGAGGTAAAATTATATCTGGGAAAGACTAAAATGAAGTGTTGTGTTTTGATGTCTTCGCCACAGCAAAGACATCATTTGTCTATATGGAGGCCACTTGTACAAGAAGTGAAGCCTCCATATTCTTTGCCGCAAGACACAAACGTTTAAGTCGTGCATTTTTGCGAGTTAGATCACTTCCAGGAGATATAATTTAATACCCATATCCAAAAACACCACCTCTTGCTTCCTTATTCGACACTTTCTCATCTCCCTTCATCTTTTTCATCATTTCACTTCATTTCCCATCATCTTAATTTCATGACATTTTTTCATATTTCCTTTATTTACCCACTCCGGGATGGGGGGCCTCAGCTGCCCCCCCTCTAAGCTGCTCTCGGCTGCCCCTAATTTTTTGGGCAGCTGTGATATATTTTTTTTTTATATGAGTAAATTCTACATTAAAAGAATGACATTTTGATATATTATGGGCAAAAAACGGATATGTTTTCAATTTTTTATGATTTTTCAAATATTAGGTAATCTTTAAAAAATCATAAAAAATTGAAAACATATCCGTTTTTTGCCCATAATATATCAAAATGTCACTCTTTTAATGTAGAATTTACTCATATAAAAAAATAAAAAAAAATATCACAGTTGCCCCAAAAATTAGGGGCAGCCGAGGGGGCAGCCGAGGCCCCCCTCCCCTCCGTCTCCGGCCTTGATTACAGCTTGTTGAGGCCGAGCTTAGGAGCGTGAGTGGCTAGATTCTTTGGAGGCTTGATGATGAGATACATGGCTTGAGATTCAATGAACCACATAGGAGAGAGTTATTTACTTTTCCATTATCTTAGGGTTACGTATTATATTTTCCAGCTAGCAGATTTGTTGAGATGATTTTGAGATTCTCCGATGATTTTGAGAGGTGAAGATCTTTATGTGTTGATTACGTTCCTTCTAATTCACACATTAAATGATGTGAATGGTACTCCTAAGCAATAATTATGACGATGACGGTCGTATAATTAAGTATTCACTGATTAAAAATATTAGATCCAATGTGATATTTTTGGGGTTTTTTTCAATTAGACTTGATAAAAAGTAACTCCCATTAATCAATTTTCGAAGCTCGGATACCATTAACTTATTATCAAGGCCCTTTCATCATATTTTAATTTCCCCAAATCCAAAGCATTTCATTTATTTCTTAATCAAAAATCCAAAAACGATTTGTCTTATATATATTTAATTTATTGTACACGTTAGTTTATGGTAGATAAAACCCATTTTTAACTTGCTAAAACTATGTTTTTATGACTTAGTTTTTTTTTTTTTTTTGGTCATTATGACTTAGTTTAACTTAAGGTATTAAAATAAAGGCTCACCAAGGGAATGACCCAAGCGTTTTTACATATAATTGAAGAGTCTCTCCTTTGTGTCTGTTACAGCCGCGAAAAGACACACGTTCCATGACTAAGATGTCTATTCTATATATATACATATATATATATATATACACACACACATATATATGAAACTGTACATTTTGACAAATTTGGAGAACCAAGATTCAGACCTTTTACCTACTCCTTCATCCAGACCTGACTCCACAATCAAAATAAGTTGATGATAATTTTTCTTTCATTACCCCTTTATAATCAGTTTAAGGTTCTCCCGACAACTTCATCACATTATACATAATCAAAATCAAATTTTTATTAATCCTAAACAAAATGGCCCTTAGTCTGTAACTTTATCATATTTCAATTTGGTTTCTCGGAAGTAGCATTTCATTGGTTGAATTTAAATGAATATTCAAAGTTTGACACTTGACCAATTTGTTTTACTCTAAATTCTCGTAAATGATGCTCTCTTCAATATTTTTTACTTCTTGCAGACATCATATGCCCGTGCGGTTTGATTTGCTCCCTTATGCATTATACTGCCTCCGTCCCACAATATAAGGTCTTTTTAACCGAATTGTGGGTTCCTAAAAAATTAGTTAGAGTTAGTTGAAAACAATAAATATGTAGGAAATATACCATATTGCCATTATTTATGAATGAGTAAGAGAGGGGGTAATTATGAAAAGAAGATGAAAGAGAATGTGTGGAAAATTAATACATGGGTAAAATGGGAAAAAAAGCATTTATTACTAAAACAAAGTCAAATAGGACCTTATATTGTGGGATAAGATTATTCAAAAAAATGAACCTTATATTATGGGACGGAGGGAGTATATCATCAATTTGTATTTATGGTGTTGTAATATGTACATAGGTTTGAATTTACATTTTTGACGATATCTAAGAAATATGATTTATGCTATAAACATGAAATATTATTGGGTTAATATAACTTTTGGTCCCTGAACTTTCACTCAATTTTGGTTTTGGTCCCTGAACTTTAAAATTTTTGGTTTTGATCCCTGAACTTTGGGTCAATTTTGGTCTTGGTCACTGAACTTTCAGTAATTTTGGTTTTGGTCCCTCAACTTTAATTTCTTTTTTTGAAGTTTTTTTAAATTGAGGGACCAAAACCAAAATTACTGAAAGTTCAGGGACCAAGACCAAAATTGACCCAAAGTTCAGGGACCAAAACCAAAAATTTCAAAGTTCAGGGATCAAAACTAAAATTGACCAAAAGTTCAGGGACCAAAACCAAAAATTTTAAAGTTCAGGGACCAAAACCAAAATTGAGTGAAAGTTCAGGGACCAAAAGTTATATTAACCCAATATTATTTAAAAAAGGGAGAATTGCAAATAGGTCCCAAGCAAGAGAATTAATTTCAAACAAGTCCATTGACAACTCCTTCACTTGTTAACCAAGGTTATTGCAGTTGTTAATAGCTATCATTAACAACTCCTTGGGACCTCTATAAAATTAATTCTCTAACTTGGGACCTATACGCAATTGTCCCTTTAAAAAATAGAACAATTTTGTTCTACTTTGTGTTATAATGAAATGGACAATATTTAGGTCAAGTTTATCATAGGTATTATATTATGTCAGGTTCCCTAGTCAGATAAAAGAAAAATCACACATATGTTAACTTTTTAAATATTATCATATCACTGAATCTATAAATGAAATAAATAAACACATGTCTATATGTCTATATGCGACTAAAAAACTTAACATAATGGATATAAGGAGTTCGAGTTAAGCTTTTTCTTAATCTCAACTCTCTTATTATCTTTTTATAATGCAATGAAGTAAGTTGAAGAAACAGAGAGAGAGAGGGAGGGAGGGAGGGGGGGTGACACAAGGGATATAATCATATTGAGGGTGAATGCGTTGATAAAACTCATAGGCAGCAGCCCATGTGATTTGGCATATAAATGCCATTTTGATGGTGTGATGAATTGAATATCGAATAGTTGACCCAAAAAAAAAAAAAAATCGAATGGATTGGTCCTATACGCATCCTTCTTTTGACTGTTACAATGAACGCGCTTTAAATCATCACAATTTCTTCATAAAAGTTCATACTATTTATCCAGTGTCGCGCACATGGCTTCTTTAGTTGATATAGAAGAATTTTCGGCTCATCGTGGTGGTGATGATGGTACTCCTTTGTCATAGTGAGACTTGTTCCATTCAAATACAGTTTTAGTAATGGTCACAAATATTACCACACACTACAAAAAAACACGGAATTCCATCGGTAATTTCAAATTTTCGACAGAATTCCATCCCAAAAAAATTATCGACGGAATTTTTTCCGTCGGTAATTTCACTATTTCTAATTAAATTAGCTATGTGTAGCTCCTGCCATGTGTCCACTCTCAGACTCCGCCATGTGTCGTTCTCCCAAATTCTCTGAAATGTGGCGGAGTTACTATTCAAGCCCGTGACCTCCTACGTGCGTGCTAATGCCTTAACCAGTTGAGCTATGAAGACCTTGTGATATTATTTGTAAATAATTATATTTATTATAATTAAACTCCCTCTATTATAATTATATTTCATCTTATACATACTTTACATTATATTTAAATTAATATATTATGAAATATATTTAATTATTAATATATAATTTACATATTAATAATTATGTTATTTTTATATAAATAATAATACTCAATAAAAAATTCAAAATTAAATCTGTAATAAATATATATATATATATATTAATATTTATAAAATATATTTATTAACTATTTTATATATAAAATATTTTCAATATAAATTATTTATTTTTAATAAATAATTTATTTTTTAATATTTTTTAACAAATTACGACGGAGTTCCGTCGGTAATTTGTAAAAACAATAATAAAAAATAAATTATTTATTAAAAATAAATTAATTTATACTAAAATTCAGTCGGTAATTTGTAAAATAAATAATAAATAAATTACAGATGGAATTCCGTCGGTAATTTGTTAAAAATAATAAATAAATTATCGACAGAATTCTGTCAGTAATTTTTTAAAAAATATTAAATATTTTTTAAGAAATCACCGACGGAATTCCGTGGGTAATTACCGACGGAATAAAAATCCGTCCGTAAATTTACTGACGGAATTTTCGTCGGAAATCCGTCAGAAATTACCGACGGATATTTATTCCGTCAATAATTTCGTATTTTTTTGTAGTGACATATGGGGTATTCAACCTTTTAAATGGAATAATATATATTTATATATATATAATAGCAATATTGAAATATATTGTGAGTGTGAGACTCTAGACATGCCAGCCTATGCACATAAAAATATCCATTTTTGCTTATTAAGTATTTGATTAAATTGTTTTTCTCCCTCCGAACCCTAAAGTAAGATATTGTTGATTTTTATCCTAAGAACTATTTATAATTTTTGTCATTTTTTTATCCAAATTACTCCTATTGATATTCTTTCAACAATAATCAAACAAAAGAGATTGAGGAAATTAAAGAAAATGGGTAGTGTATCATAAAAAAACACATCATATACTTAACTAACACCTATAATATAATCAAATTAGGTAAATATGTCATATTTGTTTAATAGATGGAGCATTATAGAAGATTATAAGTGTAATGATTTTATCAAAGTAATTAACAATTTCTTTTAAGATACCCTTCTAGTCATGCTATTCTTCATTCAATCATTGGACTTCAATGTAATTTTGACTCTCACTTATGAAAATATATTGAAATATAGTTAATGAGATCTATTATATTTTTCGTTACCTATTTCTTATCATGTTTCAGCATTGTACTAAACTTGTTTATTTCAGGTGAAAAGATTTTTTTTCTAGTGTGTGATTAGCAGATTTTGATGCATTAATTTGCTGGCTATTGTTTAACGTTGCTGCCTCTAAATTAATATTGTCAAACTAACGAGTTTATAGAACGAGAGCAATTATCTTTTTTTCATTACGTATTTCTAATCTGTTTCTTAGCACTGTAATACATTATAATTTTGAATGACATTTTTTTAAAAAAAATATATCGAAATAAAGTTAATTAGAGCAAATGATATAATATGGAGAGCGGATCAGCTAGAAAACAAGTATAAAGACAAGATAAGACAGCACGGATAATGGGAGAAAGAGTACCCGTCTTTTACAACCCTAGCTACAATAACACCACAAGGATGATCAGTTCTTGATACAGTCAAGTATTCTCAAGAGAATACAAAGATGCAAACAAAGCTTACATAAGAGAAACAAAAATTTCAATTCATTCAAGTTTGAAAAATTTAGTACAAAGCATAACCTATAAATAGGCAACCATGTAACACTCTAAAATGAAGAAAACCCTAAGAAATCATTGGTGTATTAATGATGATTGGCATTTTGATTAGGACCATCCCATACAAAGAAAGGACTTATTCTTGAAGAAAAAGTCAGCTATTCAAAATAGGAAAATAAGACAAGGTATTGTAGAACATTCATTGACCAAATAGCCTTTATTTAAAAGAAATAAAATAAGAGACTTAAATAAATGAAATGTAATCAAATTTGATGCATAAGGAAGTGTTCTAGATGCTTCTTGGAGTTTCAATTTCGTCACTTATTCTCCTCCCTCCAAAAGTACATGCTTGTCACATGTATTTTAAGTGAATTCTTCAATATGAACACCACTTACGCCTTGTACATCAACTTGTTGGGCTTCTAACATTGTGACCACCTTTATTAGACTCTTGTTGGATATATGAATGGATGACTCTTTAATGTAATTAGGCTCCAACTCTTTAAGATCTCTTATAAAGCAATTCAGGACCCTCCTTCATAGCTTTAATCCTTGCTCTTGTCATCGGACCTCCAATGCTTGGTAATGAATCTTTCAAAATGTTGGACTTCCATCCTTGAACACTCTTGATGTCTGGTTTTTCCTTTAGCGTTTTTCTTTGACATGCTCCTTTATCAGTTATATTTTTTCATTACTTATGTAAAATCATGTTTCATCATTTAACTAAACTTGTTGATTTTGTTCAAAAGAATTGAGTGTTTGTGTGTGTGTGTGTGTAATTAGTAGATATGATGACGGATTAATATGCTACTTTATGTTGCCTATAGCTTCTATAGTTACGAACTCGAATGCATCTCTAATGTTTATATTCATGAGATTTTCTTATTTTTGGCTCCCCTGGCTCTTTATTACAAGACCAATTTCAACCCCTGCCCAATGCCTCATTTAAGCGATGAATGGGTTGCATTTTGCAATACCATGTCTGAACCTATCCTATAGAAATCCTAATTAATGTAGGTTGGGCAATAACAAGGCAATGTGGGCTTCTATGCTTAAGTGGTGACGTTCTGCCCATAGCATCTGGTAAAGAAAAAAACCCCAATATACCTTATAAATATTACAGAAAAGTAATCTATTGGTCCTTGAATGTTTAACTCACTTATAATTCAGTTCTTCAATTATGACTCGGCGCGACTCGATCCCTCACCTTTTAACTCGCTTAAAACTCAGTCCCTCGCCTTTTGTGCCGTTTACATCATTGCCCTTTGCCATCCATGATTCATCTTTAGTCATCACTTAGCTGGCAAAATATATGACTCATCTCCATGTTATCTGATGAGTCAGCTAGGAGAAAACAAAATAAGGGCTGGGTTTGTGAGTGGACAAACCAGAAAAGAGAACCAACAAAAGTACGAAACCAAATTGCAAAAGAAAGTTCATGTTCTCGGCCGAAGAAAAATCGAGCATGTTGGTCGAATCATCTCCATCTTGGCTTGCATCTTCAAATTGATTAATTAAGTTGAACTCCATTCTAGTTTCAAAGATATAGTCCCTGCATATCTTATCAGGATTATACTTTTTCTCTTTACTAGTCACAACATCCTCTTCCAAGTCCAAGTCAGATTCATTTATAGATTCAATAAGCGAGTCAATCAATTGTGTTTGAACAACTTTATACAAGATTTTTGTTTTAAAATAAAGAAGCATTTTCCTCATCATCATATGGTTTTTTAAAAGGAAAAGCCAAAAAACAATATGTATAGATTCGTCAATATAATAAAGTGATTCCTCTTACTGAAGACTCTATATTCCTAACCCAAAAATATACCTACATCAAAATTAGAATCAAATTCACCCAATTTTTATTACCGGTGTCATGAACAAAACATTTTGAACCAAAAACTTTTAGGTGAGACAGTTTAGGTTTTCTCTCTTTGTATAGCTCATAAGACGTTTTGTCCAAATCAGACCTTATGTGGATTCTATTGGAAATATAACATGTTGTGCTAATTGCATCAGCCCAAAATACTTGTGAAATCCCCTTTTCATTGAGCATTAATCTTGCCATCTCAATCAGCACTCTATTCTTTTGCTCTACTACACCATTCTATTGAGGTGCTCTTGGAGTAGAACAATTATAATTGATTTCATGATCTTCATAGAATTCAACAAAAGCATTTTCTTAAACCCTCCTCAATGGTCAGTCTTGATTGAAACAATTGGTATACATTTCTCTTTCTAGACCATTTTAGTAAAACTAAACAAAGGCATCACAAGTTTCATCCTTACAGAAATTAAATAAAGTCCAATTAAATTAGAGTAGTCATCAACTATGACAAGAGTGCATAGGTTTCCACCTACTCTAGATAGATGATTCGACCGTCATCATGTCGCCCTTGGGTCAAATAATGGTGCAGTCTGAGTCGTCCTCAAGGAGCCAATATTTAATTAAACTACCTAGTGAACTAAATGCCTAAATGCAAGATGAATTGGGCAAAACATATTGTGTTTGGTTTTCAAAAGTTGGATGCAATTGAAATATTTTTTTTTTTTGGGTTTTAATTGAGAGAGTGGAAAGGAAGTGGTTTTGACAAAATGATAGAGATGCTCTTGGAAATTGATTTTCAATGGCTATTCTAGCTCAATTAAATTGTTTGGGAAGTCAAAGGCACTAATTCACCAAAATACCAAACCCCATTAACCAATGGGTCCAATGCCTAATTAATGGAACCCCATATAATTAGACATTATTAAGCCTTTTAGCACCTTGAGTTTTCTCTAAGTTTCCTAGAATACCAAACCTCACCAACCAGCAAGTCTAACACCTAATTTCATGAACCCATTCAATTAGGCATCATTAAGTATCTTAGAGTGTGATTAGTTGTTAGTAATTCATTAGGTTCACTACAATCCATTTCATTCAAACTACCTGCCATAACCATGCATAAATAGAAAGAAATCAATAGAATTATAAAGAATATATATATATAACCATATATATTGATGAGTTCAAATCCTCATTACAAACCAAAATCACAACAAACTCAAATCAAAACCTATAATCCAAGCCTCAAATGCATAAATTATAACCTAGACCTAGGAATTCATAAATACAAAGAGAAGTGAAAAGAAACAAGACTCCCCTATGAAGGCCACGAGCTCAAGCCATCTTCAATCCTTCCCAAGATCTATCGAGGTGCTTGGCTACTCATGGAAGGGAGCCCATCATCTCCAAGCTCTAATACAAGAGTAGCCATGGTGGGTGGATAAAGGAAAGTGAAGGAAAATGGAAGGGGAATGGAAGAGAAATGAGAGAAGAGAAGAGAGGAGGGAGCTAGGGTTTTAGAATATGGAAAGGTGTTAGAAATGGTTAGGTTTGACCCTTTTAAGTCTAGAACAAGTGGGAGCCGGGTTGGAGTTGATTTGGGTCGGTCCGGGTTAAAAATCAGCAAAAAAATCGCATTTTCGTGTTTCTGTTAGCAACGCTCGCCACGGCGAACACACGGTGAGTGAAAATGCCCTCTACCTCATGCTCATTGCGTGCTCGCTGCGGCTAGCACACAGCTAACTTCAAGACTTTTCTGTAATTTGGAAATTTCTGGGTCCTTTTCTGTAATTTCCATAATTTATCCAGAAAATTGTATTTTCACTTTTTTTTTTTGAAATTTCAGCTTCTAACCCCAATTTCTCCCCTTTTTAAGTGTTCTACAATATAAAATAATATCAAGATATGAATAGATCCAAATAATCAATTAAATCAAGAGTAATCACAAAAACATTCCAAAAATGTCCTTTTTACCATTAAATGCATGTAAATTACTCTAGAACCTAATTTCTTCACAAGATATGCAATAATGCCTAAATAACATGATAAAAGACCTCCAATATGATATGAAATATATGCAAATATTGGATTTGTCAATAGACTAACCAGGTCCATGTGAACCATCTCCACTAGTTAGTAGTTGAGATTGTCTTCTTAGATTCAAAAGATAGTAGTTGAGATTGTCTTCTTAGATTCAAAAGATGACTTTATTTGTTTCCCATTTTGGCAAACATTGTAAAGCAATTTACTTTCCAATTTCATTTCGGGAATGCCAATCTCCAAGTCTTTTCTAACTAATTTGCTCTGTTGATTAATGAGCTAGCCTCTTGTGTCAAAGCCCACATCCATCATATTGGCTAATAAAAAATTTATCTTTGAACTTTGAATTGAAATCAAGAGTATAGCAATTACTATCCCTTTTAGCTCTTAGCTTGCATTTGATTGTCTTTGGCAATATCTTATTCTTCTTGTCAACAATGAGGCATTCCTCTGATCGAATATGGCTTAGTTATCTTTGTCTGCACTTTGGGTTACACTTAGCAGGTTATGACAGAGACCCTCTACATAGTAGAAATTCTTGACCTTGAATCCACTTTCTTGGTCAATGTCTCCAATGGCAGTAATGTTCCCAGACTGGTTTTCTCCAAAGCTAATTTTAGCTCCATCTTTAGGTTCTAACTTCTTAAACTTCATCTTATCACCATTTTTATACCTTGAACATCCACAACTAATATACCATTTTCATCCTTTGGGTGGTTTGAGACAAACCTGCATTATTTAAACATTAGCTTATCACCAGTCTCATGCAAGCTAGCTACGATTTGGATGCTTCCACAACAAAAATGCTCCTAAAAACTTTCAGATACACGACGCTTCTTGATGATTACTTTCAAGGCAAAAATAGCCTTCACCCCTTAAAACATCTAGAGAGTTGGTTAAAATTTTTAAATTTTCTTACTCTTTTATCTTTTATCCTCTCTTTCTTAAGAAATTTATAACTTTGCTTCTCCAAGTTGTTTTTAAATCTAACTCAAAGATTTTCCATTCCTCTCTAAATCTCTCTCATACAACTACAAAAAAAACTGTAAATTAGCCACAGGATTTAGCCACGAAATTCCATCGATAAAGACAAAATTCCGTGGCTAATCATTTAACAACGATCAATCTTAGGACTGATTCCGTGATTTAGTACCAAATAAGCCCTTATAAATAGCTTTTTTTTTTTGCAGTTCATAACACTATTATACTTTTTTTACTCGTCAATTACATTTTCAACATGAGTCTTTAATTTAGTATGATGCTCTCTAAAATTATAATGAAAAATCAATTTTTATAATTAAAAATTCCCATTTTTAGTTTTTTTTATTTTGAAAAGAAAAATGGTTTATCTATATATTTCATAATTTTTAGTACCAAATAAGCCCTTATAAATAGCTTCTTCTTTTTTTTTTTTTGCAGTTCATAACACTATTATACTTTTTTTACTCGTCAATTACATTTTCAACATGAGTCTTTAATTTAGTATGATGCTCTCTAAAATTATAATGAAAAATCAATTTTTATAATTAAAAATTCCCTTTTTTAGTTTTTTTTTTATTTTGAAAAGAAAAATGGTTTATCTATATATTTCATAATTCAAAGTAAGTAATTACAATTTCTTTTTAAAACACATATTTAAAAAATTAATTATGCAACAAAAAAGAAAAGGGGAATTTTTTCGAAGTTTCTATGAAAAATCTTGCATGAAAAACCAGTTTCCATGAAATAAAAATGCTGAAATAGCACTGCTTCCCATCCTCAATATAATATCCAGTTAACTTTTTTAGAGAAATTAAGAGATTTAAAATAATCACTTTACAGTATTTATTTTTTAAAAATAGATTTAACTAATTAACTTTTGACTGATATATAATTATATAACATATATTGATATAATTAACTAGTGCATTCGGCTTTCATAATCAATCTAAAAAAGTCAACTCTATTTTCTAAAAACAGAGGGGAATAATTCAGAAAAATATCAAAATACGACAAAAGAAAGTAATCCAATGATGCAGATAGATTGTAGATGGTACAAATGATACATCCCACCGGACCACATCCGTTCTCACTTGGGATGATTTTTGGTTCCCACGTGAAACAAGTGCAAGTGCAACATATAGTTCTCCTCCCCTTCCCTAGTTTTCCAAGTATAGTGGTCCCCATAAATAAACACAAAAATTCAAGTAACAACTATTATTATTACCCTTCTAGGAAAGATTTTTTAGCATCTGCTATTGTATTGTTTTCCATTGTGTTACTTTGTTTTCTCTCTACCCCTCTCTCATGAGATTGTTTGCACGTACGTCTCTTTCTTTCTTCAATCAAACAAAGACGGTCTCATTAATCAATTAAGAAGAGAGAAAAGATAAAGTTGAAATCTCAGATCAGACGGGCACAAATGTCTTGTTCTTCGTCATCATCAAGATCCCTAGTTTCCATGGGCTCATCAGAAAGCTCAACCACAATACTTCAACAACGTCTTCAATTCATTTTGCACAGCCGTACAGAGGGGTGGGTTTACATCATTTTCTGGAAAGCTTGGAAAGAAGAAGAAAGCACTAATAATATTCCTAGGCCCCAAATATTACTAAATTGGGGTGATGGCTATTTCTGTGGAACCAGAGAATCAACCAAATCCAAAGAAAACACTACCGACCACATGGAAAATGAACGACATTCTTTGACTGAGTTGGAATGGTTTTACACAGTATCGTTGACTCGATTTTTCGCAGCCGGTGATGACGTGGTCGGTCGTGCCTTCAGCTCGGCCACACATGTTTGGTTGGCCACGGCCAATGGCGGCGGCGCCAGCGACCAACACGAGTGTGAGAGAGTTCGAGAAGCTTTTGCTCATGGAATCCAAACTCTAGTGTGCATTCCAATTCCTAATGGAGTTCTTGAGCTAGCCTCCACTGATTTAATTCCCCAAGATTGGAGTTTAATCCAATCTGTTAGATCAGTTTTTGAGGTTGACAACTTAGTCTTCAGCCCCAATCATCAACCAAACCCTCTTTCTGAACCTTATCATCATTTCAAGAATGAAGCTCTCAATGAATCTGAAGCTCCTTTTGTACCTTCATCTTCAAATCCTCAGCCAATCAGAAAAAAGGGACGAAACGACGACGTTAAAGCACAAGAGGTAATAATGCCTCTAAACCATGTGGAGGTTGAGAGGCAGAGAAGAGAGAAACTGAATCAAAGATTCTATGCTTTACGTTCTGCTGTTCCTAATGTGTCCAAAATGGACAAAGCTTCTCTTCTTTCTGACGCAGTCACATATATAAATGAGCTCAAGGCTAAAATTGAGGAACTAGAAGCAAAGTTCAAGAGATTAGAAGTGGAAGAAGGTGAGACAATAAAGCATTTTGTCTCGAGATCCGAAGCGAGTTCGCAGGTCGGAGTTGAAGTTAATATGGTGGGGACGGAGGCGATGATAAGGGTACAGTGTCTGGATGTGAATCACCCGGCTGCTAGGTTGATGGATGCTTTGAGACAACTCGATTTTCATGTTCATCATGCTAGTGTATCAAGAATCAACGACCTAATGCTTCAAGATGTCGTCGTTCGGGTCCCCAATAATTTCATGACTGCCCAGGACATGAAAATTGCCATTCTTCAACGTTTACAAAACTGATTATAGATATCATCACTTGTGACAAGGATACATTATATGTGATTATATAGGTTAAGTTGCATGTATCACCCTAAAGTACTTTTTCATATGCATTATGCATCCTAAATTATTTTGTGTCAATACCGTGAATTTGTTTTTATTGCCCTTCTTTCCGGATGCATTAAAAAAATACTTTAAGTGTTGGACCCACATGAAAAATATCATCTATCTAGAGTTCTAGAACTTAGAAAAGATTTGCACAACAAATCACCACAAAGAAAGTAGAGAGAGAAGCCAGAGAGTGTTCTTAGCTCAGGTGAGGAAAACTACTGAGGGATACCTCCTATAATGTTTAGAATGTTTAGGATGAACGTTAGAATGGAAGAATGTCACCATCATAGTTACCTCTCATAAACGTCGTCAATCAGTCATTATGGCGTATTCTTTCCTTTCTCATTCTCAGAAAACAATGATTTGACTTCAATCAGTAATAAATGTAAATTGAGTCAACTGTCAAATACTCTCAAATCGTTTCTCATCCGCTGGATGCTCTTTCACACAATCCAGTCCATCAGGGGTGAACCCGGACACGTGGTGTAATAATGTACTACATAATGATTATTATATTTTGATCTAGTATAGATTACAAGTATACTAATAGAGAAGATGAGAGCGGATGTTTATAATGCACAAAATATTATTTTAACACCTATTCTTAAATAAGGGCAAAGTTAGAAATTTTTTTAAAAATAGGACATATTTAATACTATAATTTTCACTCTTTGATATGTGAAAAGTAGTTAGGATGAATTTATAATAAGTAACAGAGTAGTACATATGTACATATATTTCTTTACTTTTAGTGCGAAAGCAACCCATAAAGAAAAATAATACCACCGACATTTAGTTTCTAATATGCTAAAGACATCTCTTCATTATAAAGAGAAGAGTGCCCGCCGTTGTGTAGGATTGGACTATCTCGACACCTTCAAATACCGACCAATTGAAAATTGAACGCCAAGAACATTAGATCGTTTCAAACGCGATGTCTGAGAGAGCGAAAGGATGATGCATGGAGTTGAAAAGATGACGGAGGAGGCGATCGTAAAAAAGGAGATGGCTTTCAAAAGCAATTTGTGTTTGGAAGAAAGGATGAGGATAGAGGCGCGGGTAAATCCAATGAGAAGCATGAGACCAGTTCCTGAATCATACAGGGATAAGTTGCTACAAGCTTAATTCGCAACGAACATGGGGCTTTTGTGAGAGGTTTCATGTTTAACTTTAATGATGGTGATGCCCTTTCAGCGGAGATCTAGGCTTGTGTTAATATTGGTTTAAAATTGTCATGGGACTTGGGGGCGAGGGATGTGATGATGCTTGAATCTGATTTAGCAGAAGCTATAGAGCTAATCTCAGGTGCCGAGATTAGTACTCACGACAGTTGATGTCTAGAGACTGGAACGTCAGTATTATCCAAGTGAGCATATGAGCTAATTAACACAGCTGCAGATTACTTAGATAAATGAGGTCTTAAGGCCATGCCATGGATTCATAAAAAATTGAAAACATAATCTTATTTTAAAGTATCTAATCATAAAAAATTGAAAACATAAATATTTCTTGCCAATTATATAACAAAATGTCACTCATTTAATTTAAAATCTATATGTATAAAAGGGCAAAAAAAAAAAAAAAATATGGGAAGCCGCCCTTTTTCAGGCTGACAATGGACTGAACCAAGTGCTAATAAAGAACTTGGGCTCGTAAGGGGTCCGCTATTTGTATAAAAAAAAAAACAAAAAGAAAGAAAAAGAAAATTGAACGCCAACTAGCACAAACTTGGAATTGGCTTCTTTCAAGCCACCTCCGATCTCCTCAAAGCCACCTCCATTCTCTTAACCAGTTCCAAAATACTGGCCTCGCAAATATATATATCATGAATTTTGGAATTCAAATTCAAGATTAAAAATTTGAAAGAATTGAGGGAAGGGAAAAGGAGAAGAGAGTGGGAGACTGAAAGCAGATCCTTGGTGAAGGCAAGAACGAAAATAAGAGAGGATCAGATAAAATCAGATAAAGTGAAGAGCTCATCTTTGCTTTCTGCCGTCGATGCCTGCCATCTTACCGATCGGTGGTTACCGTGACGCTTCTTTCATATCTGCGCTATTTGAAGCGTATTACAAAGAAGAAAAGGGATGGGGATCTAGGTTTCCAGAAGGATACTGCGTTTATTTTTCTTCTCAGCGTTTTCACTTTTTGTTTCACAAAGCCTCCCCTAAAGAGTAAAGAACGAATTAGTCTCCTTAATATTGTAAATGATAAAATAATTTAAAAAAAAGAGAGAGAATATTATAAGATTTTAGTGTATAAATGATTTGATAAGATTTTGTTTGGTTTATTGGATTTTTTTGTTATAAGGTATAGAGCAAGATTATTAGACCTGGATAGGCTCGGTGGGGTCCAGACCCGTAACTCGTCGAACCGGGTACGCACCCCCTGTCTGATCTAACATATAACCTGACGTTGAAACGGCTCGGCCATGACTTGGCAGAACCAGAGCACAACATGACTAACTCGGATGACTTACCAAGTGGGTCGAGTCACTCGAGCTAAATATTTTTGACCTCAGATCCACATTCATGAAAGGTCAAGAAGATAAGAATTAGAGATAAAGAAGATAAAAAGAAGAGTGGATCGCTTGGACATAAATTAAGATATGAGATGGTGGAAAAGAGACATAGATCTCAGATCTACGATGTGTAGATCGCTTAGACACTACTATTTCTTTACCGTATTCATCGGTCGCCGGAGAAGCAAGACACTGCAATTTTCTTTCTTGGCTCAAAAGAAGGAAGAATGCCGTGTTTAGCCTTGAAGAGCCGAAATGATGAAGAAAAAGAAAGGACTGGTGATGTGAAAAGAGGAATGACGTGATGTGTGTAGAAAAAGGAATCTCATGGTGTGTGAGACATGAAGTGTTGGTAGAGTGTTGAGAGAAATTGGGAATCACGTAGGAGAGAAAAAACATATATAAAAAAGAAATAATTTGAATATGTGAACTCAGTTAAAAAAAAAAAAGAATATGGTTTATATTAAAAAAAAGAATATGTGAACTAAAAAAATATTCAGGCAAAAAAACCTAAAAAAGGATAAAAATAATAAAAAGGAAACAAAATAAAAATATAAAAGAAATTTATATGTAGAAAATATGATATGTATTCAACAATTATTTTTCATAATTAAAATATAAATATTATGATCCATTAGAATTAAATTATATTATTGTAATTACTACCGGTCTGATTCCCGAATCAATTCATGGTTGAACCACTAACCATTGACACACTGCCTCGACCAATTCAGTCTTACCTTAGTATAGAGTCACCCTCATGAACAAAATATTTTTTACAAGTTCAAAAGAATCTGAGTATCTTATAAAAGATCTTACAATATTTTGTTCTAAAATAAATTTATAAAACAAATTATTAATTCAAGAATCATTTATAATTACATCATTAATTTAATGATTATTATCTATTTGTGAATCATATACAAACTTGGTAAAGAAATTTTAAAATTATATATTTAATTAATTATTCCCTCCGTCCCGAATTATAAGAGCAAAAAATTTGACCTGTTCTGTCCTTTATTATAAGAGCTTCCATGAGGTGGTTAAAATATTTAATTAACTTTTACCCATTTCACCCCTCATCATTTCTAAATATTTCATACTAACTCCTTTCATTATTACTCTATATTTCTCTCTCTTATACTCCCTCATAAATAAGGATAAATTTAGGGGGGAAAAAAACACTTATTTTAGACATATTTATCATTCATAACTACTTTTTTAATATGTGTGATTTTACCCTCTAAGCTCTTGTAATAAGGGACGGAGGGAGTATAATCTATCCAAAACAACAATTTTTTTTTTGACATAATCCAAAACAACAATATTATAGCATTTATAGATATTATTGATTATTATTAATAAATTAACACATGATTTAAATATTTTGTTCCATTTTTTCATGGTACACGCGGAGCCCACGATGAGTTGAAAAGGGCGTTCCATCCTCCAAGGCTTGCACGGACAAAATTTAAAATTATATATTTAAATAATTATTCCCTAAGTCCTTTATTATAAAAGCATAAAATTTAAATTGTTTTATCCTTTATTATAAGAGCCTCTATGAGGTGGTTAGAATATTTAATGAACTTTCAGCCATTTCGCCCCCCATCATTTCTAAATATTTCATGTTAACTCCTATCATTATTACTATATATTTCTCTTTTTTATACACTCTCATAAATAAGGATAAACTTGGGGGAAAAAACAATTATTTCATATATGTTTATTACTCACAACTACTTTCTTAATATGTGTGATTTTACTGTCTAATCTCTTATAATAAGGGACGGAGGGAGTATAATCTATCCAAAACAATAATATTATAGCATTTATAGATATTATTGATTATTGTTTTACTTTAACTGCTTTTGTTATTTCTGGTGGAAATGTTGGTAAGCCTGAGAGGGTGGTCCTGGCAGAGTGAGCGTAAGTCCGTTGGTTTAGTTCGGTGGTGTTCCTATCAAGCTAGAAATAAGAGAGTAATTAAAGATAAGCAGTAATGACTAGTTGGTTTAGAAGACAAATATTTGGTTCAGATAATAGAAGTAGAGCCAGTAGCAGTAAGAGTGTGAAAAGTTATAGTTTAGCATCTAATGAAGAAAATACAGACACTAGAACCATAGAAACTACAGAGGACGAAACCCTTAATTATTCAGAAATAACAAGTCAGGTTCTTCAAGACAGATTATAGAATTGGTCTATGCCAACCTTTAGGACAGCAGAAGTTTATAAGAAAACTACATTTGATTTTTCTTATATTACTCAGACTCTAGAAAAGGAAATTCCTATTACAGCCAGTAGACAAGTAATAAGTATGATTCCTTTGGAATTAATTCAAAAATACAGAAATAGTTACACATGGATTCATATAGGATTACTATAGGTAGCAATAAAGCCAAACTTCAGGAAAGGGTTAGATAAACCTGTTCTTGCTTGTATTAGAGATAAAAGGCAAACGCTAATTTTCATGAATCTATTGTAGGAGTAATACAGACAAATCTTCATAATGGACCAGTATATTTTAATTGTTTTCCAAATTATATAGCAAAAATTCAAGATAAATCAGTAAGAAATGCCTTAGTTTTAGAGTTAGCATCGGATGGTTCTTGGGAATCAGGAACTACGGTGATGATTCTTCAATATAGATTAATGTTTAAGCTAACTAAAACCCATCAAAACTTTGCAGCTTTAAAAGAATCTCCTAAAGGAGAAACTATGCTGATAGAATTAGGAGACCCTTCTAAAACAACTGTTTTAATACCTAAAAGATTAAAGCATAATGAAATAACCTTTCTAGATACTTGGAAATTCGAAAATATAGCTCAACCAGAACCTTTAAAGAGATTACAAATAGAACAAATAATACAAAATGCAGAAGGTGATGTTACTTATAAAATGCTAAGTAGATCAGCTTCAACTTCTAGTGCTCAAACTAGAAATACAGAACAAATTAATGAACCAAGAGCTTCAGTAGATAATTCAAGTACAGGATATAGGTTACGAGGAGTTAATTTTGAACCTACTATACCTGAACCTATATATGAACAAAATAACGATAATAATATATTTGAAACAGAATCTGAAATAGAGAGAAATTTTGCACCTAATGATTATCAGTCAGTAAACTCTAGTTTAAGGGTAATAAGAGACCATAACTATGAAATAAATAAAGACCTAATCCGAAAAGAATTTATGTTAGAAAAACATAAAAATGAAAGAAATTGGTTTTTCTCAACCTTTACAGAAAAAGAACAAGAAGACATAAGGGCACAATGGTATACATATATGAAAAAATTAAGAACAGAAATATATTTCTTTAATTGGTTTAAAATGTATACATATGATAATGGGATATTTAATCCCTTTGAAGAAAATAATCCTCTCATAAGAGTAACTATAACTAATACAAAAAATTGGCAATGTAATGACAAAGTGGTGTCTTCGGTACATCCTCCTTTGGAAGAAATAAAGATTAAAATTGGAAATGATGAAGTTATCTCTTCACCATTAAAAATTACAGAACCCACAGAGGATAAATCCAATCAAAAAATACAGCAACAAAATAACTATACGAATCAAGCATTTGTATATAGTAGGGCAGCAACTTAACAGAATAGAGAATAAGCTAGACTCCTCCAAAGCTTCTAATTCCAATATAGACCCATATAGAATTTTAATTTAGGACAGAAAGATAATAATGACTTATTAGAACAAATTAGAAAACAATTAAGCCAATTAAATCCTAAGACAAAAAATTATAAAAGAAAGTATACCAAGAAACCTTATCAAAAGAAGGGCTATAACCTAAAGAAAGAGAAGAAAGATATTAAAGACATAGTTTGTTATAAATGTGGTCAATTTGGACATTATGCAAGAAATTGCAAAACGGAAAAGAAAATAAGAAATCTGAGTATAAGTGAAGAAAATAAAGCAAATCTGTTAAAGGTCCTGATTAATGAAGACTATTCAGATAGCAGTTCAGGAGAATATGAATCAACGGATAATGAAGAATTTAGTCTTAATAAAATAAAGGAAGAAAGTTCAGATGATGAAACAATTACAGACACATCAGATGATAATGAATGTTTAGGAATAGGATTATGTAATTGCAAAGATTGCAGTCAAAAAAGAGTAAACGTAATATCTACAGAAAATGTTAATTTTCTCATTGAAATAATAGATAAAATAACCGATGAAGACATTAAAAAACAATATTTATTAAAAATAAAAGAGATAATAGGACATGAAGAACAAAAAATTAAAGATCAAAGACCACCTATTACATTAAATAATATCTTACAGAAATTTAGTTCCAAATCATCCAGTTTACAAGTTGGAATAAAAGAATTACAAGAAGAGGTGAAATTTCTTAAAGAAGAGATAAGAGAAATAAAGAGCAATGATGTTAACAGAGATTGGGAACTTACTGAAATTAAAGCTAAATTAGAAATACTGTATCAAAATCATAAAGATGATAACAAAATTGATCTAAAAGACTCTACAGAAAACATTTCTACAAATATAAACCAAGAACAATTTATAAATGTTATAAAGAAGATAATATACCAAAAATGGTATTGTCAAGTAGATTTAGTCATTAACAATGAATACAAAAGAACAGTAGTAGCCTTAATAGACTCTGGAGCATATATAAACTATATCCAAGAAGGATTAATCCCTACAAAATATTATGAGAAAACTTTAGAACATGTTTCGGCAGCAAATGATTCTAGATTACAGGTAAACTATAAACTAGATAACACCCACATTTGTAATGATGGGATATGTTTTAAGAATATATTTGTTTTAGTTAAAAATCTCAGTGAACCAGTTATTATGGGAATTCCTTTTATATATCAATTGATCCCATCTAAAGTAACTCATACAGGAATCACTACTAAAATAATGGGGAAAAGGGTTAAGTTTGAATGGTTAGTTCCCTCAATAGAAAGGGAAATAAAACCTCATTAAAGAAAGTTCAATATTTAAAGTAAATAGGATAAAAGCTAAACAAAGCCATATAAATCATCTCCAGCAAGAGATTATGTATAAGAGAATAGAAGAGCAAATAAATAACAAAACCATTAAGCAAAGATAGAAGTTCTAGAAAAGAAATTTAAAGATAATATTTGCTCTAATCACCCTATAGCCTTTTGGAACAGAAAAAAGCATATAGTAACTTTACCATATGAAAAAGATTTTAATGAAAAACAAATACCCACAAAAGCAAGACCTATACAGATGAAAGCAGAACTAATGGAATACTGTAAAACAGAGATAAAGGAATTACTAACAAAAGGGTTAATAAGACCCAGTAAATCCCCTTGGAGCTGTGCCGTATTTTACGTACAAAATGCAGCCGAAATAGAAAGAGGAGCTCCAAGATTGGTAATTAATTAGAAGCCATTAAATACAGCGTTAAAATGGATACGTTATCCAATTCCCAATAAGAAAGATTTAATATCCCGATTATATAAAGCAACTATATTTTCTAAGTTTGATATGAAATCAGGATATTATCAAATACAGATAGCTGAAGAAGACATATATAAGACAGCTTTTACAGTGCCTTTTGGACATTATGAATGGAATGTAATGCCCTTTGGATTAAAGAATGCTCCTTCATAATTTCAGAATATAATGAATGACATTTTTAATGATTATGGTGAATTCACAATTGTTTATATAAATGATGTGTTAGTATTCTCTAATTCGATAGAACAGCATTTTTACCATTTAAATAAATTTTATGACATTATTAAAGAAAATGGTTTAGCAGGATCTCCCACAAAGATGAAGTTATTCCAAACTAAAATTAAGTTTTTAGGAATGGAAATTTATCAAGGGATGTTAACTCCTACAAGTAGAGTAATTGAATTTGCAGACAAATCTCCTAATGAAATTAAAGATAAAAATCAATTACAGAGATTTTTAGGATGCTTAAATTACATAGCCGACTTTATCCCTAAGCTTAGAATAAAGGTCCAACCTTTGTTTAAAAGATTAAGAAAAAAATCCTCCTGCTTGGGATAATAGTATGACTGATATAGTTAAGAAAATCAAATTACAGGCTAAAGAATTACCCTACTTAGGGATCCCTGATCCTCAGAAATTTAAGATCGTTGAGACTGATGCCTCAGACATAGGTTTCGGGGGTATACTAAAGCAAAAAGAAAAACAGAGCGAACAGATAGTAAGATATCATTCAGGAAGTTGGGTAGGGAGTCAAACTAAATACTCCACCATTAAAAAAGAAATTTTATCAGTTGTTTTATGTATTTCAAAATTTTAGGACGATTTGATAAATCAAAAGTTTTTACTAAGAATTGATTATAAAGCTGCTAAAGATATTTTACAAAAGGATGTTAAAAATCTAGTTTCAAAACAGATTTTTGCCCAATGGCAATCTTTATTATCCTGTTTTGATTTTGATATTGAATTTATTAAAGGAGAAAAGAATTCTCTTCCAGATTTTTTGACAAGAGAGTTCCTACAGGGAAATCTAATTACAGATAAAAAATGAGTACCCGCGAAGGCTCTTCCTCCCGTGGAGGACGCAATAGAGGAAAAGAAATTGTCTTGGCCACTCCGGCTCAGACACCTAAGCCAATTACTACAGCAACTAGGTCAATGAGGCCTATCGATTATGCTACAGATAATCGCAGTATAGTAAATACTCAGGTGAGGTCATCTACCTCACAATCTTTGGTGAAGGCATCCTCTTCACAAATACAGCCATCTTCTAATCAACCTATAGTCTCGTATTCTAATGTAGCTGAGTCATCTACTGAGTATTTTACTAAAGAATATATGTCTTATGTATTGCCTTTGAAAAGGCAACATGAAAGTACCCAAATACAGCAAACTATTCAAGCTATTTTCCCAACTCATCCTATAGAAGAATTATGGAATTTCCTTCCGGAAAATCTGAAAAAAGACAGAAGATATTATGAGCTTATCCTTGTGGATACTAACTTCGCCTTAATTGAGCATAAAGTAGATGAGAAATCCAAGAGACCCTTCAGTCAAATCCAAATTATTCGGATTTTAACTTTAAAAGACTGGGGTCTATCTCCTTATACAGCTAAAAAATTTACAGTTAATTTTCACAATTTAGATTACAATTATGAAGATTATAAAAAAGCTTGGTATAATGTTTTATACTATAAAAACTATGACCATTCATGGTTCATATGGTTTGCAGAAGATTTTAAAAATCGCCAATTTACAGACTTTCCTAGATGGTTTTACGAATGGTTCAGTATTAATGGACCGGTACAGCAAATCTTACCACCCCCTATCCTAGAGGGTTATAAAATTTTCAAAGGAATGATCGATTGTCCGGATACAGAAAAACCCTTGAAATTTTGTAGCCGTTTCAGAATTCCTTGGATTCTCAGTTGGACTTTTACAGTGGTTAGAGGCATTGAACCTGCTCCCTTGCTAAGATATTTAGCACGGAGATACAGAGTTAAATGGTGGCCAAAATATAGAGACACTTGGGCAAATAAAACTCAAGTATTAAAATGGCAAGCTGGGATTTCTGTCCAAGACTTTCCTCCTCTCCCAGCTCCTTTTACATCTAGAGTTTTAAGCCATAAGGATAAAATTATAGAAGAATTAAAAGCCTTAAAGCCAGAAGAATTCCAACAGAAATTACAAGAAATTGCTTCTCAAGCTACAGGATCTCAAGCTAAAACAAGTTCAGAATCTTCCGTTAATGGAGATGAAAATGAAGATGATTGCTATGGCATTGATCTTGATTACAGCTAAGGCGTCCGGCCGACACTACAGGAAACATGTGTTAGAATCTTAAGTTTTGAAATGTTAGAATCTTAAGTTTTGATGAAGACTGACCCCATATATGACATAAGTAAATAAGCGCAAGTTACCTTTGAATTAATCAAGTAAAAACTGTTAGGTAACAAATCACTATCGTTAGAGCTAAAGACTATCACTATTGAAAGGATCAACTATAACAAGATGGAAACTTAGCAGAACACTAAGATAAAGATATATCTATCGCTAAGAGTATTCCTATCGCTAATAGACAAAGAGCCATAGCAAATGAAGACTTAGAAATAACAAGGTTAATATCTATCGATAAGTCATTCACTATCGCTAAGAAAGATCCTATCGCTAGAAGTTCACAGAGAACATGGATAAATAAAAGGAAGAATAACCAGCTGAACAATGAACTATGTCCTTGAGCTAATAGAATAAGCTAGCGATAACAGATTAAGCTATCGATAACAAAGTGCTTCAGTTAATAGACATTCAAATAGCTAGTGCCTGAGAACAAATGAGTTTAGTGATAACATAGTTGTTAGCGCTAACACGTTTAGCTATCGATAGTAGGATACCGTGAAATACCTTTGAATAATCATCTCAGTATCCTTAAAGCTAATGAGCAATCAAGGAACTAGCGATAATGGGATTAGCTATCGGTAGAAGAATGTTTTTGCTGATATGATATAGCTAGTACGCTGAACGATTGATCCAAGAGAATATGCTAACATTAATATCTATCATTAAGAGTATGCTCTGATAACTTGGACAATCTTAGCTTATATATATTCTCTATCTCATTGAGCTAATAGACTAAGCTTGCGATAGCATCTTCTATGCATTACATGATTATTTGCTCAACTAACAGCCTAAGTGCAGAACTTACGCTATGAAGTTAGCGATAGCAGATCATGCTAGTACTACTGAAAAAGCTACCATAAAAGTACAGTTCGTACAGATGCTCAGAACGCTAAGTCTACCTCTCTCTTAGCTCACCCTACGCAAGAGCAGTTGAAGCTAGAGCAGAAAGTTAAGCCCGATGAAGAAACTGTATTTAATGCCAACGGCTATAAGCTTTCAACGACTAAATTCAAACGGCTTCTTGAAGATGAACGCTAGGGCAAAATCTGAGAAGAGATATAAATACAGAACTCGAGCATTTATTGAAAAGCGACGAAAAACAAGAATATTCACAAACTCATTCATTGCTCTCTGTTTCCTGTATTTATTGTTTTAGAGATTTTATCTGTACTTAAGTGTTTATCAAAATCAGTTCATTAAGTGAACGTATTTATTGAAATCCTCTACTGTTTGAGGTTGTTCTGAAAGTTTGGTGCTTTAGAACAGGGATATTACCTTACAGGTAGTAAGGGGGAGTGTTTAGAGGGATTCTAAAACTCTGTAAAGGTTGACAGGTGAACCTGTGTTGTAAAACCTGTGGTTAGTGGAACCCAACAAGGTGTTGGAGAACTGGACGTAGGCAGTGTTGGTCGAACCAGTATAAAGATTCTGTGTTGTATTTATTTTGTTATCATTTTAATTTTCAGAAGCACAATTCACCCCCCTCTTGTGCGATTGCCACCTTCAGTTGGTATCAGAGCTTGGTCTTTTTTGATTGATTCCAACGAATCTGAGAAGTAAAGATCATTATGGCATCGCTTGAAAATATTCTACCTGAAGGCAACTCCATTAATAAACCTCCTGGCTTTGATGGGAAGCACTACACTTTCTGGAAACTAAAGATGAAAATCTACATCAAAGCCAATGGATACATGCTCTGGAAGATCATTGAAGAAGGAGATATTGTGCCTAAAGATCCCTTGGGCATTCCAAAGGTTGAAGATGAATTTACAGAAGAGGATATTGCTAATCTGGAGCTGAACAGCAAAGCAGTCCTCATGATCCAAAGCGCTCTTTAGTCAAACTGAGTTCTTCAGAGTAAGCCATTTGGACACTGCTAAAGAAATGTGGGAAGCTCTGCAGATTGCCCATGAGGGAACCACTGGAGTAAAAGATAGACGTGTTGAAATGCTCGTTGAAGAGTTCCACAAGTTTGAAATGACTGAAGGAGAAAAGATAAGAGACCTAGAGATCAAATTCACTCATCTCATCAATAATCTTGCTGCTCTAGGAAGGAAAATTACAGAAAAAGAGCAAGTCAATAAGATACTGAAAGTTCTGAAAGGAGACTGGCTCATGAAGGTCACTGCTATACAAGAAATGCAAGGAGAATCAACTAAGTCCATCACTGACCTGTTTGGCAGCCTTACTGAATATGAGCCAACCCTGATAGCTCAAAGGGAAGCTCAAGGAAATTCCAAAAAGAAGTCTCTTGCTCTTGCTGCTTCAGAGAAAGACGAAATTGATGATGATGATGAAGATCTTGATGATGAGGACATAGCTTTTATGGCCAGAAAATTTAAAAAGTTCTTCAGAAAAAGAGAAAGATTCCAGAGAAGTGGTCCTAACTTCAAAGACTCTCAGAAAGACAAAACTCCTGTATGTTTTGAATACAAGAAGCCTGGTCACTTCAGAGCTGAGTGTCCAAGTCTTCAAAGATTAAAGGAGAAGGAGAAAAAGAAGACTTATGGAAAGAAGAAAGCTTATGTGTCATCCATCTGGGGTGATAGCTCTGATGAAGAAGGTAGCGATAGCGAAGAATGTGCCAACCTCTGCCTAGTTGCTCGAGAAGAGCAGAGTGACTCTGAGGTATCTGATTCTGAACCTTCTTATTCTGAACTTCAAAGTTTGTATGATGAAATGCACATTGAATTAATGAAACTTGCTAAAGAAGTAGTCAGGTTAAGAAAAGAAAACAAAGAACTTTAGAAAAACTCTTCTTCACAAAAAGATTCTTCTTCTCTATCGATAGAAGAGGAGCTATCGCAAGCTCCCAGAAAAGAACTTTCGATAGCAGAGCCTCTATCGATAGAAACTCCTTCAACTTCTGAAAATTGCTCCAACTGTGAAAAATTATTGAAGGAAAAGGAAAAGCTTTCACATGTTTTAGAAAAATTTACAAAAGGTTCTGAAACTTTAAATGTAATTTTAAGCAATCAAAAAGTTTTTAGAGACAGAACTGGTATTGGTTATGAGCCTAAGCAAAAGTTTTCAAAAAGATGGGTTGAACCCAAGGTGAAGTCATACATGAAATATTTTAAAAAAAAATCTTCTGAAAACTCTTCACCATATAGCTTTTGCAACTATTGTAACAAGAAAGGCCATACACAGTCTATCTGCAATCACAGAAAATATGGCATTAGTAGCTCTTACAAGTGGGTTCCTAAAGGAACTCATGTGCCTAAGGTTTTTACAAAATTAGAGCACAAGACTAACCTTAAAGGACCCAAGAAAGTTTGGGTACCTAAATCTGTGTAGTTTGTGCAGGTATGTCTTAAAGCATCCAGTAAAGAAAAATGGTATATTGATAGTGGACGCTCAAGGCATATGACTGGTGACAAGGACAAAATCAACAACCTAGTGATAAAGGATGGAGCCAAAGTTATTTTTGGTGGAAACCAAAGTGGAAAGATCACTGGAGTTGGTGAAGTAGGTCCAGTCAAGGATGTTTACCTGGTAGACGGTCTCTGCCACAACTTGCTGAGTGTTCGCCAAAGCACAGATCATGGTAACTGGGTAATTTTTTATTCTAATGAATGTCTTATTGTTGATAAAAATGATTTAGATATAAATAAGTCTAATCTCAAGTTTAAGATAAAAGCAAACATAAATGGGAACTTATACACTTTAGATTTATGCCAACAACTTGAAGAAAAATGCTTTATTTCAAATGATGAAAATTGCTGGTTATGGCATAAGAGATTAGCACATGTGAACTTTACTCAACTAGATAAGCTAGTTAAGAAGGAATTAGTCATAGGAATCCCTAGTTTCAAGACAAAACATGATTTGATTTGTGAATCCTGTCAAAGAGGTAAACAAACAAAGCCCTCTTTTAAAATCAAGAAGACAGTCTCCACTAGTAGGCCATTGGAACTAATCCACATGGATTTAATTGGGCCAGCAAGAGTGAAAAGTCTAGGTGGAAGTCTATACACTCTTGTAGTCGTGGATGACTATTCAAGATTTACCTGGACTATGTTTCTTTCCTCTAAGCATGAAACTTTTGATGCCTTTTGTGTGCTTGCCAAGAAATTGCAGAATGAAAAAGGCACAAAGATTATAGCAATCAGGACTGATCATGGAGAAGAATTTGAGAACAAAGAGTTCATGGAGCTGTGTGATGAAAATGGAATTGAACACAACTTCTCTGCCCCTCGTACTCCTCAACAAAATGGTGTTGTAGAGAGAAAGAACAGAGTTTTCACAGAAATGGCAAGAAGCATGCTGAACGAGAAACAAGTGCCTCAAATATTTTGGGCAGATGCAATGAGCACAGCTTGCTACATCTCAAACAGAGCCTATATCAGAAAGGGGATGGATAAGACTCCATATGAACTCTACAAGGGAAGGAAGCCCAATATCAGTCACCTGAGAATTTTCGGATCAAAATGCTACATTCACAACAATGGAAAGGTAAATCTAGGTAAATTCGATCCTAAATATGATATTGGCATATTCATAGGCTATTCAAATAGAAGTAAAGCATATAGAGTTTATAATAAAAGAAGTCAAACTGTTGAAGAGTCTGTGCATGTGGTATTTGATGAAACACCTCAAGAAAAACAACAATCTGTTGATGAGGATGAAGATTTTTCAAAATTTTTAAAACAGTCTCTATCGATAGCACCTCAGCCATCGATAGCAAATCCTGAAAACAATGCTGAAAATAATCAGGATGAAACTAAAGATGATCTAGATGAAGCTAACGAGCCTCAATCTTCCATTAGACATCTTAAAAATCATCCTCCTGAACAGATTATTGGAGAGATTTCAAAAGGAGTTAAAACAAGAAGGCAACTACAAAATGAAATGGAATTTTCTTGCTTTCTTTCTCAAATTGAACCAACTTGCGTTGATGAAGCTCTTGCTGAATGTGACTGGATAGTTGCAATGCAGGAAGAACTTAATCAATTCAAAAAAAATCAAGTTGGGATTTAGTACCTAGACCAAGAAATTATCCTATTATTGGTACTAAATGGGTTTTCAAAAACAAACTTGATGAAGTTGGACAAATTGTCAAAAATAAAGCCAGATTAGTTGCCAAAGGATATAACCAAGAAGAAGGCATTGATTATGAAGAAACTTTTGCTCCAGTTGCAAGACTTGAAGCTATAAGGATTCTTCTAGCTTTTGCATCCATCAAAATATTAAACTTTATCAAATGGATGTTAAGAGTGCTTTTCTTAATGGCTATATTAAAGAAGAAGTATATGTAGAGCAACCTCCTAGTTTTGAAGAAAAGTCTAAGCCTGATCATGTTTTCAAACTTAAAAATGCTCTTTATGGTCTCAAACAAGCACCTAGAGCTTGGTATGAGAGACTTAGTACTTTTCTGCTTGATAAAGGATTTTCTAGAGGAAAATCAGATACTACATTATTTATCATGCATAAAAATAATCACATGCTCATCGTCCAAATTTATGTTGATGACATTATTTTAAGACAATGCAGGGAGAGTTTGAAATGTCTATGATGGGAGAATTAACCTTCTTCCTAGGACTGCAGATAAAGCAAAAGAAGGATGGCATCTTCATCTCTCAAACCAAATATTGTAAAGAAATTCTCAACAAATTTGGGATGGATCTATCCAAAGAAGAGGACACTCCCATGAGTGCCTCTGCCAAGTTAGATGCAGATGCACCAGGAAAAGTAGTAAATCAATCACAATATAGAGGAATTATTGGTTCTTTACTTTATTTAACTGCTAGTAGGCCTGACATCCAATTTAGTGTAGGCTTGTGAGCTAGATATCAAGCAAATCCTAAAGAATCTCATTTAACAAATGTAAAAAGGATTCTGCGTTATTTACAAGGGACTCAAGAGCTTGGGCTGTGGTATCCCAAGGGAACTCAAGAGTACCTTCTTGCTTATACTGACTCTGACCATGCAGGTTATAAGACAGATAGAAAAAGCACAAGTGGTCAATGTCAATTTCTTGGTGGCTGTTTAGTCACTTGGGCAAGCAAGAAGCAAAATTGTGTTTCTCTTTCATCCACAGAGGCCGAATACATCGCAGCAGCAAGTTGTTGTACTCAAGTCTTATGGCTTAAGCATCAACTAAGAGATCTGGGTTTGGAATTCCCAGAAGTGCCCATTCTCTGTGACAACACCAGCACAATAAGCTTGGCCAAAAATCCAGTTCAGCATTCCAGAACCAAGCATATTGATGTAAGACATTACTTCTTAAGAGATCATATTCAGAAGAAGGATGTCAAGGTGAAATTTATATCAACTCATCTGCAACTTGCTGATATATTCACCAAGCCTCTTGAGCCTGATCAATTTCTCTATATCAGAAGAGAGCTAGGAATGGTAAATCCAAATGAGTTGTGAATATTTTTTTTCTTGATTTATTCTAATGATATTCAAATGGATTATTGCTAACTTAGGCATCGGAGTGCCAAATCTTAAGTTTTTGCAGGACTGACACATCGATAGTGAGTTTCACTATCGCTAGCTGTATGCAGGACTTAAGCTGTTTGAGCAAAGATTGTCATCGCTAGCTAAAATCATTATCGATAGCAAAGTCAACTATCGATAGATAAAACTTGGAAGGAGTGAGTGAAAAGCCCAAGTCACTTGCTCAACGTGGGATCATGCCTGCTAGCGATAGCAGCTCTTACTAGCGATAACAAGTCACTTAAAAGGCTCAGAATGTGAAACGTCTAGTGAGTATTCATCATTTATGGTAATTTCTGAACCTATAAAAGTAGGTCATTTGCACTCTGCATTCATTATTCTCTGAGCATTCAAGCCTCTCTTCTCTCAAAACCCTAAACCCTAAAAATGGCTAGAGCCAAAATTCCAAATATAAGTGATGTTAAGGCAACCTCTAGCGCTAAACCCTCGTCTTAATCCGCTAGCAAGAGGTCAAAAACCCAGAAAGCTGTGTCATTCCCCAAGGAAGTGGTTGAATCAGGTACCAAGCGTCAAAACCGAACCTCCTCTGATTTGCCCTACTCAGAAAAATCTCTCCAAACTCAAAGCGCCCTCTTCGCAAATCGAAAAACCCTAGATAGGGCTGCAGTTTTGGTAGATTTGTTCTTCTACAGAGAGCCTAAGGAGACCAAACAACTTGAGGAAGACGTAGTGGCTCCTGTCCAAGATTATGCTGCTGCTGATTTTGGCGCTGGATGAGGGGTACTATTTGTCCAGAGCTCCAGTGGGATGTGATGGTGGATTAGTTCATTATTCATCTTCACCTTCCTCTGCCAATGATGATGTCAAAAAAGGGGAGAAGCAAAGGGAGATCTAACTGAACTGAAAGGATGTTGAATCAAAAGAAGCCTGAATCATTCCATCATTCCCTGAAGCCGCCCTCATTTGCATCATACATAAATTGAATATTTATCAGTATTTTAGTTCTTTTGGTATTTCCTTCTGCAAAATGTACTTTGTTCTGAATATACTTATATCAGATGCTCTGTACATGCATTACCATTATTCTATTCTGATATGATATATGCCTATGCTGATATAAATGTTTATGCTCTGAAAGTGCTTTAATGTATATGGTTTACTTATGTTTTGTCATCATCAAAAAGGGGGAGAATGTTAGAATCTTAAGTTTTGAAATGTTAGAATCTTAAGTTTTGATGAAGACTGACCCCATATATGACATAAGTAAATAAGCGCAAGTTACCTTTGAATTAATCAAGTAAAAACTGTTAGGTAACAAATCACTATCGTTAGAGCTAAAGACTATCACTATTGAAAGGATCAACTATAACAAGATGGAAACTTAGCAGAACACTAAGATAAAGATATATCTATCGCTAAGAGTATTCCTATCGCTAATAGACAAAGAGCCATAGCAAATGAAGACTTAGAAATAACAAGGTTAATATCTATCGATAAGTCATTCACTATCGCTAAGAAAGATCTTATCGCTAGAAGTTCATAGAGAACATGGATAAATAAAAGGAAGAATAACCAGCTGAACAATGAACTATGTCCTTGAGCTAATAGAATAAGCTAGCGATAACAGATTAAGCTATCGATAACAAAGTGCTTCAGTTAATAGACATTCAAATAGCTAGTGCCTGAGAACAAATGAGTTTAGTGATAACATAGTTGCAAGCGCTAACACGTTTAGCTATCGATAGTAGGATACCGTGAAATACCTTTGAATAATCATCTCAGTATCCTTAAAGCTAATGAGCAATCAAGGAACTAGCGATAATGGGATTAGCTATCGGTAGAAGAATGTTTTTGCTGATATGATATAGCTAGTACGCTGAACGATTGATCCAAGAGAATATGCTAACATTAATATCTATCATTAAGAGTATGCTCTGATAACTTGGACAATCTTAGCTGATATATATTCTCTATCTCATTAAGCTAATAGACTAAGCTTGCGATAGCATCTTTTATGCATTACATGATTATTTGCTCAACTAACAGCCTAAGTGCAGAACTTACACTATGAAGTTAGCGATAGTAGATCATGCTAGCACTATTGAAAAAGCTGCCATAAAAGTACAATTCGTACAGATGCTCAGAACGCTAAGTCTACCTCTCTCTTAGCTCACCCTACGCAAGAGCAGTTGAAGCTAGAGCAGAAAGTTAAGCCCGATGAAGAAACTGTATTTAATGCCAACGGCTATAAGCTTTCAACGACTAAATTCAAACGGCTTCTTGAAGATGAACGCTAGGGCAAAATCTGAGAAGAGATATAAATACAGAACTCGAGCATTTATTGAAAAGCGACGAAAAACAAGAATATTCACGAACTCATTCATTGCTCTCTGTTTCCTGTATTTATTGTTTTAGAGATTTTATCTGTACTTAAGTGTTTATCAAAATCAGTTCATTAAGTGAACGTATTTATTGAAATCCTCTACTGTTTGAGGTTGTTCTGAAAGCTTGGTGCTTTAGAACAGGGATATTACCTTACATGTAGTAAGGGGGAGTGTTTAGAGGGATTCTAAAACTCTGTAAAGGTTGACAGGTGAACCTGTGTTGTAAAACCTGTGGTTAGTGGAACCCAACAAGGTGTTGGAGAACTGGACGTAGGCAGTGTTGGCCGAACCAGTATAAAGATTCTGTGTTGTATTTATTTGTTATCATTTTAATTTTCGAAAGCACAATTCACCCCCCTCTTGTGCGATTGCCACCTTCAACATGAACGCAGGCATGATTCTACAGGAAAAGCAAAACAGTAGAAAGTAGAAAGTGATTTAAAGATGACTACTGAAAGCTACAGGAAAAGTGAAAGTGACTTAAAGGTGACTACTGAAAGCTACAGGAAAAGCAAAATGCTACAGGAATATAACACCCGTGATAGCTACAGGAAATGAAACTGAAATGAAATACAAATGTATCTCGGGCTCATTATAAAAGGCCCTACAACAAATAAGGAGAGGAAAATTTTTTCGAACCTCTTCGATTGTCTACTCTCTCTGTAAATTTCTTTTGTAACTTCTCTTGCAAAAACTCGCTCATCCTTTCAGCACTTTTGTAAGTTTACAGTATATTCTTTCTTCAGTGTATCATTACAGACAATATTTTCTTTAAATAAATCTATATCTTTATAACATATGTGTGTGTTTCTTTATTTTATACTATACTATATATTCTATACTCTGGCTGGTCCTGGTAAATTAACACATGATTTAAATATTTTGTTCCATTTTTTCATGGTGCACGCGGAGCCCAAAATAAGTTGAAATGAAAAGGGAGTTCCATCCTTTAAGGCTTGCACAGAGCCCAACACATTTAAAAATGGTTTATGAAAAGTGTTTCAGGGGAGGTGCCATCAAGAGGAATGGCTTGGTGGAATGGTATTTATTGTAGCATTCACGATTACTTGGTTACTCCCTCCTGTCCTTATTTTAAAACCATTTTAACTTTTTTAATTTTTTTAGTTAAAAAAAATAGTTTCAATTCCAAAAAAAATCTTTTTTCTTCAAAACTAATTTATTCTACTTATAAACTAACATATAATCTAATTACATATGACATATGTTATAATTTAGTGGTCTAATTTGCTTTCTTAACTTCCAAAAAAAAAGTCAAAGTAATCTTATATTTAAGACCAAAGGGAGTATTATATTGTCGCTCTTATGTCTTTTTTGTTTGGGAAAAATTTAGCCCCCTAACAAAAAAAAAATTCAATGGCCCCATATAAATATGAAACATCACTACAACCTGTTTGGCCCACAATGAAATTAACATTGGTTATTTAAAAGACGGATATACCCCTAGGTAGGGGGGGTGGGTGGGAAAGAAAATGGGACAATTGCATACAGGTCCCAAGTAAGAGAATTAATTTCAGAGAGGTCCCAAGGAGTTGTTAATGACATCTATTAACAACTGCAATAGCCTTGGTTAACAAGTGAAGAAGTTGTCAATGGACCTTTCTGAAATTAATTCTCTTACTTAGGACCTATTTACAATTCTCCCAAAGAAAATGTCTAAAAGCTAAAACTATTTGCATCATAGTTAAAACCCATTCTCTCCATGCATTTTGTCATGTATGGACCTTGGCGATCTTGTTGATGATGAGATTGCTTACTATTATTCCATAATAGCATCACCCCTCCATGTTTTCATTTGAGTGTGAGTTTTAAAAAAGGTGTCGATGTGGGAAAACAATTGGAATCACGTCCTTGTTGAGATAAATTATAATATTTATATTCGGGAATTCTCATCATTTTCATCTACATCTTTGAAGATTTGTACTTTGCCATGGGTTTAGATTATGATGAAATAGGTGCAAAGTATGTTAAACAGCTTTTGTATGTTAAAGTTGACGCTAACCTCTTGTCTTGTTTGTTTAGCTTTCAACTGTTTCATTCAATTGAGTTATAATGTACAGGCAAACACAAGCACCTCAGCTTCTCAGCCAAATTGGGAAATTCATCTTATAAATTCTCATGTGTCTTGCATGTAAATGGCTTCAATGAAAATTCCTATGTATCTTATAAATAACATATGTCATTATGAAAACACTTCCCTTTTAATGGCCCTAATGTTCATGTCATTTCAATTATTATCCTATAGATTAGCCGATGTGCAATATTTGTGTAGATACTTGTATTTCTCTATAATCTCTTATATTGTAATTTAGGTAATTTATCCTATAAATTGTCATGTGTCTTGTAAATGTCACTTGTATTCTTGTGAATGTCGCTGTTTGTCTAGTGAATTTCCTTAGCGATATAGTAAACTCGCCAGTTTCTAGTAAAATAGTTTTTATGTCTTGTAGATGGCCACGTGTCTTGTAAATAGGATGCTTTTTGGGTAATCATGTTTTACTTTTTCCCTGTTTCATCATGTCTCTTTGATGGATTTAGAAATTCGAATTAGAATGTCTTATTTCATTAGGTGTTTATTATGAACTCTAAATGTATATATTTTGTTCGTTACTTTTCACTTAGAGACACTTTTGTCTTTTGACCCAAATTTTACTAAGCAGATCCTTTGGCTAATCTGTCATTTTGCTTATTGAGGTCACCTTTTTTAAAATTAGATATTTAAGAGGTATATATCTAGAAATTTCCCAATAAAATATTATAAATATCAAAAAGCTAAAATATTTTTAGACCATTAATAGCTACATCATGAAACTTTAATTGATAATTTCAAACATTGTGGCCTTATTATGTTGGAGTTTAGACTTTTTTATGTATTTGTGTGTGTTATGTTCATACCAAATAGCTGAACAGATTTCATCATTTGAACCGACTCATTGCATTTTATGCCTCGAGGTTCGATCCGACTTTTAAAACTTTGATAAGATTACATATAGTGTTAAGTGAGTTATACAAATTTTAATTTCTAGGAAGGCAAAATATCTATAGTTATTTTGATTTATAGTAAAATCTCATTATTAGTGCTGATGTCGGTCTTATTGATATAAGTATGGCTATGGGGCATGAAAATTCTTTTCTATTTTGATAAATAATATAATTATAAATTTATGCTATTTAAAACTAGCAGTTATTTTTTTTTTAAATTATATTTGCAGTCAACTATATAACATAATACACAAGATATATGTAAGTATACATCTTATACTCCCTCCGGTCATAATTATAAGATCAAGTTGACTTTTTATGGAGGTTAGCAAATTAAACCACTAAATTATAACATATACTATATGTAATTAGATTATATGTTAGTTTATAAGTAAAATTAATTAGTTTTGAGGAAAAAGGATAAATATAAATAATTTAAAATGATTTATTTTACATTCTTAATTTCTCGGAAAAAAAAATCAACTTGATCTTATAATTTGAACATAAGGGAGTACTTAATTATTATTATTTTTTTTGCCTACTCAATTATTATTATTTAAAACAAAAAATAATATCCTCCTCTTATTTTACATGTTCTTATTGATGTACATTGACAAATTTTAGGACATTGTTCGTAGACTTTGCGTGACCATATACTTCTTTTATACTAAAATTTTAGATGAGGGCTCAAGTTTAATCCAAGTGAAGACCATGCAAAACTCTATTTGTTACACAATGGGACTTGTGCTGTGGGCAAAACTATTCAAACAAATTGTTTCTGCGCTGGTTGTTGTTTGGCTATGGGCTGGGCCCAAGTGTTCAGAGAATGAAATTGATAAAGTATTAATTTTGTTGGTTATAATGAGTTGTAATGATCGTTGTTATATTTGTGGCCTGGGCTTTAAGACAATGCAATGTACATCAAAATTCAATCCAAAACCTAGAATTTACTTCTCTGGGGAAACAAAAGCTATATATAGACCCTTCCATAGCGCACGCAACACACAACCATGTCCGACAAAATGCTAACAATATGATCCGACAAAATGTACAAGTAAATTAAATGCAAAACTCAGTGTTAGCAACATACAAAGGAAATGCTGCCCCATCATAAACTACAAATCATAAATCGACCCAACTTTCGCCTTCATCTACCAACTTGTAGCTACTGAAGTGGCTAACCCTGATCTTCCACTCTCCTTTGGCAGGATCATATGATAAAAACTCAGCGCCTTGATCCTCGGCTTTCTTCTTGAGCATTTCCTTGTACTTCTCCACCTTCGGTCCTTCAGTATACTCACGTCCACTTTTTTTGTCGAAGCATTTAATGTTGAGCAGCGTGACCTCGGCTGGCTTATTGAGCCCTTGACCCACAGGAGGCTTCTTGGTGTCATCCTTGTAGACAACGACTTCACGATGGTTGAATTCCACAAGAGAATCAAGATCAAGCCGTCGTACATCTGTCTCACCAAAGAACTTAATACAGCCATATCCATGCCTTCCAACTACAAAGTCCTTGACACGACTGCAGAATCCTGGTTCGGCTCTTTCTTTGGCCGCTAATTCCTGAATCCGAGGCAGTGTGTAGTAATCTGAATGACGAAGCTTTGGCATCAAAGCCTCAATGTCGGCTCCATGTTCATAGACAATAGCAGCCTCACCAGCTCTGTGACCACTGAGCGTCATATAGGTATTCCCCTTCGGAAGAGAGTGGTCTTCTTTAGTCCCGTTGGATGTCTGCTCTGATCTAGAAGGCTCAACTTGCTCTTTAACAAAACCATTTTCAGCTGGAATCAGGAATCATTGACAACCCAGGCAAAACCAAGATGTCAATAAACAACTCAATTTGCCAAAAAAAAAAAAAAAAAAAAAAGAATCAATAAACTAGAAAGTTGATTATGCCATATACTTCAAGGCTTAAAAAATACATACTCTCTTTTTCCGGTGAGTGGTTACCATCAGTAGCAGGTGCACTACATGCTTCTTTCGTGTTAATTCCTGCACATAACGTTTCAAATAACAAGCTATAAACTACACCCACCAGTCCTTTTTATAAGTAACAATTACCCAAATCACATGAATCAAAATGTTGGTAAAAATTAATTAAAGGCAATATATGTGTAAGAGATGTTTTTTTTCTAATTACCCCTTTTTCCATGGGGATGATAAGTGAGAAATAGAATGAGTGAGCCGAAAAAATAAATGAAGGACATGTATCAATTAGGGATCAAAATGGAAAAAGTGCATTAAAATTTATTTTTAGACAAACACATACTGTTACTTATATTTAGAACCAGTCCTATGTGAGATAATGTCACTTATAAATAGGATCAGAGGGAGTATTAAACTAGAATCTTCATTATTCTCTCTCAAGGAACAGAAAATTGAAAGAAATATCACACAGAAACATGCATCACACTGTAATGAAGAACAGAAAATACCCATTGAATTTAACACTACTTCCAATACAGCTCAAGTATGAACAATTACTGCGATCAATCTCAAATGTTACCGTTCTCATTTACTGCAGTGGATCTGTCCCTAACCAAAAAAGTTTTCTCAGAATAAGCTTTAGTGGACCACTGTTCTGTGGGACAAATGACCAGCGCCCTTGGATTTTCCCTGGGAATGTACAGAGCATCAGCCTTTGGTGTTGTTGCAGTATCCTCATCATCACTAAAGAATGGAATCTGCATGACAACCGTAGTGCACAACAACATAAACATCTTAACTATCAGCCATACTAAAAGAACCAAGATATCACAAATTAAACTACCAAACTCACCTTCAGTCCATCACTTTTGGGATGATATTTCCTGACAGGAAACTTGATCCGTCTTTGTGAAAGGTGCCGAGATGTTAATAAGGATGCTATTTTAGCAGGAGGAGGTTTGTCTATGACCTAAAAGAAAAAAGAAAGTCAGATTTGAGTCTCACGGTAATTTTGATCATAATTTATATGCCAAGTAATTGTAAGTAATTTGTGCTGAGTTAAAAATCTCATAAATGTATCAAATAAATCTAAATGCAAGAGAAATTGTTTTACAGGCATGCTAGAAATTCCATATTGAATTGATGGTGCAGTTCCAGCTCGACCAATCGACATCTGAGGCAAAGCAGGAAGTGTTCCAAATGGATTCAAAATGGGTGCTGATTGTACAACTGCAGGGCCCTGGGCGGAAGACCTAATAAACAAAAAGCACAATATTAAAAAAATTCATTAACACGAGGGTATTAAGAGTAATGTGCTGAGCTATAATTAGGAAGGAGCTTTGCAGAAATGGATGTTACTTGTTTCTCTAAACTATTCTATCCTGCAACTAATTACATTAAGTAAGAAACACCAATCTGTATTCAACTAAAGAATAGACTGCTTGATGAATGTAAGATGCATACAGAAGGGGAAAAAAAAAAAAAAGAGCTTGACAGTACTAAAACCAAAAGGGAGATTTAGAGGTCTTCAATATTCAAGACACCAGTAGAAACTTTCAATTCAATGCCAAAACTGCGTTCAACTCTATGACATCCAACTCATATACCAGCAGCCAAAACAAGCAAGAGGTATGGTATAAAAGACAAACAACTCAAATCTGGTGCATAAATTTGACAGACTTAGTATTTGTAACTTACGAGAGTCCAATGTTAGTCTGACCATACATGCCCGGGGTGCCAATATAGTTACTTGCAGCAACTGCACAATGAAGTAGAATAAAATGGAGCGTCAATTTATAGTAATTCAATCACTGCAGCCCAAATAAATAATATTAAGATAGAGAATAGATTGAACTGACCAGGTTGCGTCTGACCAAAATTAGTGAATCCAAAAGGACCACTAGTTTGAGCTGCTTGCCCTGTTTGGAAAGGTGTCGATAGTGATGGCTGCAAATATAGTCAGTACAAATCAATTACAAAGTCATAATAAACAAGAATTAAATTAAATCTATCCTTCAAATGAACAAAATAAAAATTAAAAACTACTTAGGCTGTGATACATAAATAAGATTACGAATCTAACACATTTTGAAACATTTATTTAACTAAAACTACTTACAGTTGTTTGACCAAAACCACCCAGATTGCTGGAAATGGGTGAAGGACTGCTTGAGAAAATGTTTCCACCAAGTCCAGAAGACGTTGAACTGAACAAGCTTGATTGACTAAAAGCAGATGTGTTCTGTCCAAACAGGGAGGTACTCTGTCCAAAACCAGAACCTGGTTGTGCAATTGTCGGCGCTGCAGAACTGAATATATTTGATGGCTGAGTGTTGCCAAAATTTAAGCTTGAACCAAATGGTGAGGATGTACCCAGAGCAGGAGAAGAATTGAACAGAGGAGATGGAGAGGTATTTCCAAATGTAGATGTTGATGATCCAAAAATAGGAGCTGTTGCTGATGTTGAAGTACCAAATGCGGATGAACTGAAGGGCGTAGATGAAGTCCCAAAGCCAGTATTAAATGCCGAACTCTTTGATGCAAACGGATTAGAAGGGGTTGAGGTAGAGAAAGGATTAGCAGCCGATTGACCAAAAGCCGGAGAAGGAGCAAATGTATTTGTCTGAGAGGTGGTTGAACTAATGCCAGCCAAGCCAGTGGACTGAGTAGAACTGACTGGCCCACCTAAATTTGTATTGAATATTAAGAAATGAACAAGTTCATCATTATTGCGATGAAAACCGGTAAAATTATAAAACTATAAATTATTAATTAATGACAAACAAATTGGCAATTACCTTTATCTCCAACTTGATAGTCCTCCCATCTTAGCTCCTCATGGCTTTTATCTTTGTAAACAGGCATGGCTGATATGGACTCCAATTTAGCAGTTTGTCCTGAGGTACCACCATCTGCTTCAGCAGTTGGTGTATAATTAATAACTCTACTCCCACCCCGTTGACCACCAAAACCAGTCTGCCCAATACCAGTACTTCCAAAAGCAGATGAAGTGGTCTGAGATCCTGAGTGAAATAAAATAGAGAGGTGACTTTCAATTGTAGCACAAGACATCAAAATTTCAACAAAGATACAAAAAGATATTAAAAATAAATTAAAAGCCCCTTGTAACTTTAAACTATATATCATAAATGTCAGTATTCAACAATTCATAATTCCAGATTCTCAACTCACCAAATGGAGAACTCTGTCCTCCAAAAGGTGAAGAAGTGCTTCCGAATGGACTGCTACCAAATGCTGAAGTAGACTGACCAAAAGTAAAGGAAGGAGCACTAGAAGCACCAAAAGCAGGAGCACTGGACGCCCCAAATGCAGGAGTTGTTGAAGCCCCAAATGCTGAAGTACTTGAAGAACTAAATAAAGGCGTACTTGGTGCTCCAAATCCTCCACCTGCTCCAAACCCAGATGAGCCTACACCAAATGCACTCCCTGTGCTGCCAAAAGTTGGAGTTGTGGTTGAACCAAATCCAGGGGCGCTAGTTGCGCCAAATGTTGGGGTGCTTGTAGAACCAAAAGCAGGGGTGCTTGGAGTACCAAAAGCAGGGGTGCTCGGAGTACCAAAAGAAGGGGTGCTCGAAGAGCCAAATGCTGGCTGAGATGGTGCACCGAAAGGTGTCGAGGAACCAAATATGCTGCTTCCAAATGCTGGTTGTGAAGGTTGTCCAGCACTTCCAAAAGGACTCGTTTGAGTGGTAGACCCAAAGCCTCCAAAAGCAGGCTTTTGCCCAAAGACAGATGACCCTAGGGAGCAAGAGAATATAATCAGCTTTTAATTCTAGACAATATGATATCATACCGACAAGCCTGAATTTTTGTAACAAGACCTAATAAAACATTATGAAAATCAGATGGTTTAAACTAAAGATTGGCAGATTACAGAACAATCAGTAAAAATTAAAACATCAAAAGAGGTGGGAAAACAGGACAAAGGTACTGATGGTTGTCCTTATATCAAGTAAAGTCAACCACGCCATAACCCAATGGAATGGCAACAAATTTAGCGTACTCCATATATTCTGTAATCCAATCCACTTGAATTGACTGATAAAGAGCATGATCATTGCAAACATTTTTTATTAACCCAATCCTCCAATGAAATCAAGTACCAACATAAAAAACTTATGCCAGAGGGAGCCAGTCTGGTAAAAATGACACATTATCTGTCCTGCTTGATGACACACTATTCATGAACTCACAGAAGCCCTTAACACAGTCATGCATCTTTAGGCGTATATATGAGAGTGTACACTCTGCCTTTATCTAATTAGAAACAGCCCAGCAAATTAAACAAGACAGAATGCTATCAGTCAAATATAGCGTTACCCACTATTAGAAATAAATGCAGCAAACTGGTTTTCCAATAGTTCAAATAAGTGAATCTGATTAACACTAGAGATAGACTTCTAATAACAAAAGGGATAAACATAAATCATTTATACTTGCTTACCAGCAAAAGATGAAGATGTATTACCAAAAGCTGAAGTTGAAGATGACCCAAAAGCAGGCGTTGAACTGCCAAAGGCTGGTGAAGAAGAAGCACCAAAGGGGGTTGTTGAAGAGAAGGGAGATGAAGATTGAGGCGCACCAAATACACCAGTTGAAGTACCTCCAAACAAGGAACTACTCGTTTGTGAGCCAAATGGTGTTGGGCTACCAAAAGGCTTTGGGGCAAAAGGGTTGCTACTTGACGCATTGGTCTGCCCGAAAACTGATTGGGAGCCAAATGGACTCGACGATTGCCCAAAAGCTGTTAAATAATATCACCATATTCATGGATTGCAGAAGCAGACAGCATGCAAAGAAGCAAGATGCTCCGTGTGAAATTGCAGCATAAGAACATAAATAATAAAAAACAAAACTAGCATATCCAACAAATAGTCAGTTCAAGCAATCAATATCCTATATATCACATAATTAAAAGCAAAAATCTGATTAATTAAGAGAGCAAATAGAACAGGCTCAATTAAGTAATCAAAGGCATTAACAGATGGAAACCACAGGCATAAGGCCAGAAGAAAAACAGATGACAAACTAAATACTACAAAAAAAATTAAGACCACATAATGTTGAAACATTAGGTTGAACATAAACGCAATAACACGGATGAATTTCAGTGCTGAGGAAAGCACGATTAGAACCAGCACAAAAATAGTGTATCGCCTCTAGTTGATGTAGACAATAAATGAAAATACAGAATTGAGTGGCTTAGAATAAATTTTCAGACGATAATTTTATGTGCAATCCGTCCTTTTGCATGCCCTACAGCAATTTGTTAGCTTAATTTGTATAACCAAGAGGGGAAGACAGCCTACCCACTTGATCTAACGTGGAGCAGAGAAGAAAAATAAAAGGCAGTATAACAGATTAGGAGGCAACACTTACGGTTTGTTGAACCAAACATGCTTGTTACTTTCCAAAAGCAGCAGAAACTTTATGTTCCCAAACTGAAAACACATCAAACAAACATCATTAACATAAGATTTTCAAATAACTGTAAACGAGATTTCCATAATGGAAAGAACAAGACACACTGAAACATATGCCACAATGATTGCAACACTAGGACAAAAAGAAAGATAGCGATATCATAACAACTTCATGAGGAATTTCACAAGCAGGGGCAAAATTGAAAACTTAAAAGAGTGACCGTACAAGGGCAAAATGCATTAGAAAATAAGATTTTAATGTCAGACAAATACAATTAACATCTACATTTTGAAAGGTTACATATTATTCAAATCGTCTTATTACAGACAATGTGCCTTTGATAGTTGCGACTTGCAATCAGTGGCAATCAAGAAAAAACAATAAAATTCCAGTTAGAAGATCCAAACATCGTGTGGTGGAAAAGCTGGCATGAAAAAGTTAAAGCGAATCAAAGGGGAAGACTTACAGGGTAAGGAGAAGACAGATCCTTGGGAAGAATAAGGTCAATTAGGGCAAGGAATTGAAGAGGAGGGAATCGAACGCGAGGGATATTTTTGGCTTGAACACTCGCGATGAGAAGCAAAGAGAAGCGAAAAAAAGGCGAAGGGTTGAGAGAACTGAGACTTTCATTCACAAAATTAGAGAAGGAAGGAAGTCAAGCGAAAGTGACATGAATAATGGCGGCCTGAGAGGGTTCCTTTTGTAAGATGAAAGGCCGCGTAGCGTTAAAATTCCGATTTGAGAAGCTTAGGGACTATAATTTGTAATGGAAAAAAAAAAATGAGGGTAGCGTTAAAATTCCGTCGTGAGTTTTTTTTTTTTTTTTTTTTTTTTTTGAAAAAAAAAAAAAAAGCGTAGGGACTACTAAGTAAAGACCAAAGAAAAGCCAAGATAAAAAAGAAAAAATTAAGTAAAGAAAAGGAAAGAGGGATAAATATACACGCAAGTGACATGGAATTCTATCGTAATCTTTTTTTTTTTTCAATTATCTTCTAATAATATCATTGAATTGAAAATATTAATACTCCTAGTAGATATGATATAGGAGTAGTTTTTATAAATAGTGTTGAAGTATTTTATACATTAATTGTTTTATAATATGAAGGTACACAATCTGATTCATTTGTTTTGAATCTAAAGGTGAAACATGGATTATGAAAAATAAAATGAGAAAGAGAATTATCTAAGTATATGTTTTCATATAGAGTTAAGGTCCAATTTTGCCTCGAAAGTAACCCAATAGGAGCATTCATTGTTCAGAAGTAATAAATGGTGCATATTTACCTCAGAAGTAGTAAAAGGGGTTTTAACACACAAAGGGAGCGCATTCACCCCCGAAAGTATGTCCACTATGGGTTAAAACTCGCTGCTTTTGCTATTTTCGAGTAAATATACTCTATTTGTTACTTTCGTATACTGAATGCTCCTATTGAGTTACTTTCCGGGCGAAATTTGACCTTTGCCCTTTTCATATATGTTTGTGTGTGAATAATTATACATGATTATGCTACTTTTTCTTTTTCTTTTCTATTTGACTAATTTGACTTGAGCATATGATTTTTTATCCCATTTTTTTTACATTTTGTATTATATGATACAGTATGTTATTTAAAAAATAATCCTTTTCATTTAATATATAATTGTAACTATATTATAATTTTTTATTTAAAAAGACATGATCAAACAAATATTTTACATACATTTTAAGTATTTTTATTTTTAAGACATTTTATTTATAAAACACATGGCCAAGAAATTATGTTAAATCCTTTTTAAAAATATTTATTATTTTTAATTATTTAAAAATACTTAAAATTATTTGTCAGTTGTTAAGGCTTATTTTTTTTTAAAATGATATGGTATATAATAAAAAATGTTAAGAATTGTAAATGACAAAAATTGTTAACTTTAACAGTAAGAGATTGAGAGTCAAAATATAAAATAACAAGGGTGTTTAATTTAAACTTACAAATGTTAGGAAGGATATCAACAACTGACCCTAAGTTCGAGGGGTTTTCGATAATTTAACCATAATTTAATAATAAATAATTTTTAAAAAAAATAATAATCACAAAATAAACAAGGGAAAATCTTTTATAAAGAAGATGAAAATTATAAAAAGAAATTGAATCCCGAAATGGGATTATGAAACTGGAAGAAAAAGACAAAATAAGATGGAAATGTTATGAATATAATTTTTGTATTGATAATCATATCTCTCATTATCTATTATTATCTCTATTATATATATATATATTTTTAATATCATATCTCTATTATACTTATTGTTATTTATTCTAATTACCTCGTAAGTTGGAACCCTAGAGTTATGCATAAAAATATATGGCTTACATTATGTATTTGAAACTTTATATATTTAATGAAAACAGCTCTCTTATTTTCTCTTTCTCTACCTATTCTCTCTCCATATTTTCATTCCGTTTATAACACGTTATCAGCACAAGCATCTACTCAATGCACACTCTTAATTGATTTATCATATTTGATTACATGATAGAGATCTATCTTTGAAATCCTAGGGTTTTTGGGAAATATGAGTTTTAAGTGTAAATTTCTTAATTTCCTCTATCTCAAATAGTATGAAACTTCCCGTTTTCCCCACTAGTATTATCATCTATGATTATATATACATTTATATTTTATCTTAACATCAATTCCCTTTGATAGAGCATAAGAATAATAGAATTTTTTCCCTTTCCTCCTCAATAATCCTGATGGTAAAGATGGGGAATAGTCATGTACCCATAAACTCTTTCATATGAATACATAAAGCATACTTATAATTTACTATTATAATCAAAAGTCAGGTGATTCTAGGATCAAGAACATGTTTAAGATTCATACATCTAGTTATTGTCCGTCCCCATTTTATTTTGGGAAATTTCTAAAAAAGACCCTCAAAATAACTAAAGACATTTTACTATATCGAAATTTGGAAAGGACAATTCAGTACAAATGAATAAACTGTCCAACCCAAATTTAAGTGAAATGTCCAAAATGCCCTTGTTTTAAAACTTTTTTTCTAAACTCCATTCATTCTTAATTCGTTCCCAGAATTATATAAGGGATTACCAAATCCGAATAAGGTATTACCAGCAAGAAGTTGGTAATGATGTTGGTAATTGGATAAAAACATGTTGGTAATCCCTTATCCAGAGTTGGTAATCATTTATCCACATTTGGCAATCCCTTATACAATTCTAGGAACGAACAAAAGAAGTTGGTAATGATATTGGTAATTAGATAGAAACATGTTGGTAATTCCTTATCTAGATTTGGTGATCCCTTATAGAATTCTGGGAACGAACAAAAGAAGTTGGTAATAATATTGGTAATTGGATAAAAAAATGTTGATAATCCCTTATTCGAATTTGGCAGTCCCTTATCCTGATTTGGTAATCCCTTATATAATTCTAGGAACGAACAAAAGAAGTTGGTAAAGCAAGGGCTTTTTGGACATTTCACTTAAATTTGGGCTGGACAGTTCAATCATTTGTACTAAATTGTCCTTTCCTAAATTCGGAATTGCAAACTATCATTTAGCTATTTTGAGGATCTTTTTTTTTTGGAATTTTCCCTTTTATTTTCGACATTTAGGTTTGTATATTTTGTTCTAAGAAAAGGTTTTTTATTATTATTTATAATATTCTTGTTATCTAGACTATGGAAACTAAAAAAAATTGAAAGAATGTATTTTCTGTTATGAATATTATTACATGAGTGGATGCCCATAACTCTACACTCTTAAGATTCTTTTTCTTATAACCTCCCAATGAATGACTTGTGGGAGTTTCTTGTGATTATTGCCATTATGCCCAACTTTACTCCTTTGTAACTTTAGCTATAGACTTTATGAATGGAGGCCTATAAATAGAGGCCAAGTATGAGGCATTGGTACCAAGAATTATAAGTGAATGAGAAATGCTCCCTTCCTCCCTCTTCTAATGTCTTTGTCTTATTATCTCATTTTCTCTCCATTTTTCTTCTCTCCTCTTATTTTTTATAACACATTATCAGCACGAATTTGTTATGAAAGTTTGAGGTATATCCCCTAAAACTTGAGTAGTATTTTCATGTTCAATTCCTTTAGTAGTATTTTATTTTTATTGTTTATAATGTAGTAGTATTTTTTTTTGTTTATAATGCATGGTGTTTGTTGTTTCAACACACACACATGCACACATGCGTTATTGTATATATGTGTGTATATAAATATATAAATATAACATAGGTATATATATAAGATATAAATATAATATATGTATATATAATAAATTGCATCATATCCTTACCTCTTCTGGAGAATTAGAGAGGCTGTCACAATGAACTAGATTGGCAGGTTCTACCGCCTTTAGCTCATACGCCCTTTAGTTCTTACGGAACACCCCGTCTGCATATTTAATTTGATGCTTTAATAACATATATATAAATATATCATATTATAATATATATATATATATATATTATATTTATATATACGCACACATGAATATACACACACATATTATATACATATATATGTTATTTTATTCTCTTTATTTTGTCATTTTAATTTTATTATCTTATACCTTTTATTATCTTATCTTATGCATTTTGTTATTTTAGTTGCAATTTCTATTATTCTAATTTTCTGTTTGTTATAATATCTTAGTTACCATTTTACTTTAAAGATATGAGTTTCTAACATATTATCTGCGTATAATACCAACTATCTATACATGCTTCATATTGTAATACATTATATGCATTTTAAATTTTGCCATTTAAATTTAAATTTTTCTTATATGTTGATGTAATTATCTTATTTCCATTTTCATTCTGTTACACCTTTTATATTATTATATATAATCCCTTCATGTGATTTGTTCTTTCATATTATACATCTTTTGTCGTTATCTTAAATTTTCGCTATTGCAATTTTACTTGTCATATATATTGCCATTTATGTTATTTCAGTTTTCTAGTTATTATATAACATTATTTAATTTACATTTATATTATTACTATTTATATTGATTGGATTAAAATCTATTTTAATTTTAGGTAATTTTAGTTTTAGGTATCCGTTTCATTAATATGATTTTTATTACATATTATTGTCATTTTTATATTATAAATGATTGAATTTAATTTATTTCGTCCTAACAATATTCTTTTAATTTTATTAAATGGAAAGAGCTCATGTTATATTATTTTTGCAATGCTCTTAAATTTATGTTGCAGATTACACACACACACACATATATATATATAGCAATTGCTATTAATTTTATTTTTATCGCTATGACTTTTATGATATGCATATACATATATATATGTGTGTGTGTATTCACATATGTGTATTAATGTGTACAGTTTATATATACATATATATGTGTATTATTTCTAGTCTATTTATATTGTTATCTATATGATGATAGGATCTAATTCTTTATATTAGATTGTGATTTTTAATCTACTTAATTTATTACAATATTCTTTTAATTTTATATCATGGTCAGCAGTCATAATGCTTTATATTTTGTGACTAAATGACCAGAAGTCATATCACTTCATCTAATAATTCTTATGTAGTTGTGATTGGATGACCAGCAGTCACATCACATTTTTAATAGTTCTTTTGTAAAAAGAACATTAAGAACATTATGGGTTCCACTAAATTGTATCAGAAGAAGAAATTGTGGTATTATATGATTAAATCATTATAAATTTTAAAGCCTTGAAGGTTTATTGTTCATGTATCAAAATGACAAAAAGGAGCTTTAGAGCCTTAAAATATATTTTATGTCCTGAAGACAAATAATTTATAGAGAATTATAATATACAAAAGCAATAGTCCTGAAGACTAGTCAACATATTTTGCTATGATTACACATGATCAATGCCCAAATTAAAATCAGAGGCAGCAATGTTTTCTGATATTAAAATAATTATTGTTATATAGGATTATGAGAATATGTTACAATATGGTAAAGCTGTAGATAGTTAAACATATGTTACAATATGGCAAAGCTGTAGATAGCTAAACATGCACCTATTTACTGAAGGTAAAAGGTCTATGTGGTTGTAAAGTTGAAAAGACCACGAGATGACAAGTATCAAAAATTGACAATGAGTTGTAAATAACAAAAGAGTAAATGGGTTACATAGAAATATGCCCAGATTTATTGTAATAGAAAAAGAAAAAGACATTTTCATGAGCTAGAAGACTACCTCATGTTTAATGCGTGAGAAAAATTATTATAAGGAATTAATTTATTATATTTAGATCAGCGAAATTTCTCCTCCACTAGACTTACTTTAATTTTTGTGAAGCTGCATGTATCCAGATGTTGATAATAAACAGGTACGCATTTATTAGTATGTTCAAATGTGTGAATGATAAGATGTTTAGAAAATATTATTATCATAGATATTGTGGATTTTTTTTTACAGATATGGTTAAATAAGTTTTATTACAGTTATTGTATGATTTTTTTCCTTAAACAACAATATTATGTTTATCCCATAAAAACGATTTTTAAAGATGGTTTGTTTTCAAATAAATCAAAATATGATAATGATGATGATGATGATGATGATGATGATATAAAGAGGAGAATGAAAGAAAACCAAAAGAAAAAGGAACCGTAAGATGATAAGAGTTAGTTAGCCATGTGATTGTTTGAGAAGGGTGATAGATAATAGATAAGAATTAGTTAAATTGTATGATTATTTGAGAAGGGTAAGGATACATTTTATCTATTAATGATACATTTTATCTAATTTGGTGGTAGGGTTTTGATATATTTATGAACTTAATGACAATTACATTTAATTGAATTGTTATCATGTTAAATTCTAATTTCATTGTTACATATATTATAAGGAAATATGACCATTGGTTTTATTCTACGAGTAAGGTTGACACATATTTTTGATGAAGACTTGATTGATTTGATAAATGATTGTTGATTAATTTTTTGTTAGAGTAATTTTCATTGTTGAGATTTGAGATGCAGTTTTATTTATTTTATTGGTTATCATATAAGATCATAAGAAAATATATATATATATATATATAGAGAAAAAGAAAACAAATTGAAGCATATTATTACTAATGAGTAATGAAATTATATGGAAATATAATATTATATGTTAGCTCTTAAAGAACTTATATGTAACAAAATTGATATAGTTCCTGAAGAACGAATACAAATTCTTTTCCTATGGGTGGAAGAGCAATTCATCGTGAAAAATACTACCCCATGGATTGATATTAGAACTTCGGTTCATTAATGGGTATGAAAAAATAGCCCTATTAGATTCAAATCCATAATTATATATGACTTGTTTGATCATCCGAGTTATTTATTGATATAGTAAACTAGAAGTTTACTGATCCAAATAAATTTATTGTTGGCATGACTCGTTTGATCATCCAAGTTATTTATTGACATCCATTGAAGAACCAGAAGATTCTTCATGAATAGTTAACATAATTCAAGAATTATGTTGTGCTGCTTGTTCTCAAAGAAAATTTAACAATCATTAGTTGTGATTTGGAATGACTCTATACTTCTGGAAATATATCTAACTTATGGGCCCTATCAAATAGCATATAAACCATATAAATATTCAATAAATTTGATAGATGCATCTATGAAATGGTTACATGTGCGATTATTTAGCTTGCAACATGGAGTTTCAAGATTGTTTGAATAAATCATTCTGTTGAGTGCACAATATCCAGATTATATGATCCAGAAATTATTTATTAAAGCCTCCATGAAATATTTATGAGAACGAAGTTTTTTTTAATGTTGATATATCTAATATCACATATTGCAGCACTTTACATCAAGCCAACAATATATTCTCCCAATAAAATTGGCTTTTGGTCAGGAGCCAGATAATTTCCATCTAAAAAATTTTGAATGTGCAATGCATTGCCTATTAATCCACCACAACGTATATAGATGGATATTTAGACAAAATTGAGATAAATGTTGGATAAGGAACTCCTTCTACTTGTTTCTAAATGAAACAAAATGATGTTTCAAAAGGAAACAAATGGATTTTGGTGACTTATACCGTATGATTATTTGATTGTCATTTGACAAAGTTATCTAAACATGAGAGGGAGAAATCAAGTAGCTGGAAAAGAAAATATATTGAATGCACTATCATTATCAAATGTAGATCCTCAAGTATAGTAGTATGAACCAGAAGTTCATCAGATTTTGCATTCATAAAGTATTATAAAATATCTGCCAGATATAATTACTGACATGAGTGAGAATTATCGAATCTCCTATTCCAGCTAAAAATGCTCCAACAAATGCAACATGCCTGAAGCATGAGAAATCAATCGATTCCAAATATAAATACTTCAGATAAATAGGAGCTTATAATTAAGATGATCATATTCAGGAGGCAGGTACTCTAGAAGAGTGCCAAAACATAACTAATTGAAAAACCTCAAAGGAGGTACAAGTACCTGAAAATTAACAAAGAGATCTCAATAAGTTATGTCACAACAAGGAAAATGGAATCGAAAAGAATAAAGTTGTTGACAACAATTTTAAAAATGATATTACATGATTGAATGAGGATCTTACATGGAGATATGTTATAAGAAGTAGACATAAAGATGATTGGCCAAAATAAAATAAAAAGGAAATGAAAATATTATTATGTTTCAAAATATGTGAAAATCATGGACCTGAAGTCCAAAATTCATAAATATAAAGTTATTATGGGATATAAATATTTATGTGAAATATAGTTTTTCACAAATGTAGTGAAAATTATTATAAGGCATATTATTTTGTGGTGGACACAATCATCCTACAAATATTAGTAATTTGGCAGTATATGAAAAGAAAATATGAGTCAATAATTGTAAATATCCCACTTGATGATGAAATTTATATGAGAACCCTTGAAGGATCCAAAATGCCAAAAGTATATATATATAAGAAAATCATTCAAAATTTATTTTTACTTAGAATATATATAAATTTGCATTTTACTTGGCCGGTAGATCAAGTTATTAACTTCCTCAATGATTTTCAAATCATGAATCAATGTCTCATGTAAATATTTGCTATTTTTATTACATGTTAATACTTTGTGGAAGAATTAAGTTTTTGCAGGTATACAATGGATAGTGTATTTGAATAAATACATGGATTCGAGATGTATTATGGAGATTTATTAAATGAATGCATTTTAGCAGCACATGTGATGATAATGCAATTCAACCAAATGAAGATATGCTCAAAAAGCTTTGGATGGAATATGCTTGAAAATTCAATATACTCAATCGAGACAAAAGGACAAAAGTGATGTAGTCACCAGGGGGAGTAAAATGATTCTGTTCAAAGAGAGAAAATGTCATGCTGTACTCTTTTTCCCTTAACCAAGTTTTTGTCCCACTGGGTTTTTCTGGTAAGATTTTTAATGAGGCAGCTTTGATGAGTATTGTGTACTCTTTTTCCTTCACTGGGTTTTTTGTCCCAATGGGTTTTTCCTAGTAAGGTTTTAATGAGGCACAATACTTGTTTATGGACATCCAAGGGGGAGTGTTATGAATATTATTACATGAGTGGATGCCCATAAGTCCACACTCTTAGGATTCTTTTTCTTATAACCTCCCAATGAATGACTTGTGGGAGTTTCTTGTGATTATTGCCATTATGCCCAACTTTACTCCTTTGTAACTTTAGCTATAGACTTTATGTATGGAGGCCTATAAATAGAGGCCAAGTATGAGGCATTGGTACCAAGAATTACAAGTAAATGAGAAATGCTCCCTTCCTCCCTCTTCTAATGTCTTTGTCTTATTATCTCATTTTCTCTCCATTTTTCTTCTCTCCTCTTATTTTTTATAACATTTTCTTTATTGTTTATGTTAATGATATTTAGGAGCTTTTATATTTTATCGTAAGATTAAATGGCGTGAAGCCACCAAGTATTAATTCTATTGCAATTAATGAAATTTGATTGTTATTGGCCGGATAATTGGAAAGAAAAAAAAAGTGGGCATGATGCAAAACCAATTTTGAAAAGATGAATATGTTGATTTTATTATTTTCAATAATACAACCCCTTGTGTCTTGTTGGTGGATCTATTCATATTAGATTGGATACTATTTGAGAGCTTAGAATCATGGAAATCATAGAGAAATATAATTCTTAAATCTCGAGATGCCTTGCATTTATTGTGGTAGTTACATCATTTGAACTCTTCGTAATTATAATGAGTTTTAAGAATTCTCATTATCAACTATGTCCAACCTTAATTAAACTCTTCGCAGGGCGAAGGTGCAGTAACGGCTGCCATTGTTGAATAAAAGTAAAGGGGTGAGAATGAGATTTAATTTGATTGGAGAAGAGAGATTTAATTTGGTTAGGGATTGGAGAAGATCTAGAGAGGGAGACGGGTTAAAAAGGAAGAGAGCTTGGATTTTGAAGGGGCGAATATTTTGTAGAGGTTAGTGGTAGCAGCGATAATTGCGTTTAGGGGATATTCGATATTTTTCAATACATATTTCATATGCATGAGAATGAAAATTAAATGTGATTTTTTAATTAAAAGAGTTGCATATTAAAAAAAAACTTTTTTAAGCTATGATAACTTTTAATGATTTATTTGACAAATTCTTTTCTATCATGGTTTGGCTAACCAATATTTGGATTTAAAAAGAGCTATGTAAGTTCATTACTATTCTAACTATGATAGTTATTTTGTTAAGTGAAATCTTTTTCAATCATAGTTAGAGTGTTACTTATTATTTAAGAAAGGATTTTTGTTGATTAATTTGGGAACTAGAAGGAAGATCTTAAAAATTGTGACTCTAGGTTATGCGTTTGCCAATAAGGAAAAGATAAGGTTTTTGTCATCAAAACCAAACCAATCCATTTTATCATGTATTTGGCAGGCAGTATTGTTAGAACCCGTCCTCGGGTGATCTCTGCTAAAGTTGGACATGCTTGAGACCTACCAAAGAACAAATTTGGTGTTGCCTATGCTACATTCATGGGATCCAAGAATTTTTCCCAGATGATAGACCTCCAGTTAGGTTCATGGATACAAATGAACTAGCCTACGTAAACATGTGATCTCGTGAAGTTCATGATTTTTTGCATGCCCTTTTTGGCTTCTCGACGAACTTGATCGGAGATTTTGCACTAAAGGTGATTGAGTTTGAGCAAATGTATCTTCCTATGTGCCTACTATCTGTTATGGTGGGGCACATCAAGATTCAGTGGGAGGTAGGGGTGGAAAGAGATTTGTGTTGTTAAAAGGAGGCTTGAGCCTAGCCTGTGGCCTACCACAGGCCATTTTTCAGGCTTGAGCCTGGCCTGTACATTGGCCTGGCCTGTTAAGAAGCCTCTTAAAAGGCCTGCTCGTTTATACAGGTTAACCTATGACTTCAAATAAGCCTACAATATAATACAAACCATATAATATTATATGTAATTAAAAAATGTTATATAATATAAAAGTAAATTAGATAAAATATATGTACGTATTTGCTTAACAGGCCATCCTGACAGGCCTAACAGGCTCATTTTTTAGCCTGAGCCTGGCCTCTTAAGTATAATAGGCCCAAAAAAAGTCTAAGCCTGAGCTTAGCCTGATAATAGATAGGTTAGGCCATAGGCCTCTGGCAAGCCGGCTGAGCTATTCCCACCCCTAGTGAGAGGCAGAGAAAATTGTTTTGTCAGCACTATTTCCCAAGGGCCATTCAGTTTGGCATGCAATGCACTGATTTTACATGTATGTATTATGACGACACTCCCATGAATATCTTGAAGATGTCCGCAAAAAATGTGTATATTATTATCCCCGCTCCTCCTATTTCTAAACCACAATTCGTTTGATATAAGTGATGATTTGTACCGGTTCCATTCATTAATATAAAAACTAGAAAACTAATTTGCCGATATTTGAGGAACTTGTTGAGGAATATCATAGAGAATGTAGTAAGGAAATCGACCTAGTTATGTGGCGATTATCTTAACATAAATTTTTTTATTTTCTGCATTGTAATCATCCCTTCATGAAAACTCCTTACTATGCGTAATTAATAAAAAAAAGTTTGGGAATTAATTAAAAATTTGAAGCAAATGTGCATTTGAAGTTATATATTAAATTTAAATTTAAAATCAAAGTAAATCTTGTATTTAGGATAGAAGACAGTATAATGTTTTTGTTAGAATGATAAGTTTTGATGATAACTAAACATATCTTAGGCATAGGGAAGGGCTATGATAAAGATCAGAAATATCTTAGGCATAATCTGATAGAGAATCCTAAGTCTTGACCAATCGATCAGGGATAGATTACAAGTCAAATATCTTATGTCCAATCGATTAGAGAAGAATCAGAGATAGCGCCCAATCGATTAGAGGCCCCTGTAATCGATGAGAGAAACTAGCATAATCGATTAGAGATGAATCAAGTTCAAATCACATAGCGCCTAATCGATTAGAGGCCCTTGTAATCGATGAGAAGATTTTAGCCCAATCGATTAGAGTCGTCCAATCGATTAAGAGACCTTAGACTAATCGATCAGAGTCCAACAATCGATTAAGAGACAAATGCCTAATCGATTAGAGCCATGTAATCGATTAAGAGAAGATTAAGTAATCTGAATATAATCTGCTTGCAATCGATTAGAGAAATATGTGTAATCTATATGTAATCGATCAAACCTGCCTAATTGATCAGGCTTCCCCTGTAATCGATTAGGCGCATGAATTACTAATCTGATATTCAGTGATGCAGGCTATAATCTATAGGTAATCGATGTGTAATCGATTAGACATCAGACCCTGTGATCGATCAGAGGCATGTAATCTGAGTGGCGATGAGAAATATTCAAAATCAATGTCAAGCATATTTTTAGCCTTCCAAGTACAGAGTTGTTCAGACCTACTTAAGGAAGTTTACGTTAAGACACAAGTTGATCAAAAGAGCCGTTGGAACTTACCTACTCTGTCAGCGATAGAAGAAGAGAGATGAGCTAAAGCAAAAGCAAGTACAATGGAGTAAATGCATAGCAGATTTCATCTTCCATACTTCACCAGATCACTCAACTCTCTTGATGTGTTCAACGGCCATATTTATAACGGATATATTTCCAAGAGAAACTATAAATGCTATTGGGAAGAAGTTAGTTGAAGAGATTGATTGCCACATTGATTATCTGTATCTACTGCATTCATACTCTCAACACTTTCTGCTCTCATATTCTTAAGTGTGTAACACAATCTGTTCAATTAAGTGAACAATTATTCTGTATTCATTTTTAAAGTGAGGATTACTCTTAAGATAGTGGGATCTTAAGAGTAGGGTGTAATCTTACATAGTGTAAGGGGGAGTGATCAGTAAAGAGAGGAGTTCTTGCTATCACTTGTAAAGGCTATCAAGAGCCTGATTTAATCTTGAGGATTTAGTGGAACCCAACTGCAGGTTGGAGAACTGGACGTAGGCCAAGTTTGGGCTGAACCAGTATAAACTGTATTGTTTATCTTCAGGATTAGATTTCAAGAAGCACAATTCACCCCCCTCTTGTGCATTCCTGCCTGTTACAGTTTTGAGGGTATTTATCTTATAGGCTCCTTTCTTTCCATATGATTTGAATTGTACTCCCTCCAATCATTAATATAAGACCTATTTAACTAATTTTGACTAAATTAAGGATATTAATTATGTTAGTTAGTATGTGTGTTTTTTCTAAAACACCCCATGTAACATTTACTTCCTAAATACACTTTTAATTACATTTTAAGGTACCATCGACCGATTTCAAAACCGATTTAGAACTAACTATGTTAGAAAAAGGAATTGATTAATAAAATACTAACATAGTTATAAAAATGTTTTCCATAAATTTCTATTTATATAAATTCCACAAGCTAACCATGATAGGAAAAAGAGGTTTCCAAATAAATAACACTTTATCATAGTTAGACAAAGATTTAACATGATTAAAAGAAATATCCATGTTAGAAAAAGAATTTACCCTAGAAGAAATTGCACGGCTAACATGGATAATTAAAATCGACCTAAAATATAATGACAAATCCATCCATAACGTTCCAACACCAAAGACACTCATTAAATAACCATCAAAGAAAATGTTAATAAGAGAAGCATCATAATTTTAAGTCTCCAAAAATCATATAACGTCCTTATCAATATTAAAAATTCCAACGGCTTTTAATAAACAATAGAACGTCAAAAGTCCATCGGACTAGGACCAACCCCCAAGAAGGAAATAAACATAAAAATAACTAAACCAAAATGCTAAGTCCACCGTTCAAATATAAAAGTCAAAGCATTGAAATAGAGCAGAAGCGCAGCAAAATGCATGAACCCTAAGTGTGGCAATAACTTCTGTCCTATTGGTCCAGAAACACATTATCTCATTAAGAAGTTCCCCAGATCCTACCCTTTATTGCCTATTGTGTCGTTAGGATCTACAAAAGTGAGATAAACGGGGGTAAACCCACGTAACACATATCTACAGTGCATAATAATATCCAACATCTCTTTTCTAAACTTTCTCAAATCATCAATAAGTATGCAACACTTTTTCAAATATCAATCATAAATCATTCCAACATCATAGATCACAGTCTATCACGACAATACCGATATCACATTACGGTCCAGTAGGGACTCACAACCCTCGCCTGAGACCGGGGGCGTTCTCCCCATTATCGTCTTTCTTTTCCATTAGTTCTTGTGGGCCAACAAGGAACCTCATCACGTGATGACATTTTACTTAATTAACCAGTGTTACACACACAATCAGAGCAATTAGATCAGAACAGTATGCAACACCAACAAATGTAAGGCACAAGGCCCATCCAGTAGTTCTTTAAAATTTAAATCATGCAGTAAACGTTTAATGTACAATATCATTCAAAAACATGCCAACACATAGCTTTATGCCGATTCAAAATAACATACTGTGCCAAACAAGTTATATTATAAAATAAACGTTTAAGATTCATGCTCGTCAATAACTATACTCAATCGCATAAGTTTAAAATATTCACTAACCCACACACACGCAAACAAGCAGAAGTAATTACCTGGTAGCCTGCTTCAATCTCACAATAGCGCAGTTTCCCCCCGTACCAACTCAACACAATCAGACTCTACTTGCATATTCATACAACATAATCACCATCTAATAAAAGCAATCTCAAGCCATAGATTAAATTCCTAACTAATCACTCTCATTTCTATTAATTTCTAATCTCAGCCTTTCTTTATTCCACCACAACCATCATTCACCACTAATTCTAATTACTCAGTTCAAGCTTAGGTATACATTTCCAACTATTAACTGATCATTACTTAACCTCAACAAATCCCTTACATCATTCCACAATTAATTCCTTAATCTTCCATATGCAAATTCTTCTATATTCAAGCCTAAGAGATAACCCAATTTTCTCAAATCAATTCATACACCAAACCTAACCCATTCAACATTACCAGTAATATCATTGAGTTCAATTGATTTGTTAAATTCCATAATTTCACCTCAAATACTCAAATTCATATATTTCTCCGATTAAAATCAAGCTTAAAGCTACTCAGATCAAGAAAAATCACCCATAAGGATCAACTCTATCACAACTAAACCTATTAATGTCTTTAATCAACCTAGATAACCCAAACGATAAACAAAAATCAAATATCCAATCACTCAAATTCGGATTCCAAGCCAACCACAACAAATTCAAGCTTAATACACAACTATAACATGCTTTAATCCATTATTTATGCTTGTATTAATAGATATACTAGAAAGAAACCCTAATCATGTTAGAAATCACTTAAAGATCATTATCCTTAAGATTAAATTTGGATTCTAAGCTACCCCATGAAAATTACAAGAAGGAACCAAGGAAAGATGGAAAAAGAATGGTTTAGAAATGATCTCTTACCAATAGGAAACAATTATAAGCTCTTGAGACTTTTACAACCACAAACCCTAGCCAAAGTCTCTCCCTGTCTCTCTCTCCCACTCACAATCACGTCGGTAAATAATAGAAAAGAATGCAAATGTGGCGCTGGTGAGGGAGAATTGCCGTATACACACAGGCACAAAAGGATTACCCATATATATATATATTAACAAAAATGATGTGGGGAGGGTATCTTCACGCATTAGGTTCACACACACAGACACACACACACACACACTTATTATATTTTTATATATTTTATTATATATATATCTATATATTTTTATTTAAGATAACTAAAACACTCAATTATCATTAATTTAGTAACTCTCCTAAAATTTAGATAATTAGCTAAGTTCTGGACCCTATCCAAATATCTATTTATTATTTTTTTTATAAGAGCAAGGATGTTTCTATTTTCGGATTTCCTTTTTAAATTATCTACATAAATTCCTAATTATTTTCAACCTAATTATTCTGTGAAATTAATCCTTATCAGTAAATCTTAACTCATGTAGAAGTTTCTCCTTTCAACACAAATCTCTCCAACTAATCTCCATAAAATCCTCAAATTCAAAATAAACCCTCAAATCGAAATCAAATCCTTAAATCCAATTTACATCCTCTAATCTGAATTAAATCTCAAAATCAAATTACATCTACCAATTCAAATTAAATAATTAATTATCTTTCTTAAAATAAGGAAAATCTTAAGCCACTAGAAATCCCCAACAAACCTCAATTTCCCATAAGATAGTCATAATTTCTCAAATTAATTATTAAAATCCTAGATAAAAATCACTAAACCTTAAATTAATTTTTCAGGATGTTACACTCCAATAGTCTTCTCTTATTATTCATCATCTCTTACTTGGTTATTGTCAGAGGAGCACCAATAAAGTTAATTTTGAATAAATATGACAAAAATTAGAATTAAATTATATATTTAGAACCAAGATGAATTCCTCAAATAGATATTATATTTATGACCGGAAGAGTAATGTATTGGAGCCCTCATTCAAACTAATTTTGTTTTGAAAATTGGGAGGGAATAGAAAGAAATCTTTAAGACTACTAAAAAATGCAAAAGAGAAAAGAAAAAAAAATCCAACACACTGAGTACAGAAGTAAAGCAAGATATGCACTTGAAATTAAAACACCCACTGACATTTGATTAACTTAGCTGGTGCTATTTACTATCGTGTGTATTTTTAGTTTTCATGATGAATGTCCTAAAAGTAATAGAACCAAGAATATATGGGATAGAATCTTATAAATTACCTTATCAATCTTTTGTGTCTTTTAGTAACACAGAAATGGAATCAGTTTGTATACTTACACCTTTTAATTATAGGAGGAGATGGAAATTATACTTTTAATCAAATTAATTGGACTAATATGTTTCTCATGAAACAATTAGGATGTTATGTTAATAAAAATATAAAAGATTTATTACAAGTTTATACTTTATAAGAATTAGTAGAAAAACTCCCAGAAGAAACGAGACAAATTATTGATCAAGAACAAGAAAAAAATAAAGCAAATAGATTACTTGAATTAGCAAAACCTTTAGAACAAAAATTATATGATTTGAGGAAAGAAGTTATCAATAATTCAAATGAATTAGCATATATAAAAGCTAAGCTAATATAAGATAGATAATGAAATCATTAGGAATAGAAAATAGGATAGAACCAATATATAATAATCATCAAATAAATATGTTAAGAAGTTTAGAGAAGAACAAGATATTAATAAAAACCAAATAAAACAACAACCGTTTGATGAAAATGTTAAACAAACAAGAATTTTGGTAGAAGTTAAAAAAGGACAATAAGTGATAAATAAAAACTTATGGACTATATATGAAGAAATTGAATGAATTGATCTTGAAAGACAAAGACAAAGGAATGATATAATTATTACAGAAAAGGTGAATATATCATAGAAATAAATAGTAACAAAGAAAGTAATCGGATAGCTGCAATCACGTGTAATATAGGAACTGAAATGGATTATTTAGTATAAATGATCAAACCATCAATACAAAAAGGGGAAGTAAATAAAGAAAATAAGAAAAATAATGGTATTATTATAAATATGATGAATGCTTTGAAAGTAGATAATCTGAATGAAGACGAAATAAAAGAGATCATGGGAGAAAAAGGAAAAAAATTAGAAGTTATAAGAAAAGAATTTGCCAATGTTACAAAGATAGGTGAAGTGGAAGATATCTGTCAAATAAATATGGAACAACTCAGAGTAATGCAACCCAAAATCCAAGGAATAAAACTTCAACAAGTAATTTAAGGACTAGCACAGGAGATAGAATGGAAGAGGAATTAGAAGATGAAAGTGAATTATATCATAAAAAATATTTATTTAGTAGGGCTGAAAAAGAAATGCTCTTTGAAACAAGTTTTAAAACACCTAATAAATCAAGATATACACCAACACCTATAGAACAATATGAAACAAGGGATATACCTAATATAGGAGTATGATTAGATTTAGATTGTAATTTAGATAATGAAAAAAGATTGGAAGAATGGAGTAAAGCACAATTAATAGCTTTAATAGTAAGACAAATAGATATTAATTATGCTAGTATGTTAATAGAAGCAACTTTTGTTAGAAACGTACATAGTTGGTGGAAAGGTAAAATCCATGAATTTAGAGAAGAAGCAAGAAAAATATATTCAAGAACTTATAATAATAGAAAGGAATTTTATGCATTATTAATAAGAAGATATGAACAAATCATAAGAAATGAATTTTTAGGAAGAAATACAGAATTAGGTGAATTAACTAAAATTAAGAAAGCTATACAAAGACTACATGACATAGAAATTTGTTCATTAGAACCAAAATATTTAGAACAATATATATGTGAATTTAAAAAATATTATTATGATGCTAGAATAGAAAAATATGAATACCAGAAATTTTATTTAGAATTATTTTTTAGAAAATTACCAAAATTAATCTTAGAAACTATATTAGATGATTATAATAAAGTGTTTAATACCCCAAATTTAAGAGAATTAATTCCATATTTAGATACAATGGGAAGAAAAGAAAATATTTAAGAGAATATTTATTTGATAAATGTAAAGAAGCATAGAGAAATATAAAATATTATAAGACAAACAAGACATTATTAAAATGTGGAGAATTAACAATACCTCATAAGTGGGAATGTGATATGGAAAGAACTAAAAGAAAGAAAAAAAAAAGAAAATCTAAATATAGATATAAATTTTGAAAAATATCCAAAAGAAATGTTTTATAGAAAATCCAAACCCAGAAAATATTTTAAGAAAGGGAAGAAAAGAATTAATTATATAGTAAGAAACCCAAAAAATGTAAGTGTTATAATTGTGGAAAAATTGGACATATAAGCATTAATTGCCCTGAACATAAGGATAAAAAAGCAATGAAAATATTAGAAAAAGCCTTTGAATGTGAATTAGAACCAGTACAGAAACAAGCCCAACTTTAAATCCCCCAGTTTTTAAACTGATTGAAAACTACATTATTTTAAGAAAATTATTTATTGCCTTAACCATTTCACTCTTAAGACCCAGCATGTAAAATATGTTTCCCATTATGCTTTTAACAAAGCTATTATCTATCATGGAACCCCACCAAATCTTGTAAAAGCCTTGTACCAATATGGGTTGATTCAGTCAATTTACCCCTCACTATCCTTGGAAGAAATTTCAGAGTTACCATAACTATTGAAAAGAGCTGTGAAGACATATTTCAGAATTGTAACTCAGCACATTGTTTTTATAAAATAACTCAAGATATATTTTACCATCTTATAAATTTAATTAGACTAGGAACCATCAAGAAGCCATTTGACCATCAGGTGGAATGCAAAGAAAATATTGAAGATGATATGGAATTTATCCAGACTGTATCAAGAATTAGAGCACAAGATCACCATATAATTTTCCAAGAAATGAATAGAATATTAGCAACAGATGAGGAAGCTATAATCAGACTAGGAACCACCAAGAAGCCATTTGACCATCGCATGTGTATTTTTTAGGTCCAACAACTTTAATTTACTCTTCTGGAAGAACATCCAAAAATCTTAATTATTTTAATCAGTTTTACGATAAGATGAAGACTAAAAGATTTGAAAATACTGAAAACAACAAAAGAAGAATTTGTCAGCTTTTATCTGAGTATATGGTACATAAGAGTAAATATTGTGATGAAAAAAGTTCAGAAAGAAAAGATTTTGAAGATCTTGTAATGGATATGAGCATCATATAAGCAGGCCAGATGGATCAATTAGGAATTGCCGACAGAATCTTCATCTAATAAGCTTCCGCCGACAATTTAGAAGAATGAAGACAAGGAGACAAGAGGAATAAATGTAAGAAGAAAAAGTAAAAGTTGACATAAAGTGTGAGTAGTGATGTGAATAATGATATGAACAATAACATGCATAGAAAAAATGTTTTGTCTTGAGTAATGTAAGAAAAAAAAGAAAGAAATGCCCTCTTTATATAAGGCCTTGTAATTAGTTTAGGAAGGTAGAGGCAGATAGAGTTCTGAACTACCAAGCTCTCCTTGTAATCTGAAAAATTTCCTAATACAATCTTATATTTACTGTATTTGCCTACTTTCCCAAATTTTAAATTTTAGTCTGCAGAAATATTACAGAATTATTGGAGTAGCTTTATGAGGTATGAGTAACTAAACTTTATATCAATGATTTCATGTTTATGACTTTCGTCATATCTCTGATGAGTTCCTTGCTAGACTAAACGGCTCGAATTGTTTCTTGTTTTCCCCCCTTCTCTTCCTTACTCTAGTAACCACCAATCCTCTCATCTATTTTTTTTCTCAAGAAAAGGGAAATCCTACCCTTCTTCCTTCAGGTTCTCTCTCCCCCTGCACAATTTCATGGCTTTGTGTTATAATTTCACCAAGACCTCTAGAAGTTGGATTGAACAAACTTGATTGACTAAAAGCAGATGAGTTATGGCCAAACAGGGAGGCACTCTGCCCAGAACCATAACCCCCCGTTAACGTGATTAAACCTTAGTTGCATAGGCTATCAAAATTTTTAGACTAACAACTATAGAATAGGGCCAACATAAGTCGAATTCCTCAATTCTTGGCAATATGTGAAATTAAATTGCAAAACTACCACAAATTAAACCAAATGTTCAGTTCATATTTGAAAACTAGACTAACCTAACTAATTCAATTTGGTGTTTTCTAATTTATGAAGATATGAATAAGAGAGAAATGAAATGAATATATGTGAATCAAAATGAGATGGATTTCTCCCTAAGGCTCTGCTTGGATTAAGGGAAAATGAGAGATGAAAGAAAATGAGGGAAGAGAAAATGGGAAGGAGAGAAAAGTGGGGAGAAAGTATTATCACTCATCTTTCTTGGATGAGGGAGAGAAAACTGGGAGGAAAGAAAATGAGTAAATATTTTAAGACTAAAATACCCTTACTTCTATATTAAAGTATATTTAAATTAGATGTTAAACTGACAAAAATGTTATAAATGTTGTTTTATAAGATAAAAAATAAATTAAACTTAAATTATATATTAATTGTTATTTTTAAATATATAAAATAAAAGTGATCTCGTAATAGAGATTATAGCGGTGCTTTTGTTTCTGGTTGATTAATTAGTGTACTCTCCTTTATTTATAAAAAAATGTGATTTTATTTTAAAAATTAAATGTATTAAATGAATAAATAAAATAAAATAAAATGTTTTTTTAAAAAATAAATAAATAGAACATAGTGCATGCTTGCAGTATCCGTCAAAAAAATTTGTGCTTCCATTGGGTTTGAATTCGGATTTTGTGTGTTTCTCTTCGGCTCCAGAGTTCTTAAATAGCTATCTCGATCAACATATGCAGTGTTATCTATCATGTTTCTTCTTTCGATTCTAGTTGTCAGTTGTAATTTCTTGTAGTTCTTTTTTAACTTATATAAAAAAAATTGTGCTTCCGGTTAAAAAAAAAATAGTGCCACTGTATAAAATTGAAGCATTTCAGGGAAAAAGAAAAAATACAAGAAAGTAAAAAGGTGGTGGAAGGGGTAAGAGTGGACATTACCTTTTCTCCCCAAATCTCTCCACTTTTGGAGAGAAAAGTTGGGAGGAAAATGGGGGTGAGTCCCACACCCATTTTCTTCTCGACTTTTCCTTTCTCTCCCATTTTCCTTCAATCGAAGCAGGGGATCCCCCATTTTCCCTCCATCCAAGCATACCCTAAGTATCCATTAAATCTTCGTTGTTTCCTTACACACGATGATCATGTTATTCCAAATCAAGTGTAATGCTGCTAATCACATGAATTTCCTTCACTAAGTAAAATTAATTCTTCTAACTAACACAATTTGACTTGCTGAATTTAGATTCATTCAAGCTCATTCATCAATGGAATAGCAACCACCAAGGCTGCTAAGATTCATTCATTTCAATTCCATAACCTAATCAAATAGATAGATATATGAAATTAGGAATTACAAAGATTAGAGCAATGACTTCTTTAATTAGCATTGAATAAAACTGAATTTCATCATCTAATACACAAAATCTATTGTTCTGATCGTTCTCAACATCTATTCAACTATAAATCAATGTAGAAACTAAGAATCTAAAGGATGATTGGAAAGAAACTCCCTTGAATGGAAACCCTGATTCAACTTCTACATAGGAGAGAAATTTGAATTCAGCGACTCGTGTCAGGAATAAATGCTCCAATTGGCTCGGATTCAATCAGATTCATGTCTGGGAAATGGAGAATATTCAGGTGCAATAATGGTGTGCTCGTGAAACGGTGAAGACGGAGAGAGGAAGAAGTATGGTTTAGAATGAAGGAAGAAACGAATAGCCTCCAAAATGACGCACTAGATCAGCATACATGGTTGTGAAATATGTAGAAATTATAATACTAGAAAATTCTCCTCATGAACCTAGACCGAATATTGATCTTCATTCAGCGTACTCTCTTCCTTCCCTCCAATTCCTCAACCGTTTTCAGTTCAGCCGACTCTCTCTCCGGTTCTCTTACAAACTCACGTGCTCCGCTGAATCATATCCTTCTTGCTTAGAAACTTCTCTCTCTTTCACTGGCAAACGATTCCGATCTGAATCATATCCTTCTTGCCCAGAAACTTCTCTCTCTTCTTCATTCTGACTCTCAGCTTTTCTAGGCGATGAAACTCTCTCCTTCCCTAAGTCAAGTTCGCTAAATTTGCAGCATGTCTTCTCTTCATTTTCTGATTCCAAATTTGCCCCTAAACAAAGAATAAGAAAAGAAAGAAAATGAAACGCAAATCTGGAAAAACAATAAAAACCATATTTAGTTCCAAATTTCAACAATTAAGTGCACATCCAAATTAATCAAACTAAAATGCAACTTTCACCCCAGTTAATCAACTAATTTTACCCCAAAGTACACACTTTAACAAGATGAACTTATGACAGCGCAATTGTAAGCGCTACAGAACTCAATAGATTCGATGACTGTGTGTTGCAAAAATTTAAGCTTGAACCAAAAGGTGAGGATGTACCCAAAGCGGGAGAAGAATTGAATAGAGATGATGGGGAGGTATTTCCAAATGTAGATGTTGATGATCCAAAAATAGGTGGTGTTGCTGATGTGGAAGTAGCAAATGCCGATGAACTGAAGGGAGTAAATGTAGTCCCAAAGCCAGAACAAAATGCCGAACTCTTTGATGCAAATGGGTTAGAAGGGGTAGAGGTAGAGAAAGGATTAGCAGCTGATTGACCTAATGCTGGAGAAGGTGCAAATGTGTTTCTCTGGGTGGTGTTTGAGCTAAAGCCAACCAGGCCAGTGGACTGTGTAGAATTGAGTGACCAACCTAAATTTGTATTGAATATTATAGAATAATCAAGTAAATCATTACTGCAATCAAAACCTGCAAAACTATATAATTATAAGGGTGAAGGGGCAAAAATACCCACATTAATTTGTCAAAAGTGCGTCTGGTACCATATTAAAATTTTGGTGCATAAAATAGTCCAAAAAAGGGAAAACCATCAACTGACCATAAAGTCTGTTATCTCTTTTTTAGTGGGTCCCACTAGTGTCCAACTATACCCCTCATCCTCATCTTTTACTTTTCAACTTTCTCCCTCTTCAGTCTTCAACATCATCGTCCATGTTGAGTCAATGTTCTACAAGTTACTACCTCTACAACCCACTGTAAACAAAATGATTTCACCAACATTTTTACCGGAGAGGGGTGTTATGAAAGGATGCTAGGGAAAGTGATGAATATGAAAAAGAAGATATGGACTTGCCATTGACGAAGAGATAGAAGAATTATGGGGGGTGAGACTATGAGAGTGTCGATGGTGAGGGTTAGAGTGGAATGGAGAGACAATTTTTGTTGAGTGAAAGTATCTTTTTAAGGGGGTAACACAAGATTTTTGTGAGATGTGTTATGTTTTCATTGGGGAGTGTACAGACAAGGTGACAAATTTATAGAGACATGAATATGGGTGTAGGTCCCATCAAAAAAGTTCAGAGCCGTTTGATGAAGTTAACTATCACATTAGTTTGCCTCATTTTCAAATTTCCATAGGTATTTTTGCACCAAAATTTTAATATAGTATTGGACGCATTTTTGACAAATTAACGTGGCTATTTTTATCTCTTTACCCTAATTATAAACTACTACCTCCAGTCCTTAATGTAAACCCAGTTGACCAATGAAAATTGCAATCACCTTTACCCTCAAATCAGTCAAATTGGTTCTTATATTATGCACTGGAGGAAGTATTAATTAATGATTAATGAAAATTGCTATCACCTTTATCTCCAATTTGATAGTCTTCCCATCTTAGCTCCTCATGGCTTTTAGCTTTGTAAATGGGCATGGCTGATATGGACTCCAATTTATCAGTTTCTTCGAAATCTTCAGCCGTTGGTTTGTATTTAGCAACCCTACTCCCACACAGTTGACCCCCAAAACCAGACGGCCCAATACCAGTACTTCCAAAAGCTGAAGATGTCTGAGATACTGAATGAGAAAATATGCAAAGGGGACTTTCAATTGTAGCACAAGACATGAAAAGGACATAAAATTTATACACATGATAATAAAAGATAAGATGCACATATAAATTTATCATAAATGTCAGTATTCAACTATTCATAAATGTGGGTGTTATTGAACTAAAGAGAATCAAACCACTGGACTGCATATAGTTGAGTGGCCCACCTAAATTTGTAATGAATATCAAGTTCATCATTACTACAATGAAAACCAGCAAAACTATAAAATTATAAAATATATAAACGTCAAATAAAATTGGCAATCACCTTTATCTCCAATCAGATGGTCCTCCCATTTTAGCCCCTCATGGCTTTTATCTTTGTAAATAGGCATGGCTGATATAGACTTCAACGTAGCAGTTTGACCAGAGGTACCACCATCAGCTTCAGCCGTTGGAGCATATTTAGCAACTCTACTCCCACCCCGTTGACCCCCAAAATTGGACTGAGATCCTGAAAGAGAAAATATGCAAGTATGAAATTCAATTGTAGCACAAGACATGAAAAAGACCATCAAAATTTCAACGCATGGTACAGATAGATGTGTAACTTAAAACTAAATATCATAAATGTCAGTATTCAACTATTCATAAATGTTTGGGTGGTGGCTGAACTAAAGTAAAACTAAGCCAGTAGTAGTCTGTGTAGAATCGAGCGATCCGCCTAAATTTATATGGAATATGATAGAATAATTAAGTCCACCATTACTGCAATTAAATCCAGCAAAACTATAAAATTATAAATTAATTAATTAATGACTAATAAAATTGGCAATCACCTATATTTCCAATTTGATAGTCCTCCCATCTTAGCTCCTTATGGCTTTTATTTTCATAAAAAGGCATGGCTGATTTGGAGTCCAATTTAGTAGTATGTCCAAAGGTACTGCCATCTGCTTCAACTGTTGGTGCGTATCTAGCAACTGTACTCCCACTCCGTTGACCCCCAAAACCGGACTGCCCAATACCAGTACTTCCAATTCCACCAGCTGATGAAGGGGACTGAACTCCTGAATGAGTAAATACGCAAATATGACTTTAAATTATAACAAAAGACATGAAAAAGACATCAAAATTTCAACAAACAAGATACCATGTGAAAAAAATAAAAGGCCCACGTAACTCGAAACTATATATCACAAATGTCAGTATTCAACTATCATAGTTCCAGATTCTAAACTCACCCAATGGAGAACTCTGTCCTCCAAAAGGTGAAGAAGCGCTGGCCAATGGACTGCTACCAAATGCTAAAGATGACTGACCAAAAGTTTGAGTTGAACCAAAACTAAAGAGAGGAGTACTAGAAGCACCAAAAGCAGGAGCACTAGATGCCCCAAATGCCGGAGTTTTTGAAGTCCCAAATGCTGAAGTGGTTGAAGAACCAAATAAAGCGGTACTCGATGCTCCAAATCCTCCACCAGCTCCAAACAGTAGGGAGCTTACACCAAATGCACTCGTGCTGCCAAAAGTTGGACTTGTGGTGGAACCAAATGTAGGGGTTCTCATAGAGCCAAATGTCTGAGATGATGCACCAAAAGGTGTTGAGGAACCAAATATTTTGCTCCCACATGTTGGCTGTGAAAGTTGTCCAGCGATTCCAAAGGGACTTGTTTGAGCAGTAGACCCAGAGCCTCCTAAAACAAGCTTTTGGAGGAAGACAGATGTTAGGCATTGAACTGAAAATAGATAAGAACATATAATAATCTGCTAAGAACATTCAAGAAAATACCTCACTTGAATAATTTTTAGTATTCAAGGAGACATTTCTATAAAGATTGAGCAAGGTCAGAATCTCAATCTACAGCTCTCAATAGCCAACAAAAGGAGAATCTCTAATTGAGTCAAACTATTTCTTTTATTTTTCAAAGCCATAGCTTCTCTAATGGCCAGCCTTTTTATAGAACTGGAATAAATTTGAAGAAAGCAAATAAAATCTGGATAATCCCTCAAATCATGGAAACCAAGTTCAACAATAACAGATTAGATGGTGGGATCCTTGTAACAACCTAGTGAATCCCTTATTTGACCTCTAGAAACTCCCAACCATAATTTAATTTGAAACAACAACAAATAAATAAGAAATCAAATACAAGAAAAGATTGATTAATTTTTTTTTGTTTCTTATTTCTCCTAAATAACCTAAATGATAATATTACATCGAAAAATATCTAAAATAACTCAAAAGAATATCTACTCATAAAATCACACTAACTTTCCACAACTTCCACTATCCCACAATAATTGGTAATCTATGAATAGACGACCCTAGGAACAAGAGAATTCAGCAACCATTAATTGCAGATGACATGAGATCATGCTGACTTGGAATTTTTGTAACAAGATCTGATAAAAAAGTATAAAAATCAGATGCTTTAAACTATAGATAAGAAGAATTTAAAATGTTAAGTCAAAATTAAAACATCAAAAGAGGCAGGAAGACAGGACAAATGGTACTGATGGTTGTCCTTATAAGAAGGAAAGTGAAGGATGTCATAACCAAAATGAATGGCAAGGAATTTAGCATGGTCCTTAGATTGTGTAATCCAATACTCTAAAAGAGAGCGAGAAAGAGCATACATATACAAAAAGAATTGCAAACATATTTTATTAACCCATGCTTCCAATGAAATCAAGCACCGACAAGAAGAAACTTATGCCAGAGGGAACTGATCTGGAAAAAAATGGCACATTATTTGTTCTGCTATATGGCACAGACACTATAATGGGAACTCACAGTATTCCTTAACATAGCCATGCATTTCTAAGCATATATGTGAGTGAATGATGTCTTTATCTTATTTTACACAGCCAAGTAAATTAAACAAGACTGCCATCAGTCAAATACACAGCATTAGACATAACTGCAGTAAACTGGTTGTACAAGGACTCAAATAAATGAATCTGATTAACACTAGAGACAGACATCTGATAACAAAAGGTAAAACAAATAAATCACGTACTCTTGCTTACCAGCAAATGATGAAGATGAATTACCAAATGCTGAAGTTGATGATGACACAAAAGCAGACACTGAACTGCCAAAGACTGGTGAAGAAGCACCGAAGGTGGTTGTTGGGGAGAAAGGAGATGAAGATTGAGGTGAACCAAATACACCAGTCGAAGCACTTCCAAACAAAGAGCTACTTGAATTTTATAAAAAAATAAAGTTCATCATTCTATCAATGAAAACCAGCCAAACCATAAAAATTAAAAATATTGATTAATAACTGACAAAAATGGCAATCACCTTTATCTCCAATTTGATAGTCCTCCCATCTTAGCTCCTCATGGCTGTTATCTTTGTAAATAGGCATGGCTGATATGGATTCCAATTTAGCAGCTTGTCCAGAGGTACCACCATCTGCTTCATGATAAATAATCAAGTTATAAACTTCATTATAGAATAATCAAGTTCATCAATACTGCAATGAAAACCAGAAAAACTATAAAATTATAAACTATTAATTAATGACTAGTAAAAATGGCAATCACAATTGTCTCCAATTTGATAGTCCTCCCATCTTGGCTCCTCATGGCTTTTATCTTTGTAAATAGGCATGGCTGATATGGACACCAATTTAGCAGTTTGTTCATAGGTACCGCCATCTGCTTCATTATAGAATAATAAAGTTATGAACTTTAATATAGAATAATCAAGTTCTTCATGACTGCAATGAAAACTAGAAAAACTTCATAATTATAAACAATTAGTTAATGACATATAAAAATGGCAATAACATTTATCTCCAATTTGATAGTCCTCCCATCTTAGCTCCTCATGGCTTTTATCTTTGTAAAAAGGCATGGCCGATATGGACTCTAATTTAGCAGTTTGTCCAAAGGTACTGGCACCTTCTTCAGCTGTTGGTGCAAAATTAATAACTCTACTCCCACCCCTTTGACCCCCAAAAGCTGATGAAGGAGTCTGAGATCCTGAGTGAGAAATTTTGCAAAGATGACATTCAATTGTAGCACAAGACATGGGAAAAACATCAAAATTTCAACACATAAGATGCAAAAAGATAAGGGGAAAAATAAAAGCCCGCAGTAACTTTAAACTATATATCATTAATGTCAGTATTCAATTACATAATTCCAGATTTTAAACTCACCAAATGGAGAACTCTGTCCTCGAAAAGGTGAAGAAGTGCTTCCGAATGGATTGCTATTAAATGCTGAAGTAGACTGGCCCAAAGTTTGAGTGGATCCAAAAGTAAAGGAAGGAGTAGACGCTCCAAATGGAGGAGTTTCTGAAGTCCCAAATGCTAAAGTAGTTGAAGAACCAAATAAAGGGGTACTTGATGCTCCAAACCCTCCACCAGCTCCAAAGGGAGGGGAGCTCACCCTAAATCCACTCCCTGTGCTGTCAAAAGTTGGACTTGTCGTTGAACCAAATACAGGGGGGCTAGTTGCCCCAATTGTTGTGGTGCTTGTAGAACCAAATTCAGGGATGCTTGAAGAATTAATAGCAGGGGTGCTCATAGAGCCAAATGTTTGCTGAGATGATGCACCAAAAGGTGTCGATGAACCAAATATGCTGCTCCCGAATGCTGGTTGTGAAGGCTGTCCAGCACTTACAAAAGGACTTGTTAGAGTGGTAGATCCAAAGACTCCAAAAACAGGATTTTGGTCAAAGACAGACGACCCTGTGGAGAAAGAGAATTTCATCAGCATTAATTGTACGTGATATGAGATCATACTGAGAAGTCTGAAATTTGTAATCAAACCTATTAAACAATACAAAAATCAGATGGTTTAAACTAAAGATTAGCAGATTCAAGAACATTCAGTCAAAATTAAAACTTTTATAAAGGTGGGCAAAAAGAGACAGAGTACTGGTGGTTTTACTTATAAAAAGTAAAGTAAAGAAAGCCATAACCAAAATGAATGGCAACAGATTACCTGTATCCCTTAGATTCTATAATCCAACTGTCTAAAATAGAGTGAGAAAGAGCATATACATATAAAAACAATCGGAAACATTTTTTATTAACCCATGCTTCCAATGAAATCAAGTACCAACATGATGAATACTTATGCTAGAGAGAGACAGTCTGGAAAAAATGTCACATTATTTGTTCTGCTTTACGACGCTATAAATGAACTTACAGAGGCCTTTAACATAGTCTTGAATTTTTAAGCATATATATGAGAGTGTATACTCAGTCTTTATCTAATTTTACACAGCCAAGCAAATTAAACAATACAGAACTCCATCAGTCAAATATAGTGCTACCCACCGCAAGACATAAATGCAGTAAACTGGTTTCCAAAGGATTCAACTGAGTGAATATGATGCACTAGAGATAGACTTCTAATTTCAAAAGCTATGACAAATAAATCATGTACACTTGCTTACCAGCAAATGGTGAAGATGAATTGCCAAAAGCTGAAGTTGAAGATGACCCTAAATCAGGCAAGGAACTGCCAAAGGCTGGTGACGAAGCACAACCAAAGGTGGTCGTTGAAGAGAAGGGAGATGAAGTTTGAGGTGCACCAAACAAATTAGTCGAAGTACCTCCAAATGAGAAACTGCTTGTTTGAGAGCCAGATGGTGTTGTGCTACCAAACGGCTTTGGGGAGAAAGGGTTGCTCTTTGATGCATTGGTCTGTCCAAAAACTGATTGGGAGTCAAATGGACTCAAAGAAGATTTCCCAAAAGCTGTTAAACAATGTCACCATATTAATGAATTGCAGAAGCAGACAGCAAACAAAGAAGCAATGTGCACTGTGTGAAATTGCAACATAAAAACAAATAATAAATAACAAAACTAGCAAACAAATAATCACTTCAAGCAATCAATATCCTATGTATCACATAATAAAAGGCAATAATCTGATTGATTTGAGCAAACAGAACTGGCTCAATTTGGGAAATCAAAAGCATTCAACAGATGGGGGCGAGAGGACCCATATCACCAGAGGCACAAGCCCAGAAGAAACCAAAGAAAAACAAAGTACTTCAAGGAATAAGGCCACATAATGTTGAAACATCAGGTTCAACATGAACGGAATAAAAAATATGAATTTCAGTGCAGAGGACAGCAAGACTAGAACGTTCACGAAACTAGGGTATCACATAATGTTGACAGTGCCAATAAATGAAAATACAGAATTGAGTGACTTCTCAGACTAAACTTTCAGACATTAATTTTATGATTAGTCCTTTTGCGTGCCCTATATCATCAAAAGAGTCTACGCACTTTATCTAATGTGGAGCAGAGAAGGAAAAAAAAAAGGCAGTAGAATAGATTACGAGTCAACACTTACGGTTTGTTGAGCCAGACATGCTTGTAACTTTCCAAACGCAGAAGAAACTTCACGTTCCCAAACTGAAAAACCATCAAACAAACTTCATTAACATCAATGGGTTTCAGTGAACTGTAAAGGAGATTTCCATAATAGAAAGAAAAAGACACACTGCAACACATGCCACAGTGATCACATCACTAAGTGAAAAAGGAAGATAATGATATCCTAATAGCATCATGAGGCGTTTCAACGTCACGGACAAAATGGAAACTTCGATGAGTGACCGTACAAGGGCAAAATGCATTAGAAAACAAGATTTTAATGACAGAAAAACACAGTCAATATATAGATTCTGCAAGAATAGAATAATGCAAATCGTCATATTACAGGCAATCTTCCTTTGAGGGTGAGTCAACTTAGCCTCAGTGACAATGGTTGAAACTTGAAAGTGGTGACAGTCAAGAAATAACTTAAGGGGAAAGTTATGTCACGGTGGTCGGAGAGCGGGAGAGGGTTTCTTTTGTAAGACCAATGGCCGCGTAGCGTTAAAATTCCGCATACCTCTCCTACCTCCAAAATTACAGCGTTTTGGGGGTAAAGAAATATGGGAAAATTGCACAGTAGTCCCAAGGAAGCAATTATACTATTGCAAGGTCCCAAAAAGTCTCCTTATTGCCATCAAGTCCCAAGGGACTTTGGTGCAAAATTTTACAATTGTTTAAAGACCCTTTTGCCCTTTCTTCTCTTAACAGCATTTGAATTCTGATCTGATGCAATTGCTTTAGCCCTAGGAGCTTCCTTCAAGCGACTAACTCTGGCGAAGACGACGTCTCGACCACCACCACAACATCACCTCCAGTGCTGTTCTCCCTTCTTCCTCACCAAATCCCCATCTTTTCCCCAACACGAAGGTTTCACTCCCTTTCATGTGCTCGTCGTCTCCCTCTGTTATTAGTTGCAATTTGCTTATGTCCTTTGTCGTTCTCGCCATCGTTATCACCTCTCCAACCACCACGATTTTTCCATCGTCCTCTACTATGCTTGATGTTGTTGCTCTTCCTTTGTGTGGTCCAAATTTTGTGCCCTAAGTTCTGTATCTATCTCATCTTCACTATTTTCAATTGGGGTAAGACATTTCTGAAACTTTTGCTTGCTTGGTTTAAGTTCCTGTTTGGTTAAGAAAATGGTGTTTTTAGGTTAACATTTGTTTTAATTACGAATTAACTTCAAATTGTAGAGTGTCTTTGAGTGCTTTGCCTTAGTTTGTAGCTTCTAAAACTTTATTGAAGTCACTGGACAGTGGATGCTTTCTTCCATTAGAGCTTGATTGGTTTTTAAATTGAATCTTAGTGGAAGTTTTGCTTGCTGGAAGAGGCAGGAACTAACCATAATTGAAAAAAAAATTCAATTCCTTCCAGGTTCTCACTCATTTGAGAAATTGTTTGTGATTTGTGTCTGCAAACTTAAGTGCTGCACATTAGCATTATTGCTGTCATTTTGAGAAATCATTGGCATAATTGCTGAGTTTGGTTCTGGTAGAATATTTCCTTGGAATTGAGTGAACTTGCTAAATATTCATCATGGTAAAGTTGCTGTAATTGAGTGATTTAAGTGACTGATATTAGAGCTTTGTGTTTTTGCATGTTATTTCACTTGTGCTACTGCATCATTTTCGGGTTGGTGTAAGCATTGACACCTGCAGCAAGTGTTTGCTTGATTCTGTTGGCAAACTCTTTTTTGGAACTTAGTTAAGTTGCTGCAAAATTATAAGTTAGTTTAAGTAGACGAGTTAAGTCACTCAATTCGGAGCCATTCTACCAAAATCATTTGGTTGCACCACTAAAAAACCAAAACCAATGTTTCCTCTCTTTTGTGTTTTACTGCAGTTTCTCTCTAGATTTCACAATTTTTGTTAAGTTTTTTGGTCATCTGTGGATAGTCCCTCTTTTGTTTAGTATTATACTTATCTTGAAGAGTGTACATTCATCTCTTAGCAAATTGAGGTTCTGAATCTGATTGTTGACCAGGAAAGTCCACTGGCTATAAGCTATTTTCTTTCTCTGAACATTTGTAATCTAACTGAATTTGCTGTTCAGATTTGGGTTTTTGCTTATGACTTGCTGACGTTGAATGTTACTTCATGCTAGTTCGTTGATTTCAGCTTGTTGGAGGTTCTAGTCACCCCTAAATTTTTGGGGCATGACAGTCCTAGTAGCCCATTAAAGAAAAACTCATCTCTTGTATTGGTTTTAGAATTTGTTCTTGTAAATAATTTTTGTTGGGAAATTAGATGAAATGATATCAAGAGGGCAATCATGATCCTTAAAATGGCTACCCATGTGTCCATGACTGAACCTGATGGGTGTTGATTTTACTGAGGCTGAGTAGTCTTGTTAAATTTAGTTTACTTTGCATCTCACATTGGTTTGGGGAGGGCAGTCTGTGCCGTCAGCCTTAAATATTATTTTAGGAATTTAGGTAAAGTAAATAATTCCGATGTTTTGTGTTAGAGGTAGAATAGAAGAAGTCACCTGTTTTTTAGATCTTGTGGGAACTTTAATAGTGGGAATTGGATTTGAAAGTTAGTTATTATAAATTATAAATATTTAAAGATGAAGTGGGTGCATTAATTTTGATTTCATTATAAGCTTTTTACTGTGCGAGTATGATGCCTTTTTACAGAAATAGAGGGGCGTAGTTTTTTCCCTTTTGCCCTGACATGTGGGTTTGGTACATATTAATTAGTGGGCTTCATGTGATTTCATGTTAGCTCCACAACTTACATTGTAAGCTAGTGTGTATTGTTAAACCTGGGTCCCTTCCGGAAGACATATTTTGAAATGGACAAGGAAAAGTTGCTACTTCAGTTCAATACATCACACCGATTCTTGTGTTACTTTGAAACTGGGATACTCACTCCAATGATTTGCCTGCCTGAAGGATCTGCTTAAGCGTGAAGCCAACACAAGTGGTGGTGGAGTCTCAATAGTGGTTGTTATCTTAATTGGTTTGCTCGGCATAATTTTGGGTTATCTCTTGAAGAAGACCTAAACATTAGGAACCCTTTTGTGTCTTACTGCAAGTGTTTGTGTAACTGATAAAGTATTGAAGGTGATTTTGGAAACAGATGGTGCCTTTGGAGAGTATAATTGGTGCTCGTTTATCTTTAATGAACTTTCAAATTCTATTGGAAAGTTCAGGAAAGCTGTGAGAAAAGGAAAAAACCTTAGGACATAAACTGTACGAGGTTGCATTTACTTCCTAATGGTAAGTGTGGCTGTCTTGAATGTTTTTATACTTGCTAAATTGTTATTTTCACTTGAACTATTGTGATTTAATGCTTAAAATGTTGTAATTATGGTTATGAAAAATTGTCAATGAATTTACTTGTAGATATATTGATTGCAACATTTTCTGTTTTGAGAAGGAAAGGCATCTAAGGCTAAGAATGCCATTGAATATTTGGATGAGAAGAAGGTGAAAGAAAGAATACAGATGGAGAAGGACAGGAATGACGGGTTGCTCCTTGGTGTGAGTAATGTAGTTGGACCTTCGTATGGCAAATTCAATCCAGATGTGTTTGTAAGGGAACCATCAGAAGAGGAAGAAAGCATAGACAACATAGTATATTAGCTTTTGATTTGGGAAGAGTGTGAATCTATGACAATTATATCATGTATTTTGATTTTGAATTGATAGTGAACTACTTAATGACATCAATGTATTTTGATAATATTCTAATAGTTAATAAAGCCTTTGTTGGCATTATTAATCATTTAATGGAATGAGTATATAGTGTCTATCATCTGGTATGTCATGAAGTGTTGGTCGGGTCATAATTAACAAGGAAAAATGGGAATGCCTGTAATGACAACTCCCAAAGGCAGCATTAACAACTCCCCAAGGCTGCGTTAACAACTCATGGAGTTGTTAATAGCAACTGAGTATGCATCATCTTAGTTTTACACTAGTTATAAGGCCTGTAATGACAACTCTCAAAGCCTGCATTAACAACTCCCAAAGGATGCATTAACAAGTCTTGGAGTTGTTAATAACAACAGAGTATGCCTCACAAAACAAGCGAGTTTTGCACGAGTGATAAGTGGAAGGCCTATAATGACAACTCCTTAAACTTCGATTAACAAGTTCTGGAGTTGTTAATAGAAATTGGGTCTGCCTCAACTATTAACTTATCATTACTAAATTTTAGTCCTCACCCACATATAAGAAACCATACTTTCTGAAAATAGTACATCCAATATTTTATTTGTATAACAAGGAAAACATTCTTCATTACTATGATCCAAAATTTGAAAAGTTGAATTAAATTAAGGGATAATTGCAAATAGGTCCCAAGCAAGAGAATTAATTTCAGACAGGTCCATTAACAACTCCTTCACTTGTTAACCAATGCTATTGCAGTTGTTAATAGCTATCATTAACAACTCCTTGGGACCTGTCTGAAATTAATTCTCTTGCTTGGGACCTATATGCAATTGTCCCTTAAATTAATTAACTTTGCGACAACAATGGATGTATCATATTAATTGAGTCTTCATTGATAACTTCAACTGTCAGTAATATTTCATTTACAACCTTATATGCATCCTATAGTCAACTATACCTACTCCAAAAGCTATCATAAACATCATACACCTTCCACTTTCAATGACCACCTAACTTTTAACATGTCTAATGACATTTACAAAAGCTATCCAAAAGAAGGTGCATTTACAAAAAGTCACAAAAGAGGATGCATTTACAAGAATTTACAAAAGATGATGCATCTCCAAAAAGTCACAAGAGAGGTCAACATGACTCAACTTGGATTCGGATTCTTACAGGTCTTCACAATGTGACCAGCCTCATGACATCTTCCACAATGATAAGACTTTCTGCTCTGAAATTGAGATTCAATCATTTTCCTCTTGTGTCTCCCCGGTGGCCTTCTAGATCTTGGGGGATTTAGGAAGGTTTGTGTCATCATGGGTGTAACTGTAGACATAGAGAATAATATATCCCAAAACACAGCATCACATTAACAAGTGAACAACACATATTAACAACTACCTATGCCACTATTAACAACACCTCTTTCTCTTTTCGCACAATAAGTATAATAACATATTTATTAACCAGGTTCACATTAATAACAACACATATTAACAACTACCTATGCACTATTAACAACACATTTTTCTCTTTTTGCACAACAAGTATAATAACATATTTATTGACCCAGGTTCACATTAACAAGTTAACAACACATATTAACAACTACATATGCCACTATTAACAACACCTTTTTCTCTTTTCGCAAAGTATAATAACATATTCATTAACCAGGTTCACATTAACAACAACACATATTAACAACTACCTATGCACTATTAACAACACCTTCTTCTCTTTTCGCACAACAAATATATAACATATTTATTAACCCAGGTTCACATTAACAAGTTAACAACACATATTAACAACTATATATGCCACTATTAACAACACTTTTTTCTCTTTTCGCACAACAAGTATAATAACATATTTATTAACCCAAGTTGATTCCTTCCACTTAAAATGGACAAAAAGAACATCATATACACACAAAAAACAGAGCATCATCTATCCAACTGGATACAATAAAGCATCAGACTCCATTAAATCCTACTCAACTAAAATGATGAGAACATGAACTTATTAACACAATCTTCTTCATTAACTATCTCAGCATTATTACTTCATGTATCAAATGGGTTATCTTGATTACCCAAAACCCCTAAAACCCATCAATGTTCACACCAAAACATCATTTCTTTTATCATTTTTTTCAGGTAAATAGAGTATGAAAGAAGAGCAGTTTTGTATCTTCAAACCTGATCAAGACAACATTTGAGTAAAATCAGATAATGGCCAGAGTGAGTTGATCGAATCACAACTTGAGCTCTTCACGTTTTCTTGTTCTCTCTTCACGTGATTCTTCTTCTTCATTGAAACAGCACATTCTGATTGTTCCTCCCCTCATTCACATGTTTTATTTTTACAATTAATGTGGGCAAAATGGTCTTTGAACAATTGTAAAATTTTGCACCAAAGTCCCTTGGGACTTGATGGCAATAATGAGACTTTTTGGGACCTTGCAGTAGTATAATTGCTTCCTTGGGACTACTGTGCAATTTTCCCAAGAAATATTTCCAAGAACCTCGTCATTTTCATTTTTAGAGTAAAATACATTGAACTTCCTTTTGTTTTATCTTAATTATACAGACTTTTCCTCTATTTTGAAAACATACAGTTTAGTTCAATCCTTTAATACCGTTAGAAATATTCTAAAAAGATTGTAAAAATATAGTTTCCAACTTTAATTAATATTTAATTTACTGTTTTAACTTTAGTCTAATAAATCCTTAAATTATAGGAGTATGAAAGTTTATTTGGTTTCAAAAATTTCATTCTCAGAATATAATGTAAAATTAAGAAATTAAAATTTTCATTTAAATTTCTTTGGTTTTTATTTAAATTTATTCTTTTAATAAATATTTCCTTGGATTTACTTTTTTTATTAAAAGACAAAATGATATTAATAATAGTAAATGATTAAAAAAGTTTTATAACATCCAGAAAAGGAAAAGTAGAAACAAAAGCATTATACTCGGCAATTGGTAATAATCTCATAGTGATTAAACGCAAAGCCTTGAGAAGTTCGGCAATATATTTGGCTATGATGTGATGCATTGTTGGAGCCCATCCTGAGAAATCAATCAATTGCTTGTGAACATTGCAGATTGTAAGGTGCTCCATGGGGTATCCTGAACAATGAATCAAGTTTAGAGCCAACTAGAAACAAGCAAGATTAAAGAGAGAACCTGCTATAGAATGGTGCTTCCAAGTGAAACTCTAAAGTGGACTCCCACAAAAAAATAACGAGATGCAGCAGTATGATGAATGATTAAGTTTCCATTTCCTGATAAACAAATTCCATTGATTGGAATGCATCAAAGAAGGCAATTTGTCAATAACTAATTGCTGAGATTTTGGCTGGAGGAGAAAGCCATAGAGGAAAAAGAGACTATAGATTGAGAGTCTCTAATGATGTCCTGAGGCTGAGGAATCTTACCATTGTGTACTTCATGATTGCGTTTTAACCAAATGTCATTTAGGAGGGCAATTATGCCTTTCACCAAGGGTTCATCATCTCTATTAGCAAAAAGGAAGTGTTTAAGCCAGATAAGAATATAATTAGTAGAGAGATGACATGGGGTATAACGAAAAACACCCAAACCAAGCAGCTTTAGCCAGATCACAGGAAAAGAATATGATGAATTGATTCCTCAATTGTGCAACCAAAATGACATAAACCATCCACCATCAAATGGTGACCTTGTAGGTGATTTAACCTTTTCCTTACGCCTTGGGGTTAAAATCACAATAATTACCAAGGATTGTGTAAAGTGGCACAATCCCATATCGTTTCACTTGAGGAGTCCTTCTAAACAACCTAAGCTAACTAAATGCAATTAAAACAATAAAAAGGTACGGGGGTTTTGGTTTGAAGATTCATTTACTAAAGCTATTAACAAAAGCAGTTACTTGTTTTTGGTGTTTTAGATTAATAAGTGAAAAGTGAAAGGAGTTTGGATTGGGGGTGATTTTATAAAATGGGCTTTGGTAGTGCTTTGGTGACTCAAACGCTTCTTTCAAAATGATAAGTGGGAGTTTAATTTACCAAGTCTAATTGAAAAATCCCCAAGCAACCACTAGGGGTCCACTAGCCCTAATTAATGACTAATCTAGCAATCACTTTCATAGCCATTACTTAGGGTTAGTGTGAAGATCCACTTGGTTTGTGAAATGCCTTGAAACAAATGCAATTTAACTCTCATGAAGTGCAATCACATCATCATGCATGGAAGAAATTGACTATAACCACTAGCAACCACTAAAATGGCTAAAACCAAGAATACAACCACAAGTAGATAGGAAATTGTATCTCAATCACATTCAATTCAAAGCATACACAATATAGTTCACAAACATAGATAGCAACCACATATCCCAAGTCTTAAATCCAAATACAAGACCAATACAAAAGAGTATAAGCCAAATACAAAGGAAATAAGAAATTGTAAACTAGAAACTCCCCTATGTTGGTCCATGAAGCTAGAGCCACCTTCACACCACCAAAGCACCAAGAACTTAGCCTCTCATGTCTTCAAACTCGTGCCCAAGAGAGCCCATAACAGCTGCCTCCATGGAAGAAGAAGATTGAAGATGAAATGGGGTGGAAATGGAAGGTACAGGGATGAAGAACAAGAAAATCAGCAATAATGGAGGTGGAAATGAGTGGGGATGAGAGGATTTGAGTGAGGAATGAAGAAGAACAAGAGGAACCCTAGGAGAGGGCTGGTTTTCGGACCTGAGGAAGCTTCGAGAGAGGATTATCGGGTGTTAGAAACTATTTATAATCCCTCAAGAACCCTAAAATCGCGTCAGATTTCGCAGATACTGGGCACTTCGCCGTGGGCTCGCCGCGGCGAGCTACCACGCATTCTGGAATTTGCTGGGGAGTTCGCCGCGGCGAAACCCATGGCGAGCTCACGTTGCTTCTGCCTCCCTGGTCTTTCTCGCCGCCAGTTCGCCGCGGCGTTTATTCTGTTTCTCTCTTCGCTTCTTTTTTCTGCTCCGTCCCGAATTCTTCGCTGCAATTTGGCTCCTTAATTTGGGCATGCTTCTTCTATGATCTACAAGTAAAATCAAGCCAGAGGTAGCATCAAATGTTCTTGAAAATAGGTTAACAATAATTTACGCTAATTATGCCCAAATTGCCCTTGACTAGAATAAATTCCAACAAAGTGTGCAAAAGTCAGAAATTACCCTAATTAGGTGCAATTACCTCAAGAACATGCAATAATCTACTGATTTTATCAATGAAAAGTGTATAAAAGTATGGTGCAATCAGTAGGACATCAATTGTTGGAATTACTTTATGAAGGAGTTTCCATATGAAGAGCAGTTGTTTCTTAGGCAGTGAGATTGACCATACAAATTTCCAAAAAGTGTCACAACCATGATGTACCTGAAACTTTTCATCAAATAAATGACGGAAACCTAATTTTGCTGTATAAGATCCAGAGGCACCACCCATCCAAATGATAAAGTCATTGCCATGTAAAACTGATATTGGAGTTGATAAAATACAATCAGCTGTTGGGCCAGGATAAAGACTTCTGATTAAGGAGATATTCCATTGAACTGGGTTCCAAGAAAAGGGGTTATGCGTAAGCAAGTCAGAAATCGCTTGAATTCTAGCAGAGTTTCTAACATAGCCTTGCATGGGCCACCATAAAGGGTAGTTGATAGAGATGATCCTACCATTGCCAATTCGCCATTTGAGGTTATGAGTAATGAAGGAACTGCATTCGAGAATATCATTCCATAACTATGAAGAATTATAAGGCCATTTAAGCCATTGCTTTTTCGACCAATCAATGTATTTCTTTCCCATAGTGATAGCTAAAATAGAGGATTGATCAGCACAAATGATTCGCCAGACTTGTTTAGCAAGAAGAGACTTGTTGACCTTGTCATATTCCTCCGTAACCTCTCATCAGTGCTAAATTTACTTTGTTATTATCTGTTTTGGTCAATAAATGCTATAGTGGTATTCGTTCCCCGTCTGGTGCATTAGTTAACTTTACCGTGGCCCAATACACCAAAATGCAACCCATTCATATTTTGGATTTGGTCCACTTATTATGGATGGTTATGTCTATCATTGGGTTTTTTGCGATTGTTGACTCGACCAATACGAGGCTCGCGTATTTGGTTACCTTATTTTGATTGCTATGCTTGAAACAGTGGGATATGAATATAGATCATTATTTAATTACTAATACAGCAACATCACAACATCTAATTTCAACACGAACTTAATTAATAATATGGTTGCATCACAACAACTAATTGCTACATGGACTTCGCTACAACTTCTTCATATAACAGTTCAGGATTACTAACTTAGTTAACAACATACTTTTTCAGACAACATCGACCATTACGATGACTCAAACCTAAACACATAACAACTACAAAGCACACTAAATATTGCATTGTGACTTAATAACATTTTGTATACAATCAAAGTACTTACAGATCACCATCACTAACGAACCTGAGCTCTTGCCCTATTTCACTTGTTGATGGTAAAGTAATCACTTCATCCTCTTGGATATGGGCTATTCCACTTGCTGATGGTAAAGAAATAACTTCATCCTTTTGGATATGGCTTATTTCACTTGCTGTAGCACGATGCTTTGTAATATTGCGCACCAGGACACGTGGCGAATGACGTGAGCTTGGCAAAATCCTCAAGTATGAATGGTCCCAAAAGTTCGCAAAGCCTAGCTCTTCCTTGTCGCCTGTGTTGATTCTCATTTTCATGTGAGGCATGTATTTTTATATGGTTCCTTCATACTCACTAGAAAATCATGTTTGGTCTCAGATAATGTAGTTGACTTAGTACCCCCTGCAGAATTGAAGATAAAGCCTCGGGTGGATGAATTATCATGATGATGTAAAACTCAAAATGTGTTTATTTTGGATTTTTTTTAGGATCTCCAAGTAAACTATAGTTAGGATCCTTGCCTTTCTTCTTGTTGTATAAAGCTGAGCTCCTCTTGTAGAACTATTGTTGTATATATGTAATGTTGTGGAACTTTTAGTAGGTCATGTATATATATTTACAAATAAGGGTTTATTATAAATTATATAGATAGCTAATTACTTTATTTATGTAAAATATATCTAACTTTATATTTTGTCTTTGAAGTAAGCGTGTTAATACAAAATGAAGGAATTTTGACATAGGTAAAGCTTAAAGGATGTGTGTTTTGTCATATTTCGAGTTCGTCACACCTTGATTTTTCGAGGCGTGACATTAAAGGTGCAGTATCATTTTCATTGTGTTATGAGCCTTATAATGTATGTTCACCGCCCCAAAGTAATTTTACATTGAAGATTTTGTTTAGCTTTCAAATATCATTTATATCTAATGTATATGGAACCCAATCCTGCATATACTGTCTTGCAATCCTTCAAAATCATCTATTCGACTCTATTATTTTATTTGTAGATTGAAGCCGTAGAAGTGGTGAAATCGAGCAAGATAGAGCGGTAGAGAGAGAGAGAGAGGAAGAAGAATAGAGACGAGGGTGAAGGAGGAGGAAGGAAGCTATGAGAAATGGAAAGAAGGACCACAAAAAACAAGGAATGTTGATGACTCTAAATGGATTTAGGGCATATTTAGAATATATTTGGGGAGTCATCATTGCTAATTAAGGGCATTTTAATGTTGATTACTCCCCATTTATCATTGATTTAGGGCATATTTAGAATGTATTTGGGGAGTCATCATTGCTAATTAAGGGCATTTTAAGAGCTTTTAATAGAAAATTGTGTAAATCTGTCATATGAACTTAATTTGATTATTTTTAAGAAAAATATGATAATTTCTTAGGAAATTTAGTTGGCATGATTTCCTCACATTTATGCATGTTTGGATAGGTAAATATGGATATTCTAAGCAAGAAAGGAGAAAAACATCAGAGGAAAAGTGTGGAGAAAGCTGGAGCTCATTTAAGGAAAATTGCTTAAAATTATTTCTAGTGCCGCGAGTCGTGACATTGAGCGAAAATCCCTAAAACGCACATCTTCGATTTTTATCCTTTTTAAAAACCTAGGGCATGAAATATCGGAGAGAATAAGCCTTCTTTCAACCCTAGAGCCCTTAGGAATTATTAGAGTCATCAGTGCACACAACTACAGAGCTAGGGTTTGCAAAATTGAAGGTTGAGAAGCAAAATTGGAAGAGTTTCTTGCCCTACGGTAGTAGATTCTTCTTGTTTCTTCAATTCTTTACTATTGTTGTGAATTGGACATGGTATTTCTTTGTATTTGTTGGTTTAATCCATTCATGAGTAGCTAAAGCGTTTGTTCTAGGATTGATTCAAGCCTTGTATGGATTGAAACCTAATTTGTTTCCTTTTCTTTTAGTAATTGATGATTATTAGTGTTGATTTATCTTATTCCTAATGCCTCTATTTGACTGGCCACCTTTTAGAGCAACTTGTTCATTTAAATTATACTCGAGAGAGAGATAGTTTAAGTGTAGAACTTGGGTAAATCAGACTAGACTTGAAGTTTAAATTAACTAATGAATGGTTTGTTGGTAGAATAGAGATATATCTACCAAACTAGTTTTATCAGATTAAGGTTGACTCTTAAGGCATACTTTCATTAATTTGTAACAAGAGATTGAGCAAGTTTAATGAGAAGTATAAATTTGATTTTGACGTGAAAGAGCGTTTCAAGTGCTTTAGAACCTTAGGCAAACACAAGTTGTCATTTAAAGACTAAATAAGGGGAAATTAATTAGGAGTCATGAAATATAATTGTGATAATTAATCCTAGGCTTAGTTCATTGATAAGTTAAATCTTTCATGTGCGTTTCTTTATTTCTATTTTAAAATAGTTTTCAAAACCACTTTTCTAAAAGAATTTGATTAGTTCAACTTCATTGAGTTCATTAGCCTGTTGTTTGATTGGGGTTTTAAAACAACTCTCTGTAGGACGATAATTTTATACTATGTCGCGATCCGTACTCTTGCAGGCGAACAAGTTTTTGGCACCGTTGTCGGGGATTTGTAAAAATCTCTTGGTCAACCCTAAGCTAGTGTTAGTAAATTTTGCTTGAACTGTTAGGTTAGTTTATAATTTTCATTCATAGTTGTTTTTGTTTGTTATTCTATTTCTAGTTTGATACTCGCATTTTGGTTTTCTTCTTCCAGGTACACTTTCGGCATATGCAGCGCATATATCTGTAAGTACTGGCTGTCACCCAAGAGGGGGTGAATTGGGTGATAGAATAAAAACTTATAATCTCTTTGAAAAGTCACAATGAAAATAATGATCAATATTTAAAATCCTTTTCTGTTTACCACTGAGAGTATTTCAAACTGTGAAATGCATTAAGATATATGCATGTGAGATATGCTGAAAAATATGAGTTAAGGGAAGAGGAGATGCAATCAGAGATTTATCCTGGTTCGGTCTATTCCTTTGACTTACATCCAGTCCCCTGCTCCACCTGAGATTTCCAATCCACTACCTTCTTGTTTAAATCGAGCACAAGAGAAGCCTTTACAAACCCACAAGTTTAGCCGGGCACTTGTGAAGCCTTTTCTCCCTCAAGTTTAATCTGGGCACTTGAGAACCACTCCCCCTTACAACATGTAAGAGCACAATCTGTTTCCCACTCAAGATCACCCAATTTGAGCATCACTCACTAAAATAGAATGATTACAATGAATGCTAACTTCTCTCTAAGAAGTGGATTTTGTTACTCACTGAGGTACAAAAGAATATATGATGAAATAACAGTTCTAGAGCTTAACAATTTGAACAATGTGTGCTCTAGCTCTACTTTTCTAATTCACTCGACTCATCATTATTTCTCTATTTCTGGGCTCACTTGTGTTTTGCTGTCAATCTATGTAATCTGTATAGAGCCCCTGTTTTCAACTTCTGTTTCTGTTGTTTCAGGTCTTTATATAGGGTCTGATAGATTTCTTCCCGTTAAAAACTTGTGCAACTAGACGTTGTGAGAGAGAGGTGACTGGAGTGTGTTAATGATGTTTTAGCCGTTGAAGTAATTGCTCCAGATGTTATCGTTGTGTTTGCTTTTTGTCCAGAGTATAACAGAACTATGTTTCTGTGAGTTTTTCTGTGTTATGCTTGGGTACTGTGTCCAACGGTGTTTTCCTGAAAAAGCCCAGACAAAGACTTCCCAAAATATTATAACGTTAGTGAAGCATGAAGAGTAACAAATTTTGAATTTGAACGTTGTCAATCGATGGCTCAGTTAGCAATCGATTGCTCTCCATGCTTGGCAATTAATGGCTTGGGTGCCAATCGATTGCTGGCTTCATATGTCAACTGATGGCGCTCAGATTGTCACTGCCAATCGATTGAAATATTGTCCATTGATTAAAAATGATGCCAATCTGTATGCACTCTGAGCCCAATCGATTGCTACAATGCCAATTCCATCGATGGCTGATTTGTCCATCGATTGTTCTCCTTATTCTTCCTCTTCTAAAACCTATTTCAGCAATATGGGATAATCTTTGAAAATCATAACTTTCTCATTTCAACTCTAAATTTATCTTATAATATATCCCCAGAAAGCTCTTCAAATCTACTTTTTAATGCAGAAAGAATCATTGCAAAACTCATGGTTTTTCAAAAGATATATTCGAAGTCGTAACTGTCAGATTCCCGTAAAATTGAATTTCCTGGGCAAACTTTAGAAAATCATATATCCTTCAATACAAATGCTTTGATAGTGAAACTTGTGTTCATGGACCGGTTTTAAAGTCTAGTTTTATATAAAACAAGTTTCATCCAAAACGGATTTGTATTCTAAGAGATATGCTCCAAAAGATAATTGTCTGACTGCTATGTCATACGAAAATTCTGGACACAGTTTAAAAATTCATATCTCCTTGAATATAAATGATTTGAATGTGAAATTTGTGTCCATAGATCGGGTTTGAAGTCTAGTTTTATATAAAAACAAATTTCACCTCAATCCGATTTGTATTCTATGAGATATGACCAAAATACTGAACTTGGGTCAAACTGGAATCTCCAATCGATTGCAAATCGTCCAATCGATTGTACCAATTGACCTCCAATCGATTGGCAATCAATTGCTGACCTCTCCAATCGATTGTTGAGCCTCCCAATCGATTAGAGAGGTGCCCAATCGATTAAGGAGCCCCAAAAAGCACAAAACTCACCCATTAACATGCTATTTGATCATATATGCATGGTTTGATGATATGGACTTCATTTTAGCTTCTTTTAACTTCCAATTGAGCATAGAAACTTCTAATATTAAGTCTAATAACATGATTCATGATTTTCTCATTCAATCTCTATTCTTAGTTGATCATATCATTCTCCATAAACAAGCATAATAGTTCCATTCTTTCTTTAACTAATTTATACATAAAATAATGGTTAGCCAAAGTTGTAGATGAATACTTCATGTAAACTTTTTAAGGTTATATCAAAACTAATAATTCTCCATAAATAAACACAATAGCTTCAATCTTTTTTTGACTAATCTATATAAGATAGCAACATGAAATAATAGATAGTCAAGGTAGGAGATAAACACTTCATAAAAACTGTTTGCTTACTATATTTAAATCTATATTTGACATCATCAAAACTAATCATATCCAACAATATCCAGATGGATTGGAAGTGGTGCTTGAAGGAGTGGAATTCATTGACGAAGACACACAAGCCAAAATTGAGACTAAATCTGAATCTGAATCTAAAGCTGAAACTATGGTTGATGATGAGTATGATAGAGCTACGGTCAACGACTTTGTAAGCCGAAATATGAGGGGTATGCAATCTTGTATTTGGATGCCAGAGATGACAGCACACTTATTTGAGATCAAGTCTAACATGATCACGATGCTGCAGTTGCACGGAATGTTCCATGGGCTCTATAATGAAGATGCAAACAAGCATCTTATGTATTTCTTGGAAGTTTGTGACTCTTTCAAGCAAAATGGAGTTCCTCAAGATGTTCTAAGGCTTCGTTTATTCCTTTTGCCTCTACAAGGGACAGCTAGAGACTGGTTCAACAACCTTTTAGAATGATCTATTAATTCTTGGGATCAGCTTAAAAGCAAGTTTAGAGCTCGTTTCATTTCTGATGATAAATCTATGGAAGCTCGAGATGAATTTTTGAGTTTCAGACAACACCCAGATGAACATCTTTATGTAGCTTGGGAGAGATATGAGATGCTGATGAAGCGATGCCTTAATCATGGGGTGGACAAATGGGTAGTAGTACAAATATTTTGCAATCGCCTAAATCCTTAATCTAAGGCGATGGTTGATTCAATGACTAATGGAGGATATTGCAATGTACCTGTTTATGATCAGACTCTTGGATCAACTATCTACAAACAATAGTCAAGGCACTGATAGGAGGACTACACAACGTGTTTCCACTATTAAAGATGACTCTTCATCTCAAATAATTGCTATTATCTCTTCAATAAATAAGAGGTTTGAGTCAGTGCAATCTCAATTGAAGCAGGGAAACTCTTAAAGTGTGCAATATATCTATGCTACCCCTATTATGTGTGATCAGTGCAATGACGTTCATATGCCAGATCATTGCCCTCTCTACATGGCTTCTGAATCTGTCAACTACATGGGTAAATTTCAAAACTCTCAGAATAACCCTTACTCTCAGACCTATAATCTGGGATGGAGAAATCATCCTAATTTCTCATGGAGTAATGGGCAGACCATGAATCAACCTTCATCTTCTGGTGTTAAGCCTAATCAACCACTGGGCTTTTAGGTGCAATCCAAGCAATTTCCTACTAAGGAAGGAGAGTCTAGAATGGAAAAGATGTTACCTCAACTTTTAGCCAACCATGAAGCTTTAAAAGACTGGGTTTGTCATTTGGAAACACTTTTTGGTATTTTAGGTTTGTAAGAAGATAAATTGCTTATTTTTGTGATTTTTCGATTTAGAGAAAACAAGTAAAGATTGTTTTGGAACCCTATTTGATGAAATTAGCAACCTTCCTAGCTTCCAGCAAAATGATCTAGGAGTTCAAACCCAAGTTTAAAAGTACCAAACCTCAGGGTAAGCCACTTAGCTCCAATTATCATAATTACTAATTGATTCGGCGCATCGCTTTCACAATTATTAATTAGGTTAATTGTAAGAAATTCACTTGGTAGTGGGAGTTTGGTAAATACACAACAAGAGCAACTATTAAAGATGGAGGCAACTTACAGTCAGGGAAGTAACGTTACTCTTATATTATGCAAGTTATCGTGAGTATTATTGCTTTTCATACATGTGAGGTGATTTAGATGTTCTTGGATCAAATATGAATGATTAAATGGTATGTGAATTACATTTGCTTGCGTGATCTTGTTTGATGTAAGTGTAGTTCAATGCTATGGAAGATTTGATAAATTGAGTATCTAGGTGGCATTTAGGGGGTTAAATTCAAGGTTCTAGGAAGACAATATTGAAATTGGGGTTGTTTTGTGTTGATATTTTTAGGTAGTATTTTGTTTTATGGTGCCATGGCAACTCGGGATAATGTCGTGACAAAAGTTTTACAAAATTAGAAGCCAAAAATTTATTCAAGAGAACATGCTCTCTTGTGCCGTGACATTTGGCCAAAATGTCATGATATTTTCACCAGGGAGGAAATACTTGCTCTCTGGTGCTGCGACATTTTGTCAAAATGTCTTGACATTTATATCAGAAATGAAATACATGTTCTCTGGTGCCGCGAAATTTGGTCAAAATGTCGTGACACCAGTAAAGATGCATATAAATGTTATTAAGTTGTCTTTTCTGGAACCACTGCATTTCCCTAAAATGTCATGACACTAATTAGATAGAAAATAAAAAAAATACAAATTTTAAATTCTTAAATTATTTTAATTACTTTTTCTTAAAAAAATCAAAAAAATAACAAAGTTTCAAATTTTTAAATTTCTAGTTATCTTAATTATTTTTCTTAAAAAAAGCCATAATTTCAATTTTGCCCCAATTTCACATTCAACCCCAAACCCCCTTCTCATGTTCATTGTGTTCACCTCCCATTCCAGCACCAGCCTCCTTCATCCTCCCTTCTAGTCCGATGAGAATCTCTTCGCCGTCTTCTTCGTCCCTCAGCTTCCTCTTTGCTGCCGTTCTCCCCCGCCATTATCTCCAACGCCGTCGCTTCTTCTCCATCTAGCCCCAGCGTCATTCTTTCTCTCCCTCTCTCCTACTCATTTGATTTCAACCCTCCAGTCAACATTTTCAACCATCGAAATCACTTCTCTCAGCCCTGTACTCCAAACGTGTTTCTGACTCCCCTAAGCCACCTAAAGGTAAATCTTGATTTTCTTTCATCACAGTGAACGATTAATATGATTCTGCCTGTCTTGAATTTTTTTTCCAGCTTGTTGTGATTAAATTTGTTGGTGTGCTCTGATGCTAACTAGATTTTGTGATCAATTTGGTGTGGTTTGTCCTGTTTTAACGTGGCTGATCTTTACATGTTTGGGCTAAAATTCCTCTAGTTCTATGCGACTTTGGTTATTCTGCAATTGTTTTCCAACCACTTGATTCCAAGGTTTTACTCGTGACTGCAATGAGAATTTACATAGAGCACTTGTGTTTCACTAACTTTATGAGACTATTGGCCTGTAAAGACCATGAATTTTGAATTAGATAATTATGTTATTCATATGTGATAATTTCAGAGAAGAAACATCCTCTTATTGATTATTCAAATGACTAGCAAGAGTTACAAACTTACAATATAGAGGAGCCTAAGAGAGAATGAAATAGGAAATTACAATGAAAGAATAATAGGAATTAAATGACTAGGAATCTGATTACATAAAATAGGAAATAATAATTAGGTCTTAATTATCCTAATCATATGATATGATTGAGATTTGATTCTAATATGAAAATACAATAATAACAATAGGAGATAAATAGGTGTATTATCTGAACATGTTAAATATAAAATTTCCATTACAGCTGGGCAAAAAAAAAAAAAAACAACAACTCAGATCATATTTTTATCTTACTCCCTTCTTTCGTACTGTGTGTATATGTGATTGTGGGAGGAATTAAAGTCTGAATCTACTGTAGGTGTAATAATGTGCTTCAACAAGGAGAATAAAATGGTGAGTCATTGTTAAAAGTTGATACAAGGTTTTGTTTCAATGATGATCTGACCAAAGGGTCCAGATATAAGTTTTGATTTTACTGAAACTATATTATTAGAGTAGGGAAAGAAATCGTGTGTAGCATGTTTTAATTTCTTATTCTGATTGGTTGTGAGTGTTGAGCATCTGTTTTATTGGTGTTGTTGATGTGGGCTGTGGAGTGCAAAAGAAGTGATGGAAGTTTAAACAATCTAAAATTGTTGTTCAATGTGTTGATAGTGTTTAAGATTGCACACAAGATGTTTGCTACAATGTGTGAGAGAAGAATTTGTTTTATATGTTGTTGAAATATTTAAAGGGTTGGGGCTTATATATTAAGAGACACGATTTTAGGGAATTTTAATCAAATAAATTGCCTTGAAAGGAAACTAGATGGGAGGAAGATTAGAATAAAAGTCTATTTAATTAAAGAACATGTTTTACTAGAAAAGAAAACGAAATTCGATCTTCACCATGAGGGTAAATTTAAGAAGACATATGACATTTAATAGTTGATATTTCACAGCTTTTGTATTATTATCGTCATTATTTATTTTTCATGTATCCATTAGGCATGGTTAATGAATGAGTTTTTTTTTCCCAAAAGGATTGGTTTAAACTTATAAATGTATGGGTACATATGTTACCTTGATTTTCATATGTATTTATGCAAGTGATGAGAAATGTTCAAATGCTGCATTTAATTTTAGGGATTCAGTGTTTGGAAGAAAAGTGAGTAGCAATAGAAGATTATTTGAAAATTTATCATTCAAATTGATGTATTTCATTGGTCTCCATATATATATATATCATTTAGGAAAGGAATTTGAAAATTTGGATTATGAATGTCTTATAAATTTGATTTAGTGCAAAGTCTCATAATTTTGAAGAAACAATTTCATATAAGCTTAAGAATATTTCATCAGAGGAATAGATCCAAAGCGCCCGTTATCCATAGCCTTCGGGCTGTGCCAGTGATCCGTGGCCTCCGGGCTGCGCCAGTTATTCGTGGCCTCCGGGCTTGAGCCTGTTTTTGTTTTGTGTTGGTTCCTCTGATGAAACAAGTTTTCAATAAAATATATTTACGTATTAAGAGAAAATTTTGATATTTTTTTAAACAAAAATTTGTTTATTGATTGTCAAAAATAATTTTGGAAAGTTTGATGTTTAAAAAGAATTATGTTTAATAACTTTACAAAAGTTTATGAATGTATATTAATATGTTACTTTGTACTATTTATATTAATCAATGAATTTTCGCTAATTGTAAATAGAAGAAAGTAAATATAAAGGGCTTACAAAATGAAGTCACTCTTTACTTCATTTAGTATTTTGGGGTGTGACATGGCCATAATTTTGAGTGTGAATTTCTAAGTTCAATTACTGTCTTGTTTCCTTAAATGTGAATGAGTGACACTTGTGTCCACTTGCTTATTCATGTCCAATTCGACTCACTTGGTTAAGATGGAAGTTGTGCAAAATTTGGTAGTGTTATTGTCACTTTGTGAGTGCGCAGGAACATTGGGTGTATCCTTATCATTGCATTGTGAAATTACTTAAACCATCAAGCTTCAATTTGACTTATATCTTTGAGAAAGTTCCTGTTTTGAATGAGTTGGCTAGTAATAATCTCATCTCTGGTTTCTTGGCAAAAAACTTTTATGAAAAATATGAATGGCTTTTGCTTGGTTTAATTTCTCTTATCTTGACATGAGGAGCTTCTGAAATTGTTGCCATGTGTGTGCATTGATATAATCTTTCCTAATTCTTGTTATGCACAATAGTATATATTCTGCTTTTATCTCACATCGTTTATCTTAGTTTTTGCAGATATCCAATGGCACCTCCTAAAGCCTCCAAGCAACCAAAAAGGAGTGCCATTGGTCAAGCTTCCTCCTCTAAGCATACGAAGAAACCTGCTCCAACAAGAGCAACTCAGTCAGAAGGATCTCTACCACATGCCTTTGACCCTAAAGACCCTATGAGAACCACATTTTGTGTATCGGCTGAGCACTATGAGTATCTAAACAATTTCTCAGATGTCCGGTTGGTGCAAGAACGAGCATTCCCTCATGAGAATCCACACCCGGCATTCTCTATCATTGAGCAGCGTAAATGGACTTCATTGTTCACATGACCGGAGGATGGATATAGGTCTCTAGTGCGGGAATTCTTTGCTAATGCTATCTTTGGGCAAGAAGGTCAATACTTTGTTAGGGGACATACAATTACCATATCTGCCGACCTCATTCGGCAATACTATCATCTCCACGTAGTTTCTTCTTGCAAATTCAGAGAAATGATATCACCTGGCGCTTCTGTTCCAATCTGACTTATCAACCAGCACTTGTCAAAAGATAAAGAATTACCCGATGGCCTCAATCATTGTAATTTAAGGAAAGCTGCTATGTTCTGGCATTATTTCCTCTGCCACAATATCCTCCCCACTTCCAGTGTCTCCAAAGTGACTGCGACAAGATCTATTTTGATGTATTGTATTATGGAAAACCATCCCGTTGATCTGGCTTCCATAATCTACAATCATTTGATAGCTTCCATCAAGAAAATGGTCACTTTATCCTTTGACTCCAAGCTTACCATGATCTATCCTCATTTTCCATGTGCATCCAACAGAATGTCCCTTATTCTGTGTTGGACAAATTAGAGCCTCCTCAACTATATCAATTGACCTCACTCAGAGATTCCATTGAGGAAGAAAGTCTGTTGGATGCACATGGCAAATGAGGATAGATCATGGTAAGATTAGAGTCAGAGGTTGAAGTGACCATTTTCTTGATGAAAGCTATCAAATGATTGTAGATTATGGAAGCCAGATCAACGGGATGGTTTTCCATAATACAATACATCAAAATAGATCTTGTCGCAGTCACTTTGGAGACACTGGAAGTGGGGAGGATATTGTGGCAGAGGAAATAATGCCAGAACATAGCAGCTTCCCTTAAATTACAACGATTGAGGCCATCCAGAAATTCTTTACCTTTTGACAAGCGCTGATTGATAAGGTGGATTGGAACAGAAGCGTCAGGTGCTATCGATGTATGGGAAGAAGGAAAAAGGGAAGCCGAGAATTGAAGGGCTGGTGAAGGTGATAGCCGGTGGTTTACATTTTTGCAGAAATGATAACTGAGATGATGAGAAGAAACGAGCAATGGTTGTTGATTGCACTTGATTATTTTATGTTTCTAACCACTAATTTTGGGAAATTAACACTTGTCCTAAGCTAATACATGGCAATTTAAGCACTTTTACATTTAGAGTTCCAATGCATTGAGTTAATTGTATTTTGGTGCTAAATTGAGCATTTTAAGGTTTAAGCTCATGCATTTCTTATTTATGGGCTTGAGATATTACATTTGTGTTTGAATTTGTCATTGTAGGGAGTTTTTGAAGGGATAGGGCATGAATTTTAGAAATTACAGTTTAGTGCCCGAATTTCAGAAATTACAGTTTGGTACTGTGGCACTGCATATCCCAATTGGCAAGGACAAATTGGGTAATTTGGGAGATTCAAGGAGGGCAAAGATGGAATAAAAATTGTTGGGTTCATTTCTATATTTTTTTAATAGAGATTAAATGAGTAAGGGTCCCGTTTGGAAGCTTATTTGGGTATCTAGCAAAAACCCTTAGATTTTGGGCTTAATTTCCTTAAACCAAACAGCCCCTAAGCTCATTTTCATCCCTAAATCAGACCTGAATCACGAACACAGGAGGGTAGCCACCATTGACACCACACGAAGCTTCAAATCATCACCACCTCCATCGTCATTCACCACCCTTCTCCACCGTCGACCACCCATCTTCGACCGTCGGCCTTCCACTTCTCCCATCTCCATCAAGGCCGACAGGTTTCATTCCCCAACCACCATCCGCCATCGTCATCACCATTCATCATCGGCTTCGCCACTCTCGTCGCCTCTGCCATTTTCATTCCATCCCACCATTGCCTCATTCATCTCCAACTACCATTCTATCTTCAATTTAACTCCAAATTCGACCCATTACCTTTTTCCTCCATGGTTCCAACGTGCTGCAAGCTTGCTGAAGCTGTATGTGACGGGATGAGGGGCTGATTAGCGTGTTCTTGGTGGTGACTTGCAATGGGAGCTTCAATGCTTAACTAGGGGAGTTCTTTAGCTTATTTTCATGTCTAATTTCACATACATGTTCAGATTCTTATGCTTTTGTATGTATGTGTGTTGATTAGAAAATGATGCTATAATTTCTATGCTTATAGGTAGATTTCTATTGGGTCTTACTCGTAATTAAGCGATTGCTTTTACTTGTATGAACCTTAGTGTTTGTATCTTGGCATTATTCAATTGATGCGGTAGAATTGCTTATCTCCTTTGGATTGCTAGCTTGGATTAGTACATTTGTTTATCACATTTAGCACTAGACACTAGATCCATTCTTGAAGGGTCAAATTACACCTTCAAGAAGAGACTCATTGTTTCTTTGTCAATGACTCTCACTACCAAGCGATTCTTAACAATTTCCTAGTTGTCTAACTGTGCAAGCGATGCGTCGAATCAATTAGTAACGAGGTTAATTGGACTTAGGCAATTGCCTTTGGTTTTTAACATTTGGTCTTGGATTTTGAGCTCCCAATTCATTTGAGAAGCTGTGAAGATTGCAAAGTTTTCACCAAGAACACATTCTATTAAAGAGTTTTTTTTCAAACCACTTTTCTTTACTTTCCTAAATCTAAAATGCCAAAAACAAGTCTCTTTACATTTCTATGATTGAAAAAGAAAAAAAAATACATTTCTCAATGATCAAACTCCCAGTTTATTTGCTTTTCAATGCATTTAGGTTAGTCTAGGCATCAAAATAAGTTGACTCCTTTGAGAGACGACCCGAGGTTGAGCCACTTTGCTCAAGCCTTTGTTTCATATATTTTCTTGCATTTGACCCCGAGGCGCACCATTCCGACAAAGGTCAAATCAGTTGTTAAGCTTATTTATTGAAAATCCAGGTGGCAACTTTTTATTGTGGGAACTAGAGAACCAATATATAAATTAATGGATGTAAGTTTTCTCCGGAACCTAAAACACCCTGTACCTAAAATTATTTTGGTGTGGCTTTACCATAAAGTAATTTTCTTTATAACAACGAGCACTTTAGAATGTGTTAAGATTTTGAAAATGAATATTATTATGAGCAACTTGCCATAGTTTTTACTATGAGGTGGCTAGATAGCCACTATATGTATATTTTGATTATTGTGGAATGTGGATGAATTCTGGTTGTTACATATGCATTGGTTCCACCTCGCACCATGACATGATGAGACCCCAGTTGGCTTATAAGTTAGTTCTACTTGCGTTTTCTGATTGTATAAAGGGAATTGGCCTGTTGGCTTTGTATTCATCTTCTAAATCTTGACAAGAGATAAGGCATGGTTCCACATGTATATCCGTGGGGAGATAGCCCTCGAGTCTTTGTGTGAAAATAATTTTTTTAAGAAAACCTTGTTGATTTTGATTGGTTGTTGATAATTGCGATATGACATGGTTTCATTAATGTGTAGAATCTTGAATTGCTTCTGCTCTTTTGATAACTATTTTGGGATAACCATATTGAGTCTATGATTATTCCGGCATGTGACTAGAGGCCGATTTGATATTGAATTTCTGTTTTCACATGCATGTGATTGTTGATAATTTCTTGGCTAGATGTGCATGCATGGATGTATTCATTGTAGTTATGGGCTAGTATGATGAGAAACCTAGGATTGTAGACCTAAGGCCCTAACATGGTTAACCTCTGTTTAAGATGCACTACAAAAAAACATGTAATTACCGATAGAATAAATTTTTGTCGTTAATTTCCGACCCATTTCCTATGGTAATTCTGTAGGAAAATTTTTTGACGGAAATTCTGTTACAAAAATTCTCCGACGGAATTATCGACAGAAAAATTTCCGTTACTAATTACTAATTAAATAATATGTTATCTATTAAATATTAGTATGAAAAATGAAAAATACTTATAATTTAATAATATATATAATGAAATAATAATTAAAAAAAAATCATATAATAAAAGTAATTCACAAAAATAATCTTATTATAAATATAAAATATAAAATTGAAACACTAAATATAATGTAAAGTATATGAATGTAAAATTTTATTTATATAAAAATAATATAATTATTACACTTGATAATTAACAAATATTTCATAATATATTAAGTTAAATATAATAAATAATAACGGGAGGCTTCTCGAGAGAGAAGATCTTACTTCTCTCTAGAACTCTCTGGAGAAATCGTCTCAGGTGAGACTGTAGCGGTGGTGGATTGTTGGATAACCATGCAGGAGTTGGAGGAAAATTTAATGGGGAAAAACAGGGAGGGTTGTCTGCTTTAAAAAAAATTTAAAAAAATTACCCACAGATTTTCCACAGAAATTCCGTGGGTAATTAGCCACAAAATTTTTGTTGGAAATTTCGTCAATAAATTAATTAACAACGGTAAAATTAGCCACGAAATGAATTTGTGGCTAATCTGTGGAAATCTGTCAGAAAATTGAATCACCGATTGGATTTCTATCAAAAAATTCTGTCGGTAATTCCGTGTTTTTTGTAATGATGAACTGTTTTAATTACTTATGTTAGGTAGATTGTTTTCTAACATAGTTGAAGTATACTTAATGAAATTTTGTAACCACGTTAGGGAGAATCTTCTCTAACATGATTTATGTTGTGAAATGATTAGAAATTTTTTAATATCCATTATATGGATATAGTATGATTAGAAAGTCTCTTTTCTATCATGGATAGACTCTTTAACATTACCAAACCTTTTTTATAAATATGATAGCATTTGAATCGCTTATTTGGTAAATTATTTTTCTATAATAGTTAGGACAATTATTATAATTTGGAAAGTATCATTATGACAACTTATGTTTATTATGATTAATTGTGGTTTTTAGAAGGATTTTACATTTAACCGCTACAAATAACACGCCAAATTCCTGCCGACATGGCTCTACCTTTGTGGCGATCTTTTTGAGCTAATTGCAACACAGGGACCACCACTAAATTTGGCGCCAAGATGTTGGATTAGCAGTGGTCAAACCCACTCGACCGCTACAAATTTCTGCTACAAATACTATTTTGGGTCAAAATAGTCATGAATTTGTGGTAGCTGGCAAAACAACAACAAATGTTAGGCTTAGCTTGGTGGCGGTTTACAATCACTGCTACAAATGAGCCGCTACAAAAACACGTCTTTATGGTGGTGTCATTCTGAATTATCATCGTCTTCACACACGCAAAAGATAGTGGAGGCGCACATAAAAAACAACTGAATCCTCTTCTTCTTTTTCTTGACAAGAACCAAAACAGAGGAAGCTACCATAGTTCAAGACTCCTATTCTTCTCTTCTTGATCTTTTATCGTCTAAACTTCCCTTTTGGTTTTAAATTATTTACTATGATGTTGGTTCAAGCATGTGTGGGTAGTTTGTTTTTCAACCTATAGTAGTCATGAACTTGTTTGTGACTTAGATATTGTTCATACTCATTAGTTATACTTAATTTTAACTCAATTTATTTAATTTTATGATTATTGTTTATTGTTTAGTGATGGGTCACCATTGAGCGTGTTAGAGGATTTATGATTGAACTTGACAAAGATTATCTTTAATTGATCGTGAGATTAGGCAATGGAATCAAATTTGTTTGTAATTTGTATCTAAGATAGAAATATACCTAGAAACTCCACATAATCAAATTAACATGTACCCTATATAAATTGAATCTTGTTTAATTGTATGAGACATAACATAATTAATCGAATTAAGGATATGCATGGACCGACAAGCATTTATAGACACGAAGACTCTAGATTACCTGATTAAATTAAGACTCTAGATCATTCCTACTAAATCAATTATGATTTAGCTTAAATAGCTAACATAGAGTCTTAGTGTTTATAAATCTTTGTTAGTCCATTTATATCCTTACCTCGCTTAATTATGTAATGTCTCATACAATTAAACAAAATTCAACTTATATTGGAAACATCTAATTTGATTATGTGAAGCTTCTATGTATATGTCTATTCTAGGAGTAAATTAGATAAAAATCTAATTCAACACTACCCAATCTCATGATGAATTTAATATTCCCTTTGTCAAATTCAATCCTAAATCCTCTAACACTCAATGGTACCAATCACTAAACAATAAATATTAAGCACTATATTAATTAAACTGAGTTAAAATTAAGTATAACTAACAAGTAAGAATAATATCCAATGACAAAATGGTTCATAGCTCCAGGTTGAAAAACAAACTAACCACACATGGCTTGAATCAATACAAGAGTAAATATTTCAAAAACCAGATTCAAAAGTATAAGAAAAGTTGAAAGAACAAGAACATAAATCTTGAATTGTGGTTGTATCTAGCCGGTAATGTGGGTCAGAATTTGCGGGCTGCCCATAACCCATTAGAAAAGATGGGTTGTGTTAAGAAAAATGGAGCTCACAGTAAAACAGTTTTGTTTTGTTTTTTTTGCCCGACGAATCCGCAAAAAAGAAAAAGAAGATCCAGTTGTGATTACCGTGCCCTTCTGATCTCTTTTCCGTGGATGAAGATGATGTCGATTCATACTGAGTGCCGTGGCTTCCTCCTTTTTTGTTTCACGAACACCTCCCCTTCAATTCCCCAAACGATGTCTTATTTGTGTGCCTCCACCGCGTTTGAACCGATCAAGATTAATAATCCAGATGCCGTGTGTATGTGGTTCTTTAAAAAAGAAAAAGAAAATATAATCTGACAAATAATAATCATAATCACACAGACTGGATGATTGTTCAACGAGCAAAGTTCAGGCGTGGTGCTAACCGAGATTTTGGGGGAGAAAAGTCCAAAAAGAGTAACCGTCCTAATCAGGTGCCTAATTCAATGGGTTCTCGTTTTGCCACGTTGGGAGAAGAAAATGATGAGTCAGAGAAGGGCTTTAAAGGGGTTCATATTTCTCGGGATCCTATGCATGATATTTCCAACATTGATCAATCTCCAAGTGCTACTATTGTTGCTCTAGGAAAGAAGAACGTGCCTAGGCATAAGGAACTTATGGTTATGGAAAGGAAGAAAGAACAAATCCAGTGTCATGATAATGGGCCTAACCCGATGGTAGAATATTTAAGAAAAAAGGAGGAATTGGGACTTTCTTTGGATGGACCTTTATTACAAGGTAAGGATATTTTGGTGGAGCCCTCAACATCAGGTACAAGGCAGATTCTTAGGAGGAATGAGATGATAGTGGCAGAGAAACCCAACATCTCGTCAGTGATGATGTCTAAGAAAGCCTTATCCTTGTCAATTGATCCTGGAGAACAACATTTAAATTGGGTTACAATTCATGATAACCCAATTTCTTTACAGCATGAACATACTATGGAAGAGTTGGAGTTGGGGTCCGTCCCTTCGAAAATGCAGCTCTAATCATGTTGTGCTTGTTCTTTGTTTTGACTTGTTTTATTATGGAGTGTTTGGTATGGAATTATAGGGGTGCGGGTAGCTGTGCTTTACCACGCATTCTTCTTGATTTTAGACGTCAACATGGGTTTAAATTTCTAGCTTTATTAGAAACAAAACAGAGCAGTGCCAAGATTAATTTATTAGCGACAAGATTGCAACTTAGTAATACAGGGGTCGTTGAAGCTCAAGGATTTAAAGGAGGAATTTGGTGTTTTTGGGATCCCTCTGTTAATTTTGAGGTTCTCATGAAGAACTCGCAATTAATTCATGGTGTGTTGCATGATGGGAGCGGTATTGATTATTTTATTATTGTGGTGTATGGGAGTCCTCAAGTGCAGTTTCGCAGGAAGCTTTGGGAGTCTCTCTCACAGATTAGTGAAATTATTCATGGCCCATGGTGTATTTTGGGTGATTTTAATGCTGTCCTACATAATGATGAACGTGTGTCCAGATCTCCACACAGCTTGGGAGTTGATCACATGTTCAGAAAATGGGTCCTGGACTATGGGTTAATTGATGTGGGGTTTCATGGACCGAAATTTACATGGTCTAACAAAGTATGCTTCAGTAGATTGGATCGGGTCTTGGTGAATAATGCTTGGCAAGATATTTTTTCGGAGACTATGGTAATTCATCTTCCTAAATTTAAGTCTGACCCCCATCCTCTTTTGTTGAAACTGCATTCGCATGTGTCCCTAAGGAATAAGAAGAAGACTGATTTCAGGTTCTTTGCTCCTTGGGTAACTCATGAGAATTTTAAAGATTTTGTGAGTCAAGCATGGGTGTATCAGCAGGATTGGAATGCTACTGTAAGTGAGTTCACAGTTAAAGTGAAGCGTTGGAGTAGGGAGATTTTTGGCCACCTTGGGGTGAGGAAACAACGTTTGCAGGAAGAATTGACTTTTGTGGAAGCTAGTATCCAAGATAATCCATTTTGTCAGGATTTGCTGGATAAGAGGGAGAATGTTTGGAAACAGTTAGAAAGGATTTTGATACAGGAAGAATTGATGTGGCTACAAAAATCAAGATGTTACTGGTATTCATTTGGGGATTGTAACACACGTTATTTCCATGCTATGGCTAATAACAGAAGGAAGAGGAATAGGGTGGAGGCATTGAGACTTGAGAATGGTGAATGGTCTTATGATATAGGAATTATTAAGCTAGAAGGTACTGCTTATTTTCATAAGTTGTATACAGAGGAAGTGGGTGAATCTCCATCTATTATTTTTGATCTCTCTTATCCAGCTCTTGATGAGGATATTATTAGACATTTGGAACGACCATGTCAACCTGATGAAATTAAACGTGCTCTCTTTGATATGGGTCCGCTTAAAGCGCCAGGGCCTGATGGTTTGGATCCACTCTTTTTCCAGAGTCAATGGGATCTGGTGGGTCCATCTATTATTCATAAGGTGAGTCGTATTTTTGAGGAGCCAAAGGAGGTAAAGGAAATTAATCAGACATCTATAGTCGTTATTCCAAAAATTGATGCACCTGAGACTTTTCGTGATTTTCGGCCTATTAGTCTTTTTAATGTTATTTATAAAATCGTCATGAAAACTTTGACTAATAGATTGAAAAGGATTATGCCTATTATCATTTCCCCAAATCAAAGTAGTTTTGTACCTGGTAGACAAGGATCTGACAATATTATTGTTGCTCAAGAGATTGTCCATTCTATGAGTAACAAACGTTGTAGGAAATCTTTTATGGCCCTAAAGATTGATTTGGAAAATGCTTATGATCGTTTGAGATGGGATTTTTTGCTACAATGTTTGGTGGAGCTCAACTTACCTAAATGGATGATTGATGTTATAAAGGAATGTGTGTCTTCCCCTTCTATGCAATTGGTGTGGAATGGGGAGAAGGCAAATTCCTTTAATTCTTCAAGGGGTCTACGTCAAGGGGATCCTCTTTCTCCTTATTTGTTTGTTATAGCTTTGGAGAAACTATCTCATATGATTCAAGGGGAAGTAGAAAATAGTTCTTGGGTTCCATTTTGTTTAAAGAAGAATGGAACGAAGATTTCACATCTTTTCTTTGCAGATGATCTCTTTTTGTTTATGGAAGCAAGTGCTGATCAGGCGGGGCTTCTAAAAGCCTGCTTAGATGAATTTTGTGCAGTTTCAGGGCAAAGGGTAAATGCATCTAAGTCACGAGTATATTTTTCATCAAATGTTCATCATTCTCGTAAGCATGAGATCAGCAGCTTCTTGGGCTTTTCCCTTTCTGCTGACTTGGGGAGATACCTGGGGGTTCCCATTCACCATAAAAAGGCTACCAAGGTAACGTACCAAGAAGTTATGGATCGAGTGGATAGAAAATTGTCTAATTGGAAGGCTGCAAATCTGTCTCTTGCGGCCAGGCACACTCTAATATCTTCAGTAGTGTTGGCTACACCTTCTTACCTTATGCAAACAAATCCTCTACCAGTGTCGCTTTGTTTGGATTTGGATAAACGGTGTAGAGCTTTTTTATGGGGTAGCAACTCTCAGATTCATAAGCCCCACCTTGTGGCTTGGAAGGATGTCACGTTGAGTAAAGATGAAGGAGGGCTTGGTATTCGTATGGCTCGAGCTCAAAATGAGTCTTACATGATGAAGCTAGGCTGGGCTATGATCCATAGAAGAGATGCTTTATGGGTAAAATTGATGCGTGAGAAATATAAGTGTGGTGATGATATGATCCCGAAAATAAAGCTTTCAAGAAGTGGTTCAGAAGTATGGAAAGGTATAAAAGGGAACTGGACGAAAGTTCAACAGGGTTTAGCATGGAAAATTGGGGATGGGTCAACGGCTCTATTTTGGCATGACAGATGGATTCCTGGATTTAAACCACTAAAGTCATATGCCATTGATGTTATTCCTGAGGAGATTTTGCGTCTCAAGGTGTGTGATTTATATGTAGGTCCAGGAGAATGGAAATGGGAGGTGCTCACCAATTTATTACCTCAGGAAGCCCTGTCGGCATTGCGTAATCAGTTTATTGATATTCAGGGCTTATGTAAAGATTTCCCATTTTGGCGCTGGTCACCAACGGGAATCTTTTCTCTTAAGTCAGCGTATGAGAATATCTCTCCTCATGGAAGCCGTTCTAATGCTGGTTTATGGAGAAAAATCTGGAAACTGAAGACACCACAATGGTGCCGATCTTTTTTGTGGCTTGCAGTAAGGGAGCGCCTGTTAACAAATGCAACTTGTTTCTCCCGAGGGTTTCTAATCAGATTTGTGTCCATTATGTGAGCAGGTTCGTGAAACAAAGTTACATGCATTATGTCTTTGTCCTCGAGTCAAAGAAAAATGGCTCACAATCTTACCAGCAACCCTTCGACGTCGTTTCTTTTTATTCTTAGACTTAAGAAGTTGGATGGGTGAAGATCAATATCGATGGAGCTAGGAGTGATGTATCAGGGGCTGCAGCGTGTGGTGGTGTATTCAGGGATGAACTTGGTCGTTTCTTACATGGCTTCATGGTTCATTTAGGACCTAATTCAAGTGACGTTGCCGAAATGTGGGGGCTTGTTTGGGCTTTGAAGATATCATGGGATATGGATCTCAGGTGGGTGGAAATTGAGCGTGACTGTGCAGCAGTTGTGGAGGCTATTAATGGTGATGACCTAGATGGTGTGCAATTATCGGGCTTATTGGAGGAAGCACGAAACCTTCTCAATCAGGATTGGGTGGTGGTGGTTGATCAATGCAATAGAGAAGCAAATTTGATTGCAGATATGGTTGCAAAAGAGGCGCTAGGATTACCCAGGGGTTTGGAACGTTTTTCGGACCCTTTAGTTTCTATTATTGCTTTGTTGGAACATGATGTAAAGGGATCTGAGTACTCCTTGTTGAGTACTGACACGTCTGTGTAGTTTGTTTAATTTCTTGTACTTTGTTTGTATAAAAAAAATATAATAAACTAAAACTTATTTTTTTCCGATCCTTTTCAAATATTCTCAATTGTTTTTGGATTTATCCACTGGTATCCGGAATGTTGTTATTTTTTAATCTAAATTTAACTATCCTATATTAATTAAATATATGATATCTAAAATAAAATTCCCAAATAATGTATCAATTTCATATCATATAAACTCTCAAGAAATTAAAGGCACCTAAATTTTGAATTGATAACTCTCTAAATATAACAATATCTAAAAATCTATTAAATATGGACATGGGAGAGTGCTCAATCGTCAATTCCTTCATTTTTTTTATTTTTAAACAGTAGCGTCTTTTTGGAAACGTACATTTCGACATTTGAAATTGGTCCAGGCGTCCAGCCACCGGGTATGGTATTATGCATATTTAACACCATGATTTGTCTTGTACAAATTTCAAAGTTTTTTTTTTGGAATTATTTTTCATTATTTCTCTTGGCTGTGACTTTAGTATGATTTTCCCAAGATTCTTTCATATAAATATAATGGAAGTTAGTCATTACTAATTTACTCAGTTACTACAAAAAACAAGTAATTTCTGACGGAATTTATCGACAGAATCAATTCCGTCGGTAATTTCCGGCGGAATTTCCATAGGTAATTTATAAAAAAATATTAAAAAATTAATTATTTAATAAAAAATTACCTATGGAATTCTGTCGGTAATTTATTTATTATTTTTTAATAAATTACCAACTAAATTCAGACGGTAATTTATAAAAAATATTAAAAAATTAATTATTTAATAAAAAATTACCGATGGAATTCCGTCGGTAATTTATTTATTATTTTATATATATAATAGTTAATAAATATATTTTATCAATATTAATTCGTACATATATATTTATTACAATTTAATTTTGAATTTTTTATTAAGTAATATGTTATTTATTACAAATTTAATTTAATTTTTTTAATAATATATAATAAAATAATAATTATTAATATGTAAATTATATATTAATAATTAAATATATTTCATAATGTATTAATTTAAATATAATGTAAAATATATATAAATATAATTGTTTGCAAATAATATCACAAGGTCTTCAACTAGTTAAGGCATGAGCACACGCACATGAGGTCACGGGTCCGAATCGCAGCAACGCCATATTGCAGACAATTTGTGAGAGCGACACGTGGCGGCGTGCGGCAGCAACACGTGGCAGACTATGAGATGGGACACGTGGCATAAATTAAAAAAAGTTTTTAAAAAATTACCGACGGAATTCCGCCTGTAATTTCCGTCGGGAATTTACCGACGGAATTCCGTCGCTAATTTAATTAGCAACGGAGAAATTACCGACGGAAAAATTTCCGTCGGAAAAAAAATTACCGACGGTCCGTCGGTAATTCCGTGTTTTTTTGTAGTGTTTAGAGATTCAATATCAAATCTCAATCAACGTATCGACGACCCATTTTATAAATTTAGTGTTCCTCTTGTATCAATTTTTATTTTATGATGATGTGATTAAATTATATTAAATTAAATTAATGATGATTTAAATTGACATTTAGATTAATGAAAACAAATGAAATAGAAAATTACAAATAAAATCATTATAAAAAAATCACATTATAGATAAAAAAATAAGTATACGATAACAACAATTGTTTAAAATTAAGACGCTTAATTGTTATGAATTTAGAAGACCACTTGTAATATATGAAAAACGAATTCTATAAATATGAGCAAATATCATAAGAGGAAAGTACAGGAAATATTTATGATTTTCAATAGGAATATAGGGGATGAATAAAACAAATAACTATAATAATTCTTTTATTTTCTTTTTTTGATACATGAAAGGAAACCCAAGTCTAAACTAACATTCAACCAGGTGCCAAAAGACAAGCACCTAGCAGCCGATCCAGCCTCCCAAAGGGTGTATGAAACTACAAATCTCCTAGCATAGCCTATAGGGCATGCTTAGCAATGTAATCCGCACAGTTATTTGCTCCTCTGGGAATTTGCTCCACATTTATTTCGCATTCCCTTCCAATAAGCAATTTAATTTCATATAATAATTCTGGAAGAGAGAAATTGAAAAAATAAAATCAATTCTATGATTTAATTGGCCACTAAGCTAGTTGCGTGAAAGAATATTAATTAATCAAAAAATTCTATGTATACTATGTGCAAACATTTAATCATATAACTTGATGACGCCCTTGCATTTCGTGAAGAAACAAAAAGATGAGCAATTTAGAATGAAGATGAATAACTTGAGGCTATTAAGTCATGTAAATGAAATACAAAAGCACTATCATAAATATCTTGTTGACCAAATCTAAATCCTACACAAGCTTCCTTATTTTTTGGATAAACTAAAAGTAGGGAGGGAACGATAAATATAGCAACAAATACTAACACCAACAGCCACAGCTCTTTCTCATTGGCTAAGTGAAAAAACACACCTCTCCTTACTCGTTGCCATCAATTTAACTATTTTTATTTTCTTAATACTTTAAATGCTATATTCATTTTTTTACCATTTCAGATTCCCACAATACCGTGTTCAATTAATCATTATGCTTGTTCACGATCTGTGTCATGATCTGTGTCATTGAGGCCATGAATTTCTCGTTTATTAAAATAAATTAGCACTCGTCAACATTTCGATTAGGTTAAAGCCATTTCAATTCATTTATGTCAAGAATTATACCTTTTCGGTTTACTTTGAACAATAGGATTGCATTGAAAGAGGATAATACATTTCCAGCAATTTGGCCTGAGGTTTGAGGTATCTGCTTCAACTCCTTCAATTTTTCTTTTTATTCGCTCAACATTTCCCCCGAAAGATTTTTGGTTTCTCATGACACTCCATCTTCTTTAAGATCCTTCCCTTGATCTACCACGGCATATTTCCTCATAACAACATCCTCTATCATTTGTGTAATTCTTTAAATTATTATATCCGTCTAATATATTTTCAATAACTTTTCTAAATATTCAAATCATCGGTTCACCAACATGATAAACAAGAATGTTATTACAGTTTTTCCTACACAAGTTTGCTCGCGTATTTCCTACTTGAGCTTTAATCCTTTAAAGTTCCTTTTGGCCAAAATTTATGGTTCTCCGATAGTATAATGTTTTTGGAAAAGTTTAGACAAGTAAAAGGAAAACGCATGGAAGAAAACGTTGAAAACACAAAATGTTACCTTCTTCCACTACAGTCTTTTCCTATCCAATATAGGTAGCATTTTTGTAAGGAATAGGGACTACAAGTAATAATTGTTCCCCATTGCCCATTGTATAATGTCACAAGTACTCATTAGTTAAAGTTTATATTTTCTTCCTATGCTTAATTTTCTTTATTTGAAGCTTTATTGATGAATACATTTGCTCTTGTATAGATCTCGGAAAAGAAACAAAATGGTAAAGGAATACAATGGATCACCAAAGCATTATAATCAACTCGAATTGAAGAGAAAGCGCCTCACATTGATCTTAGGGGTCAGTGGATTATGTATTTTGTTTTATATTGTTGGCGCAAGACAAAGTACTATTACACCTATTGAACAATCTTCCGAATCCTACTCATCAAAAGTGGATTGTGATGTTGGGTCATCACTCCAATTATCAGGCACTTCTTCTACTTCATCATCTTCATCACCATCCACTCTTTTGGACTTTGAAGCACATCATCAAATTGAGATTAACAATTCAAGTGTTGGTGTCCAGAATATTCCACCATGTGACATGTCATATAGTGAATATACTCCATGCCAAGATCGAGATAGAGGTAGGAGATTTGATAGGGAAATGTTGAAGTACAGGGAAAGACATTGCCCAACAAAAGAAGAACTGATTTTTTGTCTTATACCTGCTCCACCAAATTATAAGACACCGTTCAGGTGGCCTCAGAGTAGAGACTATGCTTGGTATGATAATATTCCTCATAAAGAACTCAGTGTAGAAAAGGCTATTCAGAATTGGATTCGTGTTGAGGGTAACCGATTTAGATTCCCTGGAGGAGGGACGGGGTTTCCCAATGGAGCTGATGCTTATATTGATGGCATGAACGAACTCATTCCTCTTACCAGTGGCAATATCAGAACTGCAATTGACACTGGATGTGGTGTAAGTTAATGCATTTATAATCAAGCAATGTTTATTTATTTTTAAATTTTGGCATCTCTCTCATAAAGAACTCATTCCTCTTACCAGTGGCAATGTTTATTTAATATTCCTCATAAAGAACTCAGTGTAGAAAAGGCATATTTATTGACACTGCGATTGACACTAAATATTTGATATTTGAATGAGATTTATTGGACCAAGTATCATTAATTTGCATATAAAAGTGATAAATCTAAATTGAAGTTTTAGAAAATTAAATCTCATGTTAGTAGCCCCTTTTTGTTGGTGATTTCTAATAATATGCCTATACTTTTTAGAATTAATTTAAATGATTCCAATAGAAGATGAGCCTTGTAGCGCTGCCATGCATGTGATCAAGAGGTCTCAGATTTAAATATTGGAAATAACCTCCCAGAGATAAGGTTGTATACATTTATCTTTCCCTGTACCTCACCAGGTGAGAGTCTTGTGCACTAGGCCTTCATTTAAAATGATTCCAAGTTGAGGTTGAGTAATGTGCTTGTTATTTGCCCAGGTTTATTTATCCTTTGGTACCCCTCTCCCTAGCAATATATCTCTAATATTCTATTTGAAAGAAGTTTATTGGGACAATCATTATAATTATTTAGTATGGAAAAGAAATAAAATATAAGCTGAAGCTTTAGAAAAGCTCATGTCAAAAGCCCCACTATATTTACTTTTTACTTTCATTAAAATGATTGCTAGCAGGCTAATGTTTGAGTAATTTGCTTGCCAAGCTATAATCGTTATGGAACTAATAATGAAAAACTCATGGTTTTAAAGGTAGCAAGTTGGGGTGCATATTTATGGAAAAGGGACATAATTGCAATGTCTTTCGCACCAAGAGATACACATGAAGCTCAAGTCCAATTTGCTTTAGAAAGGGGTGTTCCTGCTATGATTGGCATTATGGGTTCACAACGGTTACCATACCCAGCGAGAGCGTTTGATATGGCCCACTGTTCTCGTTGCTTGATACCCTGGAGCAACAATGGTACATATTCCAGCTGCATATCTTTGGATGCTATTTGTCTCTTGAAGAATATTAATATTGTATTTTGTCCAAATAGTTTTGAAGCGGTTTTATAAATTTGTCCCTGAACTTTAACCCAACTCTTATAGTTTTGATTATGATTCGTTTGTAAGTCAATCTTTAAACTTTAACCTGATGTGATTTTTTTTTTTTTTGACCAGAACCTGATGTAATTCAATCTTTGAAGTTTAACCACATAAAATATTAGTCTCTATGTTTCAGAAAATAAGATTATATTTTTGACAAAATTAGGGAGTTTCAAGTGGTTAAAACTATGGGGATTAAATTATAGTGGGGTAAAAGTTTAATGACTGAGTTTCCATTAAGTGAAGACTATAGATATTGATTTGCAGTAAGTCAAAGTTAAAGAGTTTAGTCACACAACTGAGTCAACACTATAGTTGTTATCATCGGCAAAACATTAAATTCAAGTATTATAATTGTACAGTCATAATTCATATAATTGATTTTATATGCAGATGGTTTGTATTTAACTGAAGTGGATAGAGTTCTAAGGCCAGGTGGTTATTGGATTCTCTCTGGCCCACCTATTAATTGGAAGAAACATTGGAAAGGGTGGGAAAGGACTCAAGATGATCTAAAGCAAGAGCAAGACGCTTTAGAGAACACAGCCAAACGTCTTTGCTGGAAGAAAGTTACTGAGAAAAATGACCTAGCTATTTGGCAAAAGCCTCTCAACCATATTGAATGTGTTCAAAATAGAAAGGTTTATAAAACCCCACACATATGCAAGTCAGACAATCCCGACATGGCTTGGTATGTATAATACTCATCATGTACCATTTCTGCAATATATAGTTCATTATACTTAAATTAAAATTAGTGATATATTGATATTTTATGGATATAAAATAGAGTTGTTTTGAAATTTGTTTATGATTTTAAAAGAAAAAATACTTTAAAATTGTGCAATGTTGACAAAGAAGTTTTTCGCCTTGAATGTTTGACACGGTTAAGTTATGAATGGTGCAAAAATAGACAGAATCTTTTTTTTAAAAAAGGTACAATTTCAGTAATTCTTCTAAATTGACGCAAATGTAGTATGTTATAAAGCTGGAAAGAGAACGAGTGGGTGTCACATTAAAGAAGAGATGGACATTAATTTGGGCCAATTTGACCAAATTGTTAAAATTGCTCGATTTCTTAAAAATTGGTTTTATACTTTTGCACCAATCAAAACCTAACTGTGTCAAAATCTTTATTGTAAAAAATTTTATTATTAAATTTGCACCTTAATATTATCTTTTAAAAAACTAAGAAAATTAAAAAAAAATACCATTTATACCCATAAGATAATAAAATGTCACTTCTTATGTGGAATCTAATGATTAAAATAACCAGAAAAACATTTTTGGAAATTGCAACATGGCATTAGAGAGTATTAGAGAGAAACATGTTGGTTGCTCCTAGCCATGTGTTTGTGTGTGATCGATATCTTGTTCATATACTCTATACCCTATTTACTTGCTTTAATTACTTTGGATATAGGTATAGAGATATTGAAAATTGCATTACGCCACTGCCAGAAGTTAGCAACTCTGATGAAGTTGCTGGTGGGGCCCTAGAGAAATGGCCTGAGAGAGCATTTTCAGTCCCTCCTCGAATTAGTTCTAATTCCCTTCCAGGCATTACTGAAGAGAAATTTCGTGAGGATAATGAAGAATGGAAGAACAGGATAGCCCATTACAAGCGAATCATTTCACTTTCCCAAGGAAAATACAGAAACATAATGGACATGAATGCTTATCTTGGTGGATTTGCAGCAGCCTTGGCGAAATTTCCAGTATGGGTTATGAATGTTGTGCCATCTAATTCAAATCTAGACACTCTTGGAGCAATTTATGAACGAGGTTTTATAGGGACATACCATGATTGGTGTGAAGCTTTCTCAACCTATCCAAGAACCTATGATCTCATCCATGCTGGTGGTGTATTTAGCATATATCAAGATAGGTAATGATCATACGACACAACATCTAAGCTTTTTCAATTTTTTTGGAAAAACTGGTTAAAAACACATATTTGATAATTTTATTGCCTAGAATGACTTCAACTTGAAGGGATGCAATCATCTTTAGTGGATGCAACTCTTACTCTTTGTACAACATATATCTTAAACTATGTGTGAATGACTTCTGCTTCGAATGTTTTTACACATGAATAAAGATATGTTATACACAGCTAAATAAGAGTTTCATCAGTTGTCAAAGATGAATAGCAACATGTCATTTTGACCACTAAAATTTTCAAACTTTGTGCTTTTTACTAGTAAGGTAGCATCAAGCATTCTCATATTATTTTCTAATAGCACCCATCATCCTTATTTTTATTATGGTACATCCAACACCTTGATGTTATTTTTTGTTGCATCTATTAGCCCATGATGCTGCTTTTAAGTTACACCCAATACTTTAATCTTATTTAAAAATTTACGGTGCTGAATACACTTTAAATAAGATTAGGGTACTTAAAACACCGAAAAAAGAGGTTGGTGATGGATGCACCATGAAAAAGATTAGAATGTTAGATGCAAATGTAAAATAATGTTATGGCATTTGATGCTACTTTACCTTTTGTTCTTTTCTTTTTCTTTTCTTCTTTACTCCTAAGTAGATTATTTCAAACTTATGACTTTACTATTTTGTGTAATGAAGGTGCGACATTACTCTGTTACTATTAGAAATGGACAGAATTTTGAGGCCTGAAGGTACGGTTATATTTAGGGATACGGTAGAGGTTCTTCTGAAGATCAAAGCTATTACTGACGGAATGAGATGGAAAAGCCATATTATGGATCATGAAAATGGGCCTTTTAACCCTGAAAAAATCCTACTTGCACACAAAAATTACTGGACTGGTGATGAAAAGGAGAAACAAACCTAGGATAGAGATTTTGTGTGTGTCTAACTATGCTTTTTCTACCCCATCTTGTAAACCTTTTCCCATTATTGTTGCTTTTTTAAAAAATTGTGTGTGTGTGTGTGACCATCTTTCCACTTATAGAAGGGGAAAATATGTATTAGAAACAATGACTTTCAAAGAAGTACATAATTTTTAATTTATATCTAGTAGTACATAGTAATTATATTGCTTCAAGGATAAAATTATTGATTGTTTTGAGTTTTGACACTAACGAGCGTAGCTAATTCGTAAAATAGCACATGATAATGATTACTTAAAATAATGATTATCAGAATGTATTACATAAGATTTTTTACCTTCATACGTCATAATATTTAAAAGCATAGAATATATGATAAATTCATAGAAGATGAATTTGTATAAGGGTTACTGGCCCAAAAAAAAAAAAAAGAAATTGTATAAGGGTAGATGATATTTAAGATCGAATTAATCACATTTAAGAATAAACAAATTTCAAAACCCGAAAAGGCCCAAGGTCTTAAGTAAATAGTGAATCTACTATAATATGCCCTCTAAAGTAGTTCTAATAAATTGAAGAATCTCAAATTTAAATTATTGGTTATAAAGTTGCAAATCAGGACAAAAAAACTAAAAATCATATTGAATCTCTCTTGCAAATTAATGGCTAAAAAGTTCCAAGTCAAGGAACATTATATTAAACTATTAGAAGTTATAAAAACTATTGTTTTGTTTTCTTAAATCATTAAAAGGGTATCCAAATGATTTCTGTCCTAACAGTCCCGTCCTGAAGTTGGCAACACGAATTTCTTGTCCGAAAAATTTTGGGGCTGAAAATCCCAAGACCGAAACCTGAAAAGTTTTCGGGATCAGGACGGGATCTAGACAAGCTTTCTAGATTCCCAGTCCCGGTCCTGGCCCTATAATTTTTTGGGACAATTGCACTCAGGTCTCAAGTAAGAGATTTAATATCAGACATGTCTATTGACAACTTTTTTACTTGCTTACCAAGGTTATTTCAGTTGTCAATAGTTGTCATTAACAATTCTTTAGAATCTCTTTGAAATTAAATCTCTTACTTGAGAACTGAGTACAATTGTCCCTAATTATATATATAAAAAAAAAAGTGAGGCCCAAATTGGCATGTAACCAACCAACTCATAAGAAAATATACGCTAGCCCAACCCAACCCAACCCCCTCCCTTTCCCTCTTCTCTCTTCCTTCACCACCATATTCCCATGTCCCCCACCGCTGTTTTAGGCCGCAATATAATCCTCTCCGACTAAAGCTTCCTCCTCCTTATTTTTACATGGCCAAGAAGCGAAAGACTGTTCCTTCTAAGCCTCGATGAGGCGGATTGAACCATGTATGCCTCCTTTTGTAATGCCGTCAATTTCCTCTTCACTTGTACACTCTGGCTATGCACCACCAAAAGCTTTTTGGTGAATGCCAAAGCCTTGTATGAATTCTCCTCCTGAGCCTTTCTTGCATTTCTTCCCTATTTCTTGTTTTAGTATTTATCAATTTCGATTTCTATGTATTCGTCCATGCTCTACGTTTTTATGGGAAGGTTAATTTTCGTCTAGTGTATAGGCCTTGATTTTGATGATATTCATTCATTTATATATTTGAGTTGCTAGTGGTGAATTGTTTCTAGCTCCTTTTATTATCATCTTCTTACTTCCTCCAGCTATTCTTCTGATATGTTTTTACACCGAACTCTTTTTTTTTTTGTAAGAAAAAAAAGGTCCTGGTCTCGGGACTGAACTTTGACACCCATAAGAACTTATAAATAGACGAAGCTGGATCTCATTTGCAAATGTGTTGTTAAAGTTGCATTGTGAATAAAGAAATATGAGTATCAAACCATAAGAAGTCATGGCATCTTTAACTTTGACAAAGATTAAGTAATGGAGAAATGCCCATGAAAAAATTACTCAAAATGCACCAAACATCATATACTTTTTGGAGCCACAAAAGCACCCATGAGTAAAAGAAGAACAAAAGTAACAAAACCGTTAATTTTGGTTACGTTTATAGTTAAAAAGAGCCTTTGTAATCTCACTCTCTTCACCTTTCTGTCATATCCCCGGCATACCTTGTGTAGCACCCGAAAATCCGCTCTCCCAAGGAAGGAGGAAAACATGGAGTCGTAACCAAAATTTTAAGAAAATAGAGATAATTTTGGAAAACCCTTTTTCTTTTAAAAAATATATAGAAATAACTGATCTTTAAAAACCAAAATAAGTTTCGGAAATCGATTGTTCGTGGATCCGTGCGTGTGTGTTGATGGATACGAGTTGATAGAAAAGTGCGGGCCCATGAATAGTGAAGGCTATGAATCAATGGAGAGTGCTGTGTGTGTGACGTGGTGAAGTAATGGCTAAAGACAAGAGATGAGATGACGCGAAGGACCAAAGAGAGAAGGATCAGTGCGAGAGGGAGGAGAATTTTTGTGTGAATGCGAGGAGAAGGTCTACATTTCCCAGCCAAAATCCATCTTCCACCTAGGGGCTATCTCCATCTTTTTTTTACAGGGCCTCCTCACATCTTCTAGAACCCTCACTTATCTCCTCATGACTCGGTTATGTTATCCATCTTTTATTTATTATCTCTTTTTCTTGTTTGACCAATCTTAAGATATACAATCATTCTTCCAAATTATTTATTTCATTCTTTATTTTTCAACCAGAAAATATCTTAACCATTTTTTTAAATCTTTATCTTTTATTATTATTTTTTAAATCCAACCTAAAATCTCTTAACTAACTTTCAAATCATATCCTAAAATATCTCCTAAATTATCTCTTTTGTAGTTTGACCAAGCTAAGATATATGATCATTTTTCCAAATTATTTATTTATTTCTTGTTCACCTAAAATATCTTAACCATTTTTAAATCTTTATCCTTTATTATATATCTTTAATATAACCTAAAATCATATCATATCTAAAATCATTCAGTTTTTTTCTTGTATAATTAATTACTTATTTATGATATTATTTTATTGGGCAGGATAAAATAGGGTGTTTACACCTTGCCTCCTTCGTCGGTTGATCAGAGTATAGCGTCCCAGTGCCACATTCGAAATCCACCTTAGATTCTATAAAATGGTCGGGAAGCTATGAAAAATTCAGAAAGAACAGTTTAAAATACTAATGCAGGCGATGGTGAGGGAGGGCCCAATGAGACACATTTTCCATTGCATGAGGCGTTCATCAAGTGAGAACTACCTTAGAGAAAGAAGACAAGCTAACGATATTTATTTTGGGGGTTGTTTGAGTGAAGTGTGAGATTGTGTGAGATTCGTAGGCTTCAAAAGAACGCCTTAATTGCGAGGAAGAAAACCAATTTGCAAACTACTAGTTTCTCCATTAAATAGCAGAGATATTTGTTTCTTTCTTCCATGAAATCCAACACTTTAAGTGGGCTTTTTGCGCTCATTGTTAAAGTTTATGGTTTCTCTTACTAAATAGTAGTACATTGGGTAAAAAAGTAAGAGTATTTTTCCACATTTACACTAAGCTTAATTTATGAAATTTAATGATATTTATCATTCATTTTTTAAATATACCTTTGTCTCGTCCAACTTTGAAATTAAATGACCTTAATTTGATAAAGCTAATGTTGAATAATTTCAGAACCTTTTAACTTTGAGCTATTAAACATTTTCCCATTTTTAACCTTTTATTCTGATGTAATTTTTTCAGTCAAAATTAAAATGACTTTCACGTCAAAAATATTTATTTTAAATCTTAACCGAATTCTTGGTGATCATGGCCAAAAAATAAACCAAAGTCTTGATGATATGACCCATGTGTGTGGAAAAGTTCAAGTAAAATACATTGTCTTCGTTTTCGGTGCCAGAACAAACAGGGGTGAGAATTCCAATTGGTTGGTTGCAAACAGAAGTATAGGCTCAATCCAGTCTATGTTGGACTGGAAGTTTAGGGCCTGTTTGTTTTGTTTTTTGTTTTTAAAAACAAGTTTAACAAGTTTTGGAAACAAGAAAATAAAAAAACATGTTTGGCTAGTAGTAGTTTCTTAAAACATGTTTTAAAAACAAAAAAACAACAAATCTATTTGGGTAATTGTTTTTGAAATTATTATTGAAAACAAAATAAAAATATAAAAATTTGTTTAAATAATCTTATAGTAATAACTAAGATAAAAATTCTATATCAAGTGATGGCATGACGAGGACTATTGGAAATGTCTTATATGACAGTGATATCAAGCTGTCCTCAATGATATTGTAGTTTCATTTGCCGTCAGTAATGTCACATCACGGCCATTGTCCATGGCATTGCGGTTTCCATCGTCATTTGTGACGTTGTAGGTTTTGTCGCTGTCTGTGCATTGCAGTTGCCATCGGTAACATTGTAATTTCCTTCATCGTCGGTTACATTGCATTTTCTGTCTCGTCCAATGCATTGTTGCTGTCATCAATGGCATTGTGGCTGCCGTCGATAATGTCATGACCGCCATCAATGATGTTGTAGTTTCCTTCGTCGGTGATGACATTGCGGTTTTTGTCGCTGTTGGTGAAGTCGCGACGACCATCGGTGACATTGCAATTTTCGTCGTTAGTGACGCTGCAGTTTTTGTCTTCATCAGTGATATTGTAGTTTTTGTTTCATCAATTATGTCACGACTGCCGTTGGTTACACTGCAAATTCTGTTGTCATCGGTGACGATGTGGTTTCTGTCGTCAACGGGGATGTCGCGACCGTCGTGGGTGACGTTGAGGTTTCTGTCGTTGTTGGTGACATCGCGAACGTCGTCAATGACGTTGCTGTTAGTGTTGTCATTGGTGATATCGTGACCACCGTCAGTTAATGTTGCAGTTTCCCCCATTGTCTGTAATGTCACAACCTTCTGGACGTAGCATGGGTTGCGGACCCAAACTTTCTTTAAAAAAATATTTTGATATTTGGAAAAAAAACAAACTAAAAAACATGTAAAAGTTGTTTTTGTTTTCTTGATTTTAAAAACAACTTTTTTTTTGGTTTTGGGAACAATTAATTGGAAACAAGTTTCCAAATAATTTTTTGTTTTTAAAAACAAAAAACAACTATTTTAAAATACATAATCAAACACCCACTTATTTACTTCTATCAATCTTACTTATAAATAGCATTCTCTCACATTCAATGTGTTCTCTATGTAAGCAAAAATTGTATTTTGTTTAAAATTTTAATATACATTTTTATTTTCAGCTTGACTAATTACATTTCTATATGTTTTACTATGTGTTTGGGCCCGCCATAGACAGGCTGGATTATTTGAATAAGACTAACTTTATTAACATTTATTGATGATTAAAATCAAAATACTTCCTTTTGTATAAAGGAAGAGAATCTGCCATAACTACTGATTGGCAGAATTAATTGAGAGACATTTATGAGGGTGCCATCTTCCTTTCTAGTATCCACCATGTGCATTATAAATATGAGGTGTCCTATCACTACCACCGAATTATCCTGTTGCGACGCAACAATAGCGGCGCTTAGAGTAAAAAGCGCCGCTATTGAGAAGCAAGGAGCCTATACCCGCGCTTACCAAGAAAAGCGCCGGAATAGAGGTAAGCCTATACCGGCGCTTGGTAACAAAAGCGCCGGTATAGGGTTTCAGTTCATCAATTATTTTATATTTTTTTATTTAAAAACCCTATACCGGCTCTTTTTCTAAGAGCGCTGGTATAGGCTGTAAAAAATAATGAATTATTCCGTTTCGTTTTTTAATAATAATTAAAATAAGAATTTAATATTAAATATTAAATGATTAATTATTTATTTTATTACACCTATACCGGCGCTTTTTTTAATAAGCGCCGGTATAGGCGAAAAATTGAAGGGAAATTTTCCCTCCAATATTTTTTCAACCCCCTATATCGGCGCTTTTCAAAGAAAGCGCCGGTATAGACCTCCCCTTACTTTTTTATGCTTTGACCCGTGACTTCCTCTCTTCTAATCTCCACGCATTGCACCTCTAAGCCCCACGCCGCCGTTGCTACGTCGTCCTCCGCCGTTGCTCCCCAAGCCCCACGTCACTGTCGTTGCTTCCTCCTTCTCCGTCGTTGCTCAGCCGTTCTCCTTCTTCTAAGCCCCACGCCGCTGTCGTTGCTTCGCTGAACCCAAACGCAGTCGCCTTCTTCCTTGACAAACGCCGTCGCCTTCTTCCTTGACAACCGCCGTCGCACTCTTTCGCCATTCTTGCTGGTACCTATAAACCCTCTCTCTCATTTCTTTCTCTGGAATGTATCAAGAAATGCACTTGGTTCAATGTGCATTTCTTACTCTCATTTGTTTCTTCACCCAAAACAAAATTAATTAGTGAAATGGTGTTTATATTGAGTTAGTATTAAAATTAATTAGTGAAATGGTGTTTATACTGAGTTAGTATTCAAATTTAGTTGATGTTAGAGGTTGCATGGTTGATTCGTTGGTTTCATAGAAGAACCTTCTTACTCTGTTTTGGATTCAATTTATTTCAGCCATGTATGGATTTTCAAAATTGATTTTGGAATAAGGTTTTCAAAGAAATTCAAGGTTCTATTGCAGATTTATTTACAGATTGTGCTATGAGGTTTTGTGTTTAAACGGTTTGCTATAACATGTACAAGAAAGACCCAAGCTTGAAACACATATACAAGAATTATATATTGGTCATCTTATATCTAATTTCCTTCAATCTACCGTTGTATTATCCCGACTGATTGTGGGACTTGACTTTCCAAGTTAGTAGTTCTTAATTGGTGTGTTAAAATAACAGTGGGAAATTGGAGGACATTATATATTGTGGGTCTTATTATAACTTCATTCCTGAACTCCATGGAGATATGAATATTTAATGGTTAGAGTGGTAAGTATAAGTATTAGCAAAAGTTAAGGTTGATTAAGAAGATTTGATAAGTTAAGGTTTCTATTTTGAATATGTATGGGATTCAGTTAAGTATTAGCAAAAGGGTTTGAAATAATTAGCAAATATTTATGGCCCCTAAGAACAAATTGGAGTATAATTGTTGTATTTGATAGTTTGATATATTTGAGGTATTGAATTGAGTTGTATAAGTGGGCATCGGTGACTGCTCTCTTGCTTTTTGTTTTCTTTGAACATTGACTTAAATCAAATCTATTTGCCTTTTGTTTTCCTTATAATATTTACAGATTATTGCTCGACACTTGAAGGTGAAGAATCCTATTGTTGCTAGCGGGCTTACTTTGAGCTAAAGGACCTTGAAGTAAGTCTTATCTTTCTTTTCTTTAATTCAGCAGCCTGGGACATATCAGATGATTGAGTTTTGGTACTTTCCGATGAATCCTATTGTGCGGTGTTTTATTTTACTCGTATGAAATTTTTGCTTTGTGGAACTATTAATGCTCTATATATGAAAATGCTCTGTGAATTCTGTTGTGGTGGGCTGTGGAAATATATTGAGTTGATGTTATTTATATAGTTGGCAATCTATTTCTATGTAAAAAAGAGAGGGCCTTGAGCCTGAGAACGTTCATTTTTTAGCCGTTATGTTGCCGATTTTTTGTTAAGAAAGTAAGGTAATATCGTAAGGTTGCTACCTAATGAGTAAGTCATATACATCTTACCGACGTTTTCCTTTAGTAGGTTATAATGTTGGATCGGAAATGGATGTCTTGTGATCGACGTTCAAGGGAATATATAGATGGAGCAAAAGAGTTCATTGAATTTGCTGCTGAGCATGCAGAGAATTCTAACAGAATTATGTACCCTTGTATGTCTTGTTTATATGCAAAGCGTCTTCGCCCTCTTGACTTGTTGGGTCATTTAATTTGTCATGGAATCGATCCATCTTATACACGTTAGACTAAGCATGGTGAGACGTATGAGTATTCTGGCGGAGACCGGGTACCTGATGTTAGTAGCGCTTTAAATGTAGTTGACACAGACATGTGTGATGGGAGCGATGAAAGCGCTAATTGAAGAATGGTGTAGTTATGTACACCCTCTGTTCTCTCAAATTGGACAGCCTGACTAGTAGTATGCATGCTTTTTTTTCTTAATTGAACAATATAGCTTTTGGTCTTATTGTACAGATTCTTCTCTGTTTGAGTTACTGGTGTATATGGACTGCCTGAAATTGTATAGAATTGCTGGAATTTTTGCAATGATGCATGTGGGTGTGAATTAAAAAACAAATTGTATATTTAAAAAAAAATATAACCTATAGCGGCGCTTTTTACGAAAAGCGCCGCTATAGAAAGGCCTATATCGACGCTTTATTACCCAAAAGCAAAAATGAATTAAAAAATGACCTATAGCAGCACTTTTGGGTAATAAAGCGCCGCTATATGTTCACCTATAGCGGCGTTTTATAAGCACCGCTATAGGTCACCTGACCTATTGCGGCGCTAGCTATATAGCGGCACTTCAAAAACGCCGCTATAGGGGTCAAAAAAGCGCCGCTATAAGTGTTTTCTGTGGTAGTGTATCTACTTGTTCCTCACCCTAGCCAAACATTCTCTAGCTTTCCTCTCCGTGTTCCTTTGGCGTTTGGTGAGCTGATGTACGATCAATACTATGCTATAATATTCTAGTTCTTGTGTGATTTCAAAATACTTTTCATCGGCTCAGATATAGTAATTCTTCTACTTCGATAGTAAATTTTTGTTCTCATTTTCTTATACTATCTAATATTTTCTCTACTCATTCTCCCCCATTCTTTCCCCATACATTTCTATCACAGTCATGATTTTTATAAACAAGGATATACATAAAAAGAAATCAAATATCTTATACAATTATTAGTTTTAACTACCCATCATCTGTGGGTTCAATTGGAGAATGGGTTAGACATGTGACCTAGATTTGTCCACAGTTTAGTATATCCACAAGCGCAGTGGTTGTCAAAAGTAGTATAGAAAAGATTGTCGTTCTAATAGGGACTAAGACAAAAGATGATTAATAATTACAATTATGATATCACTTAGGTTAAGTGAAAAGTCTTGTATTTTTAAATTTAAAAGTATAAAAATGAAAATAACTTGACAAAAACTAGCTTGAAACTTCACTTCAAGACAAGAGAAGTTTATGATTATTTATCCACTAATATTTCATGATACCCAATTATTTCCTCCCTAATAATAATTAATTCCTATGATGTTGTTTGTAATCACGTATATTAAATTAGCTCTCTCAAGCCTATTCAAACTTTAATTGACATTGATATGTATAATCTCTTACTACATAGTACCATTGTCAATTAGTCTTTATAAACAAACCACTTCAATTTCACAAAGTTTGGTTGGTGAATATCTCTATCTCACTAATATACTTCCAATCCTAAAATAGAATTGCAAGACAAGTTTGGATTTAATTTAGTTCTTTGCCTAATTATGCTCTCTCAAGCCACTAATTAAGCAAACAGTATAAATGTTGGCCATCATCCACTTAGAAAACATTAAGCACAAATTAAACCCACAACATAATAACTATTAATTAGTAAAATATAATAAAGTTTAGGTATCAATCCATGCAAGCTTCAAAATAGACTTAGAACAAACTAACTAACCACACATCACCCACTCACAACACCAGAAATAGAAAATTCAAAGTTCAAAGCAAAGAGGAAATAGATAAAACACTTAATTTCATTATCCCTTTCTTTATTTAAATTGGCGTTTCAGCTTCAGGGGAAGGATGAAATCATTCCAGTTCAGAGGCACCTCAGATCATCGATACAGTTGCTCCACGGTCCTCTTGTCCTTTCATAAAGATATGAACCCAACCCAGGTCCTTCTCTCGCTCCCTCTCTCCCTTTCTCTCTCTCTGGTTTTTCCTGCTCTTCTCGTTGCACCGTGAAGAAGACGATATTGAAGGTGATTTTTGGGATGATGATGAACAGTGCTTTGCCCGTGAACCCATGCATTTTTATTTGCTTTAGGTTTCAGCCGATTGATTCCCCGACACCGTTTTCCATGTCTAACAAAAGAGAATAACTTAATTCAACCTAAACTGAAATAAAACAAAAATAAAATCGAAATAATAAAATAAAATTGGTACTTATGATCCTACTTATAAGGCACTTCTAACATATTTTATATAGATAAGGGAAAGCCTTAAAACTCATTTTATTCTACCTTGAAATTCAACAACTTTCCAACTTTACCCCTATTTAATATCTACTATACCACATGAGGACAAAATCAACACATAATAAATGAAGGGTAAATTCGTACATTTACACACATAATTTAATGATATTACTTATAAATAGGGCCAAATAGAATATTATCTCTCTGCCTTATAAATAGGATCAGAGGAGTACTAAAAAAACTGAAGCTATGGTAAAACAACTTTGAAATATTTTTATATTTTTTTTTTACTTTTTTATACCCTAAACTTAATTAATTCTATTTAAATAAAAATTATCACGTTTGCAATGAAATCCCCCAATTAATGCACCAATTTGATATCCTATCAAAATCTTAATCAAATTCATTTAATTTAGCATCAATGACTCCCCAAATATACAAAAAATATATATCAAATCTAATTAAAAATGGGGAGTCATTAGACCACTTGGAGCGTGTTCAAACCCTATGATTACCACTTAGTTGTGTCTCCACAGAGTAGGCTGCCTACCGCAAAACTAATAATCCCAATTTAAGCTACGATGTTGGGTTGGATAAGACAGTCAAGCATTAGATGCTCTACCCTTAGATCTTTGGTGAGTCCAACCCCTTCCTAAAATTTGTTTATAAAAAAAATTTATTAGTTTTCAATAATTTCAGCCAATAATACTCTTTTCGTTCTTAAATATATGATCTAGTTGAATTTTTTGGAAAATCCTTATAAATTTAGATAATTCACTTATAAATTTATTTGCCTGAATTTTTTTAATAAACTAGCTTATTTGATTTATAAGCTAACATAAAATTTAATAATACATAATATATATTAAGATTAAACGGCTTAATTAGCTTCCTTAATTTCTTTAAAAAAAGTGAACTAAGTATTATATTAAAGAACATATAAAGTAATAGTGAGGAGTTATTGGTTATAAAAAAATATCGGAGGGAGTTTTTTTATAGATACATCAATTGGCAATCAGGGCATGATCATATTACCAGCTATTATCCGAGCAATCGACTATTCAAGTTTCGAGGTTTGTGGCTTCCCCTCATAATATAAGTGTCTCATCTAGGACTCGAACGTGAGACTTCAAAGGGATCTAGCGAGGCCTTATAATGCTAGACCAACTATGTGTTGGTACGGAGTTTTTAATTACAACCATTCATCTCATTAAAATAAAATACTCCCACTGTTTCTATATATATGACCTATTTGGAAAGGGGAGGTTTTTAATAAATATAAGACATTTTTCTTATTTTTTTCTCAACTTTTCCCTAAATTATTTCTATTGATACTCTTCAATAATAAATAAGCAAAAAAAGTAAGGGTATAACTAAAGGTAGGTAGTAAGTATTTTGATAAAATTATATGATTTTAACTAACACCACCAAGTGCTTAGATCAACTGGCTGTGGGATTGTCTAACTTAATCTATTGCTTCGAATTCGAGCCTTGGGTATGCAGCTGCGATAATTATTTTAAGGTAGAGATGTTCTCCCCATTGTAAGCATATATTCCAGCAAAACCGGATTAATTCATAGTTAGTAGCGCCGGTTACCGGTGTGTAAATAAAATAAACTAAATTAATTAATATCCTTAATCTAATCAAATAATATAAATGGGTCTTATACTTAAAATAAAATAATTGTAGGGAGTATTGTCTTAGAAACTTGGGATACATGCACCTACCCAGCCATGGAGACGGAGTCATATCTCTACTAAAAAAATGTGTTTCTATCGTTATCAGTAAGACTATATGAGGCACTATATTTTCAACGAAAAAAACAAAGCTTCTTTCAACCGTGACGGTCACGCAATAATGTTTTGTATTTGGATAAAAAAAAATTATCCAAACATAAAAGAGCTGCAATTTTTATCTGCAATTTTTATTTAAAAATTATATGCATATAAATCTTAAGACTTGATGAAACCAACCAAAACAATTTTATTATACAAATTGAGAATATAAGAATCTTTGAACTTGTAGAGAGAACTAAAGTAAACGACTAAATTCACAAATTAATTATTATTATATAAATTAAAATTCACTATTATAGAAATAGAAATTTGCTTAAACGAATTACTATCATAATAAGTGTAGTCTTACTCATGCAAAATGTGGCTCTTCACAAAACATTTATAGCTAACTCGAAGCAAATAATTAACGATCTCTGGGTTTATTTTTACTACCTCACAGAATTTGCAACTGATAGAAAATATATAATTTATGATTTCATAATAAAAAATATTGATGAGTTGTATGGACCAGGATGCTCTGTTTTCCTCACCTTCGCCCCCACAACCAAGACACTTCCTACCTATAAATTAAACCAAAACAGAGCATCTATCATTACAGAGACATTGCTAGGCAACTCCAATAATTATGAACAGCCATCACGTTCTAGTTTTACCATTTCCTGCTCAAGGACATGTGAATTGTCTCATGATCCTCTCCAACAAACTAGCCCAAAATGGCCTTAAAATCACCTTCGTGAACTCGGATTTCAACCACAAACGAGTGGTGAAGGCAGTAAAGAACAACGAGGTGGAGGAGGAGAAGAAGGAATTGATGCCTTTGGAATTAGTGTCTATCTCAGATGGTATGGGTCCTGAAGATGACAGAAACGACATGGCTAAACTAAGTATGGCAATCTTGAGGACCATGCCCTTAGAGCTTGAGAAGCTCACTGAAGGATTTCAAGGAAGAGATAGAATCACGTGTGTGGTGGCAGATGTGAACATGGCATGGGCCTTGGAAGTTTCACACAAGTTTGGTATCAAATCTGCTGTTATCTGCCCCACATCTGCATCTCTTTTTGCTTTGGAACTTCACATGCCTAACCTGATTCAAGATGGATTGATGGATTCAAATGGTAATACCCTCCCTCCCTCATCTGAAAGTAGTAACTAGATAAATAAATTGTAGGGATTAAGAAAATTACTTTAGTTATTTGTAAAAAATTATGTAAGTTTCCCTCATATACCCTTTAAATCGTGTACATTAGAAAATTCCCACAGTGAAGAGTCCCCAAAAAAAAAAAAATTATAAGCCTTTGGTAAGCTCGGTAAATCTCTCATACAGAAGCCTTTACATATTGTTCCACCATTCCATTGTATCAAAATTAGTTCTTTGAAACAATGGGGTTGGGTGATAGGCTAGTTCCTCATAACATGGCATATCATGTTCAAATCATTATTAGAAAAAGTGTCCACATTTAGTGGCGACAGTGCGTTGAATATGATTCTCTCTAATAGAAGCATATATGTGCTTAGCTAAAAACAATTAGTTATTTGACAAATTTCCATATTGAACTTGCAGGAATGCCAATTCTGACAGGAGAATTCCAGATATCCCCAGAGATTCCTAAGATGAATACAGCTGACATTGCATGGTGTTGTATGGAAGACTCAACGACTGTGTATGATTACATTGCAAAGATGATGAGAACTTTACACTTAACAGATTGGTGGCTTTGCAATACCACTTTTGAACTTGAACGTGGAGCCTTCTCCTTATACCCTAAGATCCTACCCATTGGGCCATTAATGGAGAGCCATGAGAACCCAAGTGTTAATCGGTCACTAGGCCAGTTTTGGGAAGAGGACCTCTCTTGCTTTAAATGGCTAGACCAGCAACCACCATGTTCTGTTATATATGTTGCTTTTGGTAGCTTTACAGTATTTGATCCGACCCAATTCCAAGAGCTAGCTTTAGGACTTGAGCTTGCCCAAAGGCCTTTTCTTTGGGTTGTCCGGGAAGATTCACATGGTGGAGGGACAAAAGTGACATACCCGGATGGGTTTGAGGGCAAAAAAGGAAAAATATTCAAATGGGTACCTCAGAACAAGGTTTTGGGTCATCCCACTACTACAGAAAACACCTATACCGGCGCTTTTTTGACCCATATAGCGGCGCTTTTGAAGTGCCGCTATAACTAGCGCCGCAATAGGTCAGGTGACCTCTACCGGCACTTATAAAGCGCCGCTATTGGTGACCATATACCTGCGCTTAATTACCCAAAAGCGCCGGTATAGGTCATGGTTTATTAAATTTTATTGAAACTGAAAAGGCCTATACCGGCGCTTTTTACAAAAAGCGCCGGTATAGGACCATCTATAACGACGCTTTTGAGTAATAAAGCGCCGGTATAGGTCATGGTTTATTAAATTATATTGAAACTGAAAAGGCCTATACCGGCGCTTTTTAAAAAAAGCGCCGATATAGGCCTATCTAAAAAGTGCCGCTATAGGTTATATATTTTTTTAAAATATACAATTTGTTTTTTATATCACACCCACCTGCATCATTGCAAAAATTCCAGTAAGTCTATACAATTTCAGGCAGTCCATATACACCAGTAACTCAAACAGAGAAGAATATGTACAATAAGACCAAAAGCTATTTTGTTCAATTAAGAAAAAAAGCATGCATACTACTATACTACTAGTGTGGCTGTCCAATTTGAGAGAACAGAGGGTGTACATAACTACACCATTCTTCAATTAGCCCATTCATCTTCTCCCTTGACAACATGAAGCAACGTGCGTCTGGGTAATACTGCGTAAAGAAATTGAAATGACAATTAAATTTACTTGAATTCTAACAAGTACAAACACTTAGATTAGGAAAAATATAAAACTTACTGTCAATGGGATGTTATCTCGATCACGTGATACGATATCCCTCATATAATGCATGACATAGTATCCACTGTCGTTGTCATTGGGTTGATGTGGGCACTGTAACAAAAAATACAAAATATCATATAAGAGCAGTTACGTTATGGTTTAAGTAACGATTGTTTGAAAAATTGAATAATTTGTAAAACCTGAACTTTGAGCCACGGATAAGCATCTTTCTGGTCATGGGCTTTGGAATAATTGTACCCATTAGCTGCCCGATAACTAGTCAATGCTCTGGAAACAAAACATATTAAATTAATTTTAGTAGCTTGGGTCGGTCATATAAAATGACAGATAATACAACACATTCAAATAATGTTGACATTCACTTACTCATTGAAGAGACGCATCAAATCCGGGCGATTATCTGGTTCAGCAGATTCCACAGGATCCAAATAGTAAATAAGTGGATCCGGCTGTACTGTTGGATTGATGACAAGCAAAACCCAATGTAGCCTAAGACGTTTTATAACGTTATGTCAGTATATATATCAATGATGATTGGAGCTAAGAATACGATGAAAGCTATCATGCTTATACACTTACCCTGTATTAATTGGAGCTAAGAATAAAGTTCTGCCTGTTGCCTTTAAAGTGAAACGCCTCTTAATCTCTTTGAACTGATCATCACGTTTCACACCCTCAATTTGCTCTATTAAATAAGGGTTTATGAATTCGAACGAGACGTTGTCCTCGGAGACTATGACTTCTTCATGCATGTGCCTTCAAAGAAACCATACAAACATCCAATTAGTGTAGAACTTATGACATTGAATGAAACCACAATGGAAGCACATATATACCTAATCCATAAATTGACGACCGTAGCACTGACCCATCTTTCGTCAAGCACCTCCATGACCTGATCTCTAGAAAGAAGCTCATTGAAATTTGACTCGCCAAATATAAGCCTGTTGAATGGGATTGTGACAGTAGCATCGCGAGATACTGTAGCTGCAAATGCTCGCAATCGAGCACGATTTGGCGTTTCAATACTTGTATCTTGGATAACAAGAGCAGGCACTTGAACTTTCTTCTTGCCCTTTGCTTTTGTTGCCTATAAACCATATAAATAGAAAGTTTCAAAAATTCTTCCAATAAGAAGAGTGTTAGTTTAAATTAATTAGAAAATAACCACCTGTGACACTGGACCAGCTCGTGAACTCTTTCTCTTCAATTGAGCAGCTGGGCCACCGGTACCTTTTACACTAGCCACTTGTGCTTTCTTTCCCAGAGACTCTGTACCCTGAAAAAACTTATAAATAGTAAAAGAGCGTTATTCCAAAACAAAGAATGCTAGTCTAAACGTTATTAGTAAATAACCACCTGTGGTATTGGCTCAATCAAACTGATGGGCCAAGCAACATATGCACCAACAACATCTCCGAACTTAGTCATCGCATCAAGAGTAGGGAATGGTAACGGTGCATCCCCGTTCAGGGAGAATTCAATCATAACCCTCAATGTATTTTCAGGCAACGGAGAATTGTGCAGGATCCTGTTTGAAGTGTTGAAGACCGTACTGATCGCAACTACTTCACTGAAAGATTGATCCTTATACAGGTTGCACCTTGATTCGCCCTACAAAAGAGTTGAACGTTAGCTCCCAATCGATAATATAACAGTATCACTACAAGTTTATAAGTACAAAAGACAAGAATTACCTGAGGAATTTGAGCCCTAGGCATCGTACAGCTATCCCTGATGCTTGGACTCTGACAGGAAAGAACGTTACCTTGTTGCATGAAGTTCGACATTTGTGATCCAACATTGGTACGCTGGAAAAATTCGTACATCAGATCTTGCCGTCTTTGCATTTCCTCATTCCTTCTTTGCATTTCAAGCACAGTCTCCCTCAGAGTATTGACTTCATCTTTCAACACAGAAACTTCGCTTTGTGTTACCCGCTTTTGGCGGCCAAAGTAAGCTGAAGGCGTGACCCCTATACCAGTGCCCCGAACACGGCCTGAATACTCAGGACGGTCAAGTGCTCTGCTGAGGATATCGCCTTGGCCAAATTTGTTGACCTCCTCGGGCGATTCTTGTGTTAACATTTCCTATAACAAGAAGGATTATTAGTTATTAAGTTAGGAAATTCACTAATAAAAAAATTACAAAGTCCAAGAGAATGACTTACACATCGTTCACGGACTCTTCTAACCTCTTCGTGAACGATGGTTCCGTCGCTTTTGGAGTGTCCTTTGATCCAGACCCTAAACCGTGGAGGGTGACCTTCTAAACCCTATTCCTGAATCTGTCAAGGTAAAACAGGTGAACTTATAAATTAATTACATAAACATTAATTCACAATTTTAGAAGCAAAAGGGCGTTACTAACATACCATCTCGTACTCCAATTCTGGAAATGTTTTCCGGCCGCCTAAATAGGGATACGCACAGCTTTTAGCCGCCTCGCTATTTTTTTCGCTTCTTTCCCGAAACTCCTCTGATAAGCGTGATTGCACAAATTCATCCCACTGTGCTTGAGTTATGACCCCTTCATATGTAGATGGGGGTGTTGGAACTACCTCCCCGTTTTCATCTCTCACATATAATGTCGACAAATCTGAACGGAAGTTTCTGTGTATTTTTGAAGCTTTCTTCATGACATAGTCCCTGTGAGTCTCATCGATATGAAACACAGTCTGTAGCAATAGAAATCATATTAAATTGGTTAGTTACAATGTTATCTATCATGACAAAGTTAAACTTAATTGTAAAAAAATAGCTTACCTGAACCTCTGACCAAATCTCATCACGTGTTTTCCTGTTTACTTTTCTCCAATCTGTAACTGTAATAGGAACTTTATTACGAACAGTGCATCCAACGAAACCGGTAAAGGCCTTCGCACTCTTTCCAACTAGTTGGCCATTGTCGTTCCATACAAGGGCTGTCTTTTTTCCCTTAGCTCTACGTTTGAGGAGATCACGCATAATGGTCTTGCCACGATGAACTTGGTCCTCAAAATGTGCTCTACCCTCATCAATAACTTGCTGGGCACTCTGTGGTGCTTCATCCTCCTCAGGTACGTTTGGATCCATTGTCCTGTAAAATAATTAAACAATATATGATTTTAGTGCATGCATATGCATATAATGAAATAATTCGTAGTAAAAAAAAAAGAAAATACATACAAACTTAAATCATTATGATGGCATTCGACTCCTTTTTCTCATTGTTATATTATCCAAAATTGTTGGCTTCCTCTTTTTTGTGGGATTTAGGGTTGTGTTGACCCAAATGCCTTCTTCATGGTCACCCCTTACATAAACAGGCTCATCTTCGTCATCATATTCGTCTGCATCAAAGTCTTCTGCCAGTAATGTATCAAAGGAAGGATCATCTTCAATCATATTCATATCTTCATCATTACTTCCATCATCAACTTGTTCGGCATAATTTTTGTTCGACTGAATGACAACTGACCAATTCTTCTTAGAAGGATCTGCAATGTAAAAAACTTGTGCCGCTTGAGACGGTAGAATGTAAGGATCATCCTTATATCCAACTTTAGAAAGGTCAACCGATATAAACCTAAATTCATCTAACCGTCGTCCACTATTATTGTTAACCCACTGACAGCGGAACACAGGAACTCTGAACATGGTGTAATCTAACTCCCAGATGCAATCAATCACACCAAAGTATGACATCTGTGCATAGAAGGGATTTGTATCCCTTGCACTGGATATATGCCATGCCTCGGCAACAACTGTGACTCAACTATTCTGCATTGTGCTTTTCTCATCCTGACCTTTTGTATAGAATGTGTAACCATTGATTGCATAGGCAGTGTAAGCAAATGCGTGCAAACCCGGTCCTTTCGACAGCCAGAACAATCTTTCACAAACTGATCCAGCGTTAAGCTCATGCTGCTGACAAATACGCACATTGAACCATCTAATGAAATGTTTGTTGTGCTCCTTTGTAATCAAATTCTCATTTCTATCACCGTGAATTTCCCGAAGAAGTTTTTTGTGTTCTTCAACAAATGGTTCAACCTCAAGAGTATTGTGAAGAATATACAAGTGCGCCAGCTCCCTTTCAACATTCGAAATGCGTATTAAGTTGAACCCACTCATTCCTTTCCCCATTAATCTCCCGTCGTGACGAGACTTGGGTAAACCAATAGGTTCAATATTTGATAGGTAATCTGCACACAAATCACTCGCTTCTTCAATGATGTATCGTTCAGCAATACACCCCTCTGGTCGATATCTATTTTTAACATACCCCTTTAAAACTTTCATGAACCGTTCAATTGGGTACATCCATCTCAAATAGACTGGGCCGCACAGTTGAACCTCTTTGACCAAGTGTACTGTAAGATGAACCATGATGTCAAAGAATGAAGGGGGGAAATACATTTCAAGTTCGCACAGGATACAAACGATCTGTCTCTGCAAATCCTGCAACTTTGTTGTATCAACCACTTTACTACAAATGAGCTTGAAGAACATACAAAGTCTGGTGATCGTGCTACGCAATTTCTTAGGTAAAATGTTGCGTATGCCGACCGGTAAGAAATGTTGCATCAGGACGTGACAGTCATGAGATTTCAGGTTCTTCAATTTCAACTCTTTCATGGACACAAGGTTCTTTACATTCGAGGAGTAGCCTTCTGGAACTTTGATTCCATTCAGAAACTCACAAAATGATCTTTTCTCTTTCTTCGAAAGGGTGTAAGCTGCCGGAGGTAAATAAGTGCGGTATCCTCTCTCGACAGGTGCTAACTCTTGTCTTATTCCCAACTTGACCATATCTAACCTCGAATTGACACCATCCTTACTTTTCCCATGCATATTCAGCAACGTGCCAATTAGGTTATCACAGATGTTTTTTTCAATATGCATCACATCAAGAAAATGCCTAACATATCTTCCAATACGGGAGCTCGAAGAATATGGATCTCTTCTTCCAACCACTTGTCAACACATTTTTTGTGAAAGGCTTACCAAAATCATTCTCCAACGCCTTCACCTTTTCAAAAACGCTATCCCCGCTCAATGTCCTTGGTGGCCTACCTTCTTCTGAGTTCCCGTTAAACGCCTTTTTCCACCTACGCCAACGATGTTTTAACGGCAAGAACCTCCGATGTCCCATGTACACATTTTTCTTACAATGATCCAGTCGCATCGAATGGGTATCATCTTCACATACAGGGCACGCACCATATCCTTTGATGCTATATCCGGACAAATTACCGTATGCTGGGAAATCATTTATCGTGCCAAACAACATGGCTCTCAAATTAAAACTTTCTTCCTTACAGCCATCAAAAACTGTCTCACCCGAATTCCACATATACTTCAGGTCTTCAATCAATGGATCCAAGTAGACGTCTATATCGTTGCCGGATTGTCTAGGCCCGGAAATAAGCATAGAAAGCATCAAAAATTTGCGTTTCATGATTAAATTTGGGGGGAGGTTGTATATCATCAAAATTACCGGCCATATGCTATGAGTACTACTCTGAACTCCATGTGGATTGACTCCATCGGTTGCCAATGCAAGCCGTAGGTTTCTTGGTTCTTCACCGAACTCAGGGTACTCATAATCAATTTTTTTCCATTGGGGGCCATCTGCGGGGTGCCTAAGCTTGGTGTCTTTAATCCTTTCATCGGCATGCCAAGTCAAAAGTTTTGCAACATCCGCATTATTGAACATGCGCCTGAATCTCGGAATGATCGAAAGTACCACAAGACTTTAGAAGGACTCTTACCTTTCTTTCCATACCGAGATGTGTTGCATTTCGGACACTCCTCCAACAATGCATACTGATTTCGGAATAAAATACAGTCATTGGGACATGCATGTATTTTCTCATATTTCATACTGGTCGAGCGGAGAATTTGCTTTGCCTCGTATGTTTTCGAAGGGAGTACATTCCCTTCTGGAAGTATATCTCGCAGAGCGGAAAGCAGTGCGGTGAAACTTGCATCACTCCAACCGTATCGCGCTTTCAGGTTATACAATTTAAGCACCACACTCAATCTTGTGTATTTGCTGCATCCCACATACAACGGTGTCTCTGCATCACTCTTCAGAGTCTGAAATATTTCAGGATCCTCTTCACCCACCACGTTCAACATTTCTTCAAGGTCATCGCTCTCATCACACATGTCTGTGTCAACTACATTTGAAGCGCTACTAACATCAGGTACCCAGTCTCCGCCAGAATACTCATACGTCTCACCATACTTTGTCCAACGTGTATAAGACGGATCGATTCCATGACAAATTAAATGACCCAACAGGTCAAGAGGGCGAAGATGCTTTCCATATAAACAAGACATACAAGGGCACACAATTCTGTTAGCATTCTCTGCATGCTTAGCAGCAAATTCAATGAACTCTTTTGCTCCATCTATATATTCCCTTGAACGTCGATCACAAGACATCCATTTCCGATCCAACATTATAACCTACTAAAGGAAACGTCGGTAAGATGTATATGACTTACTCATTAGGTAGCCACCTTATGATGTTACCTTACTTTCTTAACAAAAAATCGGCAGCATAACGGCTACAAAATGAGCGTTCCCAGGCTCAAGGCCCTCTCTTTTTTACATAGAAATGGATTGCCAACTATATAAACAACATCAACTCAATATATCTCCACAACTCACCACAACAGAATTCACAGAGCATTTATATATATAGAGTATTAATAGTTCCACAAAACAAAAATTCCATACGAGTAAAATAAAACACCACACAATAGGATTCATCGGAAAGTACCAAAACTCAATCATTTGATATGTCCCATCCTGTTAAATTAAAAAAAAAGATAAGACTTACTTCAAGGTCCTTTGGCTCAAAGTAAGCCCGCTAGCAACAATACGATTCTTCACCTTCAAGTGTCGAGCAATAATCTGTAAATACTATAAGGAAAACAAAAAGCAAATAGATTTGATTTAACTCAATGTTCAAAGAAAACAAAAAGCAAGAGAGCAGTCACCTATGCCCACTTAAACAACTCAATTCAATACCTCAAATATATCAAACTATCAAATACAACAATTATACTCCAATTTGTTCTTAGGGGCCATAAATATTTGCTAATTATTTCAAACCCTTTTGCTAATACTTAACTGAATCCCATACATATTCAAAATAGAAACCTTAACTTATCAAATCTTCTTAATCAACCTTAACTTTTGCTAATACTTATACTTACCACTCTAACCATTAAATATTCATATCTCCATGGAGTTCAGGAATGAAGTTATAATAAGACCCACAATATATAATGTCCTCCAATTTCCCACTGTTATTTTAACACACCAATTAAGAACTACCACCTTGGAAAGTCAAGTCCCACAATCAGTCGGGATAATACAACGGTAGATTGAAGGAAATTAGATATAAGATGACCAATATATAATTCTTGTATATATGTTTCAAGCTTGGGTCTTTCTTGTACATGTTATAGCAAACCGTTTAAACACAAAACCTCATAACACAATCTGTAAATAAACCTGCAATAGAACCTTGAATTTCTTTGAAAACCTTATTCCAAAATCAATTTTGAAAATCCATACATTGCTGAAATAAATTGAATCCAAAACAGAGTAAGAAGGTTCTTCTATGAAACCAACGAATCAACCATGCAACCACTAACACCAACGAATCAACCATGCAACCACTCTCATCATCAGAAATGACCCATTAACTCTATCTAAAAATGAAACATTTCTACAACTTTGCTATTAATATTTAATAGTATAAAGAACTACCATATTAGACTTCAAATCCTCTCTTACTAAATTTTAATAGGGGTAATATTTTTTTTTAAAAAAAAAATTGTTACAAACCCATAATTTCTGCTAGTAAGCGCCCTATAAGTTTGGCACACCGTACATGCTGCAATAATATGCGTGTGTGTGAGACATATACACGTACGTATAAATAAATTTTATTTTTAATTAGTAGTACTGTGGAGGATATTCTCAAACTATGCTGGCCGGATATAATTCTGTTTAGCATCTTTTAAGGGTATGATTTCGTTAGCTCAATCAAAAAGCATTCTGTTAATTCCTCTAATTAATTTTGTTTTCGGTCAAGAAACAAATGAGAGTAAGAAACGCACATTGAACCAAGTGCATTTCTTGATACATTGCAGAGAAAGAAATGAGAGAGAGGGTTATAGGTACCAGCGAGAATGGAGAAAGAGTTGACGGCGGTTGTCAAGGAAGAAGACGACGGCGGTTGTCAAGGAAGAAGGCGACGGCGTTTGGGTTCAGCGAAGAAACGACGGCGGCGTGTGGCTTGGAAGAAGGCGAACGGCTGAGCAACGATGGAGGAGGAGGAAGACGCGACAGCGGCGTGGGGCTTGGGGAGCAACGGCGGAGCACGGTGGCGTGGGGTGACTCGATCGAGTTTGCGGTGTGGGGGGAAGGAGGGAGCTGGGACGGCGCGAGAAACTGAAGGGAGCAAGAAATGTTATGTTGACTTAAGTAAGGCCTATACCGGCGCTTACTTAAAAAAGCGCCAGTATAGTTAAGGGTAAAATTTTTGGAGGGAAATTTCCCTCCAAATTTCTGGGCCTATACCGGCGCTTCTCTGATAAAGCGCCGGTATAGGTATAATAAAATAAATATTTTTTATTTATTTTATTATGTAATATTTATTATTAAATTATTATTTTAATAATTATTAAAAATTCAAACAGAATTAATCCTATACCGGCGCTTATTCAAAAAGCGCCGGTATAGGTATAATAAAATAAATACTTTTTTATTTATTTTATTATGTAATATTTATTATTTTAATAATTATTAAAAATTGCAACAGAATTAAGCATATACCGGCGCTGATTCAAAAAGCGCCGGTATAGGTATTTAAAAAACAAAAAAAAAACAAAAATGACACACAACCCTATACCGGCGCTTTTTATGTAAGCGCCGGTATAGGGTTTTTTGAGTAAAAAATAAAAAGCAAATGGTGAACCAGAACCCTATACCGGAGCTTTTTGTAATAAGCGCCGATATAAGCTCACTCTATTCCGGCGCTTTTCTTATGAAGCGCCGGTATAGGCCCCATACTTACCAATACCGGCGCTTTTTACTCTAAGCGCCGCTATTGTTGCGTCGCGATAGCCCACTTTTGTAGTAGTGTCCTGCCATAGCTTGCTTTGTTAGTCATTGTGGTTGGAATTCTACCATGGAAGGTCTGAGCAATGGAGTGCCTTTTCTGTGTTGGCCATATTTTGTAGACCAATTTTTTGACAAGAATTGTATTTGTAATGACTGGAAAGTGGGACTTGGATTTGATTCAGATGATGACAAAGTAATAATCTCGCGCCATGAAATAAAGAAAAAAGTGGATATGTTGCTTGAAGATGGGAGCATAAGGGAAAGGTCCATGAAGCTGAAGAATGTTATCATGAACAGCATAGCGGAAGGAGGCACATCAATGGAGAACTTCAGGAAGTTCTTGAAGTGGGTTAAACGATGAGATACTGTTGTTGGAAAATTTTATATAAATTAATAAATAAATATGGATTATCATTGGTTAGTGACTATGTGAAGTTGTGAACAAATATTTATTCATGCAAACAGTTTTATTAAAAATCCCAATAAAATGCCAATTGAATATCAAAAGTCTAAAAAGGTTACTTGAAGAATCGTATGATTTGATTTGAAAACGTTGTATGGGCCTTGGGGCTTACTCTTCAAAATTTTATCCAAAGAAAGTAAATAATTATGATCTGGGAGTAGCTATCTAAGGAGCCAATATGTAACTTATTTTCTAGTAGCCTATATGTGAAAATGAAAGAAATTATATTTATTTTCCATTGAATGTCAAACAATATGTTTAAAATATGTGAAAATGCTAATTGCTTGTTTGTGAGTTTTTAAATTGAAAAATCGGATAATTGATGAAAAAGTTTGAATTAATGAAAGAGTTTCCCTATACCAATGGACCTTACTAATTACTATCATTGCTTCATTTAGTGGTGGAGAGTTGGCTAATTGTACTAAATTGCTCAAGAGACATCTCAATCTAGTTAGAGTTAGATGGATTAATACCCCTAGAATACTGATTCCTCTAGCCAAAACTCAATCATCCACTTAATATAATCAATTCAATTTGAATAAATGATCCAAGCAACTAAGACCTTGAATTGCTCAGCAAAATATTTTCCAATTTCCATAACATAATTGTAATAAATGCCAAATGGTCCAAATACACAATTAATTTCATGTAATCAAGAACAAGAAATCAATTACTAAAATAAAAGTCAAATTACAACCAAAACCCCCAAATTGTATGAGACCTCAATACAACAATCCTTAAATCACAAATACTAGATCTAGACTTAAAATCTAACATAAACGACATAAGGAAGAGAGAAAGTCGAAGTAAACTGCTTAATGAACTCCAAGCTCAAGCTCCATCCATTACTCTAGGAAAACAAAGGTATCTAGCCACTTATGTTGATCCCTGTGACAATAAGAATTAATGGGATAAGGGTAGACACATGGTTGGAGGAGGAAATTTAGTGGAATTAGGAGAGAAATTGGAGTGAAAGATGAAACACTACTACAAAATAGGGCTATTGTGGCGCCAATTAGGTGGCATTTTGTAGGAAAAACGCCACAGGAAGTTGATGACAAACCTATTGTGCCGTTTTTTTAAATAAGTAGCACAGGAAATAATTTCATAAATTTTAATTTTTTTTAAAAAAATACACCTATTGTGCCATTTTCTTTAAAAAATGGCACAATAGGGTTACATTTATTTTTTAAAAAGAAATTATGTACCTATTGTGCCGTTTTCTGTACAAAACGGCACAATAGGGACTCAATATTTAACCAACTATTGTGCCGTTTTCTGTACTGAATGGCACAACAGGTCCAATTAATTTCAGATCCCGCCCACCCTTCCTTCTTCCCTCCATTCTATTATTCATCACTGAGTCCCTTCACTGAGAAAAAGAAATTATTTCGCCTTGAACCCTTTGCCATGCGCCTTGAACCCTTGCTTCGTGTCGACAACTTTAACCGTGAACTGATTTTGAGGAAGGCTTTCGCTAACCGCTTACCTCGTTCTGGGTATTTTAATCAGTGATTTTTGTTTTGGGATATTTTTTGTTCAGCTTCTTTAGTTGGTGATTGTTCTCTGATTTGAAATTTTAACTGTAGAATAGGTGTATTTTTCGACTGCTCCGCTGTTTTACATCCTGAAGAAACTACTCTGCCATTGAGGAGAACGAGGAGCAGATTTGTATTTTACTTGAAGACTTGTTCAGCGCCGTGACCATCGAGGATAAACTGATTTGTTCTGCGCTGTATTCTTGCATTGAAATATGTTCGGAAACTGTTGTTTTGTGTTTTACGTTATTTGCTGCTGTTGCTTCGGAAACTCAACGCAAACTGTTCTGAGTTCTTACATATTTGTTCACCCTTGCCGTGCTCGTTTCTTTCCAAAGCTTCTGCTCATAATAAACTTTTTTATGACAACTTGTTATTTTGTATTAGCCCACGCTTGATTATTGAATCTTATCCAATGCTTGCAGAATCAACATTACACCTTGTTCTGAGGCTTAGAGATGGAATTATTGAGCCACGAAATATAACTAGGACAAGATGATCTGCCACAAGTAAGTTCACGCTAAATATTGAAAAGTAACATGAACCATCAATTTTGGTATTTAAAATATCTCAGGTGACCTTGACCTGCTGAATTCTAAACTGTTTCTCTAGTTTCATAGCAAGAAATCTTTCAATGTCATTTAAAAATATCAGGTTCAGATTCTTCCATTCAAACAATGATTGGGAATTGTATGAAGTAGGATGTTCTCATTGTAATGAAAATATAGTTATGCTATCACAATTTTCTACTGCTGTTACTGCTTATTTTTTGGAAGGAATATCCAAGTTCTATCTTTGAAATTGTCACATACAAGCACCGATATTAAGAAACCATGACCTCACCACCATACCTTGATCGGCAAAGGATAGAAAGGCATTAGACCCTGACATCGTTAATCAATGTGCAAATCAAAATTATCTCAAATTTTTTAATAAAGAACTGCATGTTTCTTTACTTGTATCTCTTCCTATGGACAGGAAACTATTAAGAACAGCTTTAGCCATAATTTATTCTGATCATAACAACTGCTCCTACCCTGGAGGGGAAATAGAAAACTAGAAGAGAAATAAAGATTGGCTGTATAATGGATGTCCAACCAAGCTATGCTGAACACATGTAAAGAAACATCATGTGGAATGCAAAGCCTCGTGAACTAAACCCTACTGTCACTCATAACTTTCTAGAATATAATCAGACAGGTAGTCAATGCAACCTTGAGAAATAGACCTAGTTGCATCCTCCCTCCATGCTTTAAATGGTAATCCTCTCCCAGCTGCATTAAACAAGTATAAGATCACAGGAAATGAGACCCAAAAGAAGTCTAAACGGCAAGAATTAAAAAATTAACATATTAATGAAATATATAATATTTTTCTTATTGCAATTACTATAATTTAAATCAATGTGTTTATTTCTTGAATTGCAACTGAGGCCAAAGAAGAAGATCAAGTAAATTGTTTCTGTTGCAAGTTATGCAATGTTAACTGTTTATTTCTTATGAATTGTGTGGCCTCATGTAGATGTTCTTATCTCTTAGCCATGGATTTGGATTTTGATTCTTAATGCGTTTTGGTCTTGAACATCTTTATATGATTTTTAGGTGGGAAGTTGGTTTATCAAACTACAAAGAAGAGAGCAGTTTCTTCCCAGGGGTATGTTTGCCTTCTGAATTATTTTAGATATGTTATGAACTTTGCTTGTATTTTCTCTGCCATACTGATGGAGTTTACTGCCATGCTTTTAAAGTATAAGGCCAAGTTCTGCATCACCACAAGTTATTCAAAAAAAAATTTATAAGTAGAGGCGCAAGGACCACTTCTTATCATCAAAATTGCTCCTTTTATTTTATATGCATTATGACAATGTCAGACATGGAGCATTGCGAGATATAAAAAGCATTTGAAAACAATGATTTCTTCTTAGTTCTTATTGAATATTTTATAAAAACCCCATAAAATCATCCCTGGAAAGACCTAATCATTGCAGTAAATGTGAGGACATTGATAAATAAATTCGATTGCGTGTGTAACTAAATGAGTTATTATTGAGTTTTGATTTGTTAGATTTCAAGTTATTTTAATAATCATGTAAAATTTTTGTGCAGTATTGTGAATATGCTTGTTGCGGCAAGTTGTCAAAGTAAAACATCAATGAATTAATTGAAGAATGATTGCTATGTATACCCACTTTTGTCTCATAGATATGTAAACATGTTAGCTAGCTTAGCTTGTTGAAAGATTTGATAAAGTAATTATTATGTTAACTTGTAGTATATAGTAGCTAGTTAACTAATTAATTAAAATGCTTGCTTTCATTGTATTTGATTTTTCTGGATATACAAATTTTGATGTATATATGTATTGGAACTGTTTGACTATAATTTTTGAATCAATGCAAACATGGGTTAGCATATTATTATTAAATATAAATTAAAAAAAATTAACCTATCGTGGCATTTTCCTGAGAAAACGCCACGATAGGTTAATTTAATTTTTTTTAAAAAAAACACCTATCGTGCCGTTTTCCTGGAAAAGCGGCACAATAGGGTTCACTTAATGTGGCGTTTTTCTAGGAAAACGTCACGATATGGTCACTATATCGTGGCGTTTTTTCAAGAAAACACCACAGGAAGTTAACCCTATCGTGCCGTTTTCAAAACGCCACAAGAACAATTGTGACGCAGGCTATCATAGCGTTTTCAAAACGTCACAATTATATATAAAAAAAGGCCACGAAAGCCGTTTTCTGTAGTAGTGAAAGAAGATGAAGGAGAGGTGTTTGAGGCTTCCAAAATATGTGGAATATAATTAACCTAGGGAGTTGAGCTAAGTAGGGTTAAGCCGGGTCAAAAGAGAGAAAATTGATCCAGATCATGGGTCAAATGAAAAACACTCAGGTTTGTGTCAGGTTATTGGAACTTTGCCGTGGCTTTACTAGTGTGAGGCCACAGCAAGGAATGTTGTTATTCGGGTTATATACTAGTGTGATAGTTGATGTAAAAAAAATAAGTGTAATATTCATCAAAAAAAAAAAAATAAGTGTAATAAATGATATTAGTTGAATTTCTCACAATATCGAACTTTTTGAAAGTAATCATTAAAAAAAAACACTACTACAGAAATGCCTTATTGCAGCACAACAATAGCAGCGCTCAATAACTACAAGCGCTGCTATAGATACTTGAAAGCCTATCCCAGCGCTTTATAAAACTAAGCACTGGTATAGGTGAACCCTATCCCAACATTTATATCTTGTATATTATAAAGCGCCGGGATAAACTCAAATTTAATCTATTAAAATTTGTTTTATGTAAGGCTTGATTTTGGGTTGACTTTATTTTTTCTTCTAACTTTTATTTCACGTTTTGAATTATTAAACCTTTTCTCGTAATTTTTTAATTTTTCAAACTAATTCAGATATCTTTTTTATTTTTAAAAAAAGAAAAATTAAAAATTAAAATTAAAAAAATCATTTTCATGGCCTATCCCAGCGCTTTTCACGGATAAAGCGCTGGGATAGGCCTCATTAAACAATTTTTTAATTTAAATTTTTATTTGTTCTCTTTTTACTTATCAGATTTTTTTAGAATATGTTTTTCAATTTTCTTTTTATTTTTCATGGCCTATCCCAGCGCTTTTTACGTATAAAGCGTTGGGATAGGCCTCATTAAACAATTTTTTAATTTAAATTTTTATTTGTTCTCTTTTTACTTATCAGATTTTTTTAGAATATGTTTTTCAATTTTCTTTCTATTTTTCATGGCCTATCCCAGCGCTTTGTACGTATAAAGCGCTGTGATATGTCTCATTAAATAATTTTTTAATTTAAATTTTGTATTTGTTATCTTTTTACTTATCAGATTATTTTAGAATATGTTTTTCAATTTTTTTTTATTTTTCATGGCCTATCCCAGCGCTTTTTAAGTATAAAGCGCTGGGATATGGCTCATTAAACAATTTTTTAATTTAAATTTTTATTTATTCTCTTTTTACTTATCAGATTATTTTAGAATATGTTTTTCTATTTTTTTTATTTTTCATGGCCTATCCCAGCGCTTTTTAAGTATAAAGCGCTGGGATAGGGCTCATTAAACAATTTTTTAATTTAAATTTTTATTTATTCTCTTTTTACTTATCAGATTATTTTAGAATATGTTTTTCTATTTTTTTTATTTTTCATGGCCTATCCCAGCGCTTTTTAAGTATAAAGCGCTGGGATAGGGCTCATTAAACAATTTTTTAATTTAAATTTTTATTTATTCTCTTTTTACTTATTAGATTATTTTAGAATATGTTTTTCTATTTTTTTTATTTTTCATGGCATATCCTAGCGCTTTTTACGTATAAAGCGCTGGGATAGGTCATTTGCTTTATTTTTAATTAATTCTCTGAATATTTAACCTTATCTTTTTTATTTAATTTTTTATAAATTCCTCCTTTTTTTTTAATTTTTATGACCCTATCCCAGCGCTTTTTACTTAAAAAGCGCTGGGATAGGTGCGCGGGAAATTTCCCTCAACAAATCTAAAATTTTCCTTTTCCCTCTCATTTCCCCACATTTCACTTAAAAAGCACCGTACTTTCACTCTTCTTCATCACCACCCATTTACTTAATCACTCTTTTTCATCTCCTCCTTGCTTCTTCATCTCTTCCTTCTCTCCGATCATCATCATCATCGAGGTCTCTCAAATCTGTATGGATCAAGTCCAGATCTACATGCTGATGGTGGTTTCTTAAGGGTAAGGGTCCTATCTTATATTGAACGTTGTGTTTTCAACCTCATTACCTTTTCCTCTTTCCTTCTTCCACTTCCAATTTTTTTTGTCTTTAGTCACGGATCAGATTTTGTGCTCTGTTTTTTCTTCTTCATCACTACTCTTGACTTCACTTCTAGACTTCACTTCTTATTCATGTGTTAATTTTTATTTTATTAGAAGCTCGTTATTTTTGGTAGCTATGGTTACAATTCTGATGCTTTCTTGCTCTTTTGTTTCTGGATATGGCAAGTTGATAGTTTAATTAGAAGAGATATTTTGGTTGCTGCTCTTCTTAGTTTATGTTCATTCCATCATATTGATATGAAGGTATCATTGTCTGATTCTTCTTATTCCATCATATTGATTGTTAATATGCATTGGTTGATGTTTTCTGAGGCTTGAATTTATGAAGTCTTTATTAGGAATTTTGCACTGATGCAGGAGGGTGTAAAAAAAAATAAATGAATATTTTTTTTAAAAAAATAATGCCTATAGCAGCGCTTATTACGTAATGAGCACTGCTATAGGCATTATTTTTTATTTTTTTAAAAAATAATTCATTTAAGTATGACCTAAAGCTGCGCTTTTGATATTATAAGCGCCGCTATAGGTAACCTATAGCGGCGCTTATAACACAAAATAAGCGCTGCAATAGGTCATATGACCTATTGCAGCACTTGCTATAGGGTCAAAAAAAGCGCTGCTATAGGATATTTCTGTAGTAGTGAAAGGTTATTGAAATGATAAGTGCCTTTACAAATGTTTTTCACATTACTAGTATATGATATAGTTAAATTTCTCTGGGTGTAGAACTAGTTAAAACTAGTAGTTAATGATATTATAGAAATGAAAAATAAACAATTAACCATCAAACGCTTGGATTAATTGGCGTGGGTTGTTTCAAATTAACCAATAGTCTCGAGTTTGAGCCCTTCGTATATGCAACTGCGATAATTACATGGATGTAGTGGGAATTCCTCATTTTCCTGCGCTTCAAAATTTTGAAATTTATAATTTGAGTTAAATGAAGTAGTATATAAAAATAAGTTAAAAACATTTTTGTAAACAATTTAGCGTGATTAGCTTGAGATTCTCCTAACAATTAACTTGCTTATATATATATATATATATATTTAGTTATTGATTATACCACTTTTTGTGGTTTAACTTTAAAAAATGAGTTCTTTACCACTCCTCCTTTTTTAATAACAATTAACTAAATTACATTGTTGATAGAGTTGGTTAAAATTATTAAGATACAATAAAGATAAAAACTAGTTTTTTCTATCAAATGGATCCTTTTTATGTGAAAGAAAAAGTGTGGTGAGAATTTAATATAATTGTAGTTCGAGTAATATGAGTAATTAAATGAAAATGTAATGAGAAATTAATGACAAAATTGCGACAACATCTAAATAATTCGTATAAAATAAAGGAAACATGTCATACTAAAAATAGTATCTTATTTAAAAAAGAAAAAAAGGAATAGTGTCTTCAATTTTCACAATGGAAATGTAAACGATCAAAATCACAACTTGGTGGAAACGGCATTTCAACAAGGCTGACTTCTGTCAAAACGTGTTTTCTTGGGTTTCTTTAACCAAACGTACACAGAATCGATATTACTGTCCAGCCGCCTTGAAGCTTGGAGGAAAGTGAGTCATCAAGCATTGTTTGCTAAAGGATTTTATATCATAAAAAGCCCTATATATTAATTTTAAACCTTCGTCATTCTTGCGATTATTGAATCAATGATACATACTTACATGAAAAGTGATAAAAAAATACCTTTTCAAATTTCAAAATCTCAAATAGGTGATTTGCAGTTGTTAATAGTTACTAATACCTACACTCAACTTGTTAATACCTATACTGAAATAGTTATTGGGATTTTGAAATTTGGAATGTATTTTTTTGTTATTTTCCCGATAATTAATTATACTAATAGAATACAATTATACTTTGCTTAGCCAATTTGGTTTTTTTGGGTTTAATAGGGTTTGTTTGGTTCAATTGCTTAGCCAATTTGTGTAGGACTGCTATGTCACTTTCATAGCATAATTAACAGTGTTTTTCATTTAATTTGAATTAAAATATACATATAAAATCAATGTATATATATATATATATAACAAAATTCTATTTGTAAATAATTTCATCAGGTCCACGCTACTTTCTTTGACAGCCGGCCGCAGTCTTGGAACGATGTATGACTTTGCTTCCGTAAAAGTAAAACGGTCCTTGCTTGATGATCTCCCAATTTGAAAAGTTCAATTCTTTGCATTTCTGATCTGCATTTTCCCCCTCTGTGTATCTCAATTCAATGGCGACCAAGAGGAGCGTGAGTACCTTGAAGGAGGCTGATTTGAAGGGTAAGAGGGTGTTTGTGAGAGTTGATCTGAACGTTCCTTTGGATGATAGCTTAAATATCACCGATGATACCCGAGTTCGTGCTGCTGTGCCCACTATTAAGTATTTGATGGGTTATGGTGCCAAGGTCATTCTTTCCAGTCATCTGGGACGTCCAAAGGGTGTCACACCTAAATACAGCTTGAAGCATCTTGTGCCTAGGCTCTCTGAACTTCTTGGAGTTGAGGTTATAATGGCAAATGACTGCATTGGGGAGGAAGTTGAAAAATTGGTTGCTCAAATTCCAGAAGGCGGTGTCTTGCTTCTTGAGAATGTAAGGTTCTACAAGGAGGAAGAGAAGAATGATCCTGAATTTGCAAAGAAGTTAGCTTCTCTTGCTGATCTCTATGTAAATGATGCATTTGGAACTGTCCACAGAGCTCATGCTTCTACAGAAGGAGTCGCTAAATACTTGAAGCCCTCTGTTGCTGGATTTCTCATGCAGAAGGAGCTTGATTATCTAGTTGGAGCTGTGGCCAACCCCAAGAAGCCATTTGCAGCTATTGTGGGTGGGTCAAAGGTGTCGACCAAGATAACTGTTATTGAATCCTTGCTAGAGAAGGTTCAGATTCTCTTGCTCGGTGGAGGAATGATGTACACATTTTTCAAGGCCCAGGGTTATTCAGTTGGATCATCTCTTTTGGAGGAAGATCAACTTCATCTTGCAAATTCTCTTCTTGAAAGGGCTAAGGCTAAAGGGGTTTCTCTACTGCTTCCAACTGATGTGGTCATAGCTGACAAGTTTGCTGCTGATGCTGACAGCAAGGTTGTCCCAGCATCAGGCATACCAGATGGATGGATGGGATTGGATATTGGACCTGATTCTATCAAAACATTTAGTGAAGCTCTGGATACAACTCAGACCATCATCTGGAATGGACCAATGGGTGTTTTTGAGTTTGAAAAGTTTGCAAAGGGAACTGAGGCCGTAGCCAAGAAATTGGCTGAGCTGACCACTGGCAAGGGGGTGACAACTATTATAGGAGGAGGTGACTCGGTTGCTGCAGTAGAGAAGGCCGGTCTGGCTGACAAGATGAGCCACATCTCCACTGGTGGTGGTGCAAGCTTAGAGCTTCTTGAGGGGAAATCACTCCCTGGCGTGCTTGCCCTGGATGACGCTTAAGCAAAAAAAAAAAAAAAAAAAAAAAAAGCATGTGATGATTTGAGCAAGCCCTTGGAGGTGTATTACTATTTTGTGGTGTATTATGGTTGGGGTTTCAACCAACATTGGAGTTAGTTGCTGTTGTAGAGGCAAATATATAAACTTCAGAATAAAGAGATTTTGGGATGTCCTTGGAGATGCATTGATTCCTCTTGGTTTTTTCCCCCAGAACGTAATGTTAATGTTCAAAGCTTCGGTTTGTTTAATTAGTCTGCGTTCTTTTGGGGAAAAATGTAAAAGGAAAACGTTTTTGACTCTTTTTAATTTCAATGAAAATTTAGCTTTGACTTCGCCACTGTTATTATTATTCTTGATACTTTTAGTCTGAATATCATTATTCTTGATATTGAGCACCGTAAAACTAAAACATTTGCTTGTAAGAAATTGAGCGACGAAAATTTGATAACTTTGTTTAAAAATTATTGTGTAATAATATCTTTTATATTTTTATTTTTGCATGTTATCGAATCTTACTTTGATGTACACCTAATTTTATTTATCACCCTATTTTAATAGTATCAACTGAATGTTCTCTCAATAAAATGTTTGGGGGGGGGGGGGCAATAATCATATACCATTTAAATGATATTTTTATTTATGTAATTAACCTAATAAACAAGTTTTACAACTTGAGGTTGCTCTGTGTTTTGGAAGAGTTTCGGTCATCACTCATCAAGCAATGTCACATGCAGCTGAAAGCCAAATAAATATATATTATGCATGAATTAATGTCACATATTTCAATTGTTATAAAACGGGCACAGCATATTCTCTACAACACCAATATCCATATAGATATCATAGATTTTAAAAAAGGCTAAATGCTGAAAAAAGATGTACAATTCATCAAAATTTTTTTATATTTAATGGTATTATTTTGATGAAATTAATCGATTGCATCTATATTTTATATTTTAAAAATAATATAAGGACGGATAATTCAAATCACTGTTCAAAAAGTGTTACTATATTATAATATAAGTAAAAAATAAAAATTCATCATATGATCTCTAGCAATTAATTATTTTGGATATAGCGGGTGTCACTACTGCAGAAAAGGGTTTTTACGTACGTTATTTTTGGGTTTTCACGTCATTTTTATAGGGGACATCAATCTAAGTGACGTGGACTTTTCATATCCCCATAAATGACGGACGTTGAATGTTAAGGTTTTCACTACCCAAATTACCCAAAAAACAGATGTTGTTTCTATCTCAGAAGAAGTGTTTAATAAAGTTATCTGAGAAACCACGTCCCTTGTTATATAGTAAGTGACGTGGTTTTATGTGCCAGAGAAATCAAGTCACTTATCACACAATAAGTGATGTGGTTTCTAGAGAAACGACGTCACTTATTACACAATAAGTTACATAGTTTCTCTATATAATAAGTGACGTGGTTTCTTTGCCGAAAGAAACCATTTCACTTATTGTGTAATAAGTGACGTGGTTTTTCTAGAAACCACGTCGCTTTTGTTCTTTATAAGAGACGTGAATTCTTTTTTTTTAAAAAATAATTTATTTCTTATTGGTTTCCCATCTCTGCATGCATTGTAGATGTCATAGAAACAGATGCCTATATAAAAGATACATTACTCACATAACAGATATACATCAACCTAGATATATCACTAATTAATGAAACTATACATATATACACACACACACATGTGGGAGGTCTAGCTACTACACAAGAACAAAAAATTTCATTTTTAAGTATCTTTAATTTGTACAATGATCACTTTTTACTTAACCAAACTCGAAAGGAAAAATTCAGCTATAAGCTCATGAACAGGATCAAGATCTTCGTCATTAAATGAGTCGGTTCCACTATAAAACTGTATCATTAATGGATGTGATGATCAATGCAAAGAAATTAGATACAACATTATATATTTATGTATTAATTGTATCAATCATATAAGAAGTTATAGATAATAATTAATATATATCTGTGAGAAGGATTTGGTACGTTCACTCATAATAACATCATATATATACTTCATGACGTAATACCCACACTCCTTATTCGTTGGTTGCTTAGGGCACTTTATAAATCACAAGAAATAGTATAAATTAATAACAAAGTAATTAATATCTCAAAGTGACTAACATTGAAAGAATGTAAATCAAAAGTACTCACTTTAGATCTCTGTGTCACAACTGTTAGAAATCTTAAGTTTTGATGAAAACTGGACCCTATAGATAGCATAAGTAAAATGAACAAATAAAAATATAACTTAGTCAGAAAAGAATTAAGGGAAGTGACCAGGGAAAAACATAAGTCATTTGAACGTTAATCAGGCTCTATGGATAACAGTTATGCTACCGCTAGAATAGAAGCCTATCGCTAGCAAACGAAGAAACAAGGATAAAACTAGCTAATGAAGTCTTAGCAAATAAACTGAGAAAAATGACTCTATCGCTAAGACCTCATAAGGAACAGCTAGAAGAAATTACAACATAATTCACTAGCGATAACATGGAGTGTTATCGATAGCAGATGATTAATAAGAGGCAAGTTTGAGCAAATGAAATACACTAACGCTAATATAGACTCTAGCGATATCACAAATAGCTAGCAATAGTAGAACACTTAGACATTCAGATAAGTTGCTATGTAGAGCTAAGAACAACTCATCAATAACATAGCCGCTAGTGATAATGAGTTTAGCTATCGATAATGAAATCACTTGCTGAGATAACAGTCATTCTGATAGCTGATATATTATCTGTATACATTGAGCTAATGAATCCTTCTAGCGATAACACCTACTGTGCTTCACATGAATACTTGTTGTTAGAATCTTAAGTTTTGATGAAGACTGACCCCATATATAACATAAGTAAATAAGCACAAGTTACCTCTGAATTAAACATGTAAAATCTGATAGGTAACAAATCACTATCGCTAGAGCTAGATCCTATCGCTAATAGAGAGAAAGGAATAGCAAGTGAAGACTTAGAAATAACAAGGTTAATATCTATCACTAAGTCATTTACTATCGCTAGAAAATATTCTATCGCTAGAAGCTCATTAAGAACATGGATAAATAAAAGGAAGAATAACTAGCTGAACAATGAACCAAGTCCTTGAGCTAAAGGAATCAGCTAGCGATAACAGGTTAAGCTATCGATAACAGAGTACTTCAGATAATAGACTTTCAGATAGCTAGTGCCTGAGAGCAAGAGTTAACTAGTGATAACATAGTTGCTAGCACTAACATGTTTAGTTATCGATAATAGGATACTTGAAATACCTTTGAATATTCATATAACTGTATCCTTAAGCTAATGAGCAATCAACTAGCGATAATGGAATTAGCTATCGATAGAGAATGCCTTGAAGATACCTTAGCTGATATGTTGTCTCTATCTCTTTGAGCTAATGAAATGTTCTATCGATAACGACCACTGCATGAGTATTTGTTTCAGCTAACAGCTTAGTGCAGGACTCACACTGTCAAGATAGCGATAGCCAAGGGAGCTAGCGCTAATGAAAAGGCTGACATGCAAGTACAGTGGCAGGTAGCAGCAGGATAACGTTACTCACAGTCTCTGTCTCTTTTATCTTATCCTCTACAAAATCAGTTGAAGCATAAAAAGGAAGAAAAGGTGTTAACGGCTAGTTCTCCAAGTCTCCAACGGATAGAAAAGTATATCACAATATATAAAGACTTGAAGACATCAGAATCAAGCGAGCGAACACACGACGCAAGATGATATGAAATGAAAATCAGAGGCTCTGCACAGTGAATCAGTCATATTCAAGTGAGCCCAGAAATGATGAGTCGAGCGCATTAGAAAAGAAGAATTATAGCACATTCATTGTTCAGATTATTAGGCTCAAATTTGTATTTCATCCTACATTACTCTGTACCTCAGTGATTATCATAATCTGTTCATTAAGTGAATCTTATTATTGAAATCCTCTACTGTTTGAGGTTGTCTAAAGCTTGGTGCTTTAAGAACAGGGTGGCAACCTTACAGGTAGTAAGGGGGAGTGTTTAGAGGGATTCTAAAACTCTGTGAAAAGGTTGGCAGGTGAACCTGTGTTTGTAAAACCTGTGGTAGGCTTCTCTTGTGCCCGGTTTAAACAAGAGGATAGTGGAAATCTCAGGTGGAGCCTGAGGACTGGATGTAGGTCTGGATTGACCGAACCAGGATAAACTCTGTGTGCATCATCTCTTCCCTTAACTTTCCTAGCTTCTAGCATATTTTACTTATGTTTTCTTTAATGCACTTCATGGTTTGAAATATTCACAGTGATAAACCTAAAAGGATTTTAAAGATTGTCATCACTTGTGTTTTGTGCAAAGAATTTAAAGTTTTTATTCTGTTACCCAATTCACCCCCCTCTTGGGTGACAGCCAGCTCTCACACTTGTTTAGCTAACAAACTAAGTGCAGGACTCACTCTATGATGCTAGCGATAACATGAGATGTTAGCGCTACTGAAAAAGCTGCTACACAAGTACAATGTTGCAGGAAGTTGGTAAACACAACCTATCTCTCATAGCTCATCTTCTGCAAGAATTAAATGAAGTAAGAGAAGATAGATGACTAAGATGAAGATCAGCATTAAATGCCAACGGCTAGGAGCTTCCAACGACTATATTCAAACGGATTCAAAGCTGAAAGTTTCAAGGAAGACAAAGACGACATATAAAAGCCAAAGCTTGAGCATTTATGAAGAAGTGAACAAATCTGTTGAACATTCATTCATTATCTTTACCTACTCTCAGCTTAAAGCTTTTATTACTCTTAACGAGTTTAATTGTACTTCAGTGATTATCAAAATCTGTTCATTTAGTGAACTCATTTATTGAAATCCTCTACTGTTTGAGGTTGTTTTTAAGTCTGTGACTTTAGAACAGGGTTGTAGTCTTACAACTTGTAAGGGGGAGTGTTTAGAGGTTTCTAAAACTCTGTCTTGTAAAGGTTGACAGGTGAACCTGGTTTGTAAAACCTGTGATTAGTGGAACCCAATGAGGAGTTGGAGAACTGGACGTAGGCAGTGTTTGGCCGAACTAGTATAAAGGAGTGTATTTGTATTTCAAGTTTATTTTTTTTGGAAAGCACAATTCACCCCCCATCTTGTGCATTTTGCCATTTACAACAACGTCTTCAAAGGCTCGTTCAGTATCTTCCATTAAATGCCATTGTTGAATGCCCCTAAAATGGAACCAAAATTTGCACATATACATGGAAATAATTTATTTAGGCCACTAGTAAATAAAGTCATTTACACTACTTACCTCGATAAGAGAGTTTTATGGTAAGAGGTTATATTACGCCTCAATGAGTCAAACCAAACTAGGTGATAATCCCTGGGGCTAACGAAAGCTAATGCTCTATGACCACTGAAAGACATTAAAAATATTATATCCACACGAAAAACATAACATTTACAAATAAATGTGCATAATGATGAAAAGTTAGCAAAATGAAATAATCAAATTACTCTTCAAGAATAGGTGCAAAATAGATAGCTCCCTAATTCCCTGACATTTGATGGTTAACATATGTCTGTATGTTGTCATCATAATTCTTCTTCTGCACCAGGGTCTTGAAATCATCTCTCCTTACCAAGGCCATTGGACTGAAGAATCTGTATGCTCCTGCCTAATTCGTTACACAGCTTGTGGAAGTACCTATCATAGAAATTGAAATTAGAAAAGGACATGAAGTAAAAATATTGTAGACACATAAAAAGTAATAGTCATTTACAAAGTTGCTAATTCAAGCCATACAAGGTCAATTTTGTGCAGCTTCAAAAACTCCATGATATTTCTTTTACCATCAAGCTCAAATTTGTATGTACGATCAGGGTTGACTACTCTTGGAGGCATCGTAAAGGATATGTAGTCCAAATTTGGCTGCATCTCCCGCATGAGTTAGAGAGAAGGATATATATCTCAAAAGGCCTGTTGGCGATGGAAAAAATCAATGTTATATTATTACAAAATGTAATATTCGAAACAAGCAATCTCAAAACTTAAGTGTACATACCACATCAAGCAGAGCCTGTTGTAGAGTCTTGTGTACAAGTCGTCTAGGCCATAAGATGAATGCCCTGATCACCTTGCCTAGTTTGTTGACTTTCTTATCAGGGAAAGGGTACCGTTACTCCTGCCTCATTCTTTTGGACAGCTGTAACAGACATCTTCACTTGGTCCTCCCTAATAGGAAAATTATGTATGAAGAAGGTGTAAAATCCTACTTACTAATAACATAATAAACCCTTAATACTCCATTTCAATCACAATTAGAAATACTAACTATGATAGGAAAATGGTTTTTCATAAAAATCAAGTAACCCTATCATAATTAGAAAAAGATCTTTCTAATCATTCGAAGTTTTATCCATGATAGGTAAAACAAGCCTTAATATAATGTATTCACTATCATAGATAATAAAATACCTAACCATAAATAAACTGCTAACAAATAATTCTAATCATATTTACCCTACTAACTATGATAGGAAAAATGGGTTTTCGCACATTTATAACAATAACCCTATCATAGTTAGAAAAAGATTTATCTAAGAAAACATAAGATAATCCACAATAGAGAAGGGCAAACACTCAATACAATCATACTATCATGGACAATTAACCTTAACTATGTTGGGAAAGGATTTCTCTAACATAGTTAATAAAGAATCACCTCATTAACAATTAACCATTTAGTTAACCATGTTAGATAAGGAGCCTCCTAACATGGTTAATAAAATCAACCTGTAATCTCCACATCATATCAATCAAGTAATCAACATAATCTTGTTAGGAAAGATTCATCTAATATGGTTATAGAGCAAAACCTGTATAGTGAAATGATAATCATACTAATTGGGAATTGGGCTTAAAATCCAGGAATTATACAATACTAGCCCGCATCATAGAATAACATAGCAACTAATCACATATAATCAATCTCATTCATCATCACCTGCATGTAAGTAACCTATCAATCATTTCATGCTACAACAATAGTCGGAAAGCCTTGGACATGTATAATCACGCAATTCAATAAGCAACTAGTATTCAGAATACAGTAAATCTACTACTACAGTTATACAATCTCTAAAGCTTTTAAGGTATGTAAATGCAGAAGCGAATACAATATAGCCTAGATTTGGCAATATACAATTCCCGTTTACCATTACCACCGTAACCTCGCAAGGTTAATGCGGTTTGGTAGTCTCCTTCACCTGCAAAAATGTAAATAACCATGGGGTGAGACAAATTTGTCTCAGTAACCACAACTCAACTCAATAAGAGAGTGTGAGTAGGTTAGCAGAGCTCCTAAAGGGATACCACATTTTATAAAATATTCATACATCATCGAGTATATATATATATTTCTAAACCACGAACAAGTAATCAAGTAAATGCACATCTCAAGTTTAGAGTTCCTTTTTCAAGATTCTTTAACATTCAATATAATGTATTCCAAAAATAATTTCATGAATATGCACAAACACCCAAGCGATTGTTGTACGAGTCGCCAGAAACAAGTGGAACCCATCGGGACTCTCTACCCGCCCTAGAAACCACAATACGAGTCAGGAGGGACTCTCTACCCTCCTTGAAGCCGTAGTACGGATTAAAAGGGACTCTTTACCCTTCCTAAAACTGTGGGGGCCTTTCTCTACTAGAATATCCAATTAGTCCTTGTGGCGCAACAGGGTACCTCATCACGCGATGGCGTAATATCCAGACCCACTGGTGTCACACACACGCAAGCAAATCATCACAACACATGTATATGCAACATTAATAATCAGGCACTTGGCCTTCTAGTATTTCCAGGATATATATTAATGCATACATGCCATGATTTCAAAATCAACATATACCTCAGTTACAAATCACAAATTTATGTCTATAATATATCAATAGAATTATCGCCATATAATGGCCAGTTAGGATACTACATATAATAAAAGAAAAATCTTGATATTTCATATGAAAATATGAGGGATTTCAAAGGTACCCAATAGGATTTTTAATATAAACATAACATTTGGATTTCAACTTGCGTACTAGTGAGCATATACATAAATAAAAAGGGATTTTGAGAAAAATCCCAACTAACATCACACACAACCAGGTAGTAAGGTGAGAGTGTTACCTGAACTTGGCAAAAGCAAGAAAAATACCAGAGTGATGTGGTCCTCGAGCCTAGCCTGATCCAACGATGTTTACAATCACTAGAGAATACAATAACCCAAAATCAATACACAACATCAATAAACCTTAAACAACTGTCACATACTTCGAAATTATCATCCAACTCAATACACCTAACTTATCACAAGAATTTCAACACTTTAAAAAACCAACATAAAATCCATCATATTCCTCCCAACAAGAAACCACCTTAGAATTCAACTAATTACCCCAATCAACTCAAAATCATCCCAACACTACTCAAAAGCATCATTGAACTCAATCTCTCAAGCTTTTTGTAAGGGTTCCTAAACTTTGAGTCACCCAAAATGAAATCCCACCTATATCTCAACAACCCAATACATTTGGAACCATTAACAATTGTAATTAAACCAATTGAACCCATTAAACCACCCATCAATTCATTGTTCTACGCCTTAATCCCCAAGGTCATTCCTAAGCCCAACATTTCTAGTTTATTTCAAGAATTTCTAACTTTGCACACCCAATTACCTCCACAATCTTTCTCAATCAAAACTCTCTATCAACTAACCCAAGCATAGGCCAATTAATCACATAATTCTTCTAAGTCATCATTTCATACTCATCATAACCAATTCCAACTATCTAGTTCCTCGTAAGCACTTAAAGCTCCCTATTTCCTTCCAACACTAAATCTAACTGATGACTCACCATTTAACATTGATTTATGACATATTTAGAATATATTTGGGGAGTCATAAATGCTAATTAAATATATTTTAAGAGTTTTTGAGAGAAAATTGTGCAAATAGATCATATGAGCTTAATTTAATTATTTTTGAGATAAATATGACAATTTATTAGAAAATTTGATTTGCATGATTCCCTAACATTTATGCATGACTTTGATAGGTAAAAATGGATATTCTAAGCTAGGAAGGATAAGAAGAGCAAAGGAAAATAGCGGAAAAAGTTGGAGCTTAATTGCTGAAAATAGCTAGAAAATGCCTCTAGTGCCATGGCACTGCGCAAAAATCCAAAAAGCGCACAACTTCATTTTTTATCCTTTTTGAACACCTAGGGCATGAAAATTCAAATGGAATCAGCCCTCTTTCAACCCTAGAACCCTTAGGAATGATAAGACTCATCTATACACACAACTACGGAGTTAGGGTTTGCAAAATTGGAGGTTGAGAAGTAAAATTGGAAGAGTTTCTTGCCCTATGGTAGTAGATTCTTCTTGTTTTCTTCAATTCTTTGCTAGTTTTGTGAATTGGACATGGGATTTCTTTGTATTTACTGATTTAATCCATTCATGAGTAGTGAAAACGTTTTTTTCTATGATAGATTCAAGCCTTGTATGGATTGAAGCCTAATTTATTTCCTTTTCTTTTAGTAATTGAAGACTATTTGTGTTGATTTATCTTATTACTAATGCCTCTAATTGACTGATCACCCTTTAGAGCATTTTGGTCATTTAAATTATACTCAAGAGATATAGTTGAGGTGTAGAACTTGGATAAATCAGACTAGACTTGAAGTTTAAATCGACTAACGGATGCTTTGTTGGTAGAATAGAGATATATCTACCAACCTAGTTTTACCAGATTAAGGTTGATTCTTAAGGTGTGCTTTCATTAATTTGTAACAAGATATTGAGCAAGTTTAATGAGAAATATAGATTTGGTTTTCACTCGAGAGAGCGTTTCAAGTGCTTTAAACTCTTAGGCAAACACAAGTGTCATTTAAAGACTAAATGAGGGGAAATTAATTAGGGTTCATAAAATACAATGGTGAGAATTAATCTTAGGCTTAGTTCATTGATAAATTAAATTTTTCGTGTGCATTTCTTTATTTCTATTTAAAAAATAGTTTTTAACACCAGTTTTCTAAAAGAATTTGATTAGTTTAACTTAGTTGAATTCATTAGGCTGTCGTTTGATTGGGATTTTAAAACAAATCTCCGTGAGAACTATAATTTTATACTACATCGTGATCCGTACTCTTGCGGGCGAACACTAACCCAAAGAATTCAACCAACATTATCGTTGAACTCCAATAACCCTCTAGAAACCACAAATCAAGTTCAAAAACTCATATTCAAAGGATTTCTAACTCTAAATCTATCTTAATCAAACCCTAAGCAAGCAAAGTCTCACCTAGGACCAAATACACCAAATTAACTACATCATCATCACAAATAGTGTAATTAAACATGAAAGAATGACCAATTCGCTCCAATCAATTCATATTTCAAAGAGTCATTCAAACCCTAGAGATTTCCAAATGAAAAATCAAGAACAAGAAGGAAAGGAAATAAAGAAGTTACTCAAAATCACTAGGCCCCTCTTCTGCCTTCAAGCTTGCCGGAGCTCCATCTCCTACCATCGACCAAAGCCACCGTCGCTCCCTCTCTCTATCTCTCTTGGCTCGTACACACACACACACTGGTGAAGGGAAACCGGAGCGAAAGACAGAGGAAGTGGAAGGGGGTGGACTCCGGCAACCATCCTCACCAACACCATCGGAAATAAGATATTTTCTTTGGGCCAAAAGCTATCCTTTTAATCCCTAAAAGATTTCTTCAAAACAAGCTAATAATTTCCTCCCATAATGATCTCTTTTTGTCTAAAAATAATTTCTCTAACTCTAAGCTTCTCAAATTAAGGGAGAAACTAGGCCTCAAAAAATCCCCAAAACACTTCTATTTTCCTGAATTTGTTTATAAAACTCTCAACCGATGAAATTTGTTTATAAATTACCACTAGTCCTTAATTAAATTTTTGGGATGTTACAGGAGGCCTTCGGGAACTGGAGAACTTTGGCAACCGAGCGTAGGCAAGGGACATCGAGATGGAGATAACACTCCTCTCCAACTTCAGGGTTTTTGTCTAGTGTGGGATTTGAGACGTCCTTAAGAATTGATCCTACAACAAAGGCTGATTGCAGCTGTCTTTGCTGCTTGGACCGCTAGTACTGGCGGACTCCTATAAGGGATTAAAATATACAGAGTAAGCCTAATTGATAACTCTGGAATTCGGTAATCAACATATGTAGTAGATGCTTAAACCTACTGCCTTTGTTTATCAGATTGTGACTTGAGCCCAAGTTGTGTGGTAGACACTTGGACTTGTGCCTCAACTTGCACTCGAATCTGCTCCGCCATTTTCCCTATAAGCTACTGGACTTGTGCCATCACCTACTCTGGATCTGTGCAGCAGCCTGCTCCTGGACTGGGCCTCTATCTTCGCATGAACTCGGGCCACAATCTCCTCATTGGATTCTCTACCAGCAGATGATCAGGGTTTGCGGCCAAAATACTTAGTCAGCCCTATATTCCTTAGCTCCCCGATAACTCGACCAGGGTGGTTGGGCTTCCCATTTGCCGTGGCCAGGATGTCCATCCTCCCAGAAGGTGTGAAGGACCCTTAGGTGGCCTGCTGCTCAAGTTCTTCCTACAATGACCCAAAAAATTATAATTTGCAATGTGCTACAAAACCACAAGTTAAATGAATAAACAACCAAGTAAAATACTTACAATCCTCTTTGCTACTGCCTCAACCTTAGGAGTCACAAATTTTCCTACTTTAGTCTTTCTTCCCTCAGACCATTTTGTATGACATGGGAAAGGCGGTGGAGGCTCTACAACAACGGTAGGATCGAATCATGCCGCTTCCTCCACCGTTGTTTTAGGCCGTAATCCTCTTCGACTAAAGCCTCCTCCTTTGTTTTACATGGCCAAGAAGCGAAAGCCTATTGCTTCTAGCCTCAATGAGGCGGATTGAACCATGTATGCCTCCTTTTGTAATGCGATCAATATCCTCTTCACTTGTATACTCTGGCTATGCACCACCAAAAGCTTTCTGGTGAATGCCACGGCCTTGTATAAATCCTCCACCTGACCCTTTATATTTCTTGCATTTCCTCCCTATTTTGTATGTTTGAATTTATCAATTTTGATTTCTATGTATTCGTCCATGCTCTACCTTTTTACTGGGAAGGTTAATTTTCATCTAGTGTAGGCCTTGATTTTGATGATATTCATTCATTTATATATTTGAGTTACTAGTGGTGACTTGTTTCTTGCTCGTTTTCTTCTCATCTTCTTACTTCCTCCAGCCATCTTTCTGATATTTTTTTCACCGAACTCTTTTTTTCTTCTTCTCATATTCATAGGCTTCAATCGAATGCCGTAATTGCGAGGAAGAAAACCAATTTGCAAACTACTAGTTTCTTTCTTCCAGTAAATAGCAAAGTTATTTGTTTATTTCTTCCATGAGATCCAACACCTTAAGTGGATTTTTCGCGCTCATTGTTAAAGTTTATGGTTATTCTTATAAATCAGAAAAACATAGTAGTACTTTGGGTAAAAGTCAAGAGTATTTTTGCACATTTACCCTAAGATTAATTTATAAAATTTAATGATATTTATCATTCATTTTTTAAATATACCTTTGTCATATTCAACTTTGAACTTAAATGACCTTAATTTGATAAAGCTAATGTTGAATAATAGCAAAACATTTTAACTTTGAGCTATTAAACATTGGGTAAAGGGTCAAAAATGACCCTGTACTTATGTCCAAGGTGCATCTGGCACCTTGTGCTTTTTTTTTTGGCTCACAATTATCCATCAACTTTCAAATTCGGGTCAATAATGACTTTTCCGTCAAACTGGCCCAACGGACGTTCCAAATTCTGGCCAATAATGACTCATTCGTCAAACTGGCCCAACGGACTTTTTAAATTCGGGCCAGTAATGACTCTTCCATCAAACTAGTTCAATTTCCGTTGCTTTTTATGGGTAGGTCCCACACTGGAATTTAACAGGAATCTAATTTTTGTTAGGCCAGTTTGACGGATGAGTCATTATTGACTCGAATTTGAAACTCCGTGGGGCCAGTTTGACATATGAGTAATTATTGGCCCAAATTTTAAACGTCCGTTGGGTGAGTTTGACGGAGGAGTCATTATTGGCCCGAATTTGAAAGTTGATGGACAATTTTGAGTCAAAAGAAGTACAAGGTGCCAGATGCACCTTAGACATAAGTACTAGGTCATTTTGGACCCTTGACCCTTAAACATTTTCAGACTTTTTTTTACCTTTTATTCTATATTATAATTTTTTTAGTCAAAACTAAAATAATTTTCATTTCAAAATATTTATTTTAAATGTTAACCCATATGAGTGGAAAAGTTCAAGTAATATACATTGTCTACGTTTTTGGTGCCAGAAGAAGTAGGGGTGAGAACTCCAATATGTTGGTTGGAAACATAAATAAATGCTCAATCCAGTCTAAGTTGGGCTGGAAGTTTAGGGCCTGTTTGTTTTGTTTTTTTATTTCTAAAAATAAGTTTTGGAAACAAGAAAACAAAAAAACATGTTTGACTAATAGTAGTTTCTTAAAACATGAAAAAAGTTTTGTTTGGTAATTTTTTAAAATTAGTATTGAAAAAAAAATAAAAATATAGAAATTTCTTTAAAATAGTTGCTTGTAATCTTATGGTAACAACTAAGATAAAAATTCTATATCAAGTGATGACATGACGACGACCGTCGGAAATGTCGACGATGAGAGTGATATCACACTATCATCATTGATATCGCATATTCGTTTGCCATCGATAATGTCATGATCGTCATCCATGGTATTGCGGTTTCTATCACCGTCTGTGATGTTGTAGTTCTCGTCGTTGTCTGTGCATTGTGGCTACCATTGATAACGTTGTGATTTCCTTCACTATCAATGCATTGCATTTTATGTCTCGTTCGATGATGTTGTTGTTGTGGCCACTATTGGTAATGTCATGATTGCCATCCGTGATGTCGTGGTTTCCGTCATTGGCAGTGACGCTGTGGATTTCGTCGCCGTTGGTGAAGTCACGAAGATCATAGGTGACGTTGCAATTTCTGTCATCGTCAATTATGCCACAACCACTGTTAATGGCACTGCAATTTCTGTTGTTGCTGGTGACGATACAGTTTCGGTCATCATCAGTGACATTACGGTTTCCGTTGTTGCTGGTGACGTTGCGAATGTCGTCGATGACATTGCTATTTGTGTCTTCGCTAGTGATGTCACGACCGCCGTCAGTAATGTTGTAGTTTCCCTAGTTGTCGGTGATGTTGCAACCTTCTGGATGTAGCATGGGTTACGAAGCCAAGCTTTCTTTCAAAAGAATATTTTCGTATTTGAAAAAAATAAAAAAAAACCTAAAAGTTGTTTTTGATTTCTTGATTTTAAAAACAACTTTTTGTTTTTGGTTTTGGGAATAATTAATTGAAAACAAGTTTCCATACATTTTTTTTTGTTTTTAAAAACAAAAAAACAACTGTTTTAAAAAACAAAATGAAACACCCTTATTTGTGGGTTCAATTGGAGAAGGGGTTGGACATGTTGGCATGACTTGTCCGTAGTTTAGCATATCTGCAAGCGCAATGGTCGTCAAAAGTAGTATAAAAAAGGTTGTTTTCCAACAGGGATTAAGACAAAAGAGGATTAATAACTACATTTCTTCCATGACACCGTTTTCCATGTCTAACATAAGAGAATAACTTAATTCAATCTAAAATGAAATAAAACAAAAAGAAAATTGAAATAATCCTAAACTTAACTAATTCTATTTAATTAAAAAGTATTATATTTGCAATGAAATCCCCCAGTTAATGTATCCATTTGATATCCTATCAAAATCTTAACCAAATCCCTTTAATTTAACACCAATGACTTTCCAAATATACCCAAAATATATATCAAATATAATATAAAATGGGGAGTCATCATACTACTTGGACTGTGTTCAAACCCCAGGTTTAGCACTTAGTTGTGGTTCCAGTCGCTGTACTTGGAGAGGTATCTTCATAGCTTATGCTGCCAACCTCAAAACTAATAATCCTAATTTAAGCAACGATGTTGGGTTGGAGCAGACGGTCAAGCATTAGCTGCCCTACCTTTAGATGTTGGATGAGTCCAACCCCTTCCTAAATCTGTTTATAAAAAAATTATTAGTTTCAATAATTTTAGCCAATAATACTCTTTCCATTCCTAAATATAAGATATACTTTACTTTTTTGGAAAATCCTAAGAAAATTAGATATATACGTCACTTATAAATTAAGTTGCCTGAATTTTTTTTTTCAATAAACTAGCTTATTTGACTTATAAGCTAACATAAAATCTAATAATACATAAAATATATTATGATTAAGCGACTTAATTAGAGTCCTTAATTTTTTTAAAAATAGTCAACTAGGTATTATATTCAAGAACAGGGAAAGTAATAGTGAGGAGTTATTGGTTATAAAAAAACACAGGAGGGAGTTTTTTATGGATACATCGATTGGCAATCAGTGCCTTTTTCTGGATTCTATTATCAGCTATTATCTAAGCAACTGACTACTCAAGTTTTAGGGTTCATAGCCCCTCCCAACATAAGTGTCTCATCTAGGACTAGAACTCGAGACTTCAAAGGGATCTGGCAAGACCTTACGCCGTCAAACCAACTATTTGTTAGTAGGGAATTTTTAATTACAACCATCCATCTCATTAAAATAAAATACTCCCTTTTTTTCTAAATATATGAGCTATTTGGAGATGGGAACTTGTTCTTAAATATAAGACATTTTTATATTTTTTCTCAACATTTCCCTAAATTATTCCTATTGATACTCTTCAATAATAAATAAGCAAGAGGAACGATATAAATAAAGGTAGGTGGTTAGTGTATCTTGGTAAAATTATATGATTTTAATTAATTTAACTAACACCACCAAGCGCTTAGATTAATTGGCTGTAGGTTGTTCTAATTTAATCAGTGGTTTCGAGGTGTGTAAATCCAAAAAAACTAAATTAATTAATATCCTTAATCTAATCAAAGAAGATAAATGATTCTTATATTTAAATGGAAGGGAGTATTGGCTTAGAAACTTCCAGTGTTATACGAGGAGTCCTATCTCTACTAAAAAATGTGTTTCCATCGTTATCAGAGGCTATATGAGGCAATATATTTTAAGAGGAAAAAAAGAAAGCTTCTTTCAGCCGTGATGGTCACGCCATAATGTTTTGTATTTGTATAAAAAAAATTATCCAAACATAAAGAGCTGCAATTTATATTAAAAAATTATATGCATATAAGTTAAGTAAGACTTAATAAAACCAAACAAAACAATTTTATTACCCAAATTGTAAATATAAAAATCTTTGAACTCATAGAGAGAATTAAAGTGAAGGACTAAAATCCCAAATTAATTATAATTAAATAAATTAAAATTCACTATTATGTAAATGGAAATTTGCTAAAAAAAATTATGATCATAATAAATCAAGTATTACTCATGCGAAATGTGGCCCTTCAAAAAATACTTATAGCTAACTCGAAGCAAATAATTAACGATCTCTGGGGTTATTTTTACTACCTCACAGAATTTGCAACTGATAGGAAATATATAATTTAAGATGGTTTTATAATAAAAAAATATTAATGAATTGTATGGACCAGGATGCTCTGTTTTCCTCACTGACGCCCCAACCAAGACACCTCCTACCTATAAAATAAACAAAAAACAGAGCATCTATCATTACAGAGAGACATTGCTAGGCATCTCCAATAATTATGAACAGCCACCACGTTCTAGTTTTACCATTTCCTGCTCAAGGACATGTGAATTGTCTCATGATCCTCTCCAACAAACTAGCCCAAAATGGCCTTAAAATCACCTTCGTGAACTCGGATTTCAACCACAAACGAGTGGTGAAGGCAATAAAGAACAACGAGGTGGAGGAGGAGAAGAAGGAATTGATGCCTTTGGAATTAGTGTCTATCTCAGATGGTATGGGTCCTGAAGATGACAGAAACGACATGGCTAAACTAAGTTTGGCAATCTTGAGGACCATGCCCTTAGAGCTTGAGAAGCTCATTGAAGGATTTCAAGGAAGAGATAGAATCACATGTGTGGTGGCAGATGTGAACATGGCATGGGCCTTGGAAGTTTCACACAAGTTTGGTATCAAATCTGCTGTTATCTGCCCCACATCTGCATCTCTTTTTGCTTTGGAACTTCACATGCCTAAGCTGATTCAAGATGGATTGATGGATTCAAACGGTAATACCCTCCCTACCTCGTCTGAAAGTAGTAACTAGATAACTAAATTGTAGAGATTAAGAAAATTACTTTAGTTATTTGTAAAAAAAAATTAGTTTCCCTCAAATACCCTTTAAATCGTGCCTTTAAATCGTGTACAATAGAAAATTCCCACAGTCAAGAGTCCCCCCCCCCCCCCCAAAAAAAAAAAAAAATTCTAAGCCTTTGGTAAGCTCCGTAAATCTCTCCATACCGAAGCCTTTACATATTGTTCCACCATTCCATTGTATCAAAATTAGTTCTTTGAAACAATGGGGTTGGGTGATAGTCTAATTCCTCATAACATGGCATATCATGTTCAAATCATTATTAGAAAAAGTGTCGACATTTAGTGGCGACTGCGCGTCGAATATGATTCTCTCTAATAGAAGCATATATGTGCTTAGCTAAACACAATTAGTTATTTGACAAATTTCCATATTGAACTTGCAGGAATGCCAATTCTGAAAGGAGAATTCCAGATATCCCCAGAGATTCCTAAGATTGACACAGCTGACATTGCATGGTGTTGTATGGAAGACTCAACGACTGTGTATGATTACATTGCAAAGATGATGAGAACTTTACACTTAACAGATTGGTGGCTTTGCAATACCACTTTTGAACTTGAACGTGGAGCCTTCTCCTTATACCCTAAGATCCTATCCATTGGGCCATTAATGGAGAGCCATGACAACCCAAGTGTTAATCGGTCACTAGGCCAGTTTTGGGAAGAGGACCTCTCTTGCTTTAAATGGCTAGACCAGCAACCACCATGTTCTGTTATATATGTTGCTTTTGGTAGCTTTACAGTATTTGATCCGACCCAATTCCAAGAGCTAGCTTTAGGACTTGAGCTTACCCAAAGGCCTTTTCTTTGGGTTGTCCGGGAAGATTCACATGGTGGAGGGACAAAAGCGATATACCCGGATGGGTTTGAGGGCAAAAAAGGAAAAATATTCAAATGGGTACCTCAGAACAAGGTTTTGGGTCATCCTGCCATAGCTTGCTTTGTTAGTCATTGTGGTTGGAATTCTACCATGGAAGGTCTGAGCAATGGAGTGCCTTTTCTGTGTTGGCCATACTTTGCAGACCAATTTTTTGACAAGAATTGTATTTGTAATCACTGGAAAGTGGGACTTGGATTTGATTCAGATGATGACAAAGGAATAATCTCGCGCCATGAAATAAAGAAAAAAGTGGATATGTTACTTGAAGATGGGAGCATAAGGGAAAGGTCCATGAAGCAGAAGAATGTTATCATGAACAGCATAGCGGAAGGAGGCACATCAATGGAGAACTTCAGGAAGTTCTTGAAGTGGGTTAAACAATGAGATGTTCTTGTTGGAAAATTTTATATAAATTAATAAATAAATATGGATTATCATTAGTTAGTGACTATGGGAAGTTGTGAACAAATATTTATTCATGCAAATAGTTTTATGAAAAATCCCCATAAAATGCCAATTGAATTACAAATTTCTAAAAAGTTTACTAGAAGAGCCGTATGATTTGATTTGAAAACTATGTATGGTCTTGGGTTTTACTATTCAAAATTTTATCCAAGTTAAATAAATGATTATGATCTCATCGTCGTTATCTAAGGAGCCAATGTGTAACTTATTTTCTAGTAGCCTATTTGTGAAAATGCAAGAAATTATAGTTGTTTTCCATTGAATGTCAAACAATATGTTAAAAGATGTGAAAATGCTATTAATTGCTTGTTTTTGGGTTTTTCAATTGAAAAATGAGATGATTGATAAAAAAGTTTAAACTAATGAAAGAGTTTCCCTATACCAATAGACTTTATTATCATTGCTTCTGTAGGGAAATACCTAATCCACCCTTGGTGGGTTAGGGCCTAAGCCCAATGATAATTAGGGCTAAAATGTGAAGTCCAATTAGAATTGGGGCTAATATATAATTATGTAGAGATATGGGATAAAATGAGTAATTTTTCCCTTCATAATTTGAAATTGAAAAGATATGTCTCTTCATACGTTGTTTATAAAAAGGAGTTCTGTGAAAAGTAGAACTAACGCAGAAAACAAAAGGTTCTCTGTAATTCAAGTCTCCTCTCTTCCTCTCCTATGTGCATCTGTCGTATAACGTGATCGGAGTCCAAATCGGTGCTCCGATTTTGTGTGGGTACCGAGCGAGTCAACCGGATTCCAGGTATGCCTGAAACCCCTACAGCTTCAATTAGTGGTGGCTAATTGTGCTAAATTGTTTAAGAGACATCTCAAGCTGGTTAGAGTTAGATGAACTAATACACCTCGGGCTCTGATTCCTCTAACCAAAACTAAATCAACCACTTAATCTAATGAATTCAATTTGAATAAATGATCAAAACAACCAAGACCTTGAATTGCTTAACAAATATTTTTCAATTTCTGTAACATAATTGTAATAAATGCCAAATGGTCCAAACACTACTACAAAACACGGTTTTCACGTCACAAATTTGTGACTTTTCATGTCACTTTTTGGTGTGACATAAATTCAAGTGACGTGGAAAACTGGACTTTTAACGTCACACTAAAAAGTGACGTGAAAAGTCATCTTTTTCATGTCACAAATTACAAAAATTATGACGTTGTTTCTCCAAATTTAGATTATAATGATGAAGATATAACAGAGAAACCACGTCATATTTTAAAAATGTGTGACGTGGTTTCAAGAAATCACGTCACACAAGAAACCACGTCACACATTTGTAAAATGTGAAATGGTTAGTTTTTTTTTAAAAAAAAACGATGCTTTAATTAACTTCTTTTGGTTTCCCAATCTGTATTCATTGCAAATGTCACAGAAATAGATATAATGCAGATCAACAGTATATATCATTCACACAACATGTATACATAGCTATATTATAACTAAATCAAACTAAACATATATATATATACACACACAAAATTCCATGTTTACACAACTAAGTATTTTGTGCAATGATCACTTTTTAACCAACCACAAATAAAAGAAAAAATTGAGCAATACGTTCACGAAGTGAATCAAGGTCTTTGTCTTCAAATGAGTTTTTTCCATCTTAAAACTGCAACAATAATGGATGCTATGATTACTACATAGTTAGATAAATAAATCATATATTTATGTACTGATTGTATCAAGCTATAGATAAGAATTTAATTTATACCTGTGTAAAGGATCCGGTACGATCACTCTCAATAATGTCACACATATACTTCATGATGTAATACCCACACTCCTTATTCGTCGGTTGCTGGGGGCACTTTATAAACCACAAGAAATAGTATAAATTAATAACAAAGTAAATAATATCTCAATTGACTAACATTGAAGGAATTTAAATTAAAGGTAGTTACTTTAGGTCTTTGTGTCACGATGGCATTATCCATTTCATCGGTTTCTGCTGCAAAATGCCATTGTTGAATGCCCCTAAAATGGAACTAAAATTAGCACATATACATGAAAATAATTTATGTAGCCCAAAGTAAAAAGTCATTAAAAGTACTTACTTAGATAAGAGGGTTTTATAATATGAGGTTATATTATATCTCAAGGGGTCAAACCAAACCAGACGATGTTGTATGGGGCAAACGACAGCTAATGACCAGTGTTTACTGAAAGACATTAAGAATATTAAGTCCACACAGAAACATAACATTTGTAAATGTGCAAATAATGAAAAGTTGGCAAAAGGTAATAATCACACTTACTCTTGAAGAATAGGCGCAAAATAGACAGATCCCTGATTCGTTGACATTTGATGTATGACATAAGCCCGCATCTCGTCCTCATACTCCAGCTTGGCCTTGTCGTTTTTAAAATCATCTCTCCTCGCCAAGGCCATTGGACTAAGGAATCTGTATTGTCCCATGCTTAATTGGTTGCACAGCTGGTGGAAGTACCTATCGTAAAATAATTGAAATTATAAAAGGATAGATGTAAAAATATTGCACAGATATAAAAAGTAACAGTCATTTACAAAGTAGCTAATTTGAGCCAGGCGAGGTCAATTTCTTCCATCGTCAAAAACTCCACGATATCTCTGTCACCATCAAGTAGAAAATCATATGAACGATATGGACTGACTACTCCTGGAGGCTTCTTAATGGTTGTGGAGTGCAAAGTTGGCTGCATCTCCTGCAGGAGTTGGAGAGAAGGATATTCATCTGAAAAGAACTACAGGCGATGAAAAAACCAATGTTATATATTTTTACAAACTGTAATATATGAAACAAGCTAAGTAGTCTCAAAAATTAAGTGTACATACCACATCAATTGGCGCCTTTTGTGGAGTGTTGTGTACAAGTCGTCTAGGCCACAGGATGAATGCCCCGATCGCCTCGTATAGTTTGGTGACTTCGTTATGGGGAAAGGGTACAGCTGTTCCCCCCTCATTATTTAGGATATTTGTAACAAACACCTTCACTTGGTCCTCCCCAATAAGCATATTATGTATGAAGGAGGCGTTCGGGAACGGGCGAGCTTCTGCGACCGGGTGCAGGCGAGGGAAATCGAGATGGAGATAATACTCTACTCCAACTTCAGGGTCATTGTCTGGTGTGAGATTAGATTTATTCTCATGAATTGATCCTAACGGCACAGTCTGATTGCAGATGTCTTTGTCGCTTGGACCGCCGGTAGCAGGGGACTCCTACAAGAGATGAGAATATACAGAGTGAGCCTAATTGATAAACCCAGAATTCAGTAATTAACATATATAGGAGATGGTCAAACCTGCTGTCTTTGGTGAGAAGAATTTAATGACAATCCAAGCTGCATGGTAGACGCTCTGACATGTGCCTCAATCTGCGCTTGGACTGCTCCCCCATATAACCCGAAAGAGCTTCCTGGAACTTCGCAGCCAGCTGCCCATCGAACTGTGCTTTCATCTGCTGCTCGGATAAAGCAACCTGCTCCTCCAATTGGGCCTCTATCTCTGCCCGAGCCTTAGCCAATATCTCCTCAGTAGATTCTGTACGGGTGGATCGGGATCTACGGCTGAAATACTTAGTAAACCCTACAGTCCTGGGCTCCCCTAGTACCCGGCTGGGGCGATCAAACTTCCCAATTGCCATGGCTAGGATGTCCATCCTCCCAGAAGGTGTGAAGGACCCTTGGGTGGTCTACCGCTCAAGTTCTTCCTGCAATGACTGAAAAAATCATAAGTTGTAATGTGCTATAAAACCACAAGTTAAATGAATAAACAACCAAGTAAAATACTTACAATCCTCTTTGCAACTGCTTCAACCTCCGGATTGACAAATGTTCCTTCTTTAGACTTCCTTCCCTCAGCCCATTTTGTATGACGTGAGATGGGCGGCGGAGGCTGTAGAACAATGGTGGGATCGGACCGTGCCCGTTCCTCCATTTCTGCAATTTGTTTCTCAATCAACTTTTTCTCTACCCACTTGTAACCTCCCCGAGACATTGTGTGCTTGTAAATATTCTTTTCTTGTCGCTCCTTTTGTTTTTGGCTATTCTCCTATGAAAATAAAACTAAGTTAGTTAATTAATATAATGTGTTAAAAATTCAGTTTTGAAGCAAAGTTAAAGAGCTATTTATAACCTATACACACCTGGAACTTTTGGTCTGGCCGTTTCTTAACAAAGGTCTTCCAAGTCTCAGGGTCAATAGTGGGATAGGTCTAACAGGGATCTTGACCCATCTTGTCCCCCCGGATGTAGTCTCTGGTTAGGAGATTCTTAAAATTCTTCCACATCTTGCACGCTTCATTCAACCAAAAATCCTTGAACAATTGGGTGTTTGGGACATCGAAGTTTTGCTGCAAAGAAAAATAAGAATAAAACACACATCAGTTGAGTTAACTAAAAAAACAAATACATGCATATTAGGAACAAACAGATAGATAATGATAAAACATACCAAGATATCTGACCAACATTGATCCTTAATGTCTTTATCGACTTCCCTCCAATCGTCAACCAAGATGCTTGCTCGGTTCCTTACCACAAAATCGACGTAGCTCACGAAATTTGTGCCAATCTCCCGGATAGGATTCATGTCCTCATCAAATTCCACACGGATAGGCTGAACATTTGTCCCCTGACGGACAATAATGTCTTTGAGCTTCGTCGGACTTCTTCCCTTTTTTTGAAGGGGGTTGTTTTGTTGCTGATTGTTAGAATCATCCGCCAAGATATACCTGTTAGCAAATCAAACATGTGTTGAGTCATTACAAGGCAACAACTTTCACAAAACCAAAACAAAAACAATAACAATACTTAATACATGATAATTCACCCAATGATTCTCACTTTAGGTGTTCCCATATCCCTTCACAATGATCATTTCTGGAGGCAAATTGGTCGTCATCATCTATCAATTCCAATTCGCTTGGTTCAGGTGGAATTGCGCACAAAGGTGGTATCTCATCAAGATCTAAAGTGGGAGCACGATCCTTTTGCTTTTTACTTTGCAAGACTATGGACAATTGATTATTTGCGGGATCCGTTACATAGAACACTTGTTTCGCGTGACTTGCTAAAATAAAGGGCTTATCTCTGTACCCAACCTTGTGAAGATCAATTGAGATCATACCAGTATGGGGTTGAATCACAACTGCGCTATTGTTAACCTACTTGCGTTTAAAGATTGGAACTTTGAACTTGGTGTAACTAACTTCCCAAATTTCTTCGATTACCCCATAATATGCCATGGAAGCCAATCTTGGGTTTTTATCTTTTGAACTGGACAAGTGCATCGCTTCGGCTACCACCATCACGCCACTGTTTTTCATGGTGCTATTGTTGTCCTGAGCCTTAGTGTAGAAATAATAACCATTTATGTCAAAAGAGCCCCACGTAACAACCTCAAAACGCGGCCCTCCGGCTAACCATCTTATTATATGCAACCCACCGGTCTCCTTTTCAACATTCTTCTTGAACCACCCAATGAATGTCCTATTATGCTCGTTAGAAATCTTCATGTCACTCTTTTTCGGGTTCTTTTATTTCAGGATCCTCTTATGCTCATCCAAATAAGGCTGCACTTCTTCCATATTATTCAAGATGTATAGGTGTGCTTGTAACACCTCTTCACGTCACATAGTTTTTACTTTGAAACCCCGTACCCCCTTACCGATCCCATCTTCATGTCGTGGGTTTTCCTCAACCCCTTTTAGATATGATTTGCAAAAATCCATTGCCTCCTCAACTAAGTATCTTTCAACAATTGATGCCTCAGGTCGATGTGGGTTCTTTGAATACCCTTTCAAGACCTTCATGACTTGCTCGAAAGGGTACATCTACCTTAGATAAACCGGGCCACAGATCCTTATCTCCCTTACCAAATGAACAATGAAGTGCACCATAATATTGAAAAAGGCTGGAGCAAAGTGCATCTCTAGTTGGCACAATATAATGTAACCCTCATTTTCCAACTCGTCTAGCTTTTCAATGTCGATGACTTTGCTGCAGATCGCATTGAAAAACATACACATTCTTGCTATAGTCATCCTGACATCATCTTGCATAATGCCTCTTATAGCAATTGGTAAGAATTGTTGCATCAATACATGGTAATCATGTGACTTCATTCCCACCAACTTCAAATCATTCATAGACACAAGTCTGCTAACATTGGAAGATAACCCTGCGAAACCTTGATCCCACTCAAACACTCACACAGACTTTTTTTCTCCTGTTTGGAAAGTGTTTGAGCAGCAGGTTCCATATAAGCCCTCTTGCCATTTTCACTTACTATAGGATGCAACCATGGTCTTATGCCCATTTCAACCAAGTCTAATCGAGCATTGAGTCCGTCCTTTGTCTTCCCCTGTATGTGCAACAGTGTCCCTATAAGACTATCACCAACATTTTTCTCCACATGCATCACATCAATACTATGCCTCACATCGAGATATCGCCAATAAGGTAGATCAAAGAAGATTGACCTCTTCTTCCAAATGATCTTCTCAGAACCAGGCTTCGTCTTCTGTTTCTTACCGAATACTATACTGACATTCTCAACACGGCGGTAAACTTCTTCCCCAGTTAAGGGAGTCGGAGCAGATCGGTACTCAGATGAGACATTAAAACACTTCTTTAGTCTACGGTAAGGATGGAACCGATCAAGAAACCTCCTGTGACCGAGGTAGACGGTTTTTCTTCCGTGTTTGAGATAGTGGCAGTGTGTGTCAGACTCACATATAGGGCATGCTATATAACCCTTCACACTGTAACCAGAAAGATTGCCATATGGAAGGAAGTCATTTATTGTGGTAAACAACATAGCTCACAACTTGAATGTCTCCTGCCTGTATGCATCAAACACATCTACGCCTTCCTTCCACAACATCTTCAAGTCCTCAATCAAAGGTGCCAAGTAGACATCGATATCGTTACCAGGTTGTTTTAGACGCGAAATCATCATTGACATCATCACATACTTGCGCTTCGTGCACAACCAAGGCGGCAGGTTGTAAATGACCAGCAAAACTGGCCAAGCACTATGTGTGCTACTGAGACTCCTGAAAGGGTTGAAACCATCCGTATACAGTCTGAGAAGAAAAGGTTCCTCGGCTCACCACCAAATTCAGGAAACATGGAATCTATCTTCTTCCATTGTGGAGAATCAGCAGGGAGCCAGAGATATCTTCCATCGGAGATCTTCTCATCATAATGCCATCTCAGTTTCTTTGCTTCTGCCTCATTTGCAAACAAGCGTTTAAACTATGGCACAATTGGAAGGTACCACATTACCTTCAAAGGTACCCCTTTCTTTGATCCATCATCATCACCAACGGCATCCTTCCTCAGCTTGTACCTCAGAGTATTACATTTTGGACACTCTTTTAGGCCTTCATACTCTTTCCTGTATAACACGCAATCATTAGGGCATGTGTGTATCTTCTTATAGTCCATGCCCATCTTGCTTAGAACTTTTTTAGCCTCGTACATACGCTTCGGAAGCACATTTCCCGCCGGGAACATATCACTCAAAGCTTCAAGCATCTGTGAGAAACCCACGTCCTCCCACCCATTTTCTGTCTTTATTTACAACAATTTCAGGACGCAGGTCAACCGAGTATACTTAGTACACCCCGGGAACAACGGTGTCTCTGCATCACTATGCAACTTGTCAAACTCGTGTACCACAGAAAACGACTCCCTCCTAATGTCATTGATCATGTCGTCTATTCCATCATCACAAACATCATCCACCACTGCTTCTACATTTTGTAACGGGCACGCATGTACAGTACTTCCCAATTCCCCATGCCAAAGCCACTTCTTATAACGGAGATTGATCCCATCACAAAGAAGGTGGTCCCTTATATCAGCAATGCTCTTACGATAAGCATTTGCACAATTCATACAAGGGCAAAGATACATGCCATTCTTACTAGGCACGTTTCTTTTGGCAAATTCAATAAATTCTTCCACACCCATCTGATACTCCTTAGTGGTTCTCAATGCATGCATCCAACTACGATCCATTCTATTAAACCTATGCCATTTCGAACAAGCTAGTCAAGTTTATCTCACTACATTATGAAGAAATTGGCATGCTAAACACTTAACTTCACTTCATGCAAATTTTTTAAAAAAATTGGCAAAGCTTCCTCTTATAAATGTGACATCCAAAATTACATTTACAATCCAATTTTAGTTCAGTAAATACAAAATCATACCATTACTAATTCAACAGCAATCTACAGACTATTCCAATCACATACCACAAAGCAGTTCCTTTTATTATTTCAAGCATTTAGACTGAATCACACTAATAATCTCAGAAAACCAAACAGCCTCAGCATATTCATAGTTCAAGTGATAAACACACTCAGTGAGAAATGAAATCATAAGCAAGATAATTTTCTAACTGTTTTTAGCTATTGAGTTATATCGTATTAGAATGAAAGGAACAAATTCAATAATAGTACTAATAGTAATAAAATTCAAGATCACTAAAATAAAGTGGAGAAATTGCTTACTCAAATGAAGTTAGACCCAACACTGAAATTGCAGCACCAAATGACAACAATGACAGAAATATCTGATTCAAAACAACAAATCAGTATCCAGAATCACCCAAAATCAACAAAACTTGGACATAATGTGAGCAAGATGAATTAAACAGTTCAAAATCACCATCCACTAAAGTTTCTTCGTAACTTTAACCAAAACATAACTTCTCTCTAATTTTACAACTATCATAAACCAAGACTTATGCAACCATTAATTAGACCATGCTACACAGGTTCAATTAATCCTCAAGTTTGCTAGAGTAATTATAGAAGACCATGTTAATTAATCTTTGACAACCACAAGATTTTGTAAAACAAGCTCAAATTCTACTACAACAAACAATACACGACATCAGTGAATTGCAGTAAAATGGACTGAGATTATGCAACAATTTTGGGCACAATGAAGCAGCAAACTAATAGCAAAAGTATCAACAAAAACTAGCACAAAACAAAGCCAAATGAAGCAGCAATATCACCACCAAGATAGCTGCAAGAATGCAGCAAAAATGTAGAAAAAAAAGAAAAACAATCTGAAAGCATCGAAATTTCCAAGCTACAAACAAGAAATTAAACACGCAACACACAAAAACATCTCTAATAGTCTCTTAACATTGCATAAATACTAAAACTCATTTCTAACAGACACCAAGAAGAGACAGTATATTAGAGAAAATTTCGAATTCCTACCCTTCAATCGAAAATTCCACATACAAAACCATAGAGTAATCTCATTCTATTTCTATCATCTCTTATTTATCATCCAAGACTAGACAACCAAGAAAATCAAACCAGACAGGGGAAGGAATCAGAGATGCCAACATTCACCAAACTCCACAGAACTCAACATGCAATTGATTCTATTAGCTCAATCTTACTCCTACTTAAGTTTAATTAAAATTAATTACAATCCGACACAAAATTATACCAAATAGCTGTTAGAATCTTAAGTTTTGATGAGGATTGACCCTGAGAAAACATAAGTGAAAATTACCTCTGAATTAATCTTATAAAATCCGCCAGGTAACAAATCACCATTGCGAGAACAAAGATCTATCTCTAATGAGTAATGATAACTTAGCAGACCAATAATGAATAAGTATCCTTATCGCTAAGTGTATCTGTATAGCTAATTGAAAGAAAGGAATAGCGAGTGAAGACTTAGTAATATCAAGGTTAATATCTATCGCTAAGTCTCCCTCTATCGCTAAGCAAAGGTTCCATCACTAGAAGTTCATTGAGCTTATAAGTAGATGAAACCAGCAGATAAATGAACTAAGTCCCTAAATCAGTTAGCGATAATAGGTTAAGCTATCGATAACCATAAGTGCTTCAGATAATGATCTTTCAGATAGCTAGTGCCTAAGAGCTGATATGTTTGCTTGCGCTAAAATGTTTATCTATCGATAATGGGATACCTTGAAGTTCTGAATTCTTTGATAATTGTATCCTTAAAGCTAATAAGCAAATCAAGTATCTAGCGATAGTAGTTTAAGCAATCGATAGAAGAATATATGCTGATATGATGCTTTTTAATCCAAGAGAATATGCTATCGATAAAAAGCTCTGAAATTCCTCATATATTATCTATCTCATTGAGCTAATGGATTAAGCTTGCGATAGTAACCTCTGTGCTATATATGACTATTTGGTTAGCTAACAGTTTAAGTGCAGATCACTCTATGAGATTAGCGATAACAGATCAAGCCAGCGCTACTGAAAAGCTGCTATAAAAGTACAGGTGTACAGAGCTCTCAGTCTAACCTACTCTACGCATGAACAGTCAAAGACTAGATCAAAAGCTGAATGTCCAACGGCTAAAAGTTCCCAACGTCTATTTTCTAACGGGCATATGAAGACTATTAAAAAGGCAATCTATAGAGATATAAATACAACAAGATTTGCTTCCAGAAAAGTACGAACGACCAACGAACGAAAACAAGATATGAACAGAGCCTTATACAGAATCGTAAATTCCTTAGATTGAGAATGTTTGAAAAGAAGAGCTAGAGAAATACATTGTTCAGATCCTTAAGCTCTAGTTGTATTTCTTCTTACACCTTAATTTGTACTTAAGTGTTTATCACAATCTGTTCATTGAGTGAACCCTATTATTAAAATCCTCGTCTGTTTGAGGTAATTCCTAAGCCTGGTGCTTTGTGAACTGGGTAGTAACCTTACAGGTAGTAAGGGGGAGTGTTTAGAGAGATTCTAAAACTCTGTAAAGGTTGACAGGTGAACCTGTGCTCGTAAAACCTGTGGTAAGCTTCTCTTGTGCCAGGATTAAACAAGAGGATAGTGGAAATCTCAGGGGGAGCCTGAGGACTGGATGTAGGTCTAGGTTGACCGAACCAGGATAAATCTTGTGTGCATTATCTCTTCCCTAAACTCTCTTGTTTTCCAGTATATCCTTTTATATCTGTCAGTCCATTTCATATTTTGAAATATTCTCAGTAAGAGTTTAAAGAATTCGAAAAGGTTTTAAATTTTATCCTATCACCCAATTCACCCCCCTCTTGGGTGACAGCTAGTACTCTCAATTGGTATCAGAGCAGGTCACTTGTTTTAAAGGATCTAACGATCTCAAGTGGAAAGATCATGGCTGTTTTTGGGAACATTATGTTTTCTGAAGGATTTGATCCTACCATTCCTCCTCTGCTTGAAAATATTGATTTTTCATTTTGGAAAGCAAGGATGAAGAGTTTTATAAAATCATTCGATTATCATATGTGGAATATCTTTACAAATGATTTTGATTTTAAATCTAGGAAGGATTGGACTGATGAAGACAAGAAAATGTTTTCACTAAACATTAGAGCAATGCAAATTCTGCATAAAGGCTTAACTGAAAATGATTTTCAGAAAATCAGACCTTTCTCTAGTGCTAAAGAAATTTGGGATTCTCTTGAATCTATATATACCTCTGACCATCTTGTTGAAGTTGAAAGTGTTGACAGCTCATCTGAATTTCATAGCTGCATATCTATGGTTGATGAGCAATTGGAAGCTAAGATTGAAGAAGGAGAAGTCACAGGACCCTTCCATGATTTAGTCAACACAGAAGATCTAGAGGAAGAAGACTACCAAGATGCATCTATGGTATACGATTCCTATCCCTGTGTTTTTGAGAAAAACAATTTTGATCTACATAAAACTGATTTTCAATCTATCACAAATCATATTTCAAGGACTGAAAATGTTTTAAATCATGCTGAAAAATGTTTTGGGAAGAAAGGTCTCTTGCATGAAAACAATTTGAATTTGCACTCTTCTGACCATCACAATAATTGTATAAAACCTCATGTTGCACATCATTCTATTATATGCCATTATTGTGGAAAATCTGGTCATATTTCTCTCACATGTTATATTAGAAGAAATTTAAATATGAGAAATAATTTTATTTGGGTCCCAAAAGGACATGTAAGGTCCAAGGCTAACAATGAAGGACCCAAATATAAATGGGTACCAAAATGTCCATCTAGTACAATGAAGGACATCATGATACATAGTCGACAAAGAAGAATCCAAGAGTTTCTCATACTCAAAGGAAAGATTCACAGAATCTACATACAGAAGGAGAACTCATGGAAACGCCACTGCCACAACTGTTGGTACAAATCATAAGAAGCAGTGGACAGCAACAAGAAGAACAAGTTCTACCTTAAAAATGAGCTACCAGAAAGTACCATTCAATTACCTTGAGGAAAACAAGAGAAATAGAATTCCTCATACATCAAGAAGAAGATTTTTGAATTCTATCTCTCATCATAAAACATGGCTACCCAAGCACAAGCTTATTAGACCCTCTTGGGTGAGCCAAAGTAATCCTCCAAGTACCTAAGGTAGAGGTAACAAGGAGAGAAAGCTTCAAGACTTTGATCTATATGGAGATTTACTCAAGTCTTGATGAGCTGAACCTTATGATTAGAGTAAATAGCATAATATTGAGGTCATCATTTTGAATGACTGACATTTATTTTGTTCTATAAAATCTGCTCCAAATGTTAAATCTTAAGTTTTGCAAAACTAACCCATCGATAGTGAGTTTCACTATCGCTAATTGTATGCAGGTCAATCTGGTTGAGCAAAATCTGCCATCGCTAGCTAATAGCGTTATCGATAGCAAAGTCAGTTATCGATAGATGGAAGGAGTAAGTGACAAATCTTAGTCACTTGCTCAGCGTGGGATCATGCCTGCTAGCAATAGCTGTTCTTCCTAGCGATAGCAAGTCACTTAAGAAGGCCCAGAATGCGGAACGTCAGTTGATGTACTTCATGGTAAAATCCTAAACCCTAAAACTTATAAAAGGGAATCATTTTGCATCAGCATTCATTCATTCTCTTCTACTCCCAATACTCTGAACTCACATTCTGCATTTTCATCTATCTCAAAACCCTAAAACCCTAAACCCAGAAATGGCCAGAACCAAAGTTCCAAGTGTGAGTGATGTCGAGGGTACCTCTAGCGCTAAACCCTCTTCTCAATCCGCTAGTAAGAGGTCCAAATCCCAGAAAGAAGTAGTTGAATCAGGCTCTAAACGTCAAAAGCGAACTACCTCCGACTTGCCCTACTCAGAAGAACCCCTCGAAACCCCTAGCGTTGTATTCACAAATCGAAAAACCCTAGATAGAACAGCGATCTGGGTAGATTTGGAATATTTTAAGCAAAATGGCTTCGACTTGGATGCCTGGCTTTTTCCATACAAGAACTGGCTCAGTATTCAGAACGTCTACAATGAGGATGTTCTGAGGTCATTTTATTCGAGCATGGTAGCTAAGCCAGAGTATAAGAAAAAGGAGCTGGTCAATATTGTGTTCGAGGCGACAGTGAGAGGAAGGGGGATTTCTTTTAACTGGTTAGCCATTAACAAGATTTTAGGGATATTTGAGGCAGAGCATAACAAGTGGTACTCCTCTGAGTCTTATTCTGAGGAAGAACTTGCAGAAATTTATGAAAACTCCTCTGATAAGCCAGCAAGCATGCCTGTGATCAACAGAATACTACATTACGTGTATACAAGATTAATGACTCACAAGGCAGGAAATTTCAGTAGTTTTCCCAAGATAGACAACCCCTGGCTGCCCAATCTGATTTCAAAAGTACCTTTAAACCCAGGGCAGTTGATATCAATAGAGCTTCACCGATATTTATCTAAAAAATCTGCCAAGGCCCCTCTTCCATATCCTCAGCTCATGTCTTATCTCCTTGAGTTCTCAAAGATCAAATCTACAGGAGAAAAAGACAATAAAAGTTGCAAACAGGTTACCATCTCCACTCTCAGAAAAATGGGGATTCCTGTTAAATCAAGTGGTGCTGTATCTAATTCTGAGGCCTCTCATGCTCCTTCTGCATCAGCTCAGTCTCAGTCTATTGAGGAAGAGACTCAATCTCAGAGAACTCTTTCTCCTCAGCAGCAGCATAATCTTGGTCAAGCAACATCTCCTTCTGCTCCTGTTACATCAAAATCAACCTTCTTCAAGAATGCAATAGAAGAAATTGTCTTCAGGGTTTCTGCCGAATTTAACCTGGCCTTGGAAGCACAAAAAGAAGAGTTGATGAAGCCTATTCGTGAACTTCAGTCTCAGGTGAAAAATCTGGAAGAAAACCTATGCCTTGTCCCTGAGTATGTCAAACAAAGAAGGACAGCTCCTCCATCTGAAGGTACTTCATCACATCATCATTCCCCTCTTCATTTCCACTCTCCCTCTCATTCCTCCTCCAAGCACTCACCTTTAACTCCTTCCCTTTCCTCTCTTCACCTATCACATTACCCATCTCCTTCCACCTATAAACATCCTAGCGATAATCATCTTTTTCAAACCCAAACATCCACACTCTCATCTTCTCCTCAAACCAAAATCCCAACCCCTCCAGATACCCCTACCGCTAATTCTTCTCCTAGCGCTAGCCCTCAAGCACGAGTCTCAACCCCAATCACCAGAGTACCATCCCCACAGACAACCCCTATCGATAGCACCATCCCTAGCGATAGGATTCCTACTTCACCACCAATTCAGCCAATCATCGCTACCACTATCATAGACCCTCCTTCTCCTCTCATCTCTTCTCTAATTCCTGACCAACCCTCTTCACCTACTCCTACCAATGATGATGACAAAAAGGGGGAGAATCAAAGGGACAAAAGTATGGCAGAAGAAGACTTTGTAGAAGGCCAACTGGAGGATGCATCTGATAATGAGGAAATCAATGAGTCAGCAAATCCAGATGGTTCTCCTGATAATGAAATTCCAGAGGAAAACTTGAGCATGGCTATGGTAACAGTTGAAGAAGAGCACCAGCCTGTTTCTGTAGATATGCTCCCTCACTATTTTCAGCGAGCACAAGAGCTGCATGAGGAAGTTGAAGAATTCATAGACAGGTCTGCTCAATCTCTAAAGGAAAGAGAGGATAGAGATGCAGCAAGAGCAGAAGCTGAAAAAGAAAAAGATCCTATTCAGACTACCTCTCAGAACCTGGAACTTAGTGGAAAAGAAAAAGCATCAGAGGTCCAGTCTGCTCCCAAGAAGATAAGAATCAAGAAATCTGCTCCCAAACCTCCAGTAAAGAAATCCAGGGAATCTAAAGGAATTGTGATTGAAGAGCCCAAATCTGCTCCCAAGCCTTCAAAGAGAAAATCTGTGCCTAAGGGGAAAGGAAAATCTGTCAAGCCTTCTCCAAAGAAAGAGCAGAAGCAATTGAGTTATGGGGAAAGAATGCTAGCCCATTTTCTTCAAAAAGCTTCCCCTCCAAAGAAGAAAAAGGCTACTACTAAGAAGAAGGCTGCTCCTAAGGAGAAAAAGAAATCTGAGGTTGAAGTTGAGACTGATCCTGAATTTCTGGAAGATCCTTCAACTGACTCTGGGGGAATAAGCAGTGAGCCTGGGGATTATGATCTAAATACCTCAAATTGGAAGGATGATTCTGATTCTGAATAAACCAAAAAGCCTGAATCATTCCCTAAAACCTTTCTCATATGCATTCTTCATAATCTGAATGATTGACAATTTTATATTTCCTTTTGCATTACAGAATTCAAATGTACATCTCTTATCTCAATGATTGCTTCGAACATTCTCCAGTATCATTATTTTTTTTAAACTGATATATGTTCTGGACATTAATTTATGCTTATGTTTTGTCATCATCAAAAAGGGGGAGAATGTTAGAATCTTAAGTTTTGATGAGGACTGACCCTGAGAAAACATAAGTGAAAATTACCTCTGAATTAATCTTATAAAATCCGCCAGGTAACAAATCACCATTGCGAGAACAAAGATCTATCTCTAATGAATAATGATAACTTAGCAGACCAATAATGAATAAGTATCCTTATCGCTAAGTGTATCTGTATAGCTAATTGAAAGAAAGGAATAGCGAGTGAAGACTTAGTAATATCAAGGTTAATATCTATCGCTAAGTCTCCCCCTATCGCTAAGCAAAGGTTCCATCACTAGAAGTTTATTGAGCTTATAAGTAGATGAAACCAGCAGATAAATGAACTAAGTCCCTAAATCAGTTAGCGATAATAGGTTAAGCTATCGATAACCATAAGTTCTTCAGATAATGATCTTTCAGATAGCTAGTGCCTAAGAGCTGATATGTTTGCTTGCGCTAAAATGTTTATCTATCGATAATGGGATACCTTGAAGTTCTGAATTCTTTGATAATTGTATCCTTAAAGCTAATAAGCAAATCAAGTATCTAGCGATAGTAGTTTAAGCAATCGATAGAAGAATATATGCTGATATGATGCTTTTTAATCCAAGAGAATATGCTATCGATAAAAAGCTCTGAAATTCCTCATATATTATCTATCTCATTGAGCTAATGGATTAAGCTTGCGATAGTAACCTCTGTGCTATATATGACTATTTGGTTAGCTAACAGTTTAAGTGCAGATCACTCTATGAGATTAGCGATAACAGATCAAGCCAGCGCTACTGAAAAGCTGCTATAAAAGTACAGGTGTACAGAGCTCTCAGTCTAACCTACTCTATGCATGAACAGTCAAAGACTAGATCAAAAGCTGAATGTCCAACGGCTAAAAGTTCCCAACGTCTATTTTCTAACGGGCATATGAAGACTATTAAAAAGGCAATCTATAGAGATATAAATACAACAAGATTTGCTTCCAGAAAAGTACGAACGACCAACGAACGAAAACAAGATATGAACAGAGCCTTATACAGAATCGCAAATTCCTTAGATTGAGAATGTTTGAAAAGAAGAGCTAGAGAAATACATTGTTCAGATCCTTAAGCTCTAGTTGTATTTCTTCTTACACCTTAATTTGTACTTAAGTGTTTATCACAATCTGTTCATTGAGTGAACCCTATTATTAAAATCCTCGTCTGTTTGAGGTAATTCCTAAGCCTGGTGCTTTGTGAACTGGGTAGTAACCTTACAGGTAGTAAGGGGGAGTGTTTAGAGAGATTCTAAAACTCTGTAAAGGTTGACAGGTGAACCTGTGCTCGTAAAACCTGTGGTAGGCTTCTCTTCTGCCAGGATTAAACAAGAGGATAGTGGAAATCTCAGGGGGAGCCTGAGGACTGGATGTAGGTCTGGGTTGACCGAACCAGGATAAATCTTGTGTGCATTATCTCTTCCCTAAACTCCCTTGTTTTCCAGTATATCCTTTTATATCTGTCAGTCCATTTCATATTTTGAAATATTCTCAGTAAGAGTTTAAAGAATTCGAAAAGGTTTTAAATTTTATCCTATCACCCAATTCACCCCCCCTCTTGGGTGACAGCCAGTACTCTCAATAGCTTCGGTGAACAATAACCCGCAATGATTTTTAGAAGAAATCCGACCAAACATATACCCATTCGTGAAATCCTTTAACAAAATTTCTAAATCAAAGCCTAAGCTTCCCTTTACATGGTTTAGATTTTTCAAAATTTTCCATTACCAAATCGGACAATGACAATGAATAGAAAGAATGGTTAGAAAATGGAAGATAAGAGTCACCTGAGTTCAAATCTGGTCCTGCATGCGTCAGCTGAGCCTTCCTCCATCGTGAAATGTTGCCGAGAGAGAGAGAGCTGAGGGCGAAGACCGAGAGAGAGCACGAAGAGAGTGAGGGGTTTTGAGGGAGATTTGGGATCTATTTTGGGGGTGGGGGAGAGCTGAGGGCAGGGTGGTAAGAGAGCTGAGGGCGCGAATTGAATCAGAAACTTTTCAAGGGTGGGGTATATGTGAGTGGATAAGAAACCACGTCACACACTTCAAGTGAAGTGTGACGTGGTTTCATTGAGAAACCACGTCACACATAACTAACGTTGAAAGAAATCACGTCACACATAAATTATGTGTGACGTGATTTCTTTCAACGTCACATATATTGTATTTATGTGACGTTGTTTCTCCCTCCGCCTCCAACTTATTTACAAAAATGCCACCCCATTTTTTTCTATGTCAGTTTTTTATTTAACTGACGTTAATTAGTGACATGGAAGGGGTTTTTTGTAGTAGTGAAATACACTATTAATTTCCTGTGATCAAGAACAAGAAATCAATAATAAAATTCAAATTTCAACCAAAACCCCCAAATTGTACGAGATATCAATACAACAATCCATAAATCACAAATACTAGATCTAGACATAGAATCTAACATAAGTGACATAAGAAAGAGAGAAATTAGAAGTAAATTGCTTAGTGAAGCTCCAAGCTCAAGCGCCATCCATTGCTCAAGGAAAACTAAGGTTATGAGCCACTCATGTTGATCTCCGTGACAATAAGAATGAAGTAAAGGCAATTACACGTGGTTGGAGGAGGAAATTTGGTGGAATTAGGAGAGCAATTGGAGTGGAAGATGAAAGGAGATGAACGAGATGTGTTTAAGGTTGCCAAAATATGAGGAATTAATCTAGGATTTGTGCTAAGTAGGGTTAAGCTGGGTCAAAAGAGAGAAAATGGATCCGATTCATGGGTCAAGTAAAAAATACTCAGTTTTGTGTCAAGTTATTAGGACTTTGCCGTAACTCTGCTGGTGTCAGGCCGCAGTGAGGAATGTTGTTATTCATATTATATATAAGTGTAACAGTTGGTAAAAAAATAAGTGTAACAAACTATATGAGTCAAATTTCTAATGATATTGAAATTTTTGAAAGTAATTATTAAAAAAAATCCATCGAAATGGTAAATACCTTTACAAATGTTTTTCACTTTACAATTGTAGTATATTATATAGTTAAATTTCTCGAGGTTTGGAACTAGTTAAAAGTAGTAGTTAATGATATTATAGAATTGAAAAATAGACAACCACCAAGCACTTAGATTAATTGGTTGTGAGTTGTTGCAAATTAACCAATAATTTTGAATTCGAACTCTTAGTATATGCATCCGCGATAATTACTTGGATGTAGTGGGCTTCCCTCATTTTTGCTCGGCTTCAAAATTTTGAAATTTATAATTTGAGTTAAATGAAGTAGTTGTTAGAATAATGAGTTTTGATGATAACTAAATATAACTTAGGCATAAAGAAAGGTTTAACATAGATTAGGAATAACTTAGAGACAATTTGATAGAAAATGCTAAGTATTGCCCAATCGATCAGGATCAAATTATCAGTTAAGAAACTAAGGTATTCATCGATTAGGGTTAAATCAGAGACAGATCAGAGATACATTAGAATGCAACTTATGCGCCTAATCGATTAGAGTTCCCCTGTGATCGATCAGAGAGGTAAAAATGAACCAAGTAATCTTAGTATGATCGATCAGAGAAATAGAAGTAACTTAGTATGATTGAATTGTAGCAGCTAATCGATCAGACCTCACCTATAATCGGTCAGGAAGTTCAAAGTATAATTCATCTCTAATCTAAACTTAATCGATTAGAGAAGCATAATCGATTAGAGAGTAGTAAGTAATCGATCAGAGAAATATATGTAATCTGAGTGTAATCAATTATATAAGCCTAATCGATCAGGGACCTTTGTAATCGATCAGGTGAGATATTTTTCTAACTTATATTTTAAGTTATGCAGGTTGTGATCAATGTGTGATCGATCTGTGATCTATCAGATAAGAGGCAGTGATCGATCAAAGATTAATGATCAAAGTAGCAATAGGTTTTGATTCAAATTTAATGGCTAGCCTATTTTAAGCTTTCAAGTACAGAAATTGTTCAGGTCTACTTTAGGAAATTATCGTTAGACACCCAAAACTGCCATTAGAGCCGTTTGACACAACAACTGTGTTCTGCAGTTAATGAAGAGAGAAGATCTGAAGCAAACCAAGTACAAAGGAGTTAATGCTACCCAGAATACACTGATCTCAACACTTCATCTATAATCATCTCTCATCTAAAGGTCAAGCAAGCTATAACTTCATCAACGGGCAGAATCTCAAAAAGCAGTATAAAGTCTTGATGAAGAAGTTGGTGTTGACATTGATTACTCTTGCTAAGTTATACTTACTGCATTCAATACTTACCAACTCTTCGAGAGATCATTCATTGTCTTTGTACTTCAGTGTGTATCACAATCAATTCATTGAGTGAACAAGTATTCTATAATCACATTTCAAGTGGGTTTACTCTTAAGATAGTGGGATCTTAAGAGTAAGTTGTAATCTTACAAAGTGTAAGGGGGAGTGATCTATAAGAAAGAGCTCTTACTGAGAGGTCACTTGTAAGGGCTTTCAAGAGCCTGATTTAATCTTGATGATTAGTGGAACCCAACTGAGGTTGGAGAACTGAACGTAGGCCAAGTCTTGGGCTGAACCAATATAAGCTTTTTGTCTTAGTGCATTAAATTTTTAATTAGCACAAATCACCCCTTCTTGTGCATTCCTGCCACTTTCAGTAGTATATAAAAATAAGCTAAAAACATTTTTTTCAAATAATTCAGCGTGACTAGTTTGAGATTCTCCTAAAAATTTTATACCACTTTTTGTGGTTTAACTTTAAAAGATGAGTTCTTTACAACTCCTCCTTTTTTAAAGAACAATTAACTGAATTATATTCTTGATAGAGTTGGTTAAAATTAGTTAGATACAATAAAGATTAAAAAATAGTTTTTGTCAAATGGATCACTTTTTTATGTGAAAGAAAAAGTGTGGTGAGAATTAAATATAATTGTTGTACGAGTAATATAAGTAATTAAATGAAAATGTAATGAGAAATTAACGAAAAAAAATTGAGACAGCATCTAAATGTTTCTTATTAAATAAAGGAAATATGTCATACTCAAAAATAGTATCTTATTAAAAAAAAAGGAATAGAAGGAGCAATGTCTTCAATTTCCCAATGGAAATAGAAACCGTCAAAATGACAACTTGGTAAAAACAGCGTTTCAACAAGGCTGACTTCTTCTTTTTTTTTTTTTATACAAAAATTTTAGGAAAGAAGTTTGATTCACCCACAATTTAAGGGCAGGGTTCCTAATTTATGATCTACTGGGGTCTATCTCTGTAGGCTCTGGAGTATGATAAGCAATCCCTTTTTTCTGTCTACATAGATAAGTTTTACCCAATTTCACTTGATTGTGGAGATGCCACTCCAAACACTGTGACTGTAATTATATGATACTCATAGATCAAGGCTGACTTATGTCAAAACGTATTTTCATGGGTATTTTTTTCATAGGAGATAACTAAACATGCACAAAATCGATGTTACTGTCCAGCCGCCTAGAAGCTTGGAGGAAAGTGATCGAGTTATCAAGCATTGTTTGCTAAAGGATTTTTATATCATAAAAGGCCAAATATATTAATTCTAAACCTTCATCATTCTTGCGATTGTTGAATCAATAATACATCTTAGTGATGCTGTGATTGCAGCATAATCATTACATTAATACTCCATCCGTTCTTAAATACAAGACATATTTAACTAATTTGATTAGATATAGAATGTTAATTAAGTTAGTTAAATAATATAATATTACCAAAACATCCACCTATCTTTATTTCCACCTCCTTTTTCGTATGTTTATTATTGAAAAGTATCAATAGGATAATTTGGGGAAATATTGAGAAAAATTAGAAATAGCCTTATACTTAAGAACAAGCTCCCCCTAAATAAGTCCTATATTTAGGAACGGAGGGAGTATGATATAATTATAATTCTTTGCTTAACCAATTTTTTTTTTCTTTTTGGTTTAATAGGGTTTGTTTGGTTCAATTGCTTATCAGCCAATTTGTATAGGGCTGCTATGTCCACTTTCATAACATAACCATGTTTTTCATTTAATTTGAATTAAAATACACATATAAAATAAATAAATAACAAGACAACTCTAATTGTAAATAATTTCATCAGGTCCACGCTGCTTTCTTTGACATCAGATCTTATCTGGTCGCAATCTTGGAACGATGTATGACTTTGCTTCCGTAAAAGGAAACCGTTTTTGACTCCTTTTAATTTCGATGAAAATTTATCTTTGACTTCACCACTATCATTATTATTCTTGATGCTTCTAGTCTGAATATCATTATTCTTGATATTGAGCACCGTAAAACTAAAACATTTGCTTTTAAGAAATTGAGCGAGGAAAATTTGATAACTTTGTTTAAAAATTATTGTGTAATAATATCTTTTTTATTTTTATTTATCATCCTATTTCAATAGTATTAACTGAATGTTCTCTCAATAAAATGTTTTTTTTGGGGGGGGGGGCACCATTTAAATGATATATTATTTATTTAATTAATTAACCTAATAAACAAGTTTTACAACTTGAGGTTGCTCTGTGTTTTGGAAGAGTTTGGGGTCATCACTCATCAAGCAACGTCACATGCAGCTTATATTATGCATTAATTAATGTCACATATTTTAATTGTTATGAAACGTGCACAACATATTCTCTAATGTCAAATTTCTAAAATTCTCTACAAAATTAATATCCATGCAGAGATCATAGAGTTTAAAAAAGGCTAAATACTGAAAAAAAATGTACAATTCATCAAAATATTTTTATATTTAACGGTATTATTTATGAAATTAATCGATTGCATCTTTATTTTATATTATAATAATAATATAAGGACGGATCATTCAAGTCACTGTTCAAAAAGTGTTATATTATAATATAAGTAAAAAATAAAAATTCATGATATGATCTCTAACAATTAATTATTTTGGATATGATGGGTTGTGTTCCTTATTGTTCGATTATATCTTATTTCCAAAACTCATTTCATCAGCGCATTAAAAGAAGTGGAGATATGATAGCTCGATTATAGGTTCCTAAGCCTTTCACAGCATGATTCATGTATATCCGAATGCTAAATAATTTCTCAACGGTAATAAGAACTAAATTGACAATTTACTTTTTATGATAGATATCACTATATTTTATTGAACAAAGGCTCTTAAATACTCAGGAAGTTATACTCAAGGAGCTGCCCGTACCAAGAAATTTTTTTAAGACCTTAAATACCATGAAAGTTAATTTTGGTAGCTATGTTGACCATTTTTTACGGTACCAACTTAATTGACGTTAAGTGGACACTCTGGCTTGACACATAGTGGATACGTGGCTTAGGTGAGGGTTCTTAAATGCCCTGGAAGTTTTCTCAAAGAAGCATATTGTAATACCCCAAATTTTAGAAAATAGAAAATAGGGAATTATTTAATATTTTAGAAATGTAACTAAAATATGAAGAAGCATTGAAAATGAATTTATGACGTTTTAGGCATTTTAATAAATTTTAAGGCTTATTTTCTTTAAAGAACAAAAAGAAATAATTAGAAGATAAAACTTAATTTGGAGAAAAGAGATAATAAGGATTTATTTGAGGTCTTAAGGCATCATTTAAAAATTAAAAAGCCTTATAAATCAATTCTGGAGGTCAAATGTAATTTTAATAATTTTTAAGACATATTTGATTTATTAATTGAGAAAAAATAGTTAGAAGATAAATTTAAATAAGGGATTATTTAGAACCTTGAGGTATGGGTTGATATGTTCAAAGTCTTATAAATAAATTTGGAAATTAAAGTATATCTAGAAAATTATTGTTAGAATAAATTCAGATTAATTTGTAAAAGAAATGGGAGTTAAAATTTTTAAAGAAGGGCAAAATGAAAAAGAGGAAATGAAAATGACCATATCTGTCCTTGGTTGGAAAATATCTTGAGAAATAGTCTGAAGGACAAAATGGTAAAATACCCATCTAAAATATCCAAACCTTCTTTATTTATTCAACTCCCACGTGTTTCCTTCATTTTCCCACCATTCTCTCTCTCTCCTTTCCGTGTTCCTTCTGTTCCTCTCCCTTCGTCCTCGGCTTCTTTGATTTTCCGAGGTGGCCGATGGCATCTTCGACGGTGAACGACGGCGAGAACAGCGATGCACGGTGGCGGAGACGCATGGGAAGTCGGGGGTAACCTTTGGTAAGTCCCTTCCTTCCGTTTTCTTCCCTTTCTGTTCTGATTTGAGCGAGATTGGGGGTGGGGATTGATTCGGATTTTAGGGGTTTTTGGAGTTCTTAAATCCATTAAAAGGAAGCCTAGGATTCGATTAACAACCCTTGTAAAAGATTTCGAGTGATTGAGTGGTTTTGGTTAAGGTTCCCCAAATTTCTTCTTCCCTTTCACTGTTCACTGACGCTGTTCTTGCTTGTTTCTGGGCGATAATCAGTTCAAAGCCTAATTAAACGTGATTAGGACTGAGTTTAGGTTAGTAGAGTGCTTTGTATGTGGAGATTTCTGATATTGGGCGAATTTGATCCTTCTGTTCTTCTCTTTCTGTTATGCCGATTTCTTGGCTTGAAGGGTTGATAATTGGTGCTTAATTTAAGTTAGGATTATGATAAAACATATAATGATTTTTGCATGTTGAGTTGTAGTTATTGTTTAGGTGACCAATTCTTGCCTTTGTTCTGTCTGATTCTTCCTTCTCTTCTCTTGTTCTGTTCGGCTAGGTTCAGTAGGGAGAATTCAAGGGGCTGTTTGTGATTTGTTCCCTTGTGTTCATTTGAATTCTTGCTCTTCCTCTGTTCTTCGTGTTCCCTGTTCCTTTGAATTTTCTTCTTCTTTCTTCCTCTGATTGTCTTTTTCTTAAGCATGGATAGGAAGATGAAATTGATTTCTAATTTAATAGGATTGATGTAAATTGTTCAGTCTTCTTTATTTCTCTTGCCTGTTCTGTTTCTGCGCCAATTTGGGGGTTTCAGAATTTTTCTTCTTCCCTGTTGTGGTTTGATTTTCTGTGTTGTGGGGCTGAGATGGGAAGTAATTGATATAATAGAACATATATAGAAAATTGTATGTTCAATTTATGCGTTGAATATGAGATTTAATTTTCTCCCTTTCTTGCCGTTTTGGTCTGTATGTGATGAGGACTGAGTTTATAAGAGTTGAAGTTTGGTTTTGGAGAATGTAAGGGTGAGTTTACATGGTAAAGGAATTAATAGTGTTTGTTTAATAAGGTTAATGTGTGAAACTGGTTGATTTTTGGAGTTGCTACACTGGTTGATTTTAGGAATTGCTAAGGGATGTTAGGAGTCAATTAGAGATAGATTTTAGCAATCTTCTGTTGATATGTTGTTGGGTTATGAAGTTTGGATTCGATTATATATAACGCTGATTCTGTTTGTCATCTAAGTTGCTCTAGGAGGATGATATGCTAGATTTTAAGTTTAAAGTGTACTGAAAACGAGTTATAGAAAAGCATTAGGAAATAACTCGAAACTTAGAAGGTAACATGATCACCGTGGGATATAATTTTGAGGCTTCGGTGATGTAGAATCTGAAGTATTAAGACTTAACTTGCTACTTTGAGGATAATTGGAATTTTCTTGCGGCTGCTAGTGATTAGAACAATTCATATAGTAATTGAGGGTGATGGGTTCAGATTTTGTATAAATTAAAGATTGATTTAAATACATTGGTGATAATGAAGAAAATGGATGATGAGTTTAAGGAAGGTGAATTGTTGGTTTAAATCATAGTTAATGCGTTAAAGAGGTCTTAGAGTTAAGATTAAGGATTTAATGATTAGTGGGTTAGGTAAGAATGTGGTTAATTTTGGAGAGTAGAACAAGAATGGGATTTTGAACTATAATTGTGATGTATCATCTCTGTGAAGTTTTATTTGATTGAGTTAATTTTATGATCTGGAGATTTTGGTGTTGATTATTATATTTTTCAGGTATAAGGTTGTGTACGTTGTATATGGGGAGGTTCTGGAATTTTTAGAATTTCTGATATCTCTTTGCTTGGCCGATTTTCTATAATGGGAAGGAAGTTTTGATGATAGTGGAATGATGATGAAGATAGGAATAAATGGGAGATAGTTTATGGTATGATATGTTGAATTTTTGATTGAGTAATGTTAATGTAGGAAATTAAGTATGATGTTCTGTTTTGATGTATGTTCTTGTGTCAAGAGGATGAATTATTTAGAGGACTGAATTTATTTTGATTGCTATAGATAAAATAGCTTAAATGACCAAAGATTTTGGTTGTAATGATTGGGTGAATTGTTAACTTGAGACTATGAGTTTGTTAGTGTTTATACTCTCTTGTGAGGGATGATTACTTCCTTGATTTGGTTCAATTTAGATATGGGAATGATTTTGGAAATGACTAAAGAAGGTAGAACATGGGTTAGATAGGAGTAAAGGTTATTTTAGATCCTTGCGAAGAATAAGAATTAATTTATTGATATATGGATTAGTTTAATGTGGTAGGCGTGAATTGATTGATGAAGGTGGCTTGAGAATACGGACATGTGAAGTATTAACTCTAAGTTCAAAGGAGGAGAGTTGATTCTTAATGTGGTGATTTAGTTTGTAGTAACCCTCTTAGGAATGGTAGAGGTGACATAGGATGATTATATGTTTTACGCTATGACAATGGAAAGTTAAAGGATTTAATCGGCCTGATTAGGCGTGATATCATTTTTGGAATTGGAAATAAAGTTGTGATTTTAGGAGACTATTAGAGAGAACAACTAAGGATTTAGTATTAATGATGATGCTTTGATTGAGGATCTTAAAGTTTAGACATGGGCTATTAAGTTGGAAGTTATAAATTCCTAGAAGTTTGAATTTATTTCTGTGCCTGGTTCTATGTCTGATTGCTCTATATTTTTAATAGTAGGAATTAATGATAGGGTTAGAAATTAAATTTAATTATGGTTTGGTTGCTGGACTGGATCTAATTAATTAAAACCTCTATTCTATTTCCGTTCTCTTAAACAACATTTTCAGTAACAATAGTGAATTAGCTGTAAGCTGTGATTCTCATAAGATTAGAGTTATACTACACAAGAATAAGGAATTAATATGGTAGAAGATGGTAATGTTTAATAGATAAATTATGAATAAGTCATTGTGATTTTATATTTAATTTTGAAAAAGATGATAATGAGACTTAGAATGGTTAATTGAAATGAATTATCTTAAGTGACTTTGTCATTTTAAAAAGAGGTAAAAATAATCAAAGTAAAACCTACTTATATGAGATATAAGGAATGGGGTAGTATTAAGTATATTAGGACTCGAGAGAGATGCTGGATAATTACATAGAAATATAGGTATTAATTTATTATATATTACATGTAAATAGGTCTTGATAGTAACATAAGTTGAGAAGGTCAATGGAAAAAGAAAGGAGCAGATAAGGATTAAGCACTGGTATCCAGGTAGCAGTTTATCTCATTACACTCAAATTGCATGTATAATTTTGTAATATCTGTTGCAAGTTTACATTATGCATGAAGGTGTAAACATTGTTAATTCCTGCATAGAAATTTATGGAGTACTCCAGGCTTAGGTGGTTCGCTACCCCTTTGCCAAACCAGTTAGTTATAGCTTTAAATGTTATAACAAGAAGTCTTGCAGGTAGAACCTCCACTAGTTAACAAACATATTGTTAATAGTGGCTGGTAGAGCATGTAGCGCAGGAAGTATGTGTAATTGTGATATTTGTGTAGATTTATAAAATATATACATGACAATGCATGCATGAAATTTACAGTAAATGACATAAACTGCGTTGAACTGCTGCTTTTCAGAGAAGCTGGTAGATGATAAGATGGTTGAGATAAGGTAGGAGCACTGGTAGAAGAATAGACAAAGAAAATAAGATTAAATTTTGGGAAGCAAGAATATCAGCAGAAGAGTTTTATGATGGTAGTTTAATATCCTAATAATGTTATTTGAATATGATACAAAATTAAATTATTAAAATAATAGAAGAAAGCTTATAAAAGATATTTGTATAAATTTATAAAGGAATTTTAAATTCCTAAGTGTTATGTTTAGAAAATAAATATCTTAAGAGGATTAATGAATTTTAAATCGTCTTATGAACCACTGTACTTTAATCAAAGATTTAAATTATTCAATTTGTTCGAGAAACACATTCCAACTACAATAAAGTTGGAACACTGTTTGAAAAGAAAAGTTTAAATTTTTACGTATTTTTGGGCTTCTGACACTGAAGAGTGGTTGTAATTTGATTAAAAATGCTATATTATAGTAGAAAATTTTTAGGTGTTACACATATAGCACCCGGAAGTTTTGCTTTGGTTCTTAAATGCCCCGAAAGTTTTCTCGAAGGTGCTCCTTAACCCAAGCCGCATCATCATCCATTCTGTCTCACGTGGCGTTCAATCTGACATGGCAAACGTCCGTTTTCCTCTCCGTTTACTTTAGGCATTAATGCTATGAAAATAATACTTTCCGGGCATTTAAGATCTCACAAAAACTTCCTGGTGGTGACAGCTCCTTAGGTAAAACTTCCTGGGTATTTAAGAACATTTGCCCATATTTTATTTTAGAGTTGTTTGGCTTCATTAATATCAAGTACTCTCTTATGTCCTTAACATAAGATCAAGTTGATTTTTTTTAGGCTAAGAAAGCCAAATAGAACACTCATTTAACATATGTTACATGTTATTTGATCACACGTTGGTCTATAAGTAAGGTACATTGATGATAAGAAGAAAAGATAAAAATAAATACTGAAAATGATTTATTTTACATCATTAACTTCTAAAAAAAGTCAACATTATCGTATATTTAAGATTTGAGGGAGTATCTCTTTTAATCTTGACTTAAACGATAGGTTATTAATATAACCCTTCGACCTCTGTGATTTATAATTTATTCTTTAAATTCTTCTCATTTATATTAGGGGTGTTTTCATTAGAGGGTAGTTCTCTTTAAATAATTAAAGGTATATGCAAAACCAAAACACATGCAATTTTTACAAAATACTAATTTAACTAATTTTATAATATCTATAAATTAGTTAATCTATTTCCTAAATTAAATATTATAAGGAATACATTTTAATTCACATTTTATGCTCACTCCATAGTGCAGCACCTTATCACCAAAACTTCCTCAATATTAGCACCTTGGGGCTTCATAGCGGAGCACCTTATCATCATGGTCTCTATGTGATCAAATAGGCAATCTCTTGAAAGGCCATCAAATTTAGGCAAAACATTAATCAAGTTACCTTTTATTTCAAAATTGGCATCAACAGCGTAAAAACCATGAGGATCAAAATTCATAGTAGAGTTATTTATTTCTTTAAGACTCCTTTAGTCCTCACCATTGCCCACCATTATTTTCCATGTCTAAATTCAGGTTAGAATCTAAGTTAGGCTCACTTGCACTCTTTGGTCCTTTCATTTTACCCTTTTTCTTCCTTTTCAACTGACTCAAAGTTATCTCAAGTTCAGGATCACTAGACACAACTTTTTTAGCTCTAGGCATGCACGAAGAAATTCAAAGTAGTACTGTGCAAAAATATCTAGTATAAGCAAGTATAAGATCAAAAGCAAGTGAATCAAGGGTAAGATCAAAGCAATGTGGAAATGACATGCACTTCAAGAAACATCAGTCTCAACACAACTTTTAGCAAACTCAAGCAAAGGGCATTCAAGTATAGATTTTTTCCCTTTTTTTTTTCAAAAAGAAATAGAAAATAAATCCTAAACTAAAGCAAAAAAAAAAAAATTGACACTTAATTAGACTAAATCGTAACGAACAAGTGTATTTTTTTCTTTTCAAAATCTGACTCAACTAAACACTAATACTAAACCTATGCTATTAAAAAGTAAAAAGACAACTAAAACTAACAACTAATAGGCACACACAAGATTAAACCATTCAATTCTCAATTGAAACTTAGTTAACCAAGAAGTCAAATAAATTGACTCCTCGGCAACGACGCCATTAATTTTACACCTTTAGTTGCCTTAAGTTAAACTCAAAAATTTCAAATTATATAGTATAGCACAACTTGGATCGATTCTCTCGCAGAGCCTCTTTATTTGAAATCCTAGGCTAAACTAAGTATCAAAAGCAACATTAAAAGGGTTTTGAAATTTATTTCATCTATCAAACTACTTGTGAACACAATGAAAATAAATCCTAAGCTACTCTTCTTGGGCTTTTCAATAAACAGAGAATGACTTAATGAAATTGGATTTGAGAAAAATTAATGATGGAATGCTCCTTGGAGATGGACTACTAGCTATCATTGCTTGATAAAAGATATAGGAGTAAACTTACCACCAAGTCAAATTGCAAACCCCACATAGGGTTTGGGTCAAATGAATTTAATCAATAATTATTTATAAATGCTAGGCAATAATAATCAATTAAACCATTTTTCATAAACCACTTAGTGTGTAATCGAAATTTGTCAAAGCAACTTGGTCATCTAAATGCAAATGCTCATGGAGACAAATGTTAAACTCAACTAAATCATATAATCAATCAAATGATGATAGATAATATAATTCCATTGAACTCAAAAATAGAAATTAGAAATCCAGGCATCAAGGTACAAATCCCAATCACTATTACAAAGTTTAATCAATCCACACAGAGAAATTGAACGACAAGTCCCAGTTCCACAATCATATAACAAAACCTAACATAGAAAATTGAAATATAATTAGGGAAATGGATGAAAAATAAACAACTTCCCCATAAGAAACTTCATAACTTAAGCTAGATCATCCCCTCCAAGAAGCACAAAAAATTAGCCTCTCATGGAGCAAATAATCGCTAAAACGTGTCTGCTACACTATGTCTAAAACACTGTGTCTACTACACAAAGTAGCCATTGATGGATGATCGGAAGGTTGGTGTTGGAAGATGAGATGAAGAACGAGGAAGAAGATGGTGGATAATGGTAGGAAAGTGGCGAAATTAGTGAAGATTGGTGGTGGATGATGAGAAAGGGTGATCTTGATGAAAGATGATGATGGGTGGGAGTAGAACTAATGTGCGCCACTGGTTCTATGCATTTTGGCAAAAAAAGCTAATAAGAAACCCTTGAAGACACTGAGTATCCAAAATTGGGCCATCTATGCAATTTCTAGAAGTTTTGAGCATGTTTCTGTAATTTTCCCCAAACTATTCTACATCTTTTTAGAATTTCTAGGCCATTTTCTATAATTTTCACCAAATCTCAGCAACAGCAATTTCAGCCCATTTTTTTTTCATTTTCTACAAGGAAAAATTAAACACAACGTAATACCTTTAATCCCAAAATTAATCACTCAAGATAATCATAATAAATGCATTTTAACTCAATATTAATGATAAAATTCCTGAATAAGATATAAAATACCATTATAAATCAGGGATATATCACCATTGCCTAGACGATTGTTTGAGTCCATAAATGGCCGAATCTCAGGAGCTTGAAAACCATTTGCATTTAAAGGACATTCAATTTTAGTTGCCTTTCGAAAAGGTTTCCTTGTGCTCTTGCCAGCCAGGCATTGCTCATATAGAGATATTTCTCTTTTTGATACATTTCTAGCAAACCCTTTTTTTCTAGTTTAGTCATTCACTATTGACTATTGTGACCTAATCTAGCGTGCCAAATGTCATAATGTATGTTAGAGGTAATAACATAGCAAGAACTTGAATAATCATTACAATTTTCCAAATAAAGAGAACATGAATAGAGCAAAATAACATTGGCTTTATTTGAAATGTTTACAATGTAGTCACTAAAACTAACATTGAAATTTCATTTACTATAGAAATAACATAAACGAGATTCCGCTAACTCATCTTGCAGGTATTAATGGCTTTGACTTCTACCCTTGCATTATTCCCAACGTAAAGCCATCTGCTTCCAGTTGGTAGCCGACGAAACTCTATGATATTTCTGTTCTCCTTACTCTCATGGTTAGTTGTTCTTTAGTCTACAACCCACACAGGATTAGCTTTTGTTAATAAAGGCATACTCGATATAAAAGAGTAATGAATGTATATAGAATCTGTTGCCTTCTTTTTCTTCAAGACAATCTTTAGCATAGTGCCCCTTCTTCTAACTAGCATAGCATTTAATCTTGGCCAGGTCAAATTTCTTCCTTGCCCTATTGGTTTTCTTGAAAGGTTTTTTTCCCTTTTGTTTGGGGGTGTAACATCCTAATTTCTAACCTAAATATTAATTGGTGTAAAAACTGAAAATTTGAAATAAAAAGAGGCAATAAGAACTTATTTAAAGTCTTGAGGTGTCACTAGAAAATTAAAAAAACCTTATAAATGAATTTGTGAAGTCTAAAGTATACTTTTATAAATTTAAGGTTTGTTTCTATTACAAATTGAAGAAAAATAATTTAAGTATTATTTTAATCTGAGAATTTTTATGAAAAATTATTAGGAGGCAAAAATGAAATTCTATTGAAAGAGAAACCCCAATTTGAATTAAGGTTTTATTTCTAGAAATTTTGTTGGAAGAGGATCTGAGTCAAAAATAAATAAAATATTGTTCTGGGAAATTAAAATTAAAAATAGAAAATTTATTCATTAAATGTCATTTTTGCCCTTGAATATCTTGAGTGTAAGGGTGAAGGGCAATTAGGTCATTATGCCTTAAACCCTAATTTTGTTCTCTTCCTTCTTTTCCTAGGAACCCAACATCTCTCTCTCCTCTCCACCTCTCACCTTCATCACCCTCAATCTTCTTCCTCCAATGGTGTTAGAGAGAGAGAGAGATTAAAGAGATTGAGAGAAGGCACCTGAGGAAGAGAGCCGATCGTATTCTCCATCCCCATTCTCCTTCTTCCTCATTCGAATCAACTAGAGAAAGAGTGAGAGAAGCCATCAGAGGATCTTGAGCACATTCCTTTATTTTGTTTCATCATCACCTCTATGCTTATTCTTCTTCGATCTGCTGAGAGCATGAGAGAGGAGGAGTGACCACCAGAGCTCCCGAAGTCACTGTCACCAAAAAAGATGTTGATGGTGCCTGCAAGTTTGGATTCAGAATGTGGTAAGCCTCCTATTCCTTCCCTTACCCTTCTGTTGGTTTGATTTGTGTCTGTTTAGAGAGGGATTCATGATTTAAGATGCTCAGGAGACTAATGAAATCAATGCTATTTTTGTATGTGTTTTGATTGCACCTTTGTAATGTGAATTTCAAAGTTATGGATTTTGCTTTGTTTATGATTTTGGGTTTAGTTTTGGTTGAAAATGCTAGCTGAAATGGAAGCTTATTTGGGTTATTTATGTGTTATTGGTGAAGGTTTATAAACTTGGTAATAGGGTAGGCAAGTTCTTCAATTCTTTCTAGTGATTCCATTTTTCTTTGTTAGAAAAAGGAATATGTTAGCGGTGATTTGCTAGCTTATGTGTTTAAATTGAAGATTGGATTTGGGAGTTTGAACCGACCCATTTTTTTCTTTATGTTTGAATTTTGGTTGAGTAGGGAAAAGAAAAATTGATTAAGGAATTGTTAAAATGTGCTATATGAGAGTTTCTGATTTAAATATGTGAGACTTATGAGAGTATGGTATTACCGATTTTCTTAAGCCAAAAAGGAATCCAAAGGAATATGAATTTGGTTTTATTTAGAACACTAAATGTTCAAGGGTTAAATGATTATGTCCATTGGTTTCTTTTGGTTGGGATTATGCCTAGAAGGAGCTTTGATTATTAAAATATTGAGTGAGTTTGGACTTTCGATGAACTTTTGAGATGGTAGTTGTTAGAGGTTAATTGGTGGTTCCTATAGGCGCATTGGTATTAAATTATGCTTTTGACTAGCTATATGTGTCATAATTGGAATGGTATGAACTTTGGAGGATTTGGTTAAATATGTGAAAATTTGGCTTTTAATTGGTACATTGATGATGTTTGTGGTCTAATAGATTTGATATGGTTTATTTTCACTTATTTAAGTCAATGGATTGAAATTTAAAACCTAAATGCCATTAGGAGTTTTGTAGGGATTAAATCCATAAGCTGTGAATTGTAGCACTTGATAAGTTACTAATCATGCAAATGTATCATATAAGTTACTAATCATGCAAATGTATCATACACTTGATAAGTTACTAATCATGCAAATGTATCATAATATTGTCAATAGATTTGGTCCTTGATTTTGAGCATGAAGGTGCATTTACGATAATTCTTGGGTTGACTTCAAAGAGGTAACCACTTCTTTATCTTCAATTTTGTGTGATGATTTGATGAACTCTACTGCTGAATGTAATTTTGAAACTTGGGCTAACATGCCGTATCAAATGGGCAATTACAAAGGTTTCTTCTGTTACCTTGTTACAAGAAATAGTATGTGTTAGATTATGGTTTTTGTGGTAATTAGATTTGTGATGAGAATTATTGTCAATACATGTTTTTGATCTTGAACAGTTGTTAAATTATGAAGAGAACTTGTTGTATTGAATTACCAACCTGTTAAAGTATGAGAATTCGGTATATGGTTGTTTATTACTATCTGGTTGGTATTGGCCCCTATTATTGTAACTTGGCAGGAATGCACAAGAGCGGGGGTGAATTGTGATTTTTCAATTTATAACTGAATGACTCAAGATTTATACTAATTCAGCCCAATCTTGGCCTACGTCCAGTTCTCCAACCTTCAGTTGGGTTCCACTAACTCTTCAAGATTAACTCAGGCTCTTGAATGCCTTTACAAGTGATAGTAAGAGACCACTCTTTTCACTGATTACTCCCCCTTGCAACTTGTAAGATTACACCCTCACTCTTAAGATCTCACTATCTTAAGAGTGATCCTCACTTGGTAGTAAATACAGAAGACTTGTTCACTCTATTGAACTGATTATGTTACACACTGAAGAATATCAAAAGAATAAGCTTTCTAAAGATACGTGATTATTGAATGCAGTAGTTACAACAATTAATTTGTGCAATGAATGAATACCACCAAGTTTCTTCTGAGAGGCTTTTATATTCTCTTCTGGAAAATTGTCCGTTGAGAGTTTATAGCCGTTGTATGACCAGAACTTAATCAATCTAATATGGAGTGTTATGATTGTGTTCTGAGAAGCAGTAACTGCATTGTACTTGTTTTGCTTTAGTTCATCTCTCTTCATTTATCACTAGAAGTGGTTGGTGAGTCTAACGGCTCTATTGAGACAGATTGCGTGCTAACGTAAACTTCCTTAAGTAGGCCTGTGCATATCTGTACTTTGAAAGCTTAAAATAGACTTAGCCATTGGTTTTGAATAAATCCTATCGCCACTTCGATTATAACCTTTGATCGATTACATGGAGTGGTTTCTGATCAATTACGCATAGATTACAGCCTGAATCAATGAATATTCAAGTTAGAAGGAAACTCGACCAATCGATTACAGGGGAACCCTGATCGATTAAGCATGGCTAATCGATTGCAAATAGATTATACTCAGATTATATGTTTTCTTTAATCGATCACTCAATATGCTCTAATCGATTATGCTTGTATTATGTTTTGATCGATTAATGCTCTTTAGTCAATTAGGCTAATTCCTCTTAATCGATTACTGATCTCTGATCGATTAATTCCTCTTAATCGTTTATAGCTCTCTGATCGATTAGGCTAATTCCTCTTAATCGATTATACCTAAATCCTTGATCGATTACAGGGGCTTCTAATCGATTAGGCGGCTCCAAACTTTAATTTCTAATCTGAACCTGATCTGATTCTAATCGATTAGGATTTTAAGTTCCTATCTTGTAATAGATCCCTAATAGATTAGGTGGCTCCAAACTTTAATTTCTAATCTGAACCTGATCTGATTCTAATCGATTAGGATTTTAAGTTCCTATCTTGTAATAGATCCCTAATCGATTAGGCAACACTTAAGATTTCTTTTCAGATTTTCTCTAAGTTATTTCTGATTCTTACCCAACCTATCTTCATGCCTAAGTTATGTTTAGTTATCATCAAAACATATTATTCTAACAATTATGAGTTGGTTTCACGCGCTTTACCTGATGAGGTACCCAACGGCTGGGGACTTACAGACAGTGAAATCTGGATGTGTTGGCTTCTGTAGGTGATTGTACTTGATTATTACATATTTTCAGCCACTAATTATGGGTAATTAACACTTATTCTCGGCCAATACATGATAGTGTAGGCACTTAAGTACTTAGAGTCATAAGACATTGAGTTAATTGCAATTTGATCTTAAATTGAGCACTTTAGGGCTCAAACTTATGCATTTCTTAATATGGACTTGGGATATTACAATTGTGATTGATTTCATTATAAGTCACTTGGGATAATTGAAGAAAGAGGTTGGAAATTTAAAAAATAAGCCTAAAAAGTGCACAAGTTAAGTTTGGAGAAAATTACAGAAGAGGGTCAGAATTTCAGGAAATTGCAAAAATGCCCTAAGTTAGCTGTGGTTTCACCACAATGAACTCATAGCGAACTTTCGTCGTGGGTTCGCCACGGCAAACATGCGATTTTTCCAGATTTTAGGAAGCTTTCTATTTTGATCCAATTTGCAATTTTGAATGATTGGGTTCAGCCTAAACCTTTCCTAAATTATGTTTTTAACCTAACCAAGCAACCCTAAGCCTGCTTGAGGTAAAGAAGTTTCCTAATTGGTTATCTTACTCACTACTTCCTATTTTGGTTAGCTTTCTTGAAGATTGAGTTATTGGGTCTTCCCCAATTCTTTCCTAATTGTTATGGCTGGTGAAAATAGGCAATCTTAGGCTAATTTGGATAGTTTATAAGTGGCTTCTTGTTCCAGGGAAGGAGGAGGACGAACTTCCATCATACACACACATATTCTCTCTTACATTCCATAATTCTTCATCGATTCTTCATGGAGCTCGAGTTACAACTGCTCTTGGACGAATTCTCCTCCTCTTTGATGAACTAAATCGGCCCGATGTTCTCTTTGATCATGGGATGACTTGAAGCAACCATTGAATCCACTTTAAGGACCATGTAGTTGTTGAATTCTATTTACCTTGGATACTCGTTTATCTTGTGCTTGGATTTCATTTGTGTTTGAGATTCTAGACCATGTAGTTGTTGTATTCTATTTACATGTATCGATTTGGTTTTGTTCTAGTTTTATTTATCTTCCCAAATTACCATGTTATGCTTAGTCTTTGTTGATTTCATTAACTAGAATATTTGCTGGGTGATTTAATCCATGGTGCTTCATATAATTGTGTTATTTGGGACTGATTTGTCGGTGTGAGTTTGTTGATGTCGAGTTTCCATAAGGCTAGGTAATTCCATTAATTAAACTTGCTTAAAGGAACTAGACCATTAATCTAACCTATGTGGATGATTATGATTAGGTTAAGTTTCATAAGTTGGATGATTTGATTATATTCTAATGTAAATTAGTTATTGAATCCAAAGGATATTGAGTGATTTAGAGGGGATCCAAGTTATTCTATCCATTGGACCTAATTCCTAGTTGATATTAGATTATAGTTAATCTAATTAGTCTATTGAGGTTGAGTGGTGTCTTAATTGACCTATTCCTTCAACTAAGATTAATTGTGTCCATTTGTGTGAACTTAGCCTAATTAACTCCCTAATTCCCTAAAAGTTTGGATCAATATTTTGTCATGTGTCATTCTTAGCCAAGAGAGCATCCCATCACCTATCCATTTTTATCTTAAAAATAATAAAAACAAGTCTTTATGTTTATTTTATAAAAAATAACTACTCTCAACCCCCAGTTTTATAGCTTTCTCATTGCATTTAATTTCCCTAGGTTAGTTTATTAGACTCATTGAGAAACGATTCGGGGATCACACCATTATAATGCAATCCTTAGTAAAATAATATTTTGCATTTAAACCCTAAGACGTATTAGGAAATTCTCAAATCAAGGGCGCTATTGCTGGGGAGTCATTTTTTTCTCCCTAAGTTAACTAAGTGTCAATTTCTTACTGACATGGGGTTAGTAGCATTTTAGGTTAGTTTTAGTTCATATAGTTGCATTTTATGTTTTAGGTCAGCTGTAGGTTGCATTTGAAATTCATAAAATTGAAAAAAATCCAAAAATATTGTTATTTCTGTGTGTTCTATGTTATTTTGAATCATAGTTGAATTGGCTTTGTTGGGATTAAATGCTACATTGTTTTCACATTGATTGGAAAATAATGAAAGGAGAAAAGGAACCCCATGGCCTTATGATCCTAAAGTTAAAGGGGAGACATCAAATAAGAAGCAACATCTCACATCTCTTGTGGAAGAACCCCAACATCTAGTGTTGACATTCAATGAACCCACACAAGTCGAAGAGATGAAGCAAGCTACCCCACAATCTCAAGAGGAAATGCACTCCCCACTAGGTAATACTCCTATCTTTAATGAAATTAATCCTTCTATGATTGATTCCTTGATTGGACATGCTCACTTTAATGCTTTAATTAATAGCAGTTCAATTGAAAATGTTGCTTGCACTATCATTGATACTTCTTGTGAGGAACGTCCTTCTCTCCTTAGTACTAATCATAATGATGTTGTTGAATTAAATGCAAGGTAATTAAACCCGGACCGGCAACTGAATCGGGCGAGGTAGTGGGTCAAGGGTCAGTGGGTCAGACTATATTTAACCCGTGAGCTAGACCGGTAAGAATAAAAAATTTAAAAATATTTAAATTCTCATTACACATTCCAAAATTTCAAACAATAAATTTCATTTACTACTTTAAATCAATAACTAAAATTCATCTTTAAGTATCCAGCATTATTTACAATTTGTTGGACAAATTGAATATAATACTATCACCCAATAATATCCAAATCAGCTAAAAATTAGTACCTAATACTGAATATTTATTATAGAAAAATATCAAACTAATTTTTTTAATTTCAATTTGAATTTTCCTCTCTTGTCCTTTTTTAATACTCTCTTTAGTCATAAATATAAGATCAAATTGAATATTTTTGAAGAAATTATGTACTCATATTTTTAAATCTTAAAGTTTACTTCTCTCTCATATTTTCCTTTTATCTGACTCAATGTCTCTTCCTTCTCCACTCTTCACGTGACCATCATTATTATCTTTCGACAACTCTAACACATCACTTCATCACTAAAGAAACACACATCACAAGGGAAACACAAATCACGGAGTAAGCCACTATATCATAGGCTTCTTTCTTCCTCCTTGCTTCTTTCTTCTTTCTTGGTCGGTGAATAGTGGGGTAGAGAGATGCCTCTTCTTGCTTCTGTCTTCTCCACTTCTTTCTTCTTTCTTCTTCCTTCTTTGTCCGCCTAGAGGAACAACCATGGAAGCAATCATCTATTCACCATCTTAATCTCTCCATCTTCTTCTTCCTATTCTTTCTCCCTAAACCACCAGCGACCACCGGCGTTTGTTTCTGGCCGTCGACCATCATGGTTCCGACGCTGTGAGGGAAAAGAACAACTCGGAAGACTCGCACAACTCGACGGGTCGCCCGAGTTACGCCCGAGTTGGGACGAGTCGGCCGAGTCAAAACCGAGTCATTCCTACCACGGGTCACACACCAACCCAGACCGGTTCCCCTCCCGGTCTGGCGGGTTCCGACCAGGACCGACTAGTTCGGTCCGGGTTCTATTACCTTGATTAAATGTGATTGAATCTTGTTGTATAGAATATCAAATTTGTGTACATTGCTATGATGTGAAAAAAAAACTTGCTTGTTGAATTTAAAAATCATGCCTTGGACACATTGACCAATTCTACTATCAAACATGACGCATGTAATAGTGTTAGGAATTCAGAAATTTCTAAGTATGATATAATTGAGATTGAGAATTGCATTGTAGTTAAGAATTATAATGATTTTTGTCCCATTGGATTACATGATATTAAGAGTGCACCTATGAAAAATTCTTCATGCATTGATGTTGATATTGTTGATGATAGGGGATCTTTCAAACAAATACTATATTGTGATCTTCCACCGGGTACATATCCAATAAAGAAAATATTTGTTGTGCCTCAAACATCACCCCTTCTTTATCCAACCCCTCTTGTGCATGTGTGATTGCACCATATTTTTATACACCTTTCATTGATAAAATCATTAGATTATTGCAGGTTCTTGGGGTAATTGCACCTAATTAGGGTAATTTCTAACTTTTACACACTTTGTTGGAATTTGTTCTAGTCAAGGGCAATTTGGGAATAATTAGCACGATCTATTGTTTAACCCATTTTCAAGAACATTTTGATGCTACCTTAGGTCTATTTTATATGCAACTCATAGAAGAAGCATACGCAAATTAAGAAGCCAAGTTGTTGCGAAGAATTCTGGACGGAGTAGAGGAAGAAAGTGCAAAAGAGGCAGAAAACTCTATTGAGGCCACGGCAAAGCTCACGGCGAGAAAAACAAGAAGAAGCAGAAGCACCTGTACCTCCCCGCAGTGAGCTGACGATTAGCTCAGAGGCAAAGTTCCAGAACTGATGCTCGCTCGCCGTGGCAAGCCCACGGCGAAGTGACGGAAATCTGCAAAAATTCTGATGCATTTTTAGGGTTTTTGGGGGAGTATAAATAGATCCAAACACCCCCACCTTCATTTCCCCAAGCCTCTTATGCACGAAACACACCTCTATTCTTGCTGATTTTCTTGTTCTTCATCTCACCACCTTCCATTTTCACCATACTTCTTCTACCTTCTTCATTCATGGAGGCTGTGGTCATGGGCTATCTTTGGCTCAAATTTGAGGACATGAGAGGCTAGAATCTTGGTGCTTTGGTGGTGTGAAGATGGCTCGAGCTTCAATGGGCAAAATAGGGGAGTTATTTGTTTTCTCATGCTCTTTTCCTTATGTATTGAGTCTTGTGGTTGCATTTCTCTTTGTATATTTGGATTTGAGACATGATTTCCTTTTCTAGTTGTTTATGAATTGGAACATTTGTGTTGGATATTGAGTTATGTTAATTGAATGGTATGTATGTTTAAATTTCCTATTGGATTTATGAATGCTATATGATTTTTAGTGGTTCCTAGATTGTGTAGCTTAATTTGTCCAATTGAATGCTGTGGTTGCACATTCTTGAGAGGAATCGGTTTTCAAAACTCCTGTTCCAACACACACCAACTGGAGCTTAACACTAACCCTAAGTGATAGCTATGAAAGTGGTTGCTTGATTAGTTATTAATTAGGGCTAGTGGACCCCTAGTGGTTGCTTGGGAATTTTTCAATTAGACTTGGTGAATCTTTAACTCCCAATATCAATTTAATGAAGCGTGAGAGCCACTGTAGCACTACCAAAGTCCATTTTATCAATTTCCCTTAATCCAAACTCTTTTCACTCATTAATCTAAAATACCAAAAATAAGTAACTGGTTTTGTCAATAGTTTTATTAAATGAATTTTCAAACCAAAACCCCATATATTTTATTGTTTTGATTGCATTTAGCTAGTTTAGTTAGGTTAAAAGACTCCTTAAAAGAAACGACCCGGGGTTGCAACCTATATTGCAATCCTTGGATTAATTTTGATTTTAACCCTAAAGGCGCATTTAGGCAAAAGGTTAAATCAATGGCGCCGTTGCCGGGGAGTCATTTTTGACTCCCTAGGTTAGCTAAGTGTCAATTGAAACTATTGACTAGGGGTAGGAGTCATTAGGATTAGGTTTAGGTCATTTGCATCTTTAGGTTAGCTTACATTTGCTTGTTTTGTTTTGCATCCAATTTTCCTTGAAAATACCAAAAGTATTGCTAACTCTTTGTCCTTGATTGACTTGTGAATACTTGACTTACCATACCTCCACACTTGCGTACATACCACACACTTCATACATATCATACACATTTCATATACACTCCATACCATACTCACTTGCATCATCATTCATCCATTTTTCCTTGAATTTGTGCAAGTGCAATTTTGTCTGAACCTTAGTCTATACTTGTTGTTTGTGCCTTGTGTTTGACTCGAGGGAACACTAGAGACCAAGAGCTTTACCCTGAATACCCAGAAATTGAGAGACACCTTACTAGATTGAGAAAGACACAAAGAGAGGGATCCTCAGTTACATCATTGATAGTTGAACACCCATCTTCTTGTGAGTCAAGCATTGATAGTGATCCAGAAACCAATAGTGATACTAGAGAAATGGAGGGGGATCACCATATTCCTGAAGTCCAAGTAGAGCCAAATCTAGGTGGTAATGGGGGAGGACAAGTGTTTAATGATGGTGAGCAACCTAGAAGAAGAACCATTAGGGATGCCACCACAACCAACATTGACGACAACCCATTCATGAATGCATTTCCCACCATTAATGCTGACTATGAAATTAAAGGTTTATTGATACAATCCTTACCTAAATTTTATGGTTTGCAGGAAGATGAACCACATGACCACTTGGATGAAATTTTCATACATTGCAACACCATGAAACCGGCAAGAGCACAAGTAGAGGATGTTATGTGGAGAGTGTTCCACCTCACCCTGGAAGGCAAGGCTAAGCAATGGTACATGAGCTTGCCCACTCTCAAGCCAGAAGCCCTAGCCTCTTGGGGCAACTTGAAACAAGCTTTTATGGAGAAGTTTAACCCAGCCACAAGAACATCAGCAAGGAGAAAAGAGATCAACTCCATCATGCAAGAGCTGGATGAATCTCTCTTTGATTATTGGACAAGGTTCCAAGACCTTTTGAAGAGGTGTCCACGTCATCAGATTCTGGATGAGCAGTTAGCCCACACCTTTTATGATGGTTTGACAGAAAGAGACCAAGACAAGTTGGATGCGGCCGCTGGTGGATCCTTCATTGACTATATACTGGAAGAAGCATGGCCTTTAGTTCGAAAACTTGCATCGGCCAAGGAGAAACATGGTTCACGAAGGTCAATCCGCAATCTTCAACGGGTTGAATCTACCTCTCTTCACATTCCTCAATTTGAGAGGTTTGAGGCCGAATTCAAAGCGATCCATTCTAGATTGGACAAGATCTCTCGTCCACCTTCCCCATAAAGTCCAATAGGAAATGAGTTGGTGGCTCCCTCTTGTGATTATTGTGCACCTCTCAAGCAATTGCCCTTCAAAGCCGAAAGAATGTAATGCAATGTTCCAACAAAGGCAAGGGAACAATCTAAGGTGGGACCCCTATTCTAATACTTACAATGAGGGGTGGAGACAAAATCCTAAGTTTAGTTGGCGCCAAGATGGCAATCCTCCAAGACAATTCCAAGGAGAGTCTTCCCAATCACTAGCTCCCGTGAGAAGAGAGAGACCCACTAATGACTTTGAAGAGTTGAACAAGTCTATCACTCTGGAATTCCGCCATGTGGAAGGTCTCATTGACTCTAAGGCAAATGAAACGAAACAATGTATGGAGTCGAGATTTGAGAAGGTGGACAACCGTATGAGCCAATGTGAGACTACGAGTGCCAATTTGGAGGACCATGTTATGAAGCTCTCCAACTCTTTCAATGAGCTTTAAGCCAAGACAAGTGGCCCAACTCCATCCAACACGGTCATCAACCCTAAGTCCTTGAATGCCATTCATTGAGAAGTGGGAAATCACTAAACCCCATTCCACTCAAGAACAGGGTTCACTTTACAAGTAGTGATGAGGAAGATGATGAACTGGTGGATGAGGAAATTGAAGTGGAAAGCCCTACATGGAGCCCACCATTGAGCCCAATGAAGTTTGTACAATCCGAAAGTGCTAAGGAGAGAGAACTTCAAGAAAGGAGGGCATTTACTCAAAAAGAGAAAGTGGTGGAGGACCCTAAGACACAACCTCAAGAGAAGAAAAAACGCACAAAGCAGTTGAGCATTAATGAGAAAGGAGAGTATAGCACACAAGATACCTTGGCCAAACCTCCGGCCAAGGAGGTAACTATCTCTCAACTCCTTTTTCCTCAAGCTTACTTTAGAAGCAAAAAGAAGCATGATGAGGTTGTTGAAAATGAAATGTTTGAACTTTTTAGCAAATTGCATGTGAATATGCCTTTCTTTCAACTTGTGAAATCTATGCCTAGTTATTGTAGATTCTTGAAAGAGTTGTGCACCAATAAAAGGAAGTTTAGACCAAATGAGAGGATTCAATTGAACCCTAGTATGTCGGCTTTGTTCAAGCCTCAGTTGCCGGTCAAGTGCAAAGACCCTGGATCATTTATGATGCCTTGCACGATAGGGAACTTGACAGTGACTAATGCATTGTTGGATTTAGGAGCGACCATTAATGGGATGCCTAGTGCAATTTTCACTTCTTTAGGCATTACCGGTTTGAAAAAGACAAGTGTGATTTTACAATTGGCCGATCGCACGCTCCGATATCCACAAGGCATTATTGAGGATATACTTGTTAAGGTTAAGGACTTAGTTTTTCCTGCTGATTTCTACGTTCTTGATACTGCTAGCGAGCCATGTGAATCGAATATCATTCTTGGTAGGACTTTCTTGCGGACCGCCGGATCGGTAATTGATATGAAAAATGGTTTGATAACAAAGGAGGTGGGAGAACATAAGATTAGCTTTAACATGTATGAAGCAATGCGACATCCCCATGAGGACTATTCTCTTCTAGATGTGAGTGTGATTGACATTGTTATGGAAGATGCCATTGAGAAGCATGAATTAAGCTTGCATTCATATGATTACACATCTGATCTTGAAGCTTATGACTCTTATTTTTCTTCCCTACCCTCTGTTCATTCTTTTTCTTCCTTAGGTGATGACGTGTATGACCTTGACTCACTTGTAGTTGATTGTCTACTTTATGTCCCTTTGGATTTTTCTTTGATTGATAATGATAATGCTAATGCTAATCTGGATATGAGCTCCACTAACATTTCTCTGATGAGTGATGACATTTCTTTGGAGGATGGTAGTTTTCTTAATGTTTCAGGTCATAGGTTGGTTGAAGAATATGAATTTGAGGTTGGAAGCCAAGAGTTGGCTGATCTGAGCTCAAAGGGTATAGCCCTCACCCCAACCAAAGCCACTTCACACTTGAACTTCTTTGGATCGGATCATCATGTGGTAAAAGGGCCACCTTCTAAACCCTCTTCCATTGATTCTAATCCTAGACATAGGATTTCTTCCCACACACTTAAATATTTGAATGATCTTGTTACAAGTTGTGATGTAGATGTTATGGATGACATTTCCCCAAGGCAAGTCGCTGCGATAGATCAACCAAGTGTTGATTCGGCTCTTGGGAAGACCAATGCACAAGTGATGGGGTCTTTTGAACCTAGTCCACCTCTTCAAATTGGGTCTACAAAGGGGAGTTCTTCTTACACTTTAACTCTTCCTACTATTGTTCCCTCTATTTTGGAACCACCCATTTTGAAATTAAATCCTTTACCAAGCAATCTAAAATATGCTTTTCTTGCCCCCAATGACAAATTGCCGGTTATTATTTCTAATACCTTGAGTGCAATTGAGGAGGTCAAATTTCTTGATGTTTTGAAGAAATATAGCAAGGCTTTGGGTTGGACATTGGCTAATATTCCAGGTATGAAACCCACTATTTGCACCCATCAGATTTTACTAAAAGAGGATTCTAGGCCTCTAAGGCAACCTCAAAGGCGGCTTAACCCCCTCATTGTGGATGTGGTCAAAAAGGAGGTCACAAAACTCCTAAGTGCCGGCATCTATATCTTATCTTGGATAGTGAGTAGGTTTTGCCGGTCCAAGTGGTGCCTAAGAAGTTCGGAATCACAGTTTTGAAAAATGAAAACAATGAACTCATTCCAACAAGGGTTCAAAATAGTTGGCGTGTATGTATTGACTATAGGAAGTTGAATGATGCCACCCGAAAAGACCACTTCCCGCTTCCATTTATTGATCAAATGTTGGAAAGGCTTGCGGGAAGAAGCCATTACTGTTTTCTAGATGGTTATTCGGGGTACTTTCAAATTCCTATAGCATCCGAGGACCAAGAAAAGACCACTTTCACTTGTCCATTTTGTTAGAATCTTAAGTTTTGATGAAGACTGACCTCATATATAACATAAGTAAATAAGCGCAAGTTACCTTTGAATTAAACAAGTTAAATCTGATAGGTAACAGATCTCTATCGCTAGAGCTAAAGACTATCACTATTGAAAGGTTCAACTACAGCAGATGGAAACTTAGCAGAACACTAAGAATGAATATCTCTATCGCTAAGTATATCTCTATAGCTAATAGACAGAGCCATAGCAAATGAAGACTTGGTAATAACAAAGTTAATATCTATCGCTAAGTCATTCACTAACGATAAGAAAGATCCTATCGCTAGAAGTTCATTAAGTACATTGATAAATGAAAGAAAGAACATCTAGCAGAAAGAGAGACCAAGTCCTTAAGCTAATGAAATAAGCTAGAGATAACAAACTAAGCTATCGATAACAAAGTGCTTCAGATAATAAACATTCAGATAGCTAGTGCCTGAGAGCGAGAGTTGTCTAGTGATAACATAGTTGCTAGCGCTAACATGTTTATCTATCGATAGTGGGATACTTGGAATCACCTTTGAATAACCAAATAAATCAATATCCTTAAAGCTAATGAGCAATCAAGTAACTAGCGATAATTGAATTAGCTATCGATAGAGAATGCATTGAAAATACCTTAGATGATATATTGTCTCTATCTCTTTGAGCTAATGAAATGTTCTATCGATAACATCCACGGCATGAGTATTTGTTTCAGCTAACAGCTTAAGTGCAGGACTCACACTATCAAGATAGCGATAGCAAATCATGCTAGCGCTAAGGAAAAAGCTGACATGAAAGTACAGTGGCAGGTAGCAGCAGGATAACGTTACTCACAGTCTCTGTCTTACTTATCTTATCCTCTGCAAGAACAGTTGAAGCATGAAAAGAAAGAAAGGTGTCAACGGCTAGTTCTCCAAGTCTCCAACAGATAGAAAAGTATACCACAATATATAAAGACTTGAAGACATATGAATCAACGTTCGAGCGAACATACGACGCATTTACATGACAAGATGATATGAGATAAAAATCAGAGGCTCTGCACAGAGAATCAGTCATATTCAAGTGAGCCCAGAAATGATGAGTCGAGCGCATTAGAAAAGAAGAATTAGAGCACATTCATTGTTCAGATTATTAGGATCAAATTTGTATTTCATCCTACATTACTCTGCACCTCAGTGATTATCATAATCTATTCATTAAGTGAACTTTATTGTTGAAATCCTCTATTGTTTGAGGTTGTTCTAAAGCATGGTGCTTTAAGAACAAGGTTGTAACCTTACAGGTAGTAAGGGAGAGTGTTTAGAGGGATTCTAAAACTCTGTAAAGGTTGGCAGGTGAACTTGTGTTAGTAAAACCTGTGGCAGGCTTCTCTTATGCCAGGATTAAAAAAGAGGGTAGTGGAAATTTCAGGTGGAGCCTGAGGACTGGATGTAGGTCTGGATTGACCGAACTAGGATAAACTCTGTGTGCATTATCTCTTCCCTTAACTTTTCTAGCTTCCAGCATATTTTACTTACGTTTTCTTTAATGAAATTCAAGGTTTGAAATATTCACAGTGATAAACTCAAAAGAATCTTAAAGATTGTCATCACTTGTGTTTTGTTTAAAGAATTTAAAGTTTTTATTCTATCACCCAATTCACCCCCCCTCTTGGGTGACAGCCAGCACTTACACATTTGGTACTTTTGCCTATAGGCACATGCCCTTTGGTTTATGCAATGTGCCGAGCACCTTCCAGCTTTGCATGATGAGCACCTTTTCTGATATGCTTGATGATTGCTTGGAAGTTTTCATGGATGACTTCACTGTTTTTGGTGATTCTTTTGATGTTTGCTTGCATAGTTTGGAGAGAGTGCTAGCTAGATGTGTCGAAAAGAATTTAGTCCTTAATTATGAATAATGTCATTTTATGGTCACATATGGCATAGTTCTAGGCCACCTAGTCTCTAGCCGAGGCATTGAGGTCGATAAAGCTAAGACCGAGGTGATTGTGTCCTTGCCTTATCCCACTTGTATCAAAGAGCTCCGCTCTTTCTTGGGACATGTAGGCTTTTATTGACGCTTCATCAAGGGCTTTTCACAAATTGCATTGCCTCTTTCTCATTTGTTGCAAAAAGATGTCGAATTTGTTTTTGATAATGAGTGCAAAATGGCTTTTGAAACATTAAAGAAAACTCTTTTGGAGCCTCCTATTCTTCTTGCTCCCGATTGGTCATTGCCCTTTGAACTAGCATGTGATGCTTCCAACTATGCAGTTATCGCCATGCTAGGTCAAAGGAGCAACAAGACACCACATGTTATAGCATATGCATCTAAGACTTTGGATTGTGCACAAAGGAATTATACCACCACTGAAAAGGAACTTTTTGCCATAGTCTTTGCATTAGACAAATTTAGACAATACTTGCTACATTCTGTGGTTGTCATTTATACTGACCATGCAGCTATAAAGTTTCTATTCACAAAGCCACACTCCAAGTCGAGGCTTCTTCGGTGAACACTTTTGCTACAAGAGTTTGATTTGCACATCAAGGATCGCACTGGCAATGCCAACTTGGTAGCTGACCACTTGAGCAGACTCCCAAAGAACACTAGGGGAGTAGATCTTTCTGAATTAGTTTGTGATAATTTTCCGGATTCTTCTTTGTGTGCTGTTGATGTTGAGGTGCCTTGGTATGCTTGTTTAGTTAATTATCTTGTTTGTGCCCTCACCCCGGATGACATGTCTCCTTTTCAGGTGCAAAAATTAAAGAAAGAGGCCCAACACAACGTTTGGGATGAACCACACCTGTGGAGACTGTGCAATGATCAAGTAATCCGGAGATTCATACCGGAATCCGAGTCCCTAGACATCCTTTTTGCTTGCCAATCGATGGTTTATGCTGGGCACTATAGTTCTAGGAAAACCGCTATGAGGGTCTTAGATGCCGGTTTCTATTGGCCTACACTTTTCAAAGATGCCTATTCCTTTTGTAAATCCTGTGATAAGTGCCAAAAGTTTGGGGGGAGTGTGACAAAAAGACATGAGATGCCCTAACGACCCATCCTAGTTTGTGAGATTTTTGATATTTGGGGGATAGACTTTATGGGACCTTTCCCACCTTCTTCCGGTTTCATTTATATCCTACTTGCCGTAGACTATGTCTCTAGGTGGGTAGAAGCTATCCCGACCAGAAAAGACGATGCACCCACGGTCTCCAAGTTTCTCAAGTCTAACATCTTTAGTAGATTTGGAGTACTAAGAGGTCTCATAAGTGATCGAGGAACCGACTTTTGCAACAAGCTTCTTGATAACTTGCTTGCTAAGTATGGGGTGTTCCACAGAGTGTCTAGCCTATACCATCCCCAAACAAATGGCCAAGTGGAGGTGTCCAACAGGGATATAAAACACATTCTTGAGAAAATTGTGAAGCCATCAAGAAAAGATTGGAGTGATCGACTTGAAGATGCATTATGGGCATACTGGACTGCATTCAAGACACCCTTAGGCATGTCTCCATACCGGTTGGTTTTTGGTAAAGCTTGTCATTTTCCAGTTGAGTTGAAGCACAAGTCCTATTGGGCCATCAAATTATGCAATATGGAGTTGGATGTCGCCGGAAATGAAAGATGCCTTCAATTGCAAGAGCTTGATGAACTGCGCCTTCAGGCATATGAGAGCTCAAGGCTCTACAAGGAAAAGACCAAGTTGATCCATGATGGCAAGATCTTCAACCGCAGTTTCAAAGTTGGAGAACAAGTTCTTATGTATCAAGCCCGCTTCCGCCATGGTCATGGGAAGCTCACATCAAATTGGTTCAGGCCGTACAAAGTAATAAAGGTCAACAAGTATGGGATGGTGGAGCTCATTAAAGAGGAGACCGGGAAGGAATTCGTTTCAAATGGGCATCTCCTCAAACTCTACCATGGACCAGTTGCAAAGCCTCCTTGAGGCCAGGTTGCTTCTTCTCCTTATCTTGTTTACTTTCATGCATTCTGGACTGGCTGGTTGATATTTTACTGTCATTGCATTGAACAAGTGTGGGGGAGGGAGCATCCTAGTAGAAAGTAGGAATTTGGACTTTTTCATTCAATAAAATACCCTATGCCATTGAAACTTTCTGTCATTTTCACTTGTGATATGCATTTGTCCTGTGATTTGCGTTTTTCCAACATGCCAACTATTGATTACACTTGTATCTTCTCCTCTCCCCTTATGTGTAGGGACGTGTTGTGCCCCAATCTTACGATTGGACTTCGCAACTTTCCTCTTCACCAGGGAGAAGTTAATTGGTAGTTTGGTAATTTTCAACATTAAGGACAATGTAAATTTCAAGTGTGGGGGAGGGGACTAGGTAGTCTTACTGCTTGATCTATTGATTTTACCATATTATGATGTTATGCCACGTTAGAGGAAAGTTTTGTCAAAATTTTTTTCAAAACCAACGTAAATTTTGCTCCTTAGTCTTTCATTTTGATGGAAGGTCGCATTCATTGCAATGGAGGACCTAGTTGCATTTTCTATCCATTTTTAAAACTTTTTTTGTGAAAACCTAGTATGGCAACAATTTTTGAAAACCATGGACTAAGAATGGACCTTAACCTTTTGACCAATGAGCTTCATGAGAAATGGGAAGAATTCAAAGAATTATGCAGTTTAGCCTTTCAATTATCAAGAGCTACTGATGAGTTATTTTCAAGCATATGCATTGTGTTAATTGGCCTTGCAATTGGATGTTCAATCAACAATTGAGGTTAACCTTGTTGTGAGATTTTTGGGCCTACTTTCATTTCAAGAGTGTATACTTGCTTGATCATTCAATTTCTAGAACTTGTCTCTACTCTTTGTCAAAGCTAAATTGCATTCATGCATGAAGATGATTTAGGCATTCATTTCATCACCCCATTTTCCCAAACACAAACCCACAACATGACATTTTGCATTGTTCACCCACTTTGAACCATTCCTTGGTTGTAATGCATTAAAGTGAATTTTGTGATGAAGCATTGAGTTTGAGCCACTTTTGTTTGTTATTAATGCCATACATATATTAGAAAGAAAAATCAAATAGAAAAGTGTGCATAAAAAAAAAGAAAGAAGAAGAAGAAAGAAGGTTTGAAGAATAAGGCATTTCTTGATGTGGCAACATTATTGTTGAAATCATTCTATCATATGCTATGTGCCCTAATAGTAACATTAAATTGCATTTCAACCTTTCCTTTCCATAACATGCAATCCATCTTGCTTTTTCCATCGTTTCAACCTTACAAGTCCTTTTGATTCATACATGATTATACATGAGTGGAGATATTAGAGTAGTTACAAGCTTATGGCAAATTGTTGTTTGAGCAAGTTGAGTGTGAAAATCCCACATGAGGTAAGGAGAGTGAAACACCATTATCTTGAGTGTCCTCTTTGCCATTGCTTCATCCAATTGCTTTGCCAATTCTCCCTTTGCATATTCTTGATCATGATTCATGCTAGCTTGAGAATATTGATCAATTAAAACCATTCTTCTTTGCATTGTACCCTTTGTCCAGGAGTACAAAGGTCTAAGTGTGGGGGAAATGATTGTACCATATTTTTATACACCTTTCATTGATAAAATCATTAGATTATTGCAGGTTCTTGGGGTAATTGCACCTAATTAGGGTAATTTCTAACTTTTACACACTTTGTTGGAATTTGACCTAGTCAAGGGCAATTTGGGAATAATTAGCATGATTTATTGTTTAACCCATTTTCAAGAACATTTTGATGCTACCTTAGGTCCATTTTATATGCAGCTCATAGAAGAAGCATACCCAAATTAAGAAGCCAAGTTGCAGCGAAGAATTCTGGACGGAGCAGAGGAAGAAAGTGAAAAAGAGGCAAAAACCTCTGTCAAGACAAGAAGAAGCAGAAGCTCCTGTACCTCACCACGGCGAGCTCAGAGGCAAAGTTCCAGAACTTATGCTCGATCGCCGTGGCGAGCCCACGGCGAAGTGACGGAAATTTGCAAAAATTCTGATGCGTTTTTAGGGTTTCTGGGGGAGTATAAATAGATCCAAACACCCCCATCTTCATTTCCCCAAGCCTCCTATGCACGAAACACACCTCCTCTGCTAGGGTTTCACTTATTCCCTTCATTCCTCACTCAAATCTTCATCTTCCCACTCAATCTCACCTCCATTCTTGCTGATTTTCTTGTTCTTCATCTCTCCACCTTCCATTTCCACCATACTTCTTCTTCTACCTTCTTCATCCATGGAGGCTGTGGTCATGGGCTATCTTTGGCTCAAATTTAAGGACATAAGAGGCTAGAATCTTGGTGCTTTGGTGGTGTGAAGGTGGCTCGAGCTTCAATGGGCAAAATAGGGGAGTTATTTGTTTTCTCATGCTCTTTTCCTTATGTATTGAGTCTTTTGGTTGCATTTCTCTTTGTATATTTGGATTTGAGACATGATTTCCTTTTCTAGTTGTTTATGAATTGGAACATTTGTGTTGGATATTGAGTTATGTTAATTGAATGGTATGTATGTTTAAATTTCCTATTGGATTTATTAATGCTATATGATTTTTAGTGGTTGCTAGATTGTGTAGCTTAATTTGTCCAATTGAATGCTCTGGTTGCACATTCTTGAGAGGAATCGGTTTTCAAAACTCCTGTTCCAACACACACCAACTAGAGCTTAACACTAACCCTAAGTGATAGCTATGAAAGTGGTTGCTTGATTAGTTATTAATTAGGGCTAGCTGACCCCTAGTGGTTGCTTGGGAATTTTTCAATTAGACTTGGTGAATCTTTAACTCCCAATATCAATTTAATGAAGCGTGAGAGCCACTGTAGCACTACCAAAGCCCATTTTATCAATTTCCCTTAATCCAAACTCTTTTCACTCATTAATCTAAAATACCAAAAACAAGTAACTGCTTTTGTCAATAGTTTTATTAAATGAATTTTCAAACCAAAACCCCCATATCTTTTATTGTTTTGATTGCATTTAGCTAGTTTAGTTAGGTTAAAAGACTCCTTAAGAGAAACGACCCGGGGTTGCAACCTATATTGCAATCCTTGGATTAATTTTGATTTTAACCCCCAAGGCGCATTTAGGCAAAAGGTTAAATCAATGTGTAAGCAACGTTACAATCTCCAACATCGAGTTGAACTTCGCGATTCCGATACAAATACACTTTAGTGTTTTAAAAATGAAAAATCTTTGTTTTACTTCTACTGATGGGAGCATGATTGACTTCCTTGGTTGCGATGCTTATTTAGATAAAGTGTTTCCTTCCCTAGAATTTGGTATTGCTTCGTGCATGGTCTTTCTCTTTCATGAACTGAAACACCTCATACCAAGGAAGGAGCATGTGGGAGAAGGAGCTTACATTAATACATACATGTTTCTTATTCGAGATGATGAAGCTTTTTAAGTGCCAGGTTGTTCATTTCCTCTCTTATTCTACTTTTATACATGTGTGACTAGCTCGTGTATTTGATGATATATGTTAGGATAAATGTGGGGGAGGGACCATTCCAATAGTTAAAGGTAGTTTCATTAGAGTCAATAAATACCTCTAGTGTAGATGATTGCTTGGTACACCTTACATTTGGATTTTGCATTAAGGAGAATGCAACGTACAAGTGTGGGGGAAGGGTTGCTTGATTGAATCATTTTTTATAGTTCTTTGCGTGATTTCCTATAGTTAGTGGTTTTGGGTGAATTTTGACTGTTTTTGAACTGATTTTCAAAATTATGGGCCTCAGGTTCTTGACTTTCCTATTATGCACAAAGTTTGCACTTGTCATAGCAGACTTGTTAAGAGTGAATTCAAGTACTTTTCAAAATATTTTTTTGAAAACCTAGTTCACCCTATTGTTTGAAAGCCTACGCAAGAAGAGACCCATCATAGGTGTTGTTTTCTTGGACTTTGGATAGACTTTGTAATGCTTTTGTCCTTTGATTTGCAATTTTCAAATGTTGGACATGAGATATGTTTAGGGCATGTATTGTGAAAATTTCTTTTTTAATTGGTTGTTGAATGGTGATGTATGAGTTTTACCTTACTGTGAGATTATTTTTTGCCTAATTTCAACTTCCTTAATTTGTGTGCATGCTTGCTCTAAATATGTCAATTTCTAGAATTTATCTCAATTATTGGTTAAAATCATTTTAGTCTTGTGTGTTGAACATGATAGAGGCACTTATCTCATACATCCATGTACACATCCCTTGCATCTTCATTTGATGTCTTACATGAGTAGAGTAGAATCATAATACTGCACCTATGCTTTAAATTAAAAAGGTTAAGGAACTCCAGTAGCTTTCTAAACTTGACTTAGTACCAGGGGTACTTCATCACTAATGCTGGCACTCGCGTCCAACAGTCAAGTCTAAGAGGGTTATGAGTTGGACCAAAGGTCACTTGATACTTTGTTGGAGTAGCTGAGTAACTGTCGTTGCATTAGCCATATGCAAGATCCTATTAAAAGGGGATCTCAACAGCTCAAGTGAAAATAATAATAATAATAATACAATAAAAGATGCTTGCAAGTTGTTTGTTTCCTACTCATGGTTGACATCACTGCTCCATCTGGCCTTTTCATCAACATAAACCTTAAAATCCTCTTGATTCTTTGTATGTGTGCTAAACAAATGAAAATTTTGAGAATTGCTACAAGCTTATGATAAGTTTCATATTGAACAAGTAGAGAGTAAATAACCCATGTTTGAGATTGTGTGAAACACTTTACATCCTTGAGAGTGCTTACATGTTGTTATTTGATTCTCAATTACATTGTTGATTTTCCATTTACATATTTAAGCATGTCTTGTTCCAACTTGAGAATTTTGATTAGCTTAGGCCTTTATCATTGTGAGTCTATGCTTTGTTCAGGAGTACAAAGGTCTAAGTGTGGGGGAATGATTGCATTTGATTATTACATATTTTTAGCCACTAATTATGGGAAATTAACAATTGTTCTGGGCTAATACATGATAGTTAAGGCACTTCTATACTTAGAGTTCTAAGGCATTGAGTTAATTGCATTTTGATCTTAAATTGAGCATTTTAGGGCTCAAACTCATGCATTTCTTAATATGGAATTGAGATATTACAATTGTGCTTGAATTTCATTGTAGGTCACTTGGGAGTTTTGAAGAAAGAAGTTGAAAAAGTAAAAAATAAGCTCAAAAATTGCACCAGTTAAGTATGGAGAAAATTACAGAAAATGGCCCGGAATTTCAGGAAATTGCAAAAATGCCCCAAGTTACCCTTGAATGAACTCACAGTGAAATTTCACCGTGGGCTCACTATTGCAAAGCTATGGCAAACACACTATTTTTCAACATTTTAGGAAGCTTCCTATTTTGATCCAATTTGCAGTTTTGAGTGATTGGGTCCGGCCTAAACATTTCCTAAATGATGTTTTTGGCTTGAACACGTAAGCCTAGGCCTAATTGAGGTTACACCAAAAAGACCAGTGAATTATCCACGGAATACATCCTTAAATAGGCCGTTGTTAAGAAATTAGCCACGGAATTTTGTCTTTACTGACGGAATTCCGTTGCTAAATTCCATCGCTAATTCCCTTTTTTTGATAGTGTTAAGAAGTTTCCTAATTGGTTATCCTACTCACTACTTCCTATTTTTGCTAGCTTTCTTGAAGATTGAGTGGTTGGATCTTCCCTAGTTCTTCCTAATTGTTATGGCCGGTCAAAATAGGCAATCTTAGGCCAATTTAGATAGTTTTTAAGTGGCTTCTTGTGCCAGGGAAGGAGGCCAAATTTCCATCATACACACACATATTCTCTCTTCCATTCCATAATTCTTCATCGGTTCTTCATGGAGCTCGAGTTGCAGCTGCTCTTGGGTGAATTCTCCTTCTCTTTGATGAACTAAATCCGCCCGATGTTATCTTGGATCATGAGATGACTTGAAACAAGCTTTGAATCCACTTTAGGGGAGTTTTTCATTAGTTCCAATTATGTAGTCTTGAATTTCCATATGTACCTTAGATACTCGTTTATTTTGTCCTCAGATTTCATTTGTTTTAAGATTCTAGACCATATCGTTGTTGAATTCTATTTGCAAGTATCGATTTGGTTTTGTTCTAATTTCATTTATGTACTCAAATTACCATGTTACGCTTCGTCTTTGTTGATTTCATTATCTAGGATGTTTGTTGGGTGATTTAATCCATGGTGCTTCATATAATTGTGTTATTTGGGACTTAATTGTAGGTGTGAGTTTCTTGATATCGAGTTTCCATAGTGCTAGGTAATTCCATTGACCAAACTTGCCTAAAGGAATTAGACCATTAATCTAATCTATGTGGATGATTATAATTAGGTTAAGTTTCATAAGTTGGATGGTTTGATTATATTCTAATGTAAATTAGTTATTGGACCCGAAGGATATTGAGAGATTTGGTTGGGACCCAAGTTATTCTATCCATTGGACCTAATTCCTAGTTGATATTAGATTCTAATTAATCTAATTGGTCTATTAAGGTTGAGTGGTGTCTTAATTGACTTATTCCTTTAACTAAGACTAATTGTGTCCATTTGTGTGAAAATCCTGGAATTCTTGATTTTACTGGTGAATGCTTGCATTTTTGGATTGATTTGGACTTGAAATAATGGAATTTGATTGGAATTTGATTTCATCTTCTTAGAATGTTAGTAAATAGGCAAAATATTTGGTTTAGGTAAATGACTTTAGGATGTCAAAAGACCAGTGAGGATTTGAGCCTTAATATTTATTCTTTCAAGAGGGAGTACATTTATTGCAATTTTATCTCTAGAACTTGTCTTGATTCTCTTTTGAGACTTAAAATCCTTTGCATGCACAAAAGTGATTTAGGCATTCGTTTTCATAGCCAATTTAGCCAAACAGCCATCCCTTTCATATCATTCCATTGTTCACCCTTCTTTGAGCTTTAATTTTTTAAAAAAAAAAAAGAAAAAGAAAAATTGCATATATATTAGCCCTTTGTTTGATTTGATGCAATTTTTCCTTCCATATCAGTTATTACTCTAGTAAGTGCTAAGTGGTACTCGTATAAAGAAGAGTGAAGTGGTCAAAAAAAAAGCAAGCACTATGTGAATGCGTGAAAAAGAAAAGAAAGAAAAAAAAAGTGAAACAAAAGTGAAATATATATATATGAAAAAAAAGGTTTGAAAAAAAAGCAAAAAAAAAATAAGAAAAGAAAAGAATATTAGAAAAATAAAAAGAGATTATGGTGTTCAGTTTAGAGTAAGTGTGCTTCCATATGGGATTCTTTCATTCTCTTCATCATAATTAAAATTGCTTAGCACTCATTAAAGTATCCCTCCAACATCACTTTCATTTCGTTATCCTACCTTACTCATTATAATCCTTGAAAGTCCTTTTGATTTGTGTGTGTAATGAGATAATATAGTGGAGATTGAGATGATAAACAAGCTTATGGTAGATGAGTTGCAATAGGTGGAATTGAGTGAAACACAAGCCCTAATTATCTTGAGAGTAGAAAGCAAACACTAGACTAGTGAGGGATATCATATTGTGATTTATCTTTGCCAAATTGATTGCCTTATTATTTGCATTTGTGGAAGGTAAAAGAGATTTCTAAGAAGATTTAATTTTTGAAAGTTTGAATTGTTTCCAATTGTGTGATATTCACTTTTGAAATCTTGATTCCATGGTCTTATTGGTTGTTCTTGTTCTACAATTTGAAATCTTGAGGACAAGATTTGATGCAAGTGTGGGGGTGTGATGACTCCCCATATTTAGTAGATTTTTAGAAATATTTGATTGTGATTGGGGAGTCATCAATTTAAAAATTAAGAGATTTTGTTGGAATTTGATAAGAAATCAATTTAAGACATTATTTAGGAATTTCTTTTAAAATATCTTATTTTGAATTAGAATAGGAAAGTTAAAGAAAAGTAAAAAAAAATAAGAATAATTGAAAAAAAAAGAGTCCGTTTTATTTATTATAATAATTATTGTTGTTATGGGTGTTAGAGTCAGTTTTCCCATCTCGTTTTTTATTGCCTATTGTGTTTGATTTGCATATTTTAAAATTAAAAAAATACAAAAAGAAGCATAGAATACGTGTGAGACATTACATAATTAATTTAGGTAAGGATATAAGTGGACCGACAGGCAATTATAGACACTAGGACTCTAGATTAGCTGATTAAGTTAAGACAGTTAATTTAGTGGGAAAAAAATCTAAGAAGCAAGCAAGGGATTAGTGACTCTAGGTTGTTCGTTCAACGTTTGAATTTAATCCGTTTTAAAGTTTGTGTTTTTCTTAGTAAATCTTAGTTAATTTTCTTTTATTCGTTTGAATCCAATTCTGTTTCATTCAACTTAAACAAAAATAGGAAATTTAATGTCTAATTATCAATTATCTTGAGTCTCTGTGGGATCGACCTTGATTTACCATTTTACTATTTCCGCGGCCCGTACACTTGCGGAGCTTTATTTAAATCAAGTTTTGGCGCCATTGCCGCGGAAATAGTAAAATGGTAAATCAAGGTCGATCCCACAGAGACTCAAGATAATTGATAATTAGACATTAAATCTCCTATTTTTGTTTAAGTTGAGTGAAACAAAATTGGATTCAAACGAGTAAAAGAAAATTAACTAAGATTTAATAAGAAAAACACGAACTTTAAAACGAATTAAATTCAAACGTTGAACGAACAACCTAGAGTCACTAATCCCTTGCTTGCTTCTTAGATTTTATTCCTACTAAATTAACTATGTCTTAACTTAATCAGCTAATCTAGAGTCCTAGTGTCTATAAATGCCTGTCGGTCCACTTATATCCTTACCTAAATTAATTATGTAATGTCTCACACGTATTAACTAGGTACAATTTATATTGGTAACACCATAATTTGATTATGCGGAGCTTCTAGGTATATGTCTATCCTAGACGCAAATTAGATTAAACCTAATTCCTTAGATTAAAATATAATTCCACATTATTTAATCTCATGGTCTATTTAAAATTCCCTCCGTCGAGTTCAATCCCAAATTCCCTAAATATGTTCAATGGTGATCAGTCACTAAACAATAATCGATAATAACAAGATTAAATAAACTGAATTAAAATTAAACATAATTAATAAGTGGGAAAAGTATCTAAGTCACAATAAGGTCATAGTTCCTCTAGGTTGTAAAAGAAAACTAGCCACACATAGTTTTGAACAAAATCATCTCAACAGTAACAAAGAGTTTTAAATTCCAAATAATAAAGAAACTAGAATTTAAGGAACCCACATATTGCTTTCTCAGATTTGCTCTTCAATTTTAGGTAAAGAAGAAGAATGAACAGTGCCCGAAATTCCTCCCCTGCGGCGTGCTTTCCAGCGGCGTGTATATGTGTGTATTGCTGGAAGAGTACGCCGCTCCCTCACCCCCTGCTCTCCGTGCGTGAATGTCCTCTCTTGTAGATTAGATTAGGTCTTTTTGTTGCTCCCCAAAGCCAGGGCTGTTCAACTCTGTCCCGTCCCGGTCCATCCCGTCCCGTCCCAGCCATTTCGGGATGGGACAGTCCTGTCCCGAAAATTTTCGGGACGGGACGGGGTCGTCCCGATCCCGTCCCGTCCCGAATATATATATATGTATGTTCATATTTTTTAAAAAAAAATACATGTGTCATCTGTCTCATATGTGAGTATATATGAATTTTTTTAAAAAAAATATATAACTCTAACTTCTAAACTAAGTTCCAACCATTCATTGATCTCAAATTTCTTGTCCACTGCCACTATGCTCTATGTGTAACACATCACATTTGAAGTTTTTTTTAAACTCTATTTAAATGTGTAGTTGTTACTACTTTTTTTTTCTCTAATTATTATGTTTTTTGTTTATTATGTATTAATATGGAGTGCTCATGGCACTGGAGGAGATTTAATTATGCTATAAAATCACCCACCAAGTGTGTTGCTCTGCAAAAAAAACTATTTTTGGGTCAATTGTTTTAATTGGAAAAAGGGATAAGGTCTGTCCCGTCCTGGTCCCGTCCCGTCCAGATCGAGACCGGGACAAGTTCGGGACGGGACGGGACACGGGACGGAAACCCAGTCCCCAACACTTTTCTTCAGGACAGGACAGGACGGGGTCGTCCCGGTCCCGTCCCGTCCCGTCCCGTGAACACCCCTACCCAAAGCTATGCGTTCTATGCTTCTTTTTCTATTTTTTTTTTATTTTAAAATTTGCAAATCAAACACAATAGGCAATAGAAAACAAGATGGGAAAACGGACTCTAACACCCATAACAACAATAATTATTATAATAAATAAAAAGGACTCTTTTTTTATTTTCAATTATTCTTATTTTTTTTTTATTTTTCTTTAACTTTCCTATTCTAATTCAAAATAAGATATTTTAAAAGCAATCCCTAAATAATGTCTTAAATTGATTTCTTATCAAATTCCAACAAAATCTCATAATTTTTAAATTGATGACTCCCCAATCACAATCAAATATTTCTAAAAATCTACTAAATATGGGGAGTCATCAATTTTCCCCAAAATCTTACCCTCCCCCCAAATTTACACCATTTTAGGAGCAAGTTCATAAAAGGAGAAAGAGAAGAAGCTAGTCTAAGTTATGATGGAAGAACCTATGTTCCTTGTTTTTCTTGTGCATCTTTAGAACCTTGATGAATATGTAATATTGTTAAGATGACTTGAATTTGTTGTTATTATGTTATCCTTTTGGATTTATGTATGTAAGTGGTCATTCATGGCCATTTGGAACAAGCTTTAATATATGCAAGCGACATTTTGTTTTCTGGGTTCCATTTCTGCACAATGTCTATTGATGAAGTATTTCAAGTTAGTAAATGAATTCCTTTAGATATTAAATTTTTATGTAAGCTACTAAACATATATGGCTTTCTATAAACCCAAAAACAAAGTAAATCGGAATTATATAGCTCAAATTAAAAATCAAGCAAAAAGGCTGACATTTGTGGGCATGAGAAAGAAGGCAGGTTGTGAAAAGCACAAATCTGTACCAGATGGGTTGGTGCATGATCTGCTTGATATTTTTCACAAATAGGGGACTATTCAAGCTTTAATTTGAGACTTGAAACAAGTCAAACCATTTTTCTACAATTAGTTATGATTTTTCAACATGACTAGAAAAGTTTCTGCATTTCAGTATTTTTCCAGAAATAAAGAAAAGTCTTTAAAGTTGGTGGTTTTGATATTCAAAGTCCCATACAAGCTTGAATATGATTCCTATTGATAATCTAGCTTGGAAATGAGCCCTAGAAGTAGGTGTTAAAGGAACACTTCATTTGCAATGAAAAAAAATAAATTTTCCAAAAGAGAATTGAGTCGCAGTTCAAATTTCTGGGCCACAACTCACTCTCTTCATAGAGGTAAACTCAGCCGTGGCTCAAACTTTTGGGCCGCAGCACAGTCTCTTTACAGAATGAAATTAAGCCATGGCTCAAATTTTTGGGCCGCGGCATAGTCGTGATCTACATAATTTTAGCCACATTTTATGCCTCAAACAAGGTCATACCCAGTTCCCACTCATCCAACCTGACTCAAATCACTTAAGGCATGAAATTAGGACCTTATTTGCTCAGATTTGGAGTTCCCAAACCCTAGCATCTCATTTTCTCTCATATTTTCTTTCTCTTCTCTCATTTCTTCCATTTTTCCTTCTATTCTCCACCAAATTCCTCCATCCTTCCACCATGCCGACACATATAGTGGAGCTTACGTGGGCTCTCTTCCATGAGTAGCTAGACATTCATAGATCTTGGAGATAATTCGAGATGGCTTGAGCTTATGGTCTTCATAGGGGAGTCTTGTTTCTTTTCCCTCTCTTTGTATTTATGAATTCCTAGGTCTAGATTTACCATTTATACATTTGAGACTTGGATTATACGTTTTGAATTGAGTTTGTTGTGATTTTGGTTTGTAATGAGGATTTGAACTCATCAATATATATATATGGTTATTGAAAAATGGTAGGAAAATACATAAGAGGGGGTTGAATTGTGTATCTTAAAAATTTTGAGATAGAAATAGGAATCAAGAATTCAGAATTTATACTGGTTCGATCCAATTCTTGACCTACGTCCAGTTCTCCAACCAAGTTGGGTTCCTCAAGTGAATCAAAATTAAAACATGTTCCTAAATACCTTTACAAACTCAAGAGATTTTCTCAGTAAGACTCTTTATCTCACCAAATTCTCCCCCCTTGCACTTTGTAAGATTACAACCCTTTCCTCTAAGATCCCACTATCCCAAGGAATCAATTTTGAAATAGGCCAAGCAAGACTTCAACAAATATAAAGTAAGTGAAGCATAAGAGAAATAATCAATTTAGAAATCTTAAGTTTAACAATTGATGGCCAAGTAATCAATCGATTACTGGCTCTGCTTGTCAATCAATTGCTTTTCAGATTGATCCTGCAACACTCGATGGAGATGTTAGTTATCAAGTAAAGTATAAGTATAACAATCGAGGGCTAAAGTTTCCAATCAGTTGCGCATATCAATCGATTGTACCACAACTGATCGATAGCTTTTAGTTTACTTCAAACTCAAGTATCAATCAGTTGCTCATAGATTGTTGCTGCCGATCAATTGTTTTTCTTCCAATCAATTGCTCTTTTGCCTATTTACTTTAAAGACTAAAGATATACAATTGATGGATGGAGCGTGGAATCGATTGAGCCATATGTCAATCGATTGAAACTGTGCAATCGATATAGGCAATCGATATGCCATCGATTGCTATGACGAAAATCAATCGATTGGTTCAAGAGGCTATCGATTGCTTCTTAACTTGGCTTTTCAAAACTTATTTCAAAATATTTTCTAAGTTAAGATGTCCATAATATTCATAGCCTAAGTCATGTTTGGTTATCATCAAAATCCAAAGTTCAACAGTTATGTATATGTTCTTTATCATTCCATTGACTTCTCTCTATTTATGCATGTTCATTGTAGATAGTTTGATTGAAATGCATTGTAATTGAACCTAATGCATTGCTAACCACTAATCACACTCTAAGGTACTTAATAATGCCTAATTGAATGGGTTCATGAGATTAGGTGTTAGACTTGCCAGTTTGTGAGGTTTGGTATTCTAAGAAAAATTAGAGAAAATTCAAGGTGCTAAAAGGGTTAACAATATCTAATTATATGGGGTTCCATTGATTAGGCATTGGATCCATTGGTTAATGGGGTTTGGTATTTTAGTAACTTAGTGCCTTTGACTTCCCAAATATCTTAATTGAGCTAGGATAGCCATTGAGAATCAATTTCAAAGAGCATCTTCATTATTTCATCAAACACCACTTTCTTTCCACTCTTTTAATTAAAACACCAAATATCTTAATTGAGCTAGGATAGCCATTAAGAATCAATTTCAACGATCATCTTCATTATTTCATCAAACACCACTTTCTTTTCACTCTTTTAATTAAAGTACCAAAAATATCTATTTTAATTGCATCAATCATTTTCACCATTTCAAAACCAACTATAACATGTTTCTACCCATTTCATCTTGCATTTAGACATTTAGTTCACTTGGTAGTTTTGTTAAACATTGGCTCCTGGAGAACGACTCGGATTGCACCACTATTGCTATACAATTGCATTCCGATTTGTACATATCTTTGCATTTGACCTAAGACCGGCACAACGACGGTCGAATCAATTGGCACTGGTTGTCAGGGAGTCATTAATTTGACTCCCTAGTGAATTGAGTGTCAATCTTAAAGACGCATTTTGTGTTGTGCATATAGAATAGAGGCTTAGGACCTTGTCACCAACTCAATGGAACCACAATCAATCCTCAACACCAAACCAGATGGAACCAATAATTACTACTGTATTATAGTAATTTAATTGAATTATAACCACTTTTATGAATATTCGAAGCCCAAAAATACGGAAAATTTAAAACTTTTTCTTTTTAAAATATTATACCAACCCTCTGTTGGTTGGAATGGGCTTTTCAGATGACTTAGAATTTAAATCTTTTTATAAAACCAAGTGGTGCATAAAACAATTAAACTACCTAGGTTCCCTTATAATTTTCTCCCCTTGATGATAGTGTGTGGGGAGTGAAAACCCATTCATGGGTTCTCTGTATCTATTTATGGGTTTCTACCTTTCCGATATTAAAACGCTGGGGTTACCTCGGTTGATAACCCTTCTACCAGAATACGCAGCGTCATTAGGGTAATACATACATTCACCTTATCTCACTCTTATCAATTCTTAACTATTCCCTTTCAACCTAACTTCACATAGAATAAATCCCAATTAAATCTCAATATCAACTGATTTCCTTCCTCTTCCCACAGAAATCAACATTTAAAATCATGACCTTCCCTACCTAATCACTTCAAAGCATGATTTCATAATTAGAAATAGTCATCAACATTTCAGCTACTATAACAAGTTCGGAACTACAATACCTATACTTCCAATAAAGCTCTAAAAATTCCAACATTCTAGATAAATTGCAACCTTCCCTTTCTAGTAAAAGTCCTTATACATAGCTTAATTATTTGAATGGAATCAATAACCTACTTCATTTTAATCAAAGCACAATAAAGTATATATTGCCCCAAATATCAATTTCCTAATCCTAAGAGATAGCATATTATTCGTCTTGTTTCTTACTCTCAACCCATAAAGATTTCCATATTCATGTATACCTAATCCTCATTAGTCCATTAATAGTGAAATCAAACAACCTAAGAAGAAAAGATTACCTAATTTATAATAACCCATAAATTTCCATAACTTTTCCTTCATTCCCGAATCAGCACACACACACATAGAGAAACCAGAATTTCCATTATTATCCTAGCCCTCAATCACCCAGTTTGTAAGTTCCAATCCAAGCTCAATATCAACTAAACCTTCTACACTTTTTCCCCCACTGATAGTCACAGCACAGAACAATTAAGGAAGAGAAAAATTACAGCAATTCAACATTCAAATCACCCATGAACCCTTAATTATACATCAATCCTATCTCCCTTCCATATACTCAGAAACATATCACACAATTATTTAATCTCCCGGCCAAAACTGAGCAGAAGAAGGAAGAAAGAAAATCAACAACTTCCCTTTCCATGCTATAAACCAGTCGGCCAACAAGTCAGAGAAGAGAAGGAAAATTGAACAACTTCCTATTCAACCACCCCTAATCAACATTAATTTTACTTCATCAGAGCAACAATCAGAATCCCAAAATCACAAAATAGCAAAATCAAGAACAAGGATTCGGCCAGAACAAAACGAAGCAAGACAGAGAAGATTAAGAAAATGAAACAACTTTCATTAGGGTCCAACGATCACACCAATGCAGCAATTCCAGAGCAAGAAATCAAGAACAGAAAACGAAGAACAGAATCGGCAGAACAGAGAAATAAGAACAGATATATCAAATCCACCCAACCTCAAAAATCTCAGCATACCTGACACTCATGAACTTAAACTAACTCCTAATCACGTTCTATTAAGCTTTAAAGCAACAAAACTTCATAAATCAAGAACAAGGGCGTCGGATGAACAGTGAAACGAAGGAGAAATTTGGGGAAACTTGATTAATACCACTCTAATGTTCAAATTCGTTCTTGGGGTTTGTTAATCGAACCCTAAGCTTCGGATTTATGGATTTAGAAGCTTAAATAAACCCCAGAAACTCGAACCCTAAATCGGACCTCTCCCAAAACTCACTCGAATCGGACTAGAAGGAGAAGAAAATGAAGGAAGAGAAGCTCACCATCGACTAGCCCAAGCTTCCTGATTACTTTCCTAGCTTCTCGCCGCCGATCATGGCTGATGTCGGCCGGAGCCGCCGCTCGAGTCCGATGAAACCAGAGGAACAGAGGGAACGAGAGAGAGTCGGAGAGGGAGAGTGATCGAGAGAGTGAGGAACAGGGGACGGAGGGAGTATTATATAAAAGGTGAGGGGAAAAATAGAGTTCTGACCCCTAAAACTTTCTTCTTTTCGTTTTAATCCCTAAAACCAACTTTTTATTATTTTTAGTTTAGTCCCTTCTTGAAAATAATTTTCTAAAATAAATTCTTATATCATATTAGAGATTTTTCTTAGTCATAAATTTCTTTAAGCCTTAAAATAAATTCTCCTAAAGTTCCCAAATCAAAATTTATCTCCTAATTATTTTTTCTTTATTTTCTAAAGAAAATAATCCTTAAAATTATTAAAAATGTCTAAAACATCATAATTTCATTTTTAATGCTTTTTAATATTTTAATAATATTTCATAAATCTTAATTAATTCCTTATTTCCTATTTTCTAAAATTTGGGGTGTTACATAAGGCATTGACTTAATTGCATTTTGATCTTAAATTGAGCATTTTAAGGCATAAACTCATGCATTTCTTAATCTAGACTTGGGATATTACAATTGTGCTATCGATTTGATCTTCTTAATTAGCCACTTTGTTGATTGGAATTAATGCTTGATGGTTAATCTTGGTTGTAGTTGATCTTTGTTTATGAGTTTTGGAAAATTAGCCATGTGAAGATTATTTGAGCCTATTTGCTTATTCTTGTGTGATATACTTGGTTACCATTCTCTAGAATTTGTTTGTATTCTTAGTCAAGACTTGTTGCATCTGGCGTAATAAAGCATGATAAAGGCATTTATTTCATACCCTTACATTCCAAACACAAACCATAAAACACTTCTTCCATTTGCCACCCCATTTGAGCCATTAACTTGATGTTTTGCATTAATATGCCAATATGTGGAAATTAGCATCCTTGCTTGTTTAATACGAAAAATGTCATTCCTTGGTTGTATATAAACATGCCATATATAGTGAAAAACAAAAATACAAAAAGAAGAAAGATTGTGAAAAAATAAAAGAAATAAAAAATGTGAAAAGTTTGAAAAGTTTCAAAAAGTGCAAAATAAGGCATGTGTGGTTTTTAGCAAGTTGCAAGTGGTGCTTTGAATTGAGATTGGTATTTGAAATTGGTATTTGAACATGCATAGCATTGTTTTTCCTTCTTTTCATCTTACCATGTGGCCTATTCCATCATTACAACCCCAAAATCCCTTTTGATGCATTGCACTTCTTGTGTTAATGTAGAGATCTTAGAATGCTCACAAGCCTATGGCAAAGTGTGCTTCAAAGTAAGTCTTGAGAGTATAAAAATGACCCCAATATGGCAAGAAGAGTGAAACACTTATCCTTGACTGAACTTCTCCTTTAGTCACCCACATTGCATTAGTTACACTCATAGTTAGCACTTTAACATCATTTCATTCCAAATTGCCTGTTTGTTGGAGGGTTGTCAATTAGAATTGACTCATATTCATTTAACATATTGAAGTTCTCATTTATGCCTTACATACGATTGTGCTTAAGCTTTTAAACTTGTCTTTGTCCGGGAGTACAAAGGTTTAAGTGTAGGGGAGTTGACAAATCCTTGGATTTATATGGTTTTGATATGCTAAAAATGAGGTTTTAAACATAATGGAGATGCAATTTTGGCCAATTGTGCTTAATTAATATATTAGATCCTTAGGTGAAATTAGCATAAAAATAGGATTAATTTACCATAATTGGTAGTTAATTAGAAATGATTAACTTTTAAGGAATTTGATCATTTTTCTATTGTGTTTTTACTTGTAGAACCATTGAAGAACCATGGATGCAATACTTCATTTGCAATGAAATAACTCAATTTTTCAAAAGAGAATTAAGCAGCGATACAAATTTATGGGCTGCAGCTCACTCTCTTCATAAAGGCAAACTCGGCCACAATGCTCAAATTTTGGACCACGATGTGGTCTCTTTACATAATCAAATTAAGCCGCAGCTCAAATTTTCGGGCTGCAGTGCAGTCGAGATCTGCATAATTTTAGCTGTATTTTGGACCTCAAATTGGATCATACTCGATACCCACTCATCCATATCACGACTCGGTGAATGAAACAGATAATCGGTGAATGAATGTATAAATTCAGATGGAAAGGTAGAGAGGATGAGAGAATTGGATGATTGGTGGTGAATTGTGGTGGTAAGAAAGGAAATTTGGGTAGGTATTTAATTAGCAAAAGAGGCAACCCAAAAACCTTCAAAATTGGCTCTAAATTACTAGGAGAGGTCGAAAATATTGATTAGGAAACAATTAGACATGACCCAGGGCCTGTTTGGATTAGCTTTTAGAGAATAGATTGTGAGTAAAAAGTTGAAAAAGTGCTTTTAGAGAATAGATTATGGGGAATAACTTTTGAGATTATAGAAAAAAATGCCTTTTAGCAAAACCTAGGTTTTCTACCCCAAACCCAGATTTTCAGGCAAAAAAGCTATTCCGAAAAAGCTGTGAGTGTTTGTCTGGCTTAACTAAAACCAAGGTTTTGACAGTTAAAAGTTATTCTGAAAAAGTTAAGGGTGTTTGTCTACCCTGATTTTGAAACCTAGGTTTGGCCCAAAAAAGCACTTTTTTAAGTTTGCCAAATAGGCACCCAATAATTCAAAGTTGCAATTCAGATCAAAATAGGAAGTTTCCAAAAGCTTATCCAGTCGCACGTTTACCTTTTGTTCTCCATGGCCATCATTCACCTTTTGTTCACTGCGGCCATCCCATGGCAATCAGGGGCATTTCTGCAATTTTCAGAAATTCTGGCCTATTTTCCGTAATTTTCTCCAAATTTGACTAGTGCACTTTTTGGGCTTAGTTTTTATATTTTCAACATTTTTCTTCAATTCTCTCAATTGACCTACAATGAAAATCACAAATGTAATATCCCAAGTCCACATTTAGAAATGTATGAGTTTATGCCCTCAAATGCTTAATTTAAAATCAAAATGCAATTAACTTAATTCCTCAAGAATCTAAGTACACAAGTGCCTAATTTTGAATATATGTGCTATAGCCCCACATGACACTTTGTTAACGCGCGCGCACATACACATGTAGGGCAAGTAGGAAGTAAGTTACTAAGGTGTTTGTCTCACCCCCTTGTTACTTAACATTTTCATGGTCTAGTTCCGAAGCCAAACGCCAAGGGAAGGAGCCTGCAAAGACTCACTAGGTTCGGTGTGTAACACCCCAAATTTTAGAAAATAGAAAATGAGGACTTATTTAAAGTTTTGAGGAATATTACCAAAATATTAAAAAGCATTGAAAATAAATTTATGATGTCTAGGCATTTTTAATAAATTTAAGGCTTATTTTCTTTAAGAAACAAAGAGAAATAATTAGAAGATAACACTTAATTTGGAAAAAGAGATAATAAGGATTTATTTGAGGTTTTAGGGCGTCGTTTAAAAATTAAAAAGCCTTATAAATAAATTCTTGAATTCAAATGTATTTTTAATAATTTTTAAGACTTATTTTATTTATTAATTGAGGAAACATAGTTGGAAGATGGATTTAAATAAGGGAATATTAAGAACCTTTGGGTATTGTTTAGTATTTAAAAAGGCTTATAAATAAATCTGGAAATTAAAGCATATCTAGATAAATTATTTTTGGGACAAATTCAGGTTTATTTGTAAGTGGGAATGGTAAATAAAATTACCATTTAAGGGAAAAATAGAAAATAGGAAATGAAAAAGACAATATCTACCCCTAGTTGAAAATATCTTCAGTTAAAGTAAGAGGGGCAAAATAGTAGATCAACTTATTAAAATATCTTCTCCTCTTTATATTAATTCTCTCCTACACACATGTTCCTTCATTTTTCTCTTCTCTCTCTCCCTCACCCGAATTCTTCCCTCTCAGTCTCACTCTCTTGCTTTCTCTCTATTCTCTCGGCCTCCCCTGCTCTCCCTCGTGTTCCTTATCCCAGCTCCAAACTCCGACAGGTTCAGTGACTCTTGACGGTGGCAAGCAGCGACGAAGACACACAAAGCTCGGGGTAGTATTGGGTGAGTCTCTCTCCTCCATTTTCTTTTCTTTCTGGTGCGATTTGAGCGAATCAGGGGGGAAGTGATTTGAGTTTCTTGGGGTTTTTAGAAGTTTTAAACCGATAAAATCAAAGCTTAGGGTTAGATTTTGAGTTTTCTTAAAGCAATTCGACCTCACATGACGTTGTTGATCGGATTTCCAATTTGGTTGCTTGATGTTACTGTTCATCCGACGCCATTTCTATATATTTCTGGGGGTTCAATTAATGAAAGCTAAATTGAACATAATCAAGAGTAGGTTTAAGTCTCTAGAGTGTCTGGTGTGTTTAATTTCTGAGGTTTTTGGAATTTCTGCTCGTTCTTCTTCCCCGTTCACTCGAGCTCTGTTCTTCCTTATTCTATTTAATTTCCTGGCCTGAGCGGGTTGGAAATGGTGATTTAATGAAGTCAAGGAATTGGGGAAATGTTGAGGTTAATAGATTATTAGTATTATGGTTGTTTGAAAAATGTAGGAAAGGTTTCTTTAAAGTTATTATCACTTTATCAAAGGAAATTCAGGCTCTGTTTTGTTTTGGATTGAATGGTATTGTAGTTATAATTTTTATAAGACAAAGTGGCAAGCCATTGAAGAAGGAAGTGGATTAAGTTGAAAGATGTGGTATTAATTGTTTCCTTGATATGTTATTTAATCAATGATTTGTAAGAAGGAAGGGTTATTGTAAGGTTCACATTATGAGAATTTAGAATGATTAAAGAAGGTAGAAGATGTGGGTTGGATTTACTACTTCAATTTGACCTAAGTAATGAGTATGGTTTCCAAGTGTTTTTAAAAGTTAAAGACGGGTTAAGGATCTAGGAAAGAAAGTTTACTAGATTAGGTATTTGGTCTAGAATCTCGATGATTGCTCTAAAGGAACATGGATTCTGGTTACTTATATGCTAGATGCATTAAGAAATTTAATTTAGGAGACTTGGTGATCAAATGTGGATTTTGTTAGTTGTAGGAAACAACAAGATGGGGTAACAATGATTGTTTTACAACTTAGGATGTTGACAAGGAGTTTATCCAAATATCTTGGATGATTAGTGGGTGTAAAGAAGAGTCCGATAGCTTCAAATGTTTCTAAGTATAATGTGATGAGATTGGGTTTAAGCTACGAATGGGGAGACAAATGTGGAATTAAGCTAAAGGTGATTAGTTATGTAGTTTTGAATGCTTAAAGGTCCTTACATGCTGATTTTCTTGATGGGATTATTGAGGGATTGAACTAATAAGTGTTATAAATTGGAAAATGAAGTAATAGATTTTAATTGAGAAGTTAGGAAGATTAACTATTGATAACTGTATTTAGTGGGTGATCTTAAAGTTTAGTTAGTTATGATTTAAATTGGAAATTTGGGAGAAAATAGATTATAAACAATTGTTATGAAATTACGGGACAAATGTGAATGGAATTTAAATTGGTGTCCTAGGTATTGAAGTAAATTTCTGAGTAATTGGAAATTTATTTAAAGATATTATTTTGAGGTTTCCTTAGTTCACATAACTGTTTAAGTAATGTTGGGAGTTTCATGCTCAACTATTATTGGAATTATTGGCAAAATCGTAGAGGAAATTGAATTATGTTTAAAGTTTAGGAACTAATAATAAAGAGTGTATCCAAAGGGAATAGGCATTCGAATGCATGTGTGTGATAGCATGATGATTTGGAATCCAGTATTTAATTCATCAGGTTGTTGGTAAATTATGGCCACAGTTGAGATCCCCTAATAGTTTACATGAGAAAGAGATGGAATAAGTTGGATGAGGTTGGTTAAGTGGGTTAATTACTACAATGGATTCCGCATGAAGTCTAGAGATTAATTTAATGGTTAGGGGTGAATTAATTGGTATAGTCGGCTTGAGGATTAGAGATTATAGAGTATTGATTTTAGAACTGAAGAAAAGAGAGTTTATATATAAAGTTATGATTTAATGTAATTTATGGTAATTGTTAAGGACCTTTGGGAAGGTGCTTGGTGGTTGATGATGATTGTTGGGTTTGACAAGAACACGAGGTTCTTATTTATGGTGGCTGTTTCGGAAATTGAAGATAGTAAGATAAAGTGATTAGGTTGTTTTCTCATTCTCATTAAGTCAAGCAATTAGGTGACTTTGATCATTAAAAGTCTCTGCACTGTTTTGAATTATGTTAATGCTTTATTGTGCTTTGATTGTTGCTTGAATTAAAATGAAATAGTGTTGAAGTAGTGGAGTGTAAATTTACAGAAAATAGGTATTTAGACAAAGGCTTTAATTATTTGATTTACTCTTGTTTTAGAACTAATTAAAGGATATAATTATTTTAAGCAATTAGGAGTTGGTATGAGGTCACAACCTTGTTTGGCTATGATAAGTTACTATGCGATACCTACTTAGAATAATTAATTTCTATCTATCTAAATTATGTTTTAGATTGCTTTAATTGTTGTAAGAAGATTCTTATGAAAACTTATCTTGAAAAGTTCTAAATTAAGGGAAACTTTGTTTCATAGTGATAAAGGGTAAACTTTGATTACAATGGCAAAAGAGAAAGATTTTTAAGAAGTTATTAAATCATAAAGAAAGAAGACAAGAAATGGGGTAGTTATGTAGAACAAAAAAATATAGGAACGTGAGAGACGCTGAATAATTATAAATAAGTGTATGTATTAACTATTATTTATATGTTATGTGTAAATATAGGAATTGATAGTAGCATAAGTTCTTCGAAGCATCAGAAGGGAAAAGAGTTAGCTCATGATTGAGTTTTAAAGTACAGGTAGCAATTTATCTCATTACACTAAATTGCATGTATAATTTTGTATATCTGTTGCATTTAAAATGGTATGTCATTTATTCCTCAGTTGTAGTACTCCAGGCTTAGGTGGTTCGCTACTCCTTTTCCAAATCAGTTAGTTATAACGGGATAGTTATAACGAGAAGTCCTGCAGGTAGAACCTCCACTAGTTAACGAGGATATTGTTATCAGTGGTTAGTAGGTCCTTAAGTCACCCAGAATAATAGGATAAAGATTATCATTATATGTTCAGATTTATAAAATGTATACATGGCAATGCATGCATGAAATTTACAATTAATGACATAAACTGCGTTAAACTGCTGTTTTACAGAGAAGCTAGTAGATGATAAGATGGTTGAGATAAGGCAGGAATGCTGGAAGAAGATTAGACAAAAGAAATAAGATACTATTTTGCAGAGTAGAATGGTCTATTGCTCTATGGTAATTGAATAATTTAGTAGTGTTATATGTATGTAAAATAAAATAAAATTATTAAGTTAATAGTAGAAAGCATAGAAAATATAATTTTATTAACCACTTCATTTTATAAAGAATTTTAAATTGGTCCAACTTGTCTGAAAAGCCCATTCCAACTGACAGAAGGTTATAATTCAATTAAAATGCTATATTATAATAGTAAACATTTTAGGTGTTACACGGTGAGCTTTTAGTTATTGTGTCATAATTTGTCTATTGCCAAACACTTAACTACGAACGTTTACCTTTGCTTCCTAATTAACCTAGTAGTATATGTCTCAAAGAAACTAGAATAAGCTCCTATAGTTTAGTAAGTTAACCCTAGGTCATTTCCTCATCTTCTTGGCAAGATATGTGATCAAATTGCAAAGTTAGAACAAATTAAAACCAATTTCCAGTGAAGTGACTATCCAAATCTAACCTATGTTTTTTAGCCTTACCTTCATTGCCTTTGAGGAAATTGAAGTTCATAAACTAACTATCTCCAATTCAATTAAATTGTTAACTAAGCCTTTTAATTAAACTAGAGATATTGAATTCAATTCCAAGCATTTATACAACACTGATTCAAGCAACTTTGAAGAGGAAACAAATTAATTAAAATTGCCATAGAATATATTACTCAACTCAAGAAAACTAATCAACTAGATTAAATATCTAAAAGTTGAATTACAAGAAATGAGTTCAGAGGTTCAACTCTGTAGAATCAGACATTGAACAAATACATTCTCCACTTAACAACAACAATCAAACAAACCAAGAACAAATTGCTCAAACTCTTTCTAAATTGAGATGCAACAAGAATCAAGATCAGAAAGCAAAAACAAGTGAAGAATGAAATTGAACTCCCTTGATAATTGCTTGGCTCTGGTTTGGCTCTAGTTCAAAGGGAATCTCAGGAATTAGGCTCTCATTTCTGGAATCATAGCTTCAACTAGCTCAGAAATCTTCATGAATGTGGTTGACGAATCGGTGATGAAGAATAGGGGAAAAATCGCCATAAATTTGGAAAGAATGGGAAGAAGAAAGTGAATGCAATCCAAAAAATTGAAGAGAAGAAGAAAATACTCTCAGCCTCCTAATGAATCCCTCTCTTATTCCAATTTCCTTTATATACCTCCCTCTCTAATGAACCTCGCTGGAACTCCTTCTTTGTACAGATCTTCTTCCCTTCAATTCTTCTAACCAAATCACTTGCCACATTGGCACCAAAGTATAATCGAATCCACACCTTCTTTCATTCCAATGAGCGTGCAAACTCCCCTCTCTTGCTTCATGATTTCGCCAAGGAGAAAAACTTCCCTAAGCTCTCATCGAGTTCTTCGCCTCAGCCTAAACCCCTTTGCTTCCTCAGTGTCAACTCTCCCTAGGCTTCATAATTGAAGCTTTCTTTTAATTTCTCTCATTACCATTTTCCCCTGTTAAAAAGAAATAAGAAAGAAACAAATGAAGGGCAAATCTGTAATTTCTTTATTAAACACTAAAAAGCAAATTTAAACCCAAATTTCACTAATTAAGTGCACATTAAAATTAATTATAGTGTAATGCAATTTTTACCATTTAATCCACTAGTTTATGCTCAAAATACACACTTTAATTAATTAAATTAATGAATTATCACTTCTGCATATTTTCATTGGATATTTTTGGATGAATGTATTCATGTGGTGTTTTTAGTGAGATCGATCCTTTCTAGCAACTGTGTTCGAAGGCTTGTTGAGATTATTTATATTTTACTGCTATGCATGCTCGTAGCCCCGCTTGGCGGGAGACTTGGTTCCACTTATATGATGATATTTGGTTTAATGAGCATGCAATGTTTGGTTCTACTTTTAAAAAAGTCAACTTTCATAAAGTGTGGTAATCTTTCAACTCGTAAAAAATGATTTTAATGTATCGTGGGATTACTTTTATACGCAATCATTTTTGATGACTTGTGTCCTTACAGATGAGCTAAATGGCGAACAAGCCACTCAAAACTATAATTTAGGATTTTCTACCATATCTATGTAATGAAAATCCGAGCAAGGGGCATCTCCACTACATTGTCTCTCCACTTCTTCTCCACTTAGTATCTCCACCATTGGATTTGCTTTCAATTGTGGAGATCTAATATAGTTGGAAAATATTATTTTTCTATTTATTATTAATTATATAATATTTTTCCAATTATAATAGATCTCGACTATTGAAAGAAAATACAATGGTGGAGATAGTAAATGGATAGACAATCTAGTGGAGAGGCCCCTCACCCATGAAAAACCTGGGCTCTGCGCGTCTTACTGAAGCATTTCCTATTATTTACAATTTTATTTATGATAAGTAGATCTCACATTAATGTTTTTAATGATAACAACACTATTATTAACTATTAACTAATTAACTAATAGAAATGAAAATAAAAAAACCCAACTATACAAACATGAGTTTGTTGGTAGAACGCAATCCAAAACTTAACTTGCTGCCTCACATAACTCCATAAATTTATGAATCCATTTTTGTAGTTAGACTCTCTGATATGGTACTTGCATGTTAAAATATTTATTTGGTATTAGTCTTAAGCAAAAGAGCATGTCGAAGCATGCTCTCAAAATTCTGATCCACTTGGTCTACAAGTAGCTTCCTCCGCCAATTTCTTCCATTCAAGAGCCTTTTTCTTCATCTCTCTATCTTTCTCTCCATCCATTAGTTCTCTCACAGGCCTCTCCACCTCTTCCCTTTTCACAACACTCTCTATCTCCAACCCAATTCCCCTTTCTTTACATGAAAATTTACAATCGGTATGTTGCTCTGCAAAAAACAGCCAACATAATATGGCCACACCACCACAAATACTTGCAATAGTCAAGTTCCATTCACAGTGCATCAAGAACCCATGGATGAGCCAGAACTTGTTCTTGTGGGCAGAACTTGGTGATAAACCTCTGCTTCTCATCTCTTCAATGAATTCTTCAGGAAGAACGGCTTTATCTCCGGTAACCAAGACGGGTCGAATCACCCATAAGAAGCTCTTTTTGCTGTTAGCAAGTCCCATTGCAAACTCTCTTTTGTCATAACCGTGATGCTCCCAAAGTTGACATACACTACTGACTTTGGTTCTTTTGTATCTAGCTATAGGATTTTCAGGGGTACATGGAATCCAGTTGACTCACTCGGTACCTACACGAAATCGGAGCATTAATTTGGACTCCGAATACGTATACAACAAATACACCATGGAAGAGGAAGAGAAGAGACTGGAAGAATATTTTTCAGAGAAGTTTTTGTTTCCTGTCCTGTGAGATGAATATCTCACACTACATATTCCATATAAACCATTTGAAAAGACACATCTTTTCAATTTCAAAATATCAAGGGAAAATAACTCATTTTATCCCATATCTCTCCATAATTACATATTTTCCCCAATTCTCATTGGGCATTACATATTAGCCCTAATTATCATTGGGCTTGAGCCCTAACCCACCAAGGATGGTTTAGGTGTATCCCTACACTAGCCATTCCAAAAATTTCAAATTTTCCTTCCATAAGTTTGACCCGATTTGATTGAAGTCCTCGTCTGTGATTTGGTTTGTGAGAAGATTTAAGGGACTGATGGAGTATTTGGTGGCAATTAATTATTAGGGTAAGATGAGCACAATTGAAATAGAATTTCAATATATAGTTGAGATTTAAGATTGTAAATTAATTATTTTTGAATAAATTATATTTTTTAAGCATTCATGGTTAAAAAATTATCTTTATTTTAGATTATGTCTACATTAAAATAATTTTTATCAAAAAGCAAAAATAAAAAAAAAATTTATTTTGAAACAACCAAATTAAATCCAAATGTCTGCAATGGCAATTAGCTCCTACTGCTCATCTAGTTCCATGGAATAGGAGTAGTATGTTGTGGACCCATCAATTTGTTTGTACACATATCTGAAAACACGATGAAATGAGTTGAACATGAGTGTTCCCAAAACAATATGAGAGTAAATTGTACATTGAGGAGTTATCAAATAAGTACTAAGTTGTATTAAATACATAAACTAAAGCTAACCAGCATAGAAGTTATTTAATAGGGATAAAGGCTAAAGATGTCCGGGAAGTATCCACCAGGGGGTACCTAGTGTCTGGAAGTTTTTTTAGGGGAAAATATGCCCTGGAAGTTATGCATTTGCCAATATTTGCCCTCTTTTGTTGACTTCCAGGGCATATTTGCCCCTAAAAAACCTTCCAGACACCATGTGCCCCCTGATGGATACTTCCAGGGCATTTTTGGCCTTTATCCCTATTTAATATAAAGCTTTATCAATGAGTTAGCGAAAATGAACGTAGCAGAGATAGCTACAGGCACTAGCAGTCCAGAAAAGAACATCAAGAATGCCAAGTTGTTTGGCGACGTCAATGGTAAAGCTCATGACACCATCAGAAATTATGCAAGTATCAGGAGGGACAGGAGGGGAGTTATTGAGTTTGTTGATGAGGTTTGTGAAGGGAACTAAGCAGGTTCTACTTGTAGACTCACATAAGGAATGTGGCATCGGCATCGGAGCTAGGAAGTCCGTCGGGGATGGTTCCAAAACAAAACGATAAGAGACCATTGAGGGAATCAGGACCTTGTGATTTGAGAAGGCGTCTATGGTTGAACTCAGTGTTAACAAAGGTGATGTGAAAGCCACCAAGAAAGTTGTAGGAATGCACCTAATCCACCCTTGGTGGGTTATGGATAATATGTGATGCACAATTAAATTGGGGTTATTATGTAAATAAGAAAAGTCATGGGATAAATGTACTAGTTTTCCCCTACCAATTTGAAATTGAAAAGATATGACTTTTCAAACGTAATATATGGGGGAGTTGTTCTGGACAGAAGAGTTAACCATGGAACAAAATAAACCCCTGATAAAAAACTTTATGCGTCTCTTCTCTTCTCCTCCTCTAATGGTGTATCTGTTGTATACGTATTCGGAGTCCAAATCGGTGCTCCGATTTTGTGTGGGCACCAAGCGTGTCTACCGGAGTCCAGGTACGCCCAAATTCCTTCAGTGGTATCAGAGCATAATTGATTCTTGAGGCTATTTAATCCGTTGGAATTGCCTATTGTGTGCAACTGTGCTTCATAAAATTGATGATAACTTGATATTATTTTTTTTATTCTTCTCTGTACGTTTACTGTGAAACCGAGAATGATGATTTGCACTTTTCCATGCTTTTTGAATTGTGTATATATGCTTTGGGTGCAAATCTGGATATATACATTTGGCATCTACTAGTTATGCCATGCTTTTCGAATTGTTGCTTGTTTCATCTTTCATATGAGTTTTGATTTATTTTTCCAGATTATCTGTCTTTTGGTATTTTTCCGTTTATGCCTTCGTTTTTTTATGGTTAGTTGGTTACTGTGATGATGATAATTTTCTTTCAGGTAAATTTAGCAAATCTTATATATTAATTTAATTTTACAATCCAGTTATTTTATATTCAAGAAATCATCGGTTTCTTTCCTTATGGCATGAGACTAAGAGTAATTGTTTCTTTTTCTTTTTTGTGTGTGTGTTCTAATTTTTTATTATGTGTCTTATTATTCTGGGTAGATTTTAAAAGACACAAAGCATATATTTAACATCCCTTTGATCAGAACAAAGAGTAAAGGAATGAAAACTGATTATGTTAATTTTTGGGATTGGGTCATTAGAAATCAAAATATTTAGGCCATGAAAGTTATCCCATTGTGTAGAGCACGAAGAAATGATGAAAATCGACTATTAGAACGTTAAAACGGACACCGGACGGTAAAGTTATGCGTGGAGAAAAGTCGGGTCCGTAGGACCCAACCCGTCCGTCCATCCGGGTCAGGGTTGACCTGGCTGGAGGAAGAAGATGAAGTGACGTCACGATGACGTCATTTCATCATTTAAAAAAATGTTTTGGGCTTTAAGTGGCTAAGCCCAATGCGCAAAAAAAAGGGAGGGCTTAATTACCCTATAGAGTGCAAGCATGATAGAAATCCAACAACAAAGAGCCATGTGAATTGTGTAAAAGGAAATTTTTTCGCAAAACTTCCATTACACAAGATGAAAAAGGTTGTCAATTAAGTTTAACACATATAACTTGAGGCTTAACGCCTTTTATGAGACAATATCTACATTAGATAACCAACAATACAAAGAGATTGAAGGAAGTTGATTGTATATTGTCCAATGAACAATGAGTGCAAGTTGTTCATAAGGGCACTCATTTCCTGTTAGGAGCACATGAAAGTCAGGTTAAACCAAAGTGAAAACTTTGTTACTTTTTCAATGATGTATCAAAGTACTTGGAGCTTGAATATGGATGTCAGGAAGTATGCAAACCCTTTGGGCTAGCATACCACAGAGGTAGCACATTCTCTACACTATAAGCCCAAATGAGACAAGGGTAAGAGGTTCTACAAAAGGGAATGTGAGGACTACCCTGACATCACAGGAGTAATAAACTCTTTAAGGAGGAGAATGACCTAAGTAAGGTCAAATGCTTTTCCTACTAAAGGATAAACCATTTTGAGATGGATTTTCTTTTCTGTCAATAGTGAGCAGTAAAAGACTCAAGCTCCATACACTAAAAGAACAAGGATCGAAAATCCTTTATTAAATGTTGTCATTCATCAAATTTAAGCATAAGGCTTTAAATTGGTAATGACGTGAGGATTGAGGTGAAAGGCATTAGAGCCTACAAGTTCATTGTTTCATGCACTAGGCTCATGGGTTCTAAATGAACCATCTTGACTTTCATGACAAAATTAGCTGTTTGTGATACAATCTTCCTTGCAATTTCTTTGTTTTTCCGTCATTGTGGTAATCTTTATGTGCGTGACTACTTTACCACCCTAATTCAAGTGTTAACTTGAATACATGTCATGGTGGACTAAGACACATAATTTGAATCAGCATTTTCAAGAATGCTATGTTCATTACCCAATATGGAAGTATCTAGTAGGCAAAGCAATAAGAAAAGTTTTCAGTAAAGGAACTAAAATAGAGAAAAAATATTGCATTTCTTCCACCGACTATATATGGTTCAATGAATGTGAGGGCATGACACTGAGGTTATTTACCTTAGTTGATGATTTATCGCGTAATTATCATTACTTTATTTCACACAAGTTTGAAGGCCAAGCGCTTTAGACAATAAGTGAATAAAGTTGAAAATAAAGTGCATAAAGAATTTAAGAATTCTACACACTAATAGAGGTTGTTCTTGACCAATTTCAATGAGTTTCATGAAGAAAAAGGGATATTTATTTAGTTAAACGATCCTTCATACTCTGTCACCAGATGGAGATGTTAGGAGGCGTAATGAAATGTTACTAAACATGGTTATGTATGAAATGGTTCAAGCTAACCCACCAAAAGTGAGTCGGAGAGTGTTGTCTAGTCCACCTTTGGTGGATTAGTACACATATTTGATTGATCAAGTATGGTTTTCTCTTTAAGGAAGATAAAAACTTTATACTTAACCATGTGCCCTCCTAAGTTGTCTTTTCCAAACCTCATGAATTATGGTCAAAGAGAAAATCAAGTTTCTTTTTAGTTCCCGTAAGCCACAAAGGTCAATTACACTATCTCATAGTCATTGTAAGTGGGAGCTTGTTATGGTGACATTTTCATATGTGAAAATGAAGATGGATTTGTGTCTGAAAAGAATTGAAAGGAACCATATTTAGTATGAGTGAGTTTTTCCAAACAATGGTGAAGCTCATCACATTTTGTTTCCCAATATCTCTTTATGAGACACAGTGACAAGGCAATATAGAACAAGCTCTAAAGCCCTCAATTGCCCATGTAAGTGGGAGCTCGTGTAAGGTCATTAAAGAGACCTAAAAGTGTTCTGTATAAGAGGCCTTACTTACTTCTTAAAAGGAATGGAAGAAAGCAATATTAAAGGACATAGATTATTTTAAAAAGAATCAAGTCTGAGAGTTAGTTGATCCACCACAAGGACGAGAGATCATTTGTAAGCAAATGAATTTTCAAGATTAAGAGCAAGTTGGTTAGATCAATTGACAACACAAGACTCTTTCGGTTAGAGGGTATACCTAGGCATATATTGTGAGAATACCTTCTCATATATTATGTGCTTAAAATCATACTCATTTTGGAAATAGCTAACTGTTTGGTTTTAGGTTTACATCAAGTAGACGTGAAACTTGCATTTTGAGTTGTGATTTGGATGAAGAAATCTATATGCTTTGGCTATTAGATTTCACTACAATAGATGTTTGAGGTTTACAAAGTGATGACATGATATTACATATTTTTTGGATAAGTCAATTTATGGACTTAAGCAATCATCCAGACAATGATATTTAAGGTTCCATATGAGTTGTAACCTAATATATTTTATTTTATGGTTGAAGAAACCATAACTAAGAAGTTTGTCATATTATCCTTTAAGTGGATGATATACTATCGACCAAAATAGTTTGATTTTGATAGTGCCTATTAAAGAATGGTACTAAGAACATGGGCAAATCATTGTATATGTTTGGAGTATAGATCCAAAGATATAGCTCAAGCAGACTCCATTCTCTGTCACAAGAGAGTTATATTATGGAAATTCTTGAGCGGTCCAAGGTAAACGATTGTGATCCCATAGATACCCTAGTGACTTATAGAGTGAGTTTGGGTCTTGATTATAGATATCCCTAAACTGAATCAACTTTAAACTCAAAATGGAAAAGAGTTTCCATGTAAACGTTGTTGGTAGTTTGATGTACACAGTGGTGTATAAAATATCAAATATCCATTGTGGTAGGACTTTATAAGTCGGTACGAGTCCAACCATTATGAGAGGCATTTGATGGCTCCATAAAAATGCTTATAGATACTTTAAATGGCACGATAATTATGCACATTTAAAAGTACTTACTATGGTAGTACATATGGCTATATGGTTGATGATGTCTAGAGGTACATCTTGGATTTGAAATGAGAATTCAAACCTAGTGTTAATGCATTGTGAAAACACTACGACCATTGCCTAAATAAAAGACCCTAAGTATGATAGCATGAGTAAAATACAAAGATGAATATGTGAGATACGTTGTAGCACATAAGGTTGTTACTAAACAAAAAGTTCCTATGCAAAATCCCCTAATTGAGCCTATGGCTAAGTATATACATGTGAAACATGATAAGTCCTTTGGCAAGCATAGGATATGAAGTAATGGATACTTCATTAAATCTTTACATGTGTATGTGATAGTATACAATGTCTAGTATGTCGTATAGGTTGATGAGGTCAGCTCTCTCACACGAGCGACCGCCTTTGACACTTAGGAGTAGTGTGCAAAAATGAGACAATGTGTTCACCAGCAAAGCAGTGAAAATACTGATATGGTAGAGAAGAAACAAAAACTATATGTCGCCTCGACTCAAAAGTGCAACAAGTCGAGATGAGATCCGTGGTTACACACATATGGATCGAATTATGGATACCCACATCCGTAATACCTGTAGCCAGACAACAAAATTCTTCAAAATTGACGTCTACAATGTGAAAAGAGTTGATGAATTTTGAGTTGAGATACTGTGTGTTTCTATACTGAAGTCTGTATGGTGTGGACACTGCATATGAGAAAGGCAATCTGAGTTTTATCTTGGCTCAAAAGGGATTAGATTGACCATGAGAAAAGTGTATTTGTGTAAATCTAGGATATCTGAGGCACTATATTAAAATGATCGAGCTGCACTACAGGGTTGTTTTGTGCTGGTCTCTGTAAAAGGGATTTCTAGTACAAGACACCTGAAAGGAGACATCGTACCCACGCGGTTACTACTGAGCACTTAGTATGAAAGAAGGAAAGAAGAGAAAGAGACTTGACCCTAAACATCTAACCCACCAAGTTTGAGTAGGAGATGTAGGAATGCACCTAATCCACCCTTGGTGGGTTAGGGCTCAAGCCCAATGAGAATTATGGCTAATATGTTATGCACAATTAAATTGGACTTGTTATGTAAATAAGAAAAGTCATGGGATAAATGTAGTAGTTTTCCCCTACCAATTTGAAATTGAAAAGATATGACTTTTCAAACATAATATATGGGGAGTTGTTCTGGACAGAAGAGTTAACTATTAAACAAAATAAACTCCCAATAAAAAAATTTATGCATCTCTTCTCTTCTCCTCCTCTAATGGTGCATCTGTTGTATACATATTCGGAGTCCAAATCGGTACACCGATTTCGTGTGGGTACCAAGCGTGTCTACCATAGTCCAGGTGCGCCCGAATTCCTTCAAAAGTGAAGAAGCTTTGAGAGTTTGAGCATTGGATTGATATGGCCTTATGCTGGGAATGGGATACGCACAGCATGAGGCTTTTTTGAAGAATTCAATGAACTCATTTTCCCCTTGTTTTTTTTATTTGGGTTATTTACTAAGAAACTTAATGAAGAAGATGAGTGCGAGGCTGTCTATGCTTTGGTAGCATATTTATAGGGGTTCCATGCAAGAGGTGGTGCTTTCTTTTAACGGGTATTAAAGAAGGGCATGATTGATATGAATGTTATTAATGTAAAATAGGAAGCTTTTACTGATAATAAATGTGAATTAAAAATGGGTGGCCATCTGGAGAAGCCATATTAAGTGTAGTAGTACCGTTTCGTTTGACTTCCATTGTCTTCATACTAAATAATAGGGAAAAGTAATTACAAGTCCCTTGTAAGGAACTTAATTATCATGAGGTCTTACAAAATCGCATAATTAATCTCAAGTCCCACACGAAATCACGTAATTAATCTCAGGTCCCACAAAGTTGTTATCGCATGCTCATTCAATTGTTATCGGCAGCTCAAAAGTTTTTATTGAATAAGAGTTGTTACACATGCTCATTAAGTTGTTATCGTAAGACACAAGTTGTTACACATACTCATTAAATTGTTATCGTAGGCCAAAAAGTTATTATTGCCTAGTCAAAAATTGTTAGTGACTAAGAATTCAGTAACAACTTTTGACCAGATGATAACAACTGTTTGACTTACAATAACAACGTAATGAGCATGCGATAACAACTTCGTGACAGGGACCTGAAATTAATTACACGATTTCGTGGGACCTCATCTGAATTAAATTCCTTACACAGAACCTGTAATTAATTACCCTTAAATAAAATGTACAAAACGAATTCAAATTAGCGTCAAATTCAATCAAGCCAGACAGAGTGCCATTATAGGAACAAAAATGAACTATTTCGTGAGTTAATCTTGGTTCCAAATATAAGATATAATTCCAATTTTTTAAAATATTTTCCAAAGCGACCAAACTGATGCTAACTCTCTCAGCAATAAATTAAGTAAGAGAGACAATGAGCGAATTAAGGAAAATAGTTAAGGTGTTTTAGAAAAATCCAAGGTTCAAAAAACCGGACCGGGCATCGAATCGGATGAGGTACTGGTTCAAGGGTCAAAGGTTCAACCGGGGGTCGGACCGGGTCAAACCGGTTATATTAAAATAATAAAATTTTATTGATATTAACATTAATAATCACTAATATCAAAATGTAAATGTAGATAGGTATGCATGATTCATCAAATATGAATATTTTAATGTTTCTATATAGGGAAAAAAGAAAATATTAGTTGATTACACGAGAAAATAAATATTATTCTACAATTCACAGATTAAAATATAAATATTAAGAGTAACAATAATTAAATATTAAGTATATGTAAGTAAAATAGCATTTAAAGTATTATATTTTCCTAATTTCTAAAATTGAGTGGAGTGAAAGTTAGTAATTAGGTGAATTATAATAAAATAAAATTATTTTTTTAAAAGAAAATGTGACCGGTTCAACCCGGGTCTTGGCCGGGTCGTCCAGGTTAACCGGTTTTTCCCGGGTCAACCCGGGTCATGACCAGGTCAAAGGTCCCCCGGGTTTTCTATGCCAACCGGACCGGACCAATGGCCGGTTCACTGTTGGACCGGTTGAACCGGCCGGTCCGGTCCGGTTTTTTGTTCCTTGGAAAAATCATATCAAATTAACTAATTTCTTCATCTGTATGAATCATCATCAATGAGATAAATAAAATTTCTTTATGTCGAAATCAATCATCATACTTGGGATTTTTTCTTTGAATTTTGAATTTATGGTAAAGAGGATTTTTCTCATGTTTTAATTGCAAGCCAATCGTCATCAATGATATTTTTGCAGATTTTCAAATTGTATCTAAGAACCAACGAACTATTTTTATTGGTGCCCCGCTTTACTTGTTTATTATTTTGTTGTAATTTTGAAACAATGTATGACCTTGCTTCCAAAAAGCTTAAAGCTTTGACTCTTTTAGGTGAACACTTATCTTTGCCTTCACTTCTATCATTATTCTTGATATTGAGCACTGTAACATTGAAACCTGTGCCTGTAAGAAATCGGGAAAATCACGATGAGGTCCCACATAAGGCATTTTATCACAATCAGGTCCCAAACAATCATCAAATTTCATTGAAGCCCCAAGGGACCTGGGTGTAATTATCAGCTCATTGAGTTGTCACCTCATAGAGCAATAGTTGTCAATTCAATAGTTGTCAATGCCAGCTGTTTGAGTTGTCACTGCACACAAAATAGTTGTCAATCACTGCTCCTTGAGTTGTCAATGCACCTCTTTTATTGACAACGATTGACAACTCTTTTGTGTGCACTAACAACTCAAACAGCTGGTATTGACAACTCAATGAGAAAGCCATTTAATTACACCCAGATCCCTTGGGACTGCAATGTAATTTAATAATTGTTTGGGACCTGACTGTGATTAAATGCCTTATGTGGGACCTTATCATGATTTTCCCTAAGAAATCGAAAGTGAGGAAAAGTTATTACCCTTGTTTTACAAATTATTATATATCTTTTATATTAACTAGGCTTTTATTTTGGGAAAAAGACAAATAAATACCCTTCAATTTATAAAATCTCATTAACAACTTCATGATAGGTATTAACAACATAACAACCTATCATAAAGTTGTTAATACCTATCATGAAGTTGTTAATGGGATTTTGCAAATTGGAGGGTATTTATTTGTCTTTTTCCCTTTTATTTTTGCATGTTATACAATCTTATTTTGAGATAATGTACATCAATTTATTCATCTTTCATCGTGGTCCTATTAATTAAATAATGACCACTGAATTTGCTCTATCAAATGTAGGGGGATACCAATGTTTGTAATTCTAAATCATATTCATCTGTTCTTACCAGTGTTGAAAGACCCGAGCCGAGCCGGACGGTCCGGCCGGATGGACCGTTGGCCGGACTCAAAGAAGGCTTGGTTTATGAGAGAAAGTCGTTTTGGGAGTTTGGCTGTTTTAAACCGTTATCCGGCCGTTTTTAGACCGGAAACCGCTTTTAGGCCGGAACCCGTTCCGGATATCTGAAAACCGGACGGCCTAAAAACCCCAAAACGATCAGTGAGAAGGAGGAGGAGGAGTGGCAGAGATTGGTCAGAAAAAAATAAAAAACAATTAACTATAAACAGAAACAACCCAACGATTATAATACTAAGAAGATGGTAATCGTCAAACCTTAGATCCACATAAAACAGTTGGAGTTGTGTTTTGATTTTTTAATCAAAGGTAGTCGCCGGACTGTAAAACAAAGAAGTAGACGAGAGCAGTAGCGGAGCCTAGAAGGAAGTATTGTGAAATGTGAAGCATGTAATTGCTAATTACCCAGGATATAACATTAAAATGTAGTAACAGTGAAAATCGGAATCCATTGGATAAAAGAGTGTAGAAACGTGTAGAGTCAGTGTGTGTCAGTTCCTAGACTTGCTAGTCATCACGTGATTCTTTTATTTGAACCAATCTTTTTTTAAAATAATAAATAAGAATTTAAAAAAAAAACAAAAAGTTCCCTATCGACACAAACTAGTTATTTACATTCCAATTGAAAAAAAATAAAAATTTGTTCATTTTCAATTAACTTGTATGTTTATATATGTGTGTGTATATATTACTCCGTCCGGTCCTAATTATAAGAGCCAGTTAACTTTTTTAGAAAAATTAAGGATGCAAAATACACCACTTTAAATTGTTTATATTTGTTTTTTCTTCAAAACTAAGTTATTTTACTTATAAACTATCATATGATATAATTACATGTCACATATATTAAGATTTAGGGATCTAATTTGCTTCTTTAATCTCCCCAAAAACAGTCAACTGGCTCTTATAATTAGGACCGGATGTAGTATTTTTTATATGAATGTACATATTATTTTAATAGATGGTTTTATTTAATTATTACGTCACCGGCTCGACCGAACAGACCGTTTGAACCATGACCTGCTGACATTTCCGGCTTAACATCCGGTCCGGCTTTTAAAACATTGGTTCTTACTTATATACACAGTTGACTTTTTTTTAGAAATTAAGAAAGTTAAATGAGCTACTTAATCATAATGTATTTTGCGTATTATTATATTATGTGTTAACTTATAAGTCAAATAAAGTAGTTTAGAGAAAAGAATTCATGTAAATCAATTTATAAGTAACTCGGCCCTATATTTAGAAATTGATGGAGTATAAATTTATGAAAATTAAAATTTTTCAATGAGATAACATTCTTAATAAGTGTGTTTATTGAAATATTAATTAATTATAATTTATATTTGTTATTTATGTAATATACAACTTACAAGTTGCAACTTGAGGTTGGCTTTGTTTTGTAAGAGTATGGGTCATCAATAAATGTCACATGCTGCTGAAAGCTAAATAAATATATATTATCCATGAATTAATGTCTCATTACATAACAAAACTTTTCTTAGAGTAATTTTATTTCGTGTTGTTATTAAACAAGCACAACATGGATTCTCTACTGTAGAATTTATATTAAGTAGTATTATTATAGTGATGAAATTTATCGATTGGATCTTTTTTTTTTAATTATAAAAATAATAACGACGGAGAATTCAAGTCAAAGGGATAAGAAAGTGTTAAATAAGTATAAAAATAAATGTTAATGATCAGATCTCTAGCAAATACAGTAATTATTTTTTATATGGTGGGTGCGTTGCTCTGTTCAGATTGGTCCAATTCCCAAAACTGATCGATTTGATAAGCGCATCATAAAATATGTAGATATTGAGTAGCTCTAATTAGGTTCCTGAACCTTCCACGGCATGATTCATGCATGACCGAATTTGTAATAATTTCTTAATAGTGTTCCATATAAGAACTAATAATCTGAGAGTTTACTTTTCATGATAAATATCAGTCGACTTCATTTCAGAGCAATTTGGCTTCATAACCATCAAGCATCTCCTAAAAAAAAAAAATCTACTTAAGAGGTTGTGAGTTGAACTCTCTATTCGTTAGATTTGTTAGTTAAACATGTTAAGAGTGTTGGTAGTTTAAATACAAATAATCAAAGAAGGTATATTAGAAACCAACACATACTTTTTACAAATCACTAATTTGAATGATTTTATTAATATCTATGAATTAGTTATATATTTCCTAGTTCTGGCAACAACAAAAATTATCTATTTCCTATATAATGACTAGAGGGAGTATATTTATGCTCCCTCTAATCCCCAGTGTGTGTATGAGATAGATAATAAAATTATAAAGATGAAAAAATTAGTTAAATTAGTCATTCGTAATATATATATATACACACACTTTTCAAAGTAGTTTACCTAAAATATCATTTTAATTATGTGCATAAAAAATTCCTCTTAAGGAAAACTCCTTTAATTTGTAAATTCAATTGGAATTGTTTGGAAAAAATATTGCAATAAATCATAGAAACAAAGTCGATAATTGAAGTCTCATTTTTTAGAAGAAAACAAGCATCTTTGCTAAATCTTGATGAAAAAAACTATTCATAAATCATAACTAATGGAAGTTATGCGTATTAAGTAAAGGACAACTTGACAAGAGAACTAATCAAATTTTGTTTTTTGTAAAGTGTAAATATATATTATATATACACAAACAGAAAGAGGCTAGTTTTGTAACCACACAGATTTCAATAATTATTGTGGCCTTTTTCTATTTAAAATGCAAATATATGCCTAATGCTTTGTTCGGATTTTGGATAATAATAAATTATAAAAAAATGAGAGAGAAAAATTGAGGCTCAAAATTTACATTTCCCCCGAGTTTCCTCTTAATTTCCCATAAAGAGATGGGGTTATTAGAAGAAACATTGCCTGAAAGGAAAAATGTTTCTCTTTCATCTATATTCTTTTTTTTTTTTTTACTAATTTTCTCTTTTTCTAAATTATGTTATTATCCAAATTAAAACAAGAAATCCTACACACAAAAAATATGGGTTAAGGGTAAAAAATATACATGTGATGTTATCAAAAGTTCATCCAGCACTACGTGCGAGCTTCAAATTAAAATTAGGCCCAATATCACAGTTTCCGTTAAATATGTTCAAAAATATACATGTGATTTATAACACCCTACTTTTAGGACTCATTTCCCAGCTAGATTAGCAATGAAAAACCTATTCAAGCTTGTATGAGAGAACATCGAAATCACAACTTTTTCAAACTTTTATTTATTTCTTGAAAATTCTGAACATGCGGAAAACTTTCCCAGTAAATTTGGAAAATTATAACTAATTGCACAAAAATGATTTTGACATTGTTCAAATCCCATATTACAGCTAGAAGAGTCCTTTGTCTGGGAAAAATATCAAATAAAACATGCACCAACCTATATGGTATGGTTTATTGATTTTCCAAATCTTCCATCGCTATTACACATCCAGAATTATCTATCTGATTGCGTGATTTTTAATTGGAGGTATACATCTCCGATTCATTTCGTTATTGGGTTTCCAGAAAGCCCTATATAACTAATATTTTACATAAAAAAATTCAGGGCAACAAAATTCATTTACTATTTCAGGATAAAAGAAATTCATTTACTATCTCATACATAATATGTTTGTTCATGAATCAATTCGAGATAGTAAATAAATTTCTTGTGTCTTAATATATTTGTGTAAAATATTAGATATAAAGGGCTTTTTAGAAACCCAAAAATAAAATGAATCGGAGTTGTATACCTCCAATTAAAAATTACAAAATCACACAGATAATTCTGGGTATGTGGGCGAATGTATGTTTGGAAAATCAATAATTCGTATTATATGGGGTTATGCATATTCTATGTGATATTTTTTTTTACAGAAATAGGACTCTTCAAGATTTAATTTGGTACTTGAACTATATGAAATCATTTTTATGCAATTAGTTATGATTTTTCAAAGTTATTAGAAAAGTTTTCTGCATTTCAGAATTTTCCAAAAATAAAGAAAATTTTGAAAAAGATGTGGTTTTGATGTTCTAAATCTCATACAAGATTGAATAAGTTTCTCATTGCTAATCTAGCTTGAAAATCAGTTCTAAAAGTTGGGTGTTACAAATCACATATGTATTTTTGACCATATTTAATAATAACTATGACCTTTTAACCTAATTTGAAAGCTCGTAGTCACTTTTGATCCAAAAAAAAAAAAAGTAGTTGATGCTGGATTAACTTTTGACAAAATCATATGTATATTTTTTACCCTTAACCCAAAAATATTATCTAAATTCTGATCTGATTCATTCGAATAAGGCGTTCCACTTTTTGTTTCGGGTGTTTTACCAGGATTCTTGCATATATTGATTCACTGTGAAAGTACCGTCTAGGTATGACATATCACATATGGAGGACTTAATTACCCACTTAGACCAAAGATCTATGAGATAAGGGATCTAGAGGGAGCTCAGAATGGGACATTACTATCTAGATATGCGTTGTGCTCTGTCATATTCAGTTTGCAAATCTTCTGGCTAAGGAGGCACGCCACCTCATTGAAGAACACATGGTACGCCATCCTGCAGAATCCACCTCTTGAATATAATGGCTAACTTAATGTTGTTGTCCTACTTGGATTAATTTCTTAGTTGTAACCTTTAAGATCGCGTGGTTATTACGAGATCTATTTATCTACTTTTGGATATATTAAGAAAGTTAAACAAATTACTTAAATATGACATAAGTGACTTGGTATCTCAAAGTCAATTATCTATAACATTAGTTATAGGGTAAACATATTAATCTAAAAAATATAAATCATTTATAAAACAAAAAAACAAATGTCTTACATCTAGAATAAAAATCTAGCACCAAGCTATGTCCTAAATTTAGGATGAAAGGACTATAATCTCGCCTTTTGAATTAAAAAAATAACCTTACACATTTCAATTCATATTTTAACATTTCATAATTTCCGCAGAAAAGCTTATCGTAAAGCAATAGGGCAAAGTGAGAATGCTTGATCACACTCTGTTTCAGGGATGAAAAACCAAGAGCTTAGCTGGGTGAATAATTAGAGTATATCTTAATTTGTAATGATGCAAAGAGGATTGCACGGTTAATGCATATGGATGACACATGACCCTACTTTCTATGCTGCTCCTAAATAATTAAACGCAAATATTTGGTTGAACTATAACATCTCTTACCATCTGATTAAGAGAACAATTTAAGTTTTATATAAAGTTATTAAAGAATAAAAATTGAATGTTGCGTATAACGATAAAATAGATGTTGGTATAAAATAGATTTTATAATAGGGTTAAAGAGCAATTTTACCAATAGACTGTTGTCCTAATTGCAGATGGCACAATTGACAATTGAAAGGGTCAAAAATACCAATAGACCTTTTAACTAGGGTCAAATTGGCTAACGCCGTTAAAAATACCAAATGTCCGTCAAAATTTTAAGTGGGGCCCACAATTTTTGTGTGGTTTAAAGAGTAATTTTACTAATAAACTATTGTCCAGGTTGCAGATTGTACAATTAACAATCAAAAGGGTCGGTATTACCAATGGACCTTCTAATAGGACCGTATTGGCCAATACCGTTTTATTTATGCAACCTGCCATTAGTTGTGTGACACATGATGCAATGATGTCCACCTAAAAACTTGGTGAATTCCAAATGGCAGACCTAGTTTCACCCTCGCGTACCCTTACATATCTTCACCCTCGAAAACAAGGCCTTCGCCATAACTATGGACGAAAGAACACTTGAGGACAGCGGACACCCTCACCCTCACCCTCACCCTCCCTTACATACCTTAACCCTCGACATAACCCTCACCATAGCCATGGACGAATAACACCCTAGGATGTTCGATAGACACTGGCCAGGATGTTCGATCAGTTTGTTTTCAGTGGGAGGGATTTTTTTATTGCTTGAGTGTATTTTAGTATTATCCTATTATTAATCCATGCCACAGTCTAAAATGTGCCACATGGAGACTCCAAATAAAAGTCAACACTCTAGGTAAGCTAGAAACTAACGGTTAACATCCATAAATTAAACAGTATTGGCCAATCCGTCTTAAGTTAAAAGGTTCATTGGTGATAATGACAATTTTTATTGTCAATTGTGCCATCTGCAACTTGGATAATAGTCTATTGGTAAAATTGCTATTTAACCCTTTTTGTCAAAAAAGTAACAGCCGTTTGCTCAAATTAAACGGTATTGGTCAATCTGCCCTGGATTAAAAGGTCTATTGGTATTTCCAACCCTTTCAATTGTCAATTGTGCCATCTGCAACTTGGACAACAGTCTGTTGGTGAAATTGCTCTTTATCCCTTTATAATAAATAGATGGAAGAAACTTACAACCAATACTTGATATAGTATCTTAGCGAAAAAAAAAAATACTTGATCTAATAAATATCCAGTTCTTCAGTAAAAGAAAAGTGTCATCTAAATGTTTTTAATTAACACGCAAGAAAAACCAACTTTAATTGCGTGACTCCACGGGAGGCATAGCAACCAGGTTTTTTCCTTTAGCAATGGGTTTGGTCCCATCATCATCTTTTTCATATATATTATTCTGAGAAGACATGAAATGAAAGAATGTTCTTTTTGCCTTCATACTAGACACACAAGAGAAAGGGATCTTCTTCTTCCCACCAACATCAATTTAAAAGCAACAATTAAAACATTTTGTTCTCAATCATATTCCTTCATAGAGATTAGGTTTATTCATAAAAACTCCATGCCTCATTTATAGCCAAGCAAATCAAGAACAATAAAAAAATACAGTGATTTGCGCAAAAGGACTCCAATTGCTTCTAGTTATTTCCTTCATACAGTACGCCCTGGACTCCAGCTCTATTTCTTTGTTTCATCAGTCCAACATAAGCCTCTTGTTTTTCCGTCAAAGAACTTTGTAGATGAACGAAGTTTTAAAAACATTTTTTTTTTTTTTGCGTAAAACATTTGTTTTGGCCACGTGTTTTCCCCCCAACATGTAAAGATACATAAACTTTGTAACCATATAAGGGAGAGGAGTGAATCCGTTTTCCTTTGACCTTACACATATTTATTGGAAAACTGGATGGTCACTAAATTTAGTGCTTGAGGTAAGTTTTCTCCAATGAATATTTCATATCTTCATTAAAAGAATTCAGTTTAATCAGAGATGATTTATGATATATGTATGTATAATATATATGTATGTATGTATAGATAGATATCACCGACAGGAGAGATATGCAATATATAAACGCTTACACCAAAAAAACAGTTCAGACCAAAACAAAAACAGAAAAACAGAACATAATAAGTCTTACATTAAGGTTAACTATTAACAAATTTAACCAATACAAATGAAAATCCAACCACAAAACACACGTTTTTTTTTTTTTTTTGGCAGAACACAATCCAAGAAATCATCTGTTACATAAAATAACTTCAATTTATAAATCCATTTTTCTCGTTAGACTCTCCGATCCGATATGGGACTTGCATGGTAAAATCTCTACTTGACATAAATTTTTGGTTGAAGAACTCGTCGAAGCATGGTCTCAAAATTCTGAAATGAAGATCCACCTGGTCTACAAGTAGCCTCCTTCGCCATTTTCTTCCATTCAAGAGCCTTCTTCTTCATCTCTTTACCTTTTTCTCCCTCCATTAACTCAATCACAAGACTCTCAACTCCTTCCCTCTTCACATCACTCTCTATCTCCATCCCAATTCCCCATTCTTTACATGAAAATCTACAATTTGTTTGTTGCTCTGCAAAAAAAGGCCAACATATCATGGGCACACCACCACAAATACTTTCAATTGTTGAGTTCCACCCACTATGAGTCAAGAACCCTCCTATTGAAGGATGAGCCAGAACTTGTTCTTGTGGGCACCAACTTGATAATAAACCTCTGTTTCTTGTCTCTTCAATGAATTCTTCAGGAAGAACCGCATTATCTCCGTTAACCAAGTCGGGTCGTATCACCCATAGAAAGCTCTTTTTGCTGTTAGCAAGTCCAATCGCAAACTCTATCATTTGCTCTCTTGTCATAACCGTGATGCTCCCAAAGTTGACATATACTACAGAGTTTGGTTCTTTTGTGTCTAGCCATTCCAAACACTCTGAATCTTCTTTCCACAAGTTTGACCCGATTTGTTTCAAGTCTGGGTCGGTGATTTGGTTTGTGAGAAGATTTAAGGGGCCGATTGAGTAGATTGGAGGCAAAATGGAAGATAATCCTTGTAAAACATCATGCTCTAGAGCATCAAATGTGTTCAAAATTATTGCGTTTGCTTTCTTTGCTCTTTCACATTCGCCTAGTATGAAGTCTAACATGAATTCATCTGGGTTTGTTGTTCTTAAGAAGCTTGGCATGTCTCTTAATCGGATATCCTTGATTCCTGGAATCCAATCGATCAAAGTTTTCTCCAAATACCCATTTGTTAAATCTCTTGGATCTGCAATACAAACACGAATAACTTAATATATATATAGGTATTTCAACTATTCAAATTTTAAATTTTCAACGTATGATTTTTATATAAAAAATTTACATATCATTAAAATAATTTTTTAAAAAAATTAAAAATTGAATCTGAACCGTGTAAATCTATTCTTGGAAATTTCAGATTTGGTGTCTTAAATGGATCCAATCACTGCACAAAACAACAACAAATGCAGAACAGGGATAGAAGAGAAAGTGTTGAGAGAGGAGAGGAGCCGCCGTTCTGCAGGACATCTGGGAGTTAGTCATTTTAATTTTTAAATAAAATGGAGTATATAAGATACCAATACCCATATTTTATTTACACAGTACGCCCCACTTTCTCAATTGGGCCCATCAATATATACGTGTGAGCGAATATATATTTGACTACATGTTTGAAAACACGTTGAAATGAGTTAAACATGATTAATACCAAAACAACATGAGAGTAAGTTGTTTCAAGAGGAGTTATCAAAAGCTACTTTCACTAATTTGTAAAGATGATGAAATTTATACAAATTACTTTAAAATATTAAATATTTATGGTTTTTCTTCAAACTAATTTGTCTAACTTATAAATTAATATATAATTATCTGATTATACAAAGAAGTATATATTAATTTCATAAATATATATATATATTATAATTAAGTAACTTATTTCAGATCACTAATATCCCTAAAATTAATTGACTATATATTCTATATGTGTGTGCGCATATATATTTGACTACATGTTTGAAAACACGTTGAAATGAATTAAACCAACAGGAGTTATCAAAAGCTACTTTCACTAATTTGTAAAGATGATGAAATTTAGACAAATTACTTTAAAATATTAAATATTTATTGTTTTTCTCCAAACTAATTTGTCTAACTTATAAATTGATTTATAATCTGATGATACACAGAAGAATCAATTTCATAAATTTATATAGATATTATAATTAAGTTACTTATTTAAGTTCATTAGTTTCCCTAAAATTAATTGACTATATCTTCTAGTAGTATTAAGAACCAAAGAAGATAGTACTTAGTTGTGTATGAATGAAATACATAAAGATATCAAATATCCAAGTTAGTTTCGTTTATATACCTTTGAGAGGTATCAACCCTTTGTCAAGCAGTTGGCGATAATGAACATAGCAGAGAAAGCCACAGGCACTAGTAGTCCAGAAAAGAACCTCCGGAATACCAAGTTGTTTGGCAGCATCAACGGTGAAGCTCATGACACCATCAGAAACTATGCAAGTAACAGGAGGGACATGAGGGGAATTATTAAGTTTATTGAGAAGGTTTGTGAAGGGACCTAAGCAAGTTCTACGTGTGGACTCGCATAATGAAGGGATGTCTTGTGTGGCATCGGCTTCGTCGGTATCGGAGCCGGGAAGTCCGTCGGGGATGGTTTCGAAACGGAACGATGAAAGGCCGTTGAGGGAATCAGGACCTCTCGATTTAAGAAGGCGTCTATGGTTGAACTCAGTGTTAACAAAGGTGATGTGAAAGCCACCATGAAAATGAAGAAGTTTTGCAAGTTTGAGCATTGGATTGATATGGCCTTGTGCTGGATATGGGATACATACAGCATGAGGCTTTTCTGAAACATTCAATGAACCCATTTTTCTTGCTTTTCTTTTTGGGTTGTTTTCTCAAATACTCAAGGAGAAAGAAGATGAATGTGATTGTCTTTGCCCTCGCTAGATTATTTATAGGGATCCCACACGAAGCCGCGGTGCCTTTTTTTTTTTTTTTTTATTATTATTATTATTATTTCTTTCTTTTCCTCCTCCACATGGAGAAGGGATCCCAACTTTTAGGGAAAAAAAAATATGGGGGAAAGTCCCAATTGGATTTGATTAATGAGAAGGATTGAAAGACTTTTGAACACATAAAGTAGGGGTACTCTTTAAATCTTGTACATAAAGTGTACAGATATTCTTCTTCAGATTTTTCATACTAATAAAATTTTAACTTAATAAAGATTTCACCCCAATTTTTCTCATTTTGTAATCACAAAAAATAAGGAAAAAAGGGTGAAGATTTAGTTTTCCCAAAAACTTTTTCCTGCATAAGTGTTTGGGAGTTTTTTTGAATCAAATTTTATAAGCGTTAAAACATGGAGCAAAGTTTTAAAGGTCAAAAAAAAAAAAAAAACATGGAGCAAAGTGACCTTAAAGTCTAACCGTAAAAAATTGACGTTAATTGTTTAACAACTAACATTAATTATTAACATTAGAAAACCCACAGCTCTTTTAGAGGTACCACTCCGTTCTTTATTATAAGTCTAACTATCACAAATTTTTTGTTCCAAAATATAAGTCTACTTTGGAATCAATTAATGCTATTATAACTAATTTACCCCTGTGTTGGAAATAGGGAAGATGAGCGAGAAGAATTATAATGTATAAAATATTATTTTAACACCTATTTTTAAATAAGGGTAAAGTTGAAAAAATAGGATATATTTAATGATATAACTTTCACTCCTTAATATGTGAGAAGTAATTATGGTAGATTTATAATAAGAAATAGAGTGGTATTCATAGCCAAATCGGACCATTTTCCCAAGAAGGAAAAAAGATCTCACGGGGATCTAACGGGTATTAAAGAAGGCCATCGGTCGATAGCAATTATTTATTAATGTGAACAAGAAGTTGGTACCGTCAATGAATGGTGATAAATGGGCTGTGGGTGGCCACTGGGAGACGATATAGGTTAGGTGTAGGATCGTTTCCTTTGACTTCCATGGCCTCCATACTAAATGTACAAAACGAATTCAAATCAGCATTAAACTCAATCATGACAGACATGGTGACGGTGCTAACAATAGGAACAGAAATACTGATTTTGAGGGTATGATGAATCTATATTTTTTTATAATCTTGTATATTCACTGATTAAAAAGGCGAATTCGCCCTTGTTTATAGTTAAATATTATATACTACTCCGATTAGATTATGAGAGTTTGGATCGAAGTATTAAGTTTGACACTCTAACCTTTTATAAGACTAATAATATTAAAACAATACTCTAATCCTTATTATAAGATACCAATTAACAAAACTTATATACAGATACAATTCTAATGATTTACAATATTACTCTTGAGTAACTACATTAAATTTAAATACCATATTGATTACCACTCTCTTTCACGACCTTTATTAAATATGGGTGTTGATAGAAAAATATATTTACTTTTTCCTATAAACTAACAAATGTCTTTTTAAAACAACCAATAGAGTAGCGGAGTATAGAGTTGTCTTATATTTTTAAATGAAAAAGGGATTTTATTGTTTTTTTGGCAAGAGGTATGACGATGTCGATGGGTCAAGGCGTCAGCCGTCAGGCCATTGGCCATTTATTTATTCTTTAAAATGTGCTGTACCTCAAAATGGATTTTTATTAGAATTATTAGCAGAAAAAATAAGGGTTAAGGTGCATTTTGGCCAATGATTTATTATAAAAAGTGTGTTTGGCACAATTATTTTTAGAATGGTCCATATAAGCCAAACATCTTTTAAAATGGTCCATATAAGCCAACCATCTTTTAAAATTTGGCAACTTGGTCAATAATTTATTATAAAAAGGAGCACCTATCACAACAAAATTATACACTGTATTGGCCAAGTTGCCTCATTTTAAAAGATGGTTGGCTTATATGGACCATTTAAAAAATAATTATGCCAGACGCACTTTTTATAATAAATCATTGACCAAAATACACCTTAACCCAAAGAATAATTAGTGCCTTTGATGTATGGGGTCGGATTCGGGTGATCATCAATGCGCCACCAATGAGGACTTCAGGTTGACAATAATTTTTATCTTTTGTTTTTATCAGAAGATAGAGAAAAAGATTGTTCGATTCTAGTCCTGACAAGACAAGGATTTAAAAAAATTAAAGTGATAGATAATAACAAGGGAAAATTTCGCAAAAAAAAAAAAAAACTCAAAATAGCTAAAAGGCAGTTTGCTACACTGAAATTTGGAAAGGACAATTCAGTATAATTGACTGAATTGTTCAAACCAAATTTAAGTGAAATGTCTAAAATGCCCTTGGTTCAAATTATTATTTTTTTTAGAAAGGGACCACCACCACCAGCTGACAAGGCCCACCTCCGCCATGTGGGGCGATGAGGGGATGCCACGTGGCGGGCCTTTAAAAAAAACAGAATGAGGGGGTTGGATTCGAACACACCCCCAGCTCCTTATCACCAAGCCACTATGCCTCTTTGTTATATACATTAAAAAACATATGTATATATATATTCTATCTTTGATTCCTTCTTAATATTTTACCAGAATTGTATAAGAGATTACCAAATCTGGATAGGGCATTACCAAATTCAGATAGAGGATTACCAGCTTGGGATAAGGGATTATCAACATGTTTCTATCCAATTACAACATCATTACCAACTTCCTTTGTTCGTTCCTAGAATTGTATAATTGATTACCAAAATCGGATAGGGGATTACATACTTGGGATATGGGATTACCACCATGTTTCTATCTAATTACAACATCATTACAAACTTCATTTATTCGTTCACAGAATTGTATAGGGGATTACCAAAACCGGATAGGGGATTACCAACTCGGGATAGGGGATTATCAATACGTTTTTATTCAATTACAACTTCATTACCAACTTTCTTTGTTCTTTACCGAAATGTGTTGGTAATCCGCTGTCCCAAGTTGGTAATGATGTTGTAATTGGATAGAAATGTATTGGTAATTCGCTATACAATTCTGGGAATGAACAAAGGAAGTTGGTAATGATGTTGTAATTGGATAGAAACATGTTGGTAATCCCCTATCTCAAGTTGGTAATTCCTTATCCAATTTTGGTAATCCCCTATACAATTCTGGGAACGAACAAATGAAGTTGATAATTTGATAGAAACGTGTTGGTAATCCCTTATCCGAATTTGGTAATGCCCTATCCGAATTCGGTAATCCCTTATACAATTCTAGTAAAATATTAAATAGGAATCAAAGATAGAATGTGTATATATATATATATTACATTATATATAATAAAGTGGTTTGGTGGGGAGTAGGTTCGAATCCCACGCCCCTCATTCTATCCTTTTTTAAAGACCCACGACCGCCACATAGCAGCCCCACACCCTGCCACGTGGCGGGATGTGGGGCTACCACGTGGCGGTGATGACCCGCCAGCGTCCGGAGCTCCTGCGGCCAGCGATGGTGGAGGGCCCTTCACTAAAAAAATAATTTGAACTAAGGGTATTTTAGACATTTCCTTCTAATTTGGGGTTTGACAATTCGGTCATTGTACTGAATTATCCTTTTTGAAATTCGTTGTAGTGATTTTTGCTAATTTGAGGGTTTTTTAGAATTTTCCATAACAACAATCTATCACTTACCAGAAGTTATTTTTTATTTTATTAGATACAAAATCAAAAAATAAAAATAATCTAATAACGAACATTTCTTAAAAAGTAAATTTATCATTGAAAAAGTGGCCAATTAAAAATTTTAAACTTGAATGGTTCATATCTTTTTGAACATATTTCATTTCAGTGAGAAAGCAGGGGATCATTATGATTGGTCCACATATAATCACATTTTTTCTGAATATACGAGGTATTTATATGTAGATGGTTAATTATGAAACCAAGCATGCCCATTTTATATATATCAATTGGAAATCAGCGCATTTTCTTGATCCCAACACCAGGTATCCGAGCAACTAACTACTTAAGTTTCTGGGTCCGTGGCTTCCCCTCTTAGCATAAATGTCTCTTCTAAAGCCCAAACTTAAAATATCAAGGAATTTAGCGATACTTTATGCTACTATACCAACTATATTAGTAAAACCAAGCATTGTCTTAACAAAGCTTGATTTGATTGACAACAGAACAAAATTCTAAATAAAAAACAGTGGATGGTGATGGTTATCCAAAATGTATGATTTGTGCTTGGTCAAAAGATAGTAGGAGGAAATGATTACACAAGACTTTTCTATTACCACAATCCAAACAAAACATGCTAAATTATCCTACTATATACCATGCTTAATGTTGGAAAGTAAATGTACCCTACTTAGAGAAAAGCTAACTTAAAATTAAAGTTAGTTTTTGGAGCTCTTACTTTAATTTTAACTTCTCTCATATTTCGGAATTTTAAGACTGTTTTCATTACATGGATCTTCTAAATAAGTTTGTTAAATTGACTTTTTTTTTTAAAGCATATCCAAATATATTATTTCATTAATTGACTTTTACCTCATTTTTAATTGGTAAAATGCAATTAGAATAAAATTGGTAAATTGCAATTAGAATCAAAGTTATTTTTTAAAACATCAATCCAAACAAAATTTTGGGATATGAAAATACTCTTTTCTCAACTTTTGAACATTACAATAAAACATTTAAGCCTTTATATTCATTTAAATTAATTTTAAATTATCAATTATCTATTAACCGAATGAAGAAAATGTTTTATGTGGCAATCGATATAGAATGTCGACAATCTTTATGCTTATTTATGAATTGCCATCAATCACTTTTTTTCATACCGTCTTCACAAAATGAAAAAAAAAAAAGTTATATTTAAATAATATATTTTTCTCTAGGTGCTAATCTATATAAAACTTGAACTTTGAAAAACTCCAAAAAAATTCATATTCAGTCAATAATATTTCACTCTTCATTAGGAAAATAAGGAATAATTTATTGAAGTGATATATACACAAAATTTAAAATTTGAAAGATTTATGGTCAAAAATATTTTGAGGTCCTTATTATAATATTTTATTATAATTTGTTTTTTAAACATTACACAGTTAAGAACACATACACTGATTTGTTTTTTTAAATGAACACATTCACTATATGTACTGTTGTATCATTTTGTTAAATAAATGCTGACAAAATAATCTTAAATTTTAATTCTTTAATATAATCATTTTTATATTTTTAAAATTCAGCCAATTCTTTTATCAACAGTCAATTATAGAATAACAATTTATATTTGATGAGTTATAATTTTTCGTTAAATGAAACTAACGGTGCCAACAAAAAAATATTAAAAGTATACTTTTTAAATTGAAAGAATTAAATTAAATATAAAGGACAAAGAATATACTACACTAATAACAACTCACATTTGTCCTTTACGTAACTTTTTTAATGAGATGAATTAATGTTCTCTTCATGCAACTTTTATTTTTTTTTTAAAGAAAAATATCCTTATTTACAGGTGTACTGGGCTACTGGTCAATCATTATGGAAACAGAGATTAAATAAGTGAAAAGAAGGGAATGGATGAGTAATTTAAAAAGAAAAATACCAAGGTCAAGTTTCTTAAGTCTATAACTAAATATATACATGTGTTATATATTTGAAATATCAGTTAATTCAAATTAATCGATTAACTCAATAAAGTTATATGTCCGAAGTAATTAGGCTATTAATTTCTTTTTTATGACAATATGTCAGTAATAACTTTGTATTAATTTCTTGAACAATATTTAACTCATATTTTTTCTTTGTTATAGCTCAACAATGTACGGCTCCGAACTCATAAGTATGGTATTATAACATGGACTAGATTGGTCAGGTTAGCTCGGAACCTGGTGATCCAGCCATGTAACCAATTTGGGCAGGTCTCTAACTGGGATCCCGGTAACCTAGTGCAACCTGGAAAACCCAGCAGGGTGCTGGGTTGCTCTCTTTTTTTTGAAAAAAAACTATCTTTTTGTATGAATATTGAAAGCGATTTGGTCAATGATTTAAACCTTTGCCTAATGCGCCTTGGGGTTAAAATAAAGATTTAATCCAATGATTGCAATATAGGTTGTAACCCCGGGTCGTTTCACTTGAGGAGTCTTTTAACCTACCTAAACTATCTAAATGCAACCAAAACAATAAAAGATATGGGGGTTTTGCTTTGAAACTTCATTTAATAAAACTATAGACAAATGCAATTACTTGTTTTTGATATTTTGGGTTAATGAGTGAAAAGAATTTGGATTAAGGGAAATTTGTAAAATGGGTTTTGGTAGTGCTACAGTGGCTCTCACGCTTCATTAAATTGATATTGGGAGTTAAAGATTCACCAAGTCTAATTGAAAAATCCCTAAGCAACTACTAGGGGTCCACTAGCCCTAATTAATAACTAATCAAGCAACCACTTTCATAGCTATTACTTAGGGTTAGTGTTAAGCTCCACTTGGTGTGTGTTGGAACATGAGTTTTGAAAACCGATTCCTCTCAGGAATGTGCAACCACAGCATTCAATTGGACAAATTAAGCTACATAATCTAGCAACCACTAAAAATCATATAGCATTAATAAATCCAATAGGAAATTTAAACATACATATCATTCAATTAACATAACTCAATATCCAACACAAATGTTCCAATTCATAAACAACTAGAAGAGGAAATCATGTCTCAAATCCAAATATACAAAGAGAAATGCAACCACAAGACTCAATACATAAGGAAAAGAGCATGAGAAAACAAATAACTCCCCTATTTCGCCCATTAAAGCTCAAGCCACCTTCACACCACCAAAGCACCAAGATTATAGCCTCTCATGTCTTCAAATTCGTGCCCAAGAAGACCCATTATGATAGCCTCCATGAGTGAGGAAAATAGAAGGGAAAGTGAGGTGGAAATGGAAGATGAAAAGGGAAAGAACAAGAAAATCAGCAAGAATGGGGGAAAGGGTGGATGGAAATGGTGAAGATTTGAGTGGATATGAGGGAAGATGATGGAAACCCTAGGAGAGCTCTTCAATTTCGTGCATAGGAGGCTTAGAAACTGAAGGTGGGGGTGTTTGGATCTATTTATACTCCCCCAAAAACCCTGAAAACGCATCAGAATTTTTGCAGATTTCATCCAGCGAGCTAGCATCCATTCTGGAACTTGCTGGGAGTTCGCTGTGAGTTTTGCCGTGGCTTTCACATTGGTTCTGCCTCACTTGTCATTCTCGTCGTGAGCTCGCCGTGGTGAAAGCCACGGCAAGGAGGCATTGATTTTATTTCTTCTTCACTTTCTTCCTTTGCTCCGTCCAGAATTCTTCACTGCAACTTGGCTTCTTAGTTTGGGCATGTTTCTTCTATGACGTACAATTAAAATAAAGCCAAAGGTAGCATCAAATGTCCTCGAAGATTGGTTAATCAATAAATTATGCTAATTATGCCCAAATTGCCCTTGATTAGTAAAAATCCCAACAAGGTGTGTAGATGTCAGAATTTATTCTAATTAGGTGCAATTACTCCAAAGACATGCAATAATCCGATGATTTTATCACTGAAAATTGTATAAAAATATGGTGCAATCAGTCGAAATTAGTGATCATTTTAGTGTTTATAACTATTAGTTTAATGATTAAAAAACTATTACTATGAATATTCTGTAATCATTTGTCTATTTTGAAATTTTACTATGAAGAATATTTATTAATTATTAATTTTTAGTGTCATTAGATGGTGGATTGATGCTATGACGTCAATATGTCGAATAAATTGTACAGAATGTTGAATATTAGATAACTATATGATCATTCTGATAGTGATTCAATGAATAATATATATATATATATATATATATATGGTTAAGGGTTGAAAATGCACATAGTATTTATCAAAAGTACGTCCAGCATCATATGCTTTTCTTAGATACAAAAGTGATTATAAGCTTATAAAATAGAGTCAATGTTGAACTTCAAATTTTGATGATAACCAAACATGACTTAGGTTATGAATATAGTGGTATCTTAGAAAAATATTTTGAAACAAGTTTTGAAACTAAGTTAAAAAGCAATCGATAGCACCCAGAGCCAATTGATTGCCATCAAGTCTTAGCAATCGAGGGGACATCGATTGCCTATCTATTGCATGTTTTTAATCAATAGACTGATGGTTCAATTAATTTATTGCTATATGCTTCGATTCACTGTCTTAAATTTTCAAAGTGATCAGGGAAGGGAACAATCGATTGAGAGAAAAACAATCGATTGGGTGCCACAATCAGTATGCAATTGATTGATACTTGAGCTCAAAGAAAATTGAACTCAATCGATAGACAGTTGAGCAACTGATTTAAACCTTTGCCTAATGCGTCTTGCGGGTTAAAATCAAGATTTAATCCAAGGATTGCAATATAGGTTGCAACCCCAGGTCGTTTCACTTGAGGAGTCTTTTAACCTACCTAAACTAGCTAAATGCAACCAAAACAATAAAAGATATGGGGGTTTTGCTTTGAAACTTCATTTAATAAAACTATAGACAAATGCAATTACTTGTTTTTGGTATTTTGGATTAATGAGTGAAAAGAGTTTGGATTAAGGGAAATTTGTAAAGTGGGCTTTGGTAGTGCTACAGTGGCTCTCACGCTTCATTAAATTGATATTGGGAGTTAAAGATTCACCAAGTCTAATTGAAAAAATCCCCAAGCAACCATTAAGGGTCCACTAGCCCTAATTAATAACTAATCAAGCAACTACTTTCATAGCTATTACTTAGGGTTAGTGATAAGCTCCACTTGGTGTGTGTTGGAATATAAGTTTTGAAAACCGATTCCTCTCAAGAATGTGCAACCACAGCATTCAATTGGACAAATTAAGCTACACAATCTAGCAACCAATAAAAATTATATAGCATTCATAAATCCAATAGGAAATTTGAACATACATATCACTCAATTAACATAACTCAATATCCAACACAAATGTTCCAATTCATAAACAACTAGAAAAGGAAATCATGTCTCAAATCCAAATATAGAAACAGAAATGCAACCACAAGACTTAATACATAAGGAAAAGAGCATGAGAAAACAAACAACTCCCATATTTCGCCCATTGAAGCTCAAACCACCTTCACACCACCAAAGCACCAAGATTCTAGCCTTTCGTGTCCTCAAATTCGTGCCCAAGAGGACCCATGATGATAGCCTCCATGAGTGAAGAAGATAGAAGGAAATGTGGAGTGGAAACGGAAGATGGAAAGAGAAAGAACAAGAAAATCAGCAACAATGGAGGTGAAAATGAGTGAGGATGGTGAAGATTTGAGTGGATATGAGGGAAGATGATGGAAACCCTAGGAGAGCTCTTCAATTTCGTGCATAGGAGGCTTAGAAACTGAAGGTGGGGGTGTTTGGATTTATTTATACTCCCCCCAAAACCCTGAAAGCCACGGTGAGCTAGCATCCATTCTGGAACTTGCTGGGAGTTCGCCGTGAGTTTCGCCGTGGCTTTCACATTGGTTCTGCCTCGCTTGTCATTCTCGCCGTGACCTCGCTGTGGTGAAAGCCACGGCGATGAGGCATTAATTCTGTTTCTTCTTCACTTTCTTCCTCTGCCCCGTCCAGAATTCGTCACTCCAACTTGGCTTCTTAGTTTGGGCATGTTTCTTCTATGACCTACAAGTAAAATCAAGCCAGAGGTAGCATCAAATGTCCTCGAAGATTGGTTAATCAATAAATTATGCTAATTATGCTCAAATTGCCCTTGATCAGTAAAAATCCCAACAAGGTGTGCAGACGTCAGAATTTATTCTAATAAGGTGCAATTACTCTAAAGACATGCAATAATCCGATGATTTTATCAATGAAAAGTGTATAAAAATATGGTGCAATCAGCAACCGATTGACATGAAGCAATCGATTGGGAATATTGGCCATCGATTGCTAAACTTAATTTTTACTCGATAATTAACTTTTCCATCTAGTATTATAGGTAACAATCTGAAGAAAACAACACCAATCTGAAGGCAATTGATTGATAAGTTGAGCCAGCAATCGATTGGGACCATTGAGCCATCGATTGGCATGAAAGAATTTCAAAATCTATTACTCTTCTAATGTTTAACTTGTTAGAATCTTAAGTTTTGATGAAGACTGATCTATGAAAAATATCGCTAATAAGAAATGATAACTTAGCAGATCAATAAGAATGAAAATCTTTATCGCTAAGTAAATTTCCATAAGCTAATAGATAGAAAGGAATAGCAAGTGAAGACTTAGAAATATCAAAGTCATTATCTATCGCTAAGTCATTCTCTATCGCTAAAGAAGAATCCATCGCTAGAAGCTCATTGATAACTCAGCTAGCAGAAAAATAAACCCAAGTCCTTGATCTAATGAAATCAGCTAGCGATAACAGGTTAAGCTATCGATAACAAAAGTGCCTCAGATAATGATCATTTAGTTAGCTAGTGCCTGAGAGCAAGAGTCAAATGAGCTAAAGTAGTTGCTAGCGATAATAGATTGAGCTATCGATAATAGGATGCCTGGAAATATCTGAATACTTGGATGATAGTATCCTGAAGGATAATAACGATAATGAATTTGCAATCGATAGAGATAATCTATGCTGATGAAATGCTTTCTAATCCAAGAGAATATGCTATCGATAAAAAGCTCTAATATTCCTTATATTGGCTTCATCTCATTTAGCTAATGGATTAAGCTTGCGATAGTAACCTATGTGCTATATATGACTACTTGTTTAGCTAACAGTTCAAGTGCAGAAATTATACTATGCAGTTAGCGATAGCAAAGAATGCTAGCGCTACTGAAAAAGCTGCTATGCAAGTACAGTTGTTGCAGATGATCAGAACGCGCAGTCTAGCCTACTCTATGCATGAACAGTGAATCTAGATCTGAAGAATGATTCCAACGGCTAGTTCCTCAAAGTCTCCAACGGTCAGAAACGTATCAAGTCCCATATAAAAGACTTGAAGATATCTGGACAAAAGCACGAACACACACCCAACGAAAATACCAAAAACAAAGTGATGAACAGAGCATTATACAGAATTGCAAATCCCTCAGTCTAAGTGTGTTAGAAGAGAAGAGCTAGAGCGATTCATTTATTCAGATCATCAAGCTTTAGTTATATTCTATTATTTGTACTTAAGTGATTATCACAATCAGTTCATTAAGTGAACATATTTATTGAAATCCTCTACTGTTTGAGGTTGTTCTGAAAGCTTGGAGCTTTAGAACAGGGACATAACCTTACGGGTAGTAAGGGGGAGTGTTTAGAGAAATTCTAAAACTCTTTAAAGGTTGGCTGGTGATCCCAAGTTGTAAAACCAGTGAAAAGGTTGACAGGTGAACCTGTGTTCGTAAAACCTGTGGAAGGCTTCTCTTGTGCCCTGTTTAAACAAGATAGTGAAAATCTCAGGTGGAGCCTGAGGACTGGATGTAGGTCTAGGTTGACCGAACCAGGATAAATCTTGTGTGCATTATCTCTTCCCTAAACTCTCTTAATTTCCAGTCTATCCTTTTATATCTGTCAGTCCATTTCATATTTTGAAATATTCTCAGTAAGAGTTTAAAGAATTCAAAAAGGGATTTAATTTTATCCTATCACCCAATTCACCCCCCCTCTTGGGTGACAGCCAGTACTCTCATAACTAACTTTATATTTGGAAGATATAACCCATCTCATTTCAGGAAGTTTACGTTAAACAGAGCTCTACAGAGAAACAGAGAAAAAGATCGTTGTTGGTATTTCACTACGCGATAGCTTATTGGGAAGAGAGAAGAAGCTAAAACTATACTCTAAAGCATTAATTACTACTGAAAAATCATCATCAACACTCCATCAACCTCCAAGATTCATCTCTCTACAATGGCTATAACAGGCTCAGCAGACTCAGAGTCAGTAATGAGAATTTTCTTAAAGGAAGTATAAAAGCATTTGAAGCCCAAACTGTTAGTGATGGCTGTCACCCAAGAGGGGGGTGAATTGGGTGATAGAATAAAAACTTTTGATTCTTTACACAAAACACAAGCGATGTCAATCTTTGAAATCTTTTTAAGATTTATCACAGAGAATATTTCAAAACATGAAATGTACTGAAGAGTAAATAATTTTGGTATACTGGAAACTAAGAGAGTTAAGGGAAGAGATAATGCACACAGAGTTTATCCTGGTTCGGTCAACCCAGATCTACATCCAGTCCTCAGGCTCCACCTGAGATTTCCACTACCCTCTTGTTTAAACTGGGCACAAGAGAAGCCTACCACAGGTTTTACGAACACAGGTTCACCTGCCAACCTTTACAGAGTTTTAAAATCCCTCTAAACACTCCCCCTTACTACTTGTAAGGTAATATCCCTGTTCTAAAGCACCAAGCTTTCAGAACAACCTCAAACAGTAGAGGATTTCAATAAATATGTTCACTTAATGAACTAATTGTGATAAACACTTAGGTACAGAGTAAAGTAGGATGAAATACAAATTTGAGCTTAATAATCTGAACAATGAGTGTGCTCTAATTCTTCTTTTCTAATGCGCTCGACTCATCATTTCTGGGCTCACTTGAATACGACTGATTCTCTGTGCAGAGCCTCTGATTTTCATTTCATATCATCTTGCGTCATGTGTTCGCTCGCTTGCTTATTCAGATGTCTTCAAGTCTTTATATATGGTGGAATCCTTTTCTATCCGTTGGAGACTTGGAGAACTAGTTGTTAGCACCTTTTCTTTCTTTTCATGCTTCAACTGATTTTGCAGAGAATAAGATAAGAGAGAGAGAGAGATTGTGAGTAACGTTATCCTGCTGCTACCTGCCACTGTACTTGCATGTCAGCTTTTTCATTAGCGCTAGCTCCCTTGGCTATCGCTATCTTGATAGTGTGGGTCCTGCACTTAAGCTGTTAGCTGAAACAATACTCATGCAGTGGATGTTATTGATATTTCATTAGTTCAAAGAGATAGAGACAATATATTAGCCAAGGTATTTTAAAAACATTCTCTATCGATAGCTAATTCCATTATCGCTAGTTGATTGCTCATTAGCTTAAGAATACAGTTATATGAATATTCAAAGGTATTTCAAGTATCCTATTATCGATAGTTAAACATGTTAGCGCTAGCAACTATGTTATCGCTAGTTAACTCATTTGTTCAGGCACTAGCAATTAGAATGTTTATTATCTTAGGTATTCTGTAATCGATAGCTCAACATATTATCACTAGCTGATTATATTAGCTCAAGGACTTAGTTTATATTTCTCCTAGTTGTTCTTTCTTTCATTTCTCAATGAACTTCTAGCGATAGAATATTCTCTAGCGATAGTAAATGACTTAGTGATAGATATTAACCTTGTTATTTCTAAGTCTTCACTTGCTATGGCTCTTTGTCTATTAGCGATAGGAATACTCTTAGCGATAGATATCACTAAGTCTTCTCTAGTGTTCTGCTAAGTTTCCATTTGCTTTGAGCCTTTCATTAGCAATACTCTCTAGCGATAGTGATTTGTTACCTAACAGTTTTTACTTGATTAATTCACAGGTAACTTATACTTATGTTATTTATGAATCAGTCTTCATCAAAACTTAAGATTCTAACGCAAACTTGGTTGATAGAGAATTTAGTGCAATTTAACTACAAAATCCTACTACAATCAATTCAAGTTATCTGAGTTCTCTCGTCTGTTCTTCATACTGAATTTTCCATCAGCTCAAGTGAGTGAGCAAGCATATAATTTGTAATTTTTTTTGAGTGATTTCCTTGGGATAGTGGGATCCCAAAGGAAAGGGTTGTAATCTTACAAAGTGTAAGGGGGAGAGAATTTGGTGAGATAGATATATCTTACTGAGAAAAATTTTCTGTGGTGTAAAGGTACACAGGAACCTGTTGTAATCCCGATGCACTAGCGGAACCCAACTGAGGTTAGAGAACTGGATGTGGGTCAGAGTTAAGACCGAACCAGTGTGTTTGTTTTAATTCTGTTAAATTTTTTAGATACACAACTCATCCCCTTCTTGTGTATTTCCTGCCACTTTCATTTGATATCAAAACAAGGCTTCTCAGATAAGTGATCCAACAATTAGAGAAGAAAAAGATCCATGGTAAGAGTCAACGAATGCATGTTACGTTAAGGAAGCTCTATCACAAAACCACCTGGTTTCAACGGAGAACACTGTGCCTTCTGGAAGATGAAGATGAAAATTTTTATCAAGGCAAATGGTTACAAGCTCTAGCAAGTAATAGAAAATAGAGACTACATTCCCATGAAGATAGGAAATAGAAAATCTGTGAACAAGCAACCATCTGAGTTCACAGACACTGACATTGAAAATATTGAACTAAATAGCAAAGCAATCCTGATGATTCAGAGTGCCCTAAGTCAAAAGCAGTACTTCAAAATATCAAATCTAGAAACTGCCAAAGAAATGTGGAATGCTCTTGAAGTATCTCATGAAGGGACAGAAGGAGTAAAAAGCAGGAGAATCAATCAACTGACTACTGAGTATCATCTTTTCAGAATGAAGGAAGGAGAAACCATCAAAGAGCTAGAGATAAGATTCACCCACCTCATCAATCAACTTGCAACTCTTGGAAAAATTCTCTCTCAGGAAGAACAAGTCACTAAGATCCTCAACATCCTTACTGATGAATGGCAAGCCAAAGCAACAGCTATTGAGGAAATCCGTGGAGAATCCATGAGTTCAATTACTTCCATGTTTGGAAGTCTGACTGAGTATGAGAGCAAAATGAAATACAGACAGGAGCTAGCTGGAGCTGATAAGAAGAAAAAGACTCTGGCTCTTGCTGCTTCAAAAGAAGAAAATAATGATGAAAATGAAGGAGATCTGGATGATGAGGAAATGGGTCTGATGGTGAGAAGGTTCAGAAAATTCTTCAAAGATAGTGGAAGGAGGTTCCAGAAAGGAGGCTCCAGCTTTTCTAAGAAGGACAATTAGAAGAATGCTGCTCCAGTATGCTATGAGTGTAAGAAACATGGAAACTTCAAGTGTGAATGTCCTACCCTTCAAAGGCAGAAAGAGAAGGAGAAAAAGAAAGAGAAATATGCTGGCAAAAAGAAGGCCTATGTATATTCAATCTGGGGTGATAGCTCAGATGAAGAAGAAAGTGAATTAGAGGAAACAACCAATCTGTGTCTGGTGGCCCAGGAATAATCAGACACTAAGGTAACTCTTTCTGAACCATCCTTTCATCAACTTCAATATGCTTACAATGCCTTACATATTGAGTTTGTGAAAATTGCTAAAAAAGTAGTTTTCTTAAGGACAAAAACATAGAATATGAGAAAAAGATAGAAACTTTTGAATGCAAGAACTGTGAAAAACTCACTGCTGAAAATGAAAAGCTTTCAAAAACTCTACAAACGTTTACAAAAGGCAGTGAAGCTTTACAAGTAATTCTAACTAATCAGAGAGCTTATAGAGATAAAACTGGTCTTGGTTATAATGTTGTTCCTGAATTTTCAAATTCCAAGAAAATAGTTAAAGAAAAATCATATCTCAAGTTTTTCAGAAAATCAACTGAAAATGTTAGCCCTTTTAGCTTCTATAATTTCTGCAATAGGAAGGGGCACTCCTTATCAACATGTTATCCAAGAAAATATTGTTAGTGCTGGCTGTCACCCAAGAGGGGGGGTGAATTGGGTGATAGAATAAAACCTTTTGATTCTATGAATAAAACACAAGCGATGTCAATCTTTGAAATCTTTTCAAGATTTATTACAGAAAATATTTCAAAACATGAAATGCACTGAAGATAGCTTTGGTATGCTTGAAACTAAGAAAGTTAAGGGAAGAGATAATGCACACAGAGTTTATCCTGGTTCGGTCAACCCAGACCTACATCCAGTCCTTAGGCTCCACCTGAGATTTCCACTACCCTCTTGTTTAATCCTGGCACAAGAGAAGCCTACCACAGGTTTTACGAACACAGGTTCACCTGCCAACCTTTACAGAGTTTTTAGAGTCCCTCTAAACACTCCCACTTACTACCTGTAAGGTAATATCCCTGTTCTAAAGCACCAAGCTTTCAGAACAACCTCAAACAGTAGAGGATTTCAATAAATACGTTCACTTAATGAACTGATTTTGATAAACACTTAAGTACAAATAAATGTATGATGAAAGCTATAATTCTAACTCAATTGATTCATCATTTCTGGGCTCACTGAGATATATCTAATATTCTGGGCAGAGCTCATTTTTATCTCGTATCATCTTTTCAAGTAAAAGTGTCGTGTGTGTGCTCTCTCTCTCTATATTCAGATGTCTTCAAGTCTTTATATATGGTGGAATCATTTTCTATCCGTTGGAGACTTGGAGAACTAGCCGTTAGCACCTTTTTCTTTCAACTGATTTTGCAGAGGATAAGATAAGATAGACAGAGACTGTGAGTAACGTTATCCTGCTGCTACCTGCTACTGTACTTTCATGTCAGCTTTTTCATTAGCGCTAGCATGATTTGCTATCGCTATCTTGACAGTGAGAGTCCTGTACTTAAGCTGTTAGCTTAAACAAATACTCATGCAGTGAAAGTTATCGATAGGGTATTTCATTAGCTCAATAAGATAGAGATAACATATTAGCTAAGGATCTTCACAAAGCACTCTCTATCGATAGACATAAACATTATCGCTAGCATGTAAACAATCTTTTATCGATAGCTTAGACGTGTTAGCGCTAGCAATTATGTTCACCAAATTCATTTGTTCTCAGGCACTAGCTATCTGAATTTCTATTTTCTGAAGTACTTCGTTATCGATAGCTTAACCTGTTATCGCTAGCTGATTCTACTAGCTCAAGGACTTTGATCTATATTTCTGCTATTTGTCCTAACTTTCATGGGCCCATGTTATCTATGAGTTTCTAGCGATAGAATCTTTCTTAGCGATAGTGAATGACTTAGCGATAGATATTAACCTTGATATTTCTAAGTCTTCACTTGCTATGGCTCTTTGTCTATTAGCGATAGGAATACTCTTAGCGATAGATATATCTTTATCTTAGTGTTCTGCTAAGTTTCCATTTGCTTTGAGCTTTTCATTAGCGACACTTTCTAGCGATAGTGATTTGTTACCTAACAGATTTTACTTGATTAATTCACAGGTAACTTATGCTTATGTTATTTATGAGACAGTCTTCATCAAAACTTAAGATTCTAACAAATATGGTGTGAAAGGAACATATAAATGGGTTCCTAAAGGGTCACAGTTTCATATGGTTAAAAAGGGCGAAAGTACTCCATCTAACTCCAAAGGACTCAAACATATTTGGGTACCTAAATCTCATTAAGCTATCTTGCAGGTTGGTCTCAAGGCATCCAAAAGCAACAAATGGTATATTGACAGTGGATGCTCGAGACATATGACTGGGGACAAAGAAAAGTTCAAATACCTTGAATTCAAGGATGGCGCCAAAGTGAGCTTTGGAGAAAACCAGTCAGGAAAGATAGCTGGAATTGGAGAGGTGAACCAAACCAATGGACAAACAGTCAAAGATGTCTATTTTGTGGAAGGTCTATGTCACAACCTCTTGAGTGTAAGCCAAAGTGAGCTTTTCTTTTGTTTGCTAAGAAAGTGTAGAAGGAAAGAAGCTGTAAAATTGCATCAATCATAATAGATCATGGTGGAGAATTTGAGAATAGTGACTTTGCTGAATTCTGTGAAACAAATGGAATACATCACAACTTCTCAGCTCCAAGAACACCTTAGCAAAATGTGGTTGTGGAAAGAAAGAATAGAGTTCGGACAAAAATGGCCAGGATCATGCTGAATGAAAAAGGAGTGTCACAAGGATTCTGGGCTGATGCAATGAGCACTACTTGCTACATTTCAAAAAGAGCCTATATCATATCAGGCATGGACAAGACACCTTATAAGCTTTACAAAAGCATAAAACCAAATATAGCTCACTTGAAGGTGTTTAGGTCTAAGTGCTACATCCATAACAATGGAAATGTAAACTTAGGTAAATTTGATCCTAAATCAAATGTTGGAATTTTTATTGGTTATTCAAATAGAAGTAAAGCATATAGAGACTTCAACAAAAGAACTCAGGTTGTTGAAGAATTTATTCATGTTGTTTTTTATTAAACAAATTTACATAAGAAAACTGAGGATGAGGATGAGACTCATTTAAAATCAAACACTATTAAAAACCATCCTCAAGATCAATCAGTTACACAGCCAATAAGTTCACCTAATGAATCAGACCATGAAGGTTCTGAGGATGATTATATTGATGAACCCGCTGGACCACAAGCTTGGAGGCATCATAAATATCATCCACCAAAACAAATCATTGGTGAAATTGGTTGTAGTGTAAAGACTAGAAGGCAACTCAAAGAAGAAATGCGGTTTTCTGCATTCATCACAGAAATTGAGCCTTCTTATGTTGAAGAAGCCTTTTCTGATAATGACTGGGTAATAGCAAAGCAAGAAGAACTCAATCAATTTGAAAGAAACCAACTTTGGGACTTGGTTCCTAGACCTCTTGACTATCCAGTTATAGGAACCAAGTGGTTTTCAAAAACAAACTTGGTGAATCTGGGATGATTGTGAAAAATAAAGCTAGACTAGTGGCAAAAGGGTATAACCAGAAAGAAGGCATAGATTATGAAGAAACTTTTGCCCCAGTAGCAAGACTGGAAGCAATTAGATTACTTTTAGCCTTTTCATCCCTTAAGAATTTTAAACTTTATCAAATGGATGTACAAAGTGCCTTTGTTAATGGATATATCATGAAGGAAGTGCATGTTGAACAGCCTTCAGGTTTTGAAGACTCTACCAAACCTGATCATGTTTTTAAACTTAAAAAGGCCTTATATAGATTTAAACAAGCACCAAGAAATTGGTATGAAAGACTTAATAATTTTCTCTTGGGAAAAGGATTTATTATAGGAAAGGTAGATACTACTCTATTCATACTGCACAAAAATAAAAACATGCTTATAGTTCAAATTTATGTTATGATATTATTTTTGGTGCTACTGATGAATCTCTCTGTGAGGAATTTTCTAAGATTATGCATGGAGAATTTGAGATGTCTATGATGGGAGAACTGAACTTCTTTCTAGGACTTCAATCAAGCAAAAGAAAGATGGAATATACATTTCACAGACAAAGTATGTCAAGGAAATCTTAAAGAAGTTTAGAATGGATCTGTCCAAAGAAGAAGACACACCCATGAGCTCTACTGCACTGCTGGATGCTGATGAAAGTGGAAAGGACTTCAATTAATCCACATACAGAGTAATGATTGGGTCACTCCTATACCTAATTGCAAGCAGACCTGATATCTAGTTTAGTGTGGGAATGTGTGCCAGATATCAAGCCAAGCCAAAAGAGTCTCATCACAAATACGTTAAAAGAATTCTGAGATACCTGGTTAGAACACAGGAGCTTAGGTTGTGGTATCCAAGAGGAACTCAAGAATATCTCATTGCCTACTCAGATTCAGATCATGTTGGATACAAAACTAATAGAAAAATTACCAGTGGTCAATGTGAGTTCCTTGGAGGCTCCCTGGTGTCTTGGTTCAGCAAGAAGCAAAACACAGTCTCTGTGTCATCAACTGAAGCTGAATACATTGCTGCTGCAAGTTGTTGTGCTCAAGTTTTATGGCTTAAGCATCAATTAAAGGATTTAGGGATGGACTTTCCAGAAGTCCCAATCCTCTGTGACAATACAAGTACAATCAGCTTGGCCAAAAATCCAGTACACCATGCAAGGACAAAGCACATTGATGTCAGACATCATTTTATTAGAGATCATGTCCAGAAGAAAGATGTCAAAGTGGAATTCATCTCAACACACTTGTAGCTAGCAGATATATTCACCAAATCACTTGCAACTGGACAATTTATGTATATCAGAAGGGAATTACGAATGGTAAATCCCAATGAGTTGTAAAACAAGTATCAATCCCTTAACTCTCTTAAATTTCTTTGAATTATGATATATTTTGATAATAAGATATTGACTTAGGCATCGAAGTGGCTTGCAATTTCTTTGCAGGTCATGTTGCAGAAAAATTCTGAGAGCCAATTGATAGCTGAATTGCCAATCAATTGCAAATGAGAACAAGCCATCGATTGGGCTTCGATTGCTTAGAAAGAGTAAAACTGATTCAAGTAAAAAGTTAAAAGATCCAATTGATTATTGACCACCGAATTGATTGCGACAAGCCCAATCGATTGCAGTTCAGGCCCATCGATTGTAAACCAGGCCTATCGATGCTAAGGAAGGAACAATCGATACCCAATCGATTAGTCAGCGTGGGAAGCGTTCGAGCGCAACACAAATCAATCGATTGACAAGGCATCAATCGATTAAAGATCTCAATCATCGGTAGAAAATCCTAGCTCCCAATCGATTGACAAACATTCCAATCGATTGACCCTCTAACAGTAACATTCCAACGGTAACATTTCTCACTCCAAAATCTTATATAACTACAATTTTGACTGTTACTTCTTACTGCATTCACTATTCATCAATTCATAGCATCTATTCGAACCAGAAATCTTGTATCTCTTCTATTGATCACACCCCTGCATTCAAAACTTCAAAATTTTTCAATTTCTAGTTCACATCGCATCTGTTCACCTCTATAAAACCTCAATGGCTCCTAAAATGATCTTATCCTGCTCGAAATCTACCCCTGAGAGCAAAAATCAAAAGACCCAGAGTGATTCCTCATAGAAAACCTCTGAATTCATTCCCAAAGTCCTTCAAGACCGCATTCCTTTGCCTCCAAACAATCCTGCTGTCACTTTAAGAACTGCTCCAAGTAGATTCGAGTTACAAGTCATGGCAGACAAGGCGAAATCTTCCTCACAAGACAAGTCTTTATCTTAGAAGGAAGTTAAGTTTGCAGATGAATTGTAACATCCTAAAAATTAATTGAGGATTTGTGGGGGTAAATAGGAATTGATTAATGATAAATGATGGATTATGAGAATATTTGAAGGAGTTTGAGGTATTTTTGAGGATTTTAAAGGCCTAGTTTCTCCCTTATTTTGAGGATAATAATTTTGGGGAAAATATTTTTAGACTCAAAAGAGGATATTATAGGAGGAAATAAATAAAGGATATAATGGGGAAAATTTTGAGAGTGAAAAGAAAATTTTTTTTTCAAAAGAAATATCTTATTTGAGAATTTTAGGGCCTCGTAGTGTATTTTCCTCTCTTCTTATTCTCAATTTCCTCCTGCCGACACTCCCTCACGTCAATAATTTCTTTCCTTCCTTCTTTCCTCGCCGGTGACTCTTACTTTTTCATTTATTAATATTTTATTATTCCTCAACCAATCACACTCAACCACTATTTATATATTATATTATTATAATTATTATTATATTATATTAATAATATATTATTATTTATATATACACACACACACTCTCTCATTTCTTCATCTCTTCACGACCACTCTCTCTCTTTCTTCTCTCATCTCTCTCTCTCTTTCTTGCTCTCTCTTTCCACCACCAATATTCCTATCACTAGACTTATCAGAGTTCGTTGACTTAGGAATAGTAAGTTTTTTGGCCAACTAAGCACATTTTCGGAACCTCGTAAGTCTCCTCTACATTTCTATGTCATTAGTTTTTCGCTTTGTTATACTTGAAAAATTAGGCCTTGTCTAAGTTGGTATGTCTGGGAGTCCTAAGCTTAATAAACTGAAGCTTGGACCTTAATTATAAGTTCTTCTAAATAGATTTTTCATTGTTGGAGGTTTTCCTAATTATTGGGAATTTTTGGATTTTTAGATATATTGAAAATTACGGCTCTTGATGATTTGAAGTGTCTATGGTTAAATTGATAATTTTTAGATGTTTATTAAGGTTTGGAAAATTTTGTTTAGGCTTGAATTTTTATAAACGGGTATTGGAAAGATTAATATTTTGGATATATGTATAAATGGAGTAGAGATGAAGAGGGAGAATAAATGTTGAATAAAAAATTTAAAATAAGTGAAGGTAAAGAAAGGGTAGTTAGTAATTTAATTTCCAACATATGAAATTGTTAGATAAATGATTAATTGTGGCCGTATGTATGGTTGTGTAGTGCTTGAATTGCACTAAGTTAGCACGGGGGAGCTGCACTATTGTGAGATTGGTGTCGGCTATCAGGTAACCGCTTTCTGCTTGTTTATGTGTGTATGTAGTGTTAGTAAGTAATTTGAAATATTATTATTTGATAATTATGATATTATATGGAGACGAGGTTTTGAACCACAGTTGAGATATGATTTTCAATTGATGATTGATGAGACATGGAAATGAGATCTTGAAATATTAATATTTTTAATAATATAATGTCTTGTGGAGTATTATTTTGAAATGGCATAAATTTGTGATTTGAAATATTTGGAACTGAAATATATGTGATTTTGGAAACTATTTCATATATATATGTATATCATGAAAATTCTGGAAGGCCTGGTGCCTGATTATGGTGTTGCATATCTATGTGTTGTTTGTGAGAAATTATTTGTGTATGTGAGACCGGTGAATTGGAAATTGTGCCATCACGTGATGAGGTACCCTGTTGCGCCACAGGGACTAATTGATATATTATGGGAAATAAAGGAGAGAAAGACGAAAGAGGGGAGATCGCCCCTCACGGATTCAGAAAGGACGGAGATCCTTCTAATCCGTGGTACGGTTTAGGGAGGGTAGAAAGTCCCTCGTAAATTGTACCGTGGTGATCAGGGGCGAGTGGAAGGTCCCGACTGGTCCCACATGTTTTCCCAATGCTTCTATTATGATTCGTTTGGGTTGTTCGTGATTATCAATGATATATATAATTCTTAGAGATGATTTGGGATGGATTATTTTGCACTTATAAACTGTGAAAAGATATTTGGGACCAAGATATGCATTATATGTGAATACCTGAGCATGTTGTTTGAACTAATATATATACATATATGTATTCCACTGGACACCTTGCTAGCACACACCACACATAGATGAGTGGTCAGTGGTTGCGTTTGGGGCTACCCCCGTTGATCTCACTTTTGCAGGTCTTAGGAGCGAAGTAGGAGGTCAAGGGAAGGATCCGGGAACTTCTCACTGATATTGTGAGATACTCTGACCAAAAGGACAGGAGGTATTGCCACATTTAGGATCATATTTTATATGATGCTTCCGCTGAAACTTGTTATTATTTTGGGGGAAATTATTGTATAAGTTCCATTATGATATGGTAGTTGGATACTATTCTAACTGTTGTTATTTTGGGACCGGTCCATCTCCGGCAACTTTTCTCGGTATTTGTGAGAACCGTTAATGATTTTAGGTACCTTTGAGATGTATGGTATTTTAAGGATGATGTGTGGAGATTAATCATGGATAATGTAATTTTCTGTTATTGTACTGAGAAGAAAATTATATTGTGATGATGGAGATTGGAGTTGAGGTTTGAGTTAAAAAGATAATATCTAAATATTATGGAAAGATCTTTTTCTAACTATGTTAGTTATTTTATTAAGTTAATTCCTTTTCCTAACATAGTTAGCTATATAAACGTTTTAATGATAAATTGTGAGTGGTTAATAGTGGGATATCCTTCAACTGGAGGACTCTCAACACTTGGTTCAATATCACAGACCCCTTTTGTAATCAGTGGCAAAGAAAGGAGAAGTATCCAGAAGCAAAGGTCCTGAAGATTTACCAACCTTCTAGAGAAGCCACATAGTCTACTAGTGTCAAGCCTACAGAGATGCCCTTCTACAACTGGCTCATTCATTATGCATACTCAAGGTGCATAGTGAATAAGGCAGGTAATCTGAGCTAACTACAACAAGTGGACAACCCTATCCTGCTGCTCTCATTAAGAGTAATCTACTGAATCTGGGGCAGATTATCACAGAAGAATTTAAGAACTTCAAGGATTCTCTAAGCACCAAGACTCCTCTCCCATTTCCTCAACTGATATCATTCATCCTTCAGAAGAAATATCTGGTACCTAGAGGATAATGATGTACATGAGGTGTCATTGTTCACTGGGACTCACATCAAGAAAATGAAGATGGAGATCCTTGGAGCCAAAAGAACCTTCTGCATCTAAATAAGTCAAGAGCAAGAGTTCCATAGAAGGCTCCAAGGCAGCTAGAAATGATAAAGCACAGTCCTCAACTCCCATAACATCAGCACCCTTTATCTTTAGTTCTGCAATGAGGACTATGTTCACAGAGGATGAGGTTGATCAAGTTGCTGCCAAGGTCATAAAGAGGTTGTAATAAAGTGTCATCCCAATCCTTATGGCAGAACTATCATTGGAGAATCAGGCCATGGAGGATAGATTATTGAAGAGATTGGTGGCTGCCCTAAATGAGTCTGCGGTGCTCTCAGTCAAGGAGCATAGGTTGCATGTGTACCAGGGCTGTGACACTGTGGTGGACATCATCAAGCACCTAGAGCTCAGGGTGCACAATGTGGAAAGTATACTAGGTTTTATGCATCCTTCAAAAAGAGAAGCTACAAACCAAAGGCTTAGAGCATCCATAGGGATAGGAGAACCCTCTACTCAAGCTGAGCAAGCACATTCAGGAGACTCCTCATATGCTCAAGACCCTCACCACTCACTTATTAACATAGCCAACTCCCCATTCATCCAAACACAAACCACACCAACCTCCCCACATACCACTACTATTCCAGACACTCAACCTTAAATGGCCTAAGCACAAGCCTCTCCTACTGCACCTCTCCCAGATCCTCAACCACAAACCTCACCACACATTACCAAAGATCCATCTCCTTAACCTTCACCAAAAATCTCACCTCAACAATCTCCACCAAATGTCTTCTTCCTCAAGAAACCTTAACTGTCACTCCTCAGCCCACTCAAAGTTCCACACCCATCCACACCAAAAATCCCTCCCAAACATATGCTAGAAAGAAGTTCAAAGCCCCTATTACCTCTCCTAACCTTCCCCCCTCAATTCCTTCTGAAGTTGGCAGGGATGCACAAGAGGGGGATGAATTATGCTTTCTAAAATTTAAACTGAATGAAGGAAGGTTCATACTGGTTCAGCCCAAACTCTTGGCCTACGTCTAGTTCTCCAACTTTCAGTTGGGTTCCACTAACTTTTCAAGATTAAATCAGGCTCTTGAATGCCTTTACAAGTGATCACTCAGTAAGAACTCTTTCTCACAGATCACTCCCCCTTGACCTTGTAAGAATACAACCCTTTCCTCTAGGATCCCACTATCCTAAGGAAATCGCTCAACAGATAAGAATTTCAGAAAATACAAAGCTTGCTCACAAACCTGAGCTGATAAGATTACAAACTGAAGAACAATTGAGAGAACTCAGATTGAATTGATTGCAGTAGGAAATAGGTTGTTGGATTTCACTTAATGCTCTCTACCAACCAATTTCAACTTCAACACTTTTATAGTCCTTGAAAATTTCTGCCCGTTAAACCGAAGTCTGAGTCTCTGATAAGTCTGATGTGAGACCCAAGAGAGAGATGGGATTCTGGAGTTTGATGATGATTCTGAGTTTCATTTAATGCTCCAGACTTATTTTGATTTGCATTCTTTCTTTCTTTTTCCTCTGTGTTCAGTGTACTGTGCCAGAAAACTGGGTTGCTGTGAGTAACGTCTCTTTGCTTATGTTTCTTTGTGTCCAACGTAAACTGCCCAAAATAGCAACAAGTACAACTTGCAATATAAAGTTAGTTAATCATGAGAAAAGAAACAAATTTGAAAAATCATCACAAGTCAATCGATTGCAGAGTCCTCCAATCAATTGCTATCTCTGGCCATCAATCGATTGCCTTCAAATTGCTACTTGCAACACTCGATTGATATGTTAGCTATCGGATAAAAACAAAGAGTGTCAATAGATTGCTTGATTTCCCAATCGATTGTCCTGTGTCAATCGATTGATCAAGTTCCAATCGATTGCATATATCTTGGATTCTCTGTAAGTTCCCATCGATTGCATATAGATTGCTATCCCAATCGATTGCTTTTCCATCCAATCGATTGATCGCAGTCTGATTACTTAGAGTACTTTTGTGCAACAATCGATTGTTTAGTCTTCCTATCGATTGATAGTCCCCAATAGATATGTAATCGATATCCCATCGATTGCAACTGTAATTCTCCAATCGATTGCAGGTATGTCCAATCGATTGCTTAACTTAGATTTTGAGAAACAGTTTTTCAAAGTATTTTTCTAAGTTAAGATCTCATGATCCTACAGCCTAAGTCATGTTTGGTTATCATCAAAACTATAGAGTTCAACACCTTAAGCCCATTCCTCATCGTCCCAAACCTCAACTACCTCTAAGCCCTCTCCAGTAGTCCATCGAATCCTTTTTGATGATGACAAAAAGGGGGAGAAAGAAGATGAAGCAGCAGAACCCCAAGGAGTACAAATGGAGACTGCTCCAACAGAAGATGAGGTCAAGCAATCTGAGCAATCAGAATCTTAGACAGAAGTTGCTCAGGAGGAAGAAGAAAAATTTGAAATCACAGTTACAGAAGTGGGAAATATTGAAGAACCTACTGAGTTAGGGAACATCTTTGCAGAAATACATGAGGAGGCCAGGATGATTCAAGAGTAAGAAAGAGAAGCTCCTAAGGAAACTTAAGCAGAAATAGAACCTGACAAGCCTACTGAAGTAATTGTTGCAACTCAGGCTGAAAAAGAAATTAAGCCACCAGTACAAATTGAAGAAACCCCAGCAAAGCAAGAAGCCTCATCTACAATGCTTTCTAGTGAACCTCAAGTCATAGCTAAAGAAAGACCAGTTAAAGGTCAAGTTGAAGAGGAGAGATCCCCTACAGAGATCACTGATTAGTTTCTAGAAAGTTCAGATGAAAAAGGAATAGGGGTAGCTAAGCAAGACGAAGCTGCTAAGATAAAGGGCAAGGCACCGAAGAAAGCTATGCCTAAGAAGAAGCCTGCCCCTAAGCCTAAAAAGAAACCTGCTCCTAAGAAGAAACCTCAGAAGAAAAAGAAGAAGACTGGATCTGAGGAATCAAAGAGAGAAACTACAACTCAGTTTATCATTTCTCCTAGGCCCGCTAAGATGACCACAAGAAGCATGGCCAAGACCAAGGCTAAACAAGTAGTTGTAGCAGAAGCAGCAGAGGAGGAAGCAGAAAGGGATATCCCTCAGCTAGTGAAGAGAAAGACAGGTCCCAGGCTGCCAAGGGGTCCAGTTCAGAAAAGAAGAAGGGTAGCTTAGGTGGTTCAAGAAGCAAATTCTGGGTCTGAGAGAACCATTTCAGATATACCTTCATCTCCCTCCAGTGATCCTCTAGAAGAATCCTCCGCAAAACTTCAAGTATCAAGCAAGGATTCTTCCAGAGACTGAGAGTAAACTTGGAGCCAAGACTTTAAGATCATGCATCTTTCATATATATCTGCTTTATTTTGATTCAGAACTAACGGCTTTCATTTTTGCAGTTTTTGTTTTTATTTCTGTATTTGATTACTATGCTATTGCACATGTATTTCTTCTCTACATAAAATTCTATAAGATGCTATGTATCTTTTTCTTATGAATTATAACACAACATTATGAGATTCTGAATTGTATGAATATGTTATCTTGTTAAAATGATTATCTCTTGATCACTTGAAAAATCTTTCAAAGAATTCTGTTGTATATCTAAGTATGTTTTGTCATCATCAAAAAGGAGGAGAATGTTGAACTTTGGATTTTGATGATAACAAAACATGACTTAGGCTATGAATATTGTGGCATCTTAACTTAGAAAATTATTTTGAAACAAATTTTGAAACTAAGTTAAGAAGCAATCGATAGCACCCAGAGCCAATCGATTGCCATCAAGTCTCAGCAATCGATGGGACATCTCGATTGCCTATCGATTGCCTGTTATCAATCTATAGACAGATGGTTCAATCTATTGATTGCTATATACTTCGATTGGCTGTCTTAAGTTTTCAAAGTGATCAGAGAAGGGAACAATCGATTGAGAGAAAAACAATTGATTCGGTGCCACAATCGATATGCAATCGATTGATACTTGAGCGAAAATTGAACACAATCAATAGACAGTTGAGCAACCGATTGACATGAAGCAATCGATTGGGAATATTAGCCATCGATTGCTGAACTTAGCTTTTACACGATAACTAACTTTTCCATCTGAGTGTTGCAGGTAACAATCTGAAGAAACTAGCACCAATCTGAAAGCAATCGATTGATAAGCTGACCCAGCAATCGATTGGGACCATTGAGCCATCGATTGGCATGAAAGAATTTCAAAATCTATTACTCTTCTAATGTTTAACTAAGTTTATATTTGGAAGATATAACCCATCTCATTTTAGGAAGTTTACGTTAGACAAAACTCTACACAGAAACAGAGAAAAGATCGTTATTTGTACTTCACTGCGTGATAGCTTACTGGGAAGAGAGAAGAAGCTAAAACTATACTCTGGAGCATTAATTAGTACTGCAAAATCATCATCAACACTCCATCAACCTCCAGTATTCATCTCTCCACAACTATAATAGGCTCAATAGATTCAGACTCAGTAACAGACATTTTCTCAAAGGAGGTATAAGAGCATTTGAAGCCCAAACTTGGTTGGTAGAGAATTAAGTGCTATTCAACTACAACATCCTACTGCAATCAATTCAAGTTATCTGAGTTCTCTCGTCTGTTCTTCAAACTGAATTTTCTATCATCTCAAGTGAGTGAGCAAGTGTATAATCTGTAATCTTTTTCGTAAGTGATTTCCTTGGGGCAGTGGGATTCCAGAGGAAAGGGTTGTAATTTTATAAAGTGCAAGGGGAAGAGAATTTGGTGAGATAGAGAGATCTTACGGAGAAAAATTCTCTATGGTGTAAAGGTACACAGGAACCTGTTGTAATCCTGATTCACTAGTGGAACCCAATTGAGGTTGGAGAATTAGATGTAGGTTAGAGTTAAGACCGAACCAATATAATTCCTTGTATTTGTTTTAATTCTGTAAAATTTTTGAGATACACAATTCACCCCCCTCTAATGTATTTCTTGCCACTTTCAGTCAAAAATACTGTCGCTGTGAAGTTTGACAGTTGACTACAATGCTAACATGGATGATGAATAAGATTATTATAATCAGGCATTAAGGAGAGAAATAAAAAAATTATTCCTCCTCTGCACAAAATATACATCCTCTGCATCGTTACCAAATTGACATGGCGAAGTGGTTTGACCTCAAAACTCTTTACATATTCATCGCCCAGACCGCCAATAAAGGGCCAAAAATACCACGTAGAACTTTTACATTTTTTTTATTTCTCCACCCAATGCCAGCTGGATTATAACAGTCTTATTCATCATTTCTGTCAGCATTTTAGTCAAACTTGACTGTGATGGTATTTTGACCCTATTTTATAAGCTTATAGTCAATTTTGCATCAAAAAAAAAACATATGGTGTTGGACTTATTTTTATAAAAACTCATATGTATTTTTGACCCTTTACCCAAAATTTATATATAGTATTTGCTGGTATGATGAGAATTTAATTTTTTATCTCCTACCGGTCAGACTCCCAAGTTGACTCTGATCTACACCTGTGACCCTTCACCATCTCAGCCGGTTCAGTAGCAAGTCCAAGTTTCATTACCTTACTCATAAGTAAATTGGGTGAAACTAACATGAGTTAAGGCGCAAATTTGTCTTGTAAGTTTTTGCATAATGAGCTATTTTACCTTAAAAGTTTTGGGTCAAAATTACCTATAAAGTTTCAAAACGTAGAAATTTTGGCCTTTATTTAGGCTCACTTCCAATTTTGAGGCTGAAATTCAAGGCAAACCTTAACATTTTTCAGGCCCAAATGAGCCACCCGACAGACTCAGCTTTTTTCTCAACTTTATCAAAAGGTATATTGTTTAAAATCAAATTAAATATTAAAATAGAAAGTCATATTAAAATTTCTACTAGAAAGATATAAAACCAAATTATTTGATGAATTTTTTTAATTTTATTAATTTTAAAATAAGAAGTTAGATAAAAATTTTACTTTTTAATAGGTCCCCTTTAATCAAAACTGATAGCATGGTGGATCCTATACAACAGTTTTATTTTGTTTTAGATCCCATGGAATTTTTCCCGGAAAATCCGAAAATTGAACAGAAAAATTATTGGTTGTGCCCAAGTATGGTTGAAATAAGGTCAGCTTGATGATGCAATTAATGCCTGTTTTTTATATTACTCAAGTACAAACCATTTAGACCACTTAGAGGCTCTAATCAGGGAGCACATAGATCCCAAAAACACAACTGATGGGTTTTACAGTCAAGCTTCCTTCTACCTTTGCACACAGTGAGAGCCAATCTCCATCTAGCTTTCAAGAAAGGGCACAAATTGATATAACATTTTCCTCTCAAAATCTCTCTACTTGTGGAGTGAAAACTTTTCTTCCCCCTCATTTTCCTTCTTAGTTTCTTTCCTTCCTCATTTTCTCTGCATCGAAGTAAGAATTAAACTTTTCTATGATACTTACTCCCTTTTGAACAACTTCCTTGTTAAGCTAAAAGCAAAACAGTGAGAGCTACCCCCATTGAGCGGTTCATAAATCATAACTAACTTATAAAGTTTATACTTTGTTTTTTTTTAAATGATGGTTTTTCAAATGAATGATTTATTTTAAAACAATTATAGTTAAGATATTATATACATTTTAGATTAAAATTCTTTATTTACCAAAATATCTTTTTTATCATAATAAAATTTTAAAAAATATTAAATATAAACAATCCATATCTGGTTTGGGCAGTCTTGACGGGGCTAGCACTCCCTACTCAATTTTTTGTTAAGAGAAGCAACTGGTTGTCTGGAGTCTAGTTCCACTTCCGTCAACCCACTATAATTTTATATTATCTCATATTATAATTCAAAATGAATTCACTAATTTGCGGAGGTTTATGAAACTAAATAAATCATCTATTTATACAATATATAACAGAATTTCTCTATAGTGCTTATGTGTAATGTTAGATCATATGTCACTTTTTAAATCATACAAATTAGTTTGGAGAAAAACAATGAATATAAATATATTCAAGTAATTTGACAAAAACATATTTGAAAGTAATTTATTTTGTGACCTTAATTTTTTATAGTAATGGTAAAGGGTGAAATTGCTATGTTTTAAAACTTTCAAAGCAATTTTGAACCAAAAAACACTTCCAAGGCAAAATAATTCTAGAGCAAAAACTTTTGGGACAAATTTGAACATTATCCCTAGATTATTTGTATGACAAATTAGCATTGTTTTTGTGCTTATAATGTGTCTGTTGATAGTGAATATTATTGTATTACATGAAATTCAAATATCAGTTTTGACTTAAAAATAATAGGGTTAATATAACCTTGGTCCTTAAAGCTTTCCTGCATTTTGGTTTTGCTCCTTGAAGTTTTAAACAAGATATTTTGGTGATTTTAGAGGCAAAATAGTCTAGTTTTATTAATATATAAGGACCACTGTTTTTAAGTAAAATGAAACTTCCCGAGTAACGAATACATCTTGTTTCAAACTTGAGAGACCAAAACCAAAATAGAGACAAACTTCAAGGACCAAAGGTTATATTAACCCTAATTAATGTGTTTTTAATTTTTTATATTTTATTTTTTGTGATATATAAAAATATGATATCATATTACTCATAAATTGTTAATAATATGGTTTTATTTTTAGCTATGTATAAAGTTAAAAATGACCTACTCATGTTTGGGCTCCATGGTAACATTGATGCATAAATTGTTAGCCTGTGGTTCCCTGTTCAAACAAGCTAGCGTGGCCAGAAGAAAAATATTAATAAAAGTGCATTTATTCTTGTGATTCAGTATCATTACTTCCATATTTTATGCCTAAAGGAAACTATTCTTGTGCCAAACTAAAACACTCTAAAAATGTTCAATAGAACCTAAGGGCCAGCCAAAGTGTGCAACAATCAATATGATGAAAATATTGTCTATCTATACTCATTTGGTCCTATTAATAAATAATTTCAAACATATTTCACACAAATCAAGGGAAACATAAAACCTTATTGATTTTGTCTTTAAAATAAAGAATTTTTTAACTTTACTCTCATTTAATATATATAATATGCTACATAATAACAAAGTCAATTTATAATAAATAAAGAGTATATTCACATAAAAAATTTAGTAAAATGACTTATAAATTGAACCAAACAAAACAATTTATATGTCTTATAAATAAGACCAAACGAGTATATAAAAAGACCACCCTATCACTACCGATAGCGGTGGCTGCCAGAGCCCCAATAAAAAGAACAGCAAACACCACTTAAAAGAATAATGTCAAAACCTAAATATATAACAACTTCTGAATGTTTAAAGAGCAAATAATTGGAGTTCGACTTTTTTTTAATAACAAGGGCACGAATAACAATTATGCAAAAGTAGTCAAATTAAATTATAACAAATCCCTACACCTAATAGGTGGCTTGTTGAAAATCCTTGTATAAAGTGTCATTAGGGGATGATGAGCTAGCAAGCTAGTCCGTGTTAAGGGTGTCTAAGTACTACTTCGGTCCTAATTATATGACCTATTTTACGAGATAAGCTTAGTCTTAAATATAAAATATATTTCTAATTGTTTCCAATTTTCTCCCCTAATTATTCATATTAATGCTTATAAATAATAAACAAACAAGAGAGGGGAGTGTGGGAATAAAGGTAATAGATAGTCCGGGTGCATTAGTAATATCATGCTATTTTAACTAACTTAACTAACATCCTTAATCTAATCATATCAAGCAAATATGTCTTATATTTAGGATAGATCGAAGTATGATGAGATTGGGACACTCCCATCTTAGTTCACGTCCTAGAAAATGGACGAGACACCATTTGCGTCTCGTTTTGAAGGCACCGACATCATATTAGAAAATCCTGATCCTATTTAAAAAAATCAAAAGAATATTATGATCTGAGTTAAATTCTTTCCACTCTATTGTTAAAAATGATCATTTATGGAAACTAACAATCATAATATTTAGAGATAAAATACATCCTATTAGATATTTAATTATAACTGCTGGCAAAAAAGAAGATATTTATAACTGTGTAAATTGATCTAGAATCAAGATAATTTTTGTTCAAAAAAATTATCCCACAAACAATGATAGACACAACAATAATTTGGGAAAATTCCCATTCAATATGAGAGAGAAGAAATGAAGAATATTTGGTTGGTATAAGAAAAACTAAAAGAGTGATTTAATTTATAAATTCAAAAAGTTAAGAATTTATATAAAAAAGGGGCAAGATTGGATCTCAAGGATGAGAACTGATCCTATTCTGGTTCTAGTCCCAACATGCTTGGGACCAGTCAGAATGGGTGGGACTAGAATATATACTTTGGATACCCCTAATCTGTGTAATTGCTGGCTTCTTTGAAAGTGTGGTCGGGGTGACAATCCAATCTCTCATGAGAAGATTTTGAATTATATCTGGATGTAGTTGATGAGGGGATGGCTGGCTAAAGTCAAATTCATTGAGGATTTAGCCTATAGCTTTTAACGAGTTGCAATATACACTGACCTAACTGCTGTCCTAGGATGGTAACTAATGCTTTAGGAAATCCTTAATCCAATTATAGTTATATTCATAAATAAGACTTCCGCAAGCTACTACTCCAAAAGTATCAACAGAGCCATCAATATCAAGTCTATGTTGAAATAAGGATTAATTGTATATATATGTTGGGTGTTGTCTTTCCATCACAAAAGCTTAAACCAATGTGTTAGGACTCAACCCAACATTATATACCCTTAATCAACATCTCAATCTTTCGATGTAGGACTAATTATCTAATATTCTCCAGGTCTATTCTTTTTTTCTTTGCCTGGGCTTGTACTTTTTTTTTAAAGTCTTAGAGGCCTCAGGTCTACAAATATATTTTTTTTTCTTTTCATCCCTTTGATCGAATGGCTCTGATACCATGTTGAAATAAGGATTAATTATATATATATGTTGGGTGTTGTCTTTCCATCATAAAAGCTTAAGCAAATGTATTGGGACTCAACCCAACATTATATACTCTTATTCCACATCTCAATCTTTCGATATAAGACTAATTATCTAATAGCCTATTCCAACCTTAGTTTGGAGGATGCCATTTGGAGCATGTATCCCTATATTTAGGCGCCAAAGTATTCATCCTTGCTTCCAGCTTAAGGTCGTCAATTGCATTCTGAGTGCTAGCAAAATCCAAGTCTATTTCAAGAATGCCTTACATAGAATAAAGAGTATTGCACTATATTTTCATATATTCCAACAACTGTGAACAAAGAATCTCTGCAAATTAACTCTTCTTGCAAGATGGAAAAGAAAATAATAGTTTGGGAGTTACTCACATGTTTATTCCAAACTTGTCTTGTTTTGATGCAATCCCGTAGGATATGTCTATGGAATTTCCACAAAAAGGATAGTTCCTTTGGCATCTATTAATTCCCTCTATATTTATTCCAAACTTGTCTTGTTTTGATGCAATCCCGTAGGATATGTCTATGGAATTTCCACAAAAAGGATAGTTCCTTTGGCATCTATTAATTCCCTCTATGTTGATGAATTTTCCATAGGTCAGTTATCTCCAAATTCTAATCCAGAACTCAGAGCTAGTATTAGTAGCTTGTCCATTTATGGCTTTATAAGTAGGTTTAATGAAGAAGTTGCCATTATTAAAAGGTCTCCATCAAACGGCCGGTGTCTTCTTCCCTAGTAGGAGTTGGAGGTTGAACTGTCATAAAATGTCTAATTAATCACATTCATAAGGAGATAACGATTCATTCTTTTGGCATTCTGCTTACAGTCTAATGAAGTTTAGTTAATTCTGAGACCAAAGTTTTAGTTAATTCTGCCTACAATAACCTAATAATCTAATGAAGTTAGGCTTTTCTTCTTTTGCGGGCACTAATGCCCTTAACTTAGGTGGTGTTTCCATCGACAAGCAAGTCACCAACTGCAGCCTGAATTCTAGAATAGCCTTTTATATTTCATCCGGTGTTAACTATTATATCAAGTTAATTTTTGGGATAATTAATGTAATGTCCCAAGTTAAAGAATTAACTACCAAAAAGTCCCTTAACATCTTGAAATAACTAAGAAATCCCAGGAGACCTAATTGCAAAATACTCCCTAAATACTCCCTCCGGTCCTAATTATAAGATCATTTTGATATTTTTGGAAAAATTAAGGATGCAAAATTAATCACTTTAAATTGTCTATAATTATCTTTTTTTCTCAGAACTAATTTATTCTACTCATAAACTAACATATAATCTAATTACATGTGACATATGTTATAATTTAGTGGTTTAATTTGCTTCCTTAATTTTCACAAAAAAATCAAAATAATCTTATATTTAGGACCGGGAGTCACCACTTGGCTCTCACTCATTCCTTCTCTTCCGCCGTCATGCTTGTCCACTCCGAACCTGTCGCCGAGTCAATTTACTTGGAAAACAAAGTATACGAAAGAAGCCACAATTTGGCCAAAATTGGCTGGCAGTGGCATTGGTAATTGCAAGAGATGAAACGGCGGTAGAAGAGTCCAAGCCGGAGCAATTTTTCCACTCCAACCAAGCTATGTCGTTGACGGGGCGTTAGTGGTCCATAAAAGAGGACACAAGATAGATAGAGATGAAGCTTTGGCTTATGATGAAAATGGCAATGGAAGATTGATGAGGTCATCGAAGGAGCCCCGATGCCCAGCAGCCGACGTGGGATTGAACTGGAGTTGGAAGAAGGGTGAATTTTTCTTCTTTAATTTTTTTTTTTATCAACAAACTTTTTTCTTCTTTAATGAATGAGGCTAAATTGGTAATTGTCTTCTTATAATCTCTTACAACCAAGTCCTTGGAACTTCTTAATTTTTTAAATATTTTAAGGGACTTTGTAGTTGTTATTTCTCTTAGTTGGGATTTTGGAATAATTCTCGCTTAATATTTTAAGTGGTTAAGCATGCAATATAAATTACTTTAAAATATTTATATTTATCACTTTTTTTAAAAAACTAAGTTATCTTACATATAAATTAATATAAAATCTAACCACATATAATATGTGTTAAAATTAAATGGTCTATTTAGTTTCCTTAATTTTCATAGGATTAGTTCACTTGATCTTATATTTAAGAATTGATGAGTACATATGGTAATATTGTTAGAGGCTGTGGGAGAGGAGTTCATCCATCATGCCAAGAAGTGAGATAATTACATTTTCCCACTTTCTTGCCTACATTACCCATGAGTTTTCCCCCCACTTTACAGATTCTGTTCAAGAGGAACGGTTGGGTTCATAGGACATGTGAATGGTGGTGATGGAACTCAAGAGCCCGCTCCGAATCCTACATTTAAGGTGCATTATTCTTTGCAGAACATTGGAGGCCCAATGACATTCAAGGACCAAAAGGAAGGAGGAGGCTTTGCAAACTTTGATAAGGTACATGTTTACGATGGAGATCTGGCCCAATCTAAAGGTGTAGAAAAAAAGTCCAATAACACTTTCCATATTAGGGTACTCGTATCTCCTAACAAGTGAGGCCGAGGAAAAAGAAAGCCAATGTACGACCAAAAAATTGGAGGAAGGAGTGAGAATCCCTATTTTTGCTTGTGTCATTGATAAATATGTCAAACAACGACCACACATGGGATGAGATATCGAGATTATGATTCATGAGTGAGTCAAATGTTTAAAAAGAAAGGATAAATGTGCAGATTTGATAACGAAATATTGCCTCAGATGCATCGAATAGAAGAAAGTTTTGTGAGTTGCAAATGGGGTGATAATGAATAAAAAAAGATGCAAATTTGATAATGTTGTTAACTCAGCCTAAACTCTGTTACATATTTATTTTGAAATTTGTGGGCCCCACATCCCAAATATTTAACAGAGTGTAGGTTGAGTTAACGTCATCACCAAATTTGCAACTTTTTAAATTCATTATTACCCCATTTGTATCTTACAAAACTTTTTTCTGTTTGGTGCACCTGACGCAATAGTTCATTATCAAATCTGCACCTTTAAAAATTAGGAAATTATAGGGACTAAGTCACAACAAGTTAGACTATGAAAATTGAGTTACAAACTTGATGAAATCATAAGAATTAGATAACTAATTTTTTCAAAAAAAACAAAGGAAGATAGAAGAAAAAAGATGTAAGAAAAGGCGCAAAATTTGAGGAAAATGAGATTCAATCTAATTGGAGAAATTATTACATGAATATGAAGCGTCATGATGTTATTTATGATCTTCCCAATTATAATACATCCTGTGTGAAAGCTTACATGATATTCAATAAATCAGTCTCATAATGTTCTATTCTTGAAATTAGTCTCTCCTCTCTCTCCTAATAATTTTTCACACTGGATTAAATGGTGTGATTTGATATATTCTAATTGAAAAGACCATTAATAAGTTCAAGGTTCATGCAACAATTTCTCATCTAATCGAGGATAGATTCGGTAATTCTGCAAGATCTTACGGAGATAATCCTATCTTCAAAATTTTCTGATTTGGTTAATCTTATCACAACATCTTATATCTGTGTGTTTTCGAATTTGATTTGCTCGATCTTGATCTTTTTCTTTGGCGGCACTCGCAGTTCTCAACACTCTTGAAAATAAATTGGGTGGGGGGGCGAATTACATCAAGTAGAAAAAATAAAATTTTCCTAAAACATATGTGAAAAAATATGTTTGCCAGTTTGAGTGAATTATGTGAAGTTCTTTATCACTATTTTTATTTCACTGTAACATTTTAGATGGAATATGAATCACTACCTACAAACAATATGTGTTTAGTGATTGTCGTTGGATTATCGTCCAAGACGCGGATCAGTTAGGTGACCATTGAAATAAAGCAATTTAACTCATATAAATCAAACTTAAATTAGAGTGAAGAATATAATAACAATTAAAAAGTGAATCAGATGAAAATAGAAGAGATACACAAACCATTTTTTCTGGTTGGGTCTCTCCGCATGCCTATTCTTTTAAACATGGTTTAAAAAACTATTCTAAATTAAAATTAGGTTTTTTAAACCTCATACTAAATCAGTCTAAAGAGTGAAGGACTTTATAGACTGGTTGTATCTTGACTTGCTAAAGTTCAGGAAAAAGTTTTTGCACTAGTGCATGTTCAATCCCTAAAACCCTTTCTAGATGTTGGATTCACTGTATCTTCAAGATTCAAATGGTGTTTTGCGACCTTAGTAAAATCCCACAAGTTTCACTTGAAAACTAAGTCTAACTCATCAAGTTTTGCATGAGTACTTGAAAACATATCTCCTCAAGTTTTAATTGGCTATTTGGGAACATATATATCAATCCTCCTCGTTACTCCTTAAGGTCAGAAGCCCTCAAGGTCGCACTACCTTGAGTGACTCTTCAATCAAATGAAAATTACACCTTTACAAGTAATAAATTGTCTCTAAAAAATTGAATGTTGTTTATTATTGAAGCCCAAGAGAGTTTGAACCTATAATAGGTCAGACCAGATGATGCATAACCCTATTTGCATTCTCAATATGTGCATTAATACTATAGGCCTATAATGTAATTTGTATAACTATATATACTTGAGAAAATTTCATAGAAGTCCCAAATAACGATTTATTTTTCATGTTGTGAAAGACTAATCTACTCCAACTTCAAACATGTTCGTTAATTATAAATTGTGAAATTTCAGTTGTAACCTATGATATTTCACACCCGTGATGACTAGTTGTAAATATGATAATTATGACACCTTTTTTGTGGGCTTATGTTTACAATTGATGCCCATGAATTACAACTGAAATACTAAAACTTACAAATAAACATATATTAAGTAAGGGAATTATAGTCACCACACACTCATGGAAAAATTATAACCAGATTCCAACACACACACACGCACACATAAATATCAACTGGCAATTAACGCTTTTTCTGAATTATATTACCAGGTATCCGAACGACTGAATACTCTAATTTTGGGGTTCATGATTTCAACTCCCATCACAAGCGTCTCTTCAAGGACTCGAATTTGAGACCTCGAGAGATCTAACAAGGCTTTACACCAATAGACCAAATATGTTTTGATCCAACAAATATGATTGTATTTTCACAAATATGTCAGACTTAATTATGAATAACTTCCTTATTAAAAACTTCTAACTAATGTAACTAATAAATATTTAGTTGTGCCAAATCCATGGGCATGCATTATCAATGCCTTAAATAATTACACTCTTCGCTACTTAGTATATAATCTAATTGGAGAGCTAATTTTGATCTTAAATGTAGAAAGGGAGTGAATGAACAAAGATGATTTAGGTATTTTAGAAAAGCATATAATATTAAATAATGTCATCAATCTAATCAAACTATGTACATAATCTTTTACTATCTAAAAGTAGCGGTGCAAGTAGTCATCAACATACCTTCGATACATTCTTATAAGTTCTCTGTTGTTTTCTCTTAGCCTTAATGTAGTATTTAACCTGGGCCGGCCCGATTGGGTCAGCCCGAAACCTGGTCATGGACTGGCCTGAGTAGGTCACTGACCTAGGATGGCAACAACACGGGGTGACTGATTTAACCTTCGTCTTATTATCGTCTTAAGGTAAAATGCAAAATAAACCAAAGACTGTACTATAGGGCACAACCCCAGGTCGTTTTCTCTCTTGAGGACTTTTTATTAGTTCCTAAGTGATCTAAATATCATAAAATGCAATATGAATAAGGGAAGTAATTTTGGTTTTCTTATAAATGAGTGTGAATGCAAAAATGAGAATAAAAATCCTAAACTACTTATTTTGATGTTTTTATACAGATAGGATGATGAATTTAAAATGGATGAAGTGAGTCTCTTAAAAATGGATTAGGTGCAATCATTGTTCTCTTAGGATAAAGGAAGTTAAAATATGGCTAATTATCAATTGACCCTAGAGAAACCCCTATAGGCTAGGTTTGAATTCGAATGATCAATTCTAGAACCCGGCATACTAATCCTTCAAATTCAAATTGATTAACCACTTTGTTAGAATCTTAAGTTTTGATGAGGACTGAACCCTATAGATAACATAAGCAAAATGAACAAATAGCATACAACTTAGTCTGAAATGAATTGAAGCAAGAATCAAGAGATATGACTAAGTTAAAAAGAGTGTAGGTTACCTTGACAATGAACGAGTAAATCTTATAGGTAACAGAAACACTATCGCTAAAGCTAAAATCTATAGCTAACAGATATATAGGATAGCATCAGCAAATGGAGACTTAGCTATAATCTGAAGACAATACCTCTATCGCTAAGGTCTTCACTATCGCTAGAATGAATTGAGATAGCCTAAGCAATGAACAAACTATCACTATCGCAAAGGGCTCATAAATAACCTCAGGAAAAGTCATAAATACTAGCGATAACGTGATTAGCTATCGATAATAGAATACTTGAAATAGATTTATATAGCTAACATATAACTAGCAGATATATTCACTAGCGATAATAGAAGAAACTATCGATAGTAAGACACTGGCTGAAATAACTTAGATAATATGAACCAGTGGTCATTAGCGATAACAAATATAGCTATCGAAAGTAAAACACTCATTGCAATAACTTAAGCATTAGATAGCTAAAACACTGAGTTAATGAATCCTGCTAGCGATAACACTAACTGTGCTTCCCATGAATACTTGTTTAGCTAACAGTCTAAGTGCAGGATTGACACTATGAAGCTAGCGATACCTTGGGATGCTAGTGCTACTGAAAAAGCTGCTACACAAGTACAATGTTACAGATAGTTGTTAGTCACAGTCTCTATCTCTCATAGCTCATCTTCTGCAAGAATTAAAAGAAGTAAGAGAAGAAAGATGACTAAAATGAAGACCAGCATTAAATGACAACGGCTAGGAGCTTCCAACGAACATATTCAAACGGACTTATGAAGCTGAAAGGAAAAGGCAAAACTGAGAAGAGATATAAAACCAAGTCTTAAGCATTTATGAAGTAGAGAACAAACTAACGAACAAGCATTCATTATTTCTCATCTACTCACTAGTCAAAGCTTTATTATTTTTAGTGAGATTATTCTGTACTTCAGTGATTAACAAAATCTGTTCATTAAGTGAACTCATTTATTGAAATCCTCTACTGTTTGAGGTTGTTCTTAAGTCTGGGACTTTAGAACAGGGTTGTAATCTTACAACTTGTAAGGGGGAGTGTTTAGAGGAAGTCTAAAACTCTGTCTTGTAAAGGTTGGCAGGTGAACCTGGTTTGTAAAACATGTGGTTTAGTGGAACCCAACGAGGAGTTGGAGAACTGGATGTAGGCAGTGTTTGGCCGAATCAGTATAAAGGATTGTCTTTAAGTTTTAAAGTTTAATTTTTGAAAAGCACAATTCACCCCCCTCCTCTTGTGCATTTTGCCACCTTCACACTTTAGCTAATCAGTGGACCTATTAATTGTATAAAGCTCTTAGTCCCACAACCGGGCCACCCTCTATTGTTACTTGATTTCCTCCACAATTCTAACACATTGTTGGCTCTCCAAACAATGAACTAGGACTGAAGAGATTATGTTCAATGCTTTTATACAATTAATCGGTTCATTTCCAACCAATTACAACTAAGTCCCTTGATATGCCAAACCTTAAGGCCAACTTTAAGTCCAATGTCTAATTAATGGCCACCTATATCATTAGACATTTTTAATCACCACTTAGTAAAATTGGGTTTTCTCTAAATTCTCTAATATACCAAACCCTACCAGCCGCAAGTCTAATGCCTAAACTCATGGACCCATTCGTTTAAGAATTATTAAATCTCTTAGTGTGGTTATGGATTAGCAATGCTTTAGGTTCAATTACAATCCTACTTCAATCAAAATACCTAGCAAACATGCTTAGAGAGAAATCAATGAAACCATAATGAAACATATATAATATCATATATGTTGAGGAGCACAAATCCTCATTGCAAATCCAAACCAAAAATTAGCATCCAACATTGATTACAAACATAATCAAATAAGTCCAACTACAAATTATAAAACCTAAACCTAGAAATTAAAAATCCATAGCTAGAATAAAGGATAAAACATAGAAAACTCCCCTTTGAAGTTTGAAACTCATGACTCTTCACCCATCTTCGAGATTTGGAACCCTAGCCTCCCATGACATCAATAACAATCCCAAATGGAGGAGAAATTTCCGCCATATAAGTTGGACATGGAAGAAAGTGAAAGAAATGAAAGATAGATGGAAGAGGTGGGGGAAATGGAAGAAATAGAAGTTGGGATGGGGAAAATGGAAGAGGAAGAAAGTGGATATGAAAATGAAGTAAAGAAATTTGTTAGAAATGGCTAGAGTTCGACCATTTTAATTCTAGAACAAGTGAGAGTCGGGGTTAGAGTTGATTTGGGACGGATCCGGGTGTTCAAAAAACCCCTCATTTCAAAAAACCAGCAAATATCGCATTTTGAAGTTGCTATCATGGGCATTCTCCGTGGGCCTCTTTGTGGTGTTCACTGTGGAGAGCCACGGCTAATGAGGGGTTTTTCTATAATTTTCATAATTTGTTTAAAAACTTGTATTTTGACTTTTTCTTAAATTTTCAGCTTCTTGCCCCAATTTCTCCCCTTTTCAAGGTTTCTTCAATATAAAATAACCTCAGGCAGGATGAATTGCTCTCAATGATCAATCAAATCAAGAGTAATCGCAAAAACATTCCAAAAATGCCCTTTTTACCATTAAGTGCATGTAATTACTTAAGAATCTAATTTCTTCACAATATATTAAATAATGCCCAAATAACATGATAAAATACCTACAAAATGTTATGAAATATGTGCAAATCTTGGGATTTATCAATGACTCGGAGTAACCTGGTGCAACTCGGGTAATCCGACGGGTTATTAGGTTGATCATGTTTTGTTTTTTGAAGGCACTTTTAATCTGCTTTTATGAGGTATGAATTGTATAAAGAAATATTAGTCAAATTTACTGATAACTTTGTTATTAATCACTATTAGTTCAGTGACTAAATGACTGTAGATATTAATATTTTGTAATCATTTATCTGTTTTGATATTTTAATAGGAAGAATATCTAATGATTACTGATTATGATGTCATTGTATGGTGGATTAATACTATAACGTTAATATGTCAAATAAATTATAAAGAATATTGAATAAGTATAAGATTATTTTTATAACTATTGCAAGATATTGAATTAATATTGAATGTATAAATAATTTTTAAATTTTTTTTATTCTCTTCTACTTTGGCCCCATGTTAACTCTGACTCGACCCACTGACTCTTGACCCATACTACCATGATCGGTTCAGTGGTCAGGTCGAGTTTCATAACCTCGCTCATAATGTCATGTATGATTTTAAATTTACATTTTTATTTTTAAAATTCCAGTTCAATTTTCCTTTGTATTTAAATCAATTTTTTTGAATAAAATATGCTAACTTCCCTTACATTTTGTCCTAATTATCTTAGTGAATATGGTAGCTTTGGATGAGATTGCACTAATTTTAATACATTAAGAATACTTTAAGGTGCTATATGCATTGTTACAAATATTTTGAGATGCTAAATGCATTTTAAAAATTCTAAAAAAAGTCACTTCTTAAATCAAAATGGATGCTTTCTATTTGAATATAGGGTTAAACCTGCTAATGGTCCCTATAGTTTGCTTTGATTTAGGTTTTAATCCCCCCTAGAGTTTTAAAGGGGTGGTTTTAGTCTTTAGAGTTTAGGCTGCTTATCACAGTTAGTCCTTGTAATCTTAAAAGAATCTAACGATGTTAGTTTGTGTTGATGTGTCACTAACACTGCTAATTTTGCTGAGTTAGCTTGATGACTGGACAAAATGTCTTGAAAATAATGGATTTAAAATAAAATAAATAGTATACTTTAAAAGAGAAAAACCCTCAATCCCAGAATTAAAAATAAAATAAACAAGATGACTTGAGTCTCCAAACAGAGGATTGATTTTCTTCTTGTTCTTTGTTTTTGAGTGTGAAATTTGACCCAAAAATCTTCATCCACGCGCCACCATTGGAAAGATCTTGAGGACTCAGCTTGCTCATCTTCACCCTATCCATACTTTGATGATACAGTGGACGGTGACGACTAGGTTCCGTCTAGGAGCCCCTAACTCCTCTTCCTTCTCTTTCCCCGATCTGGTCTGTGAGATTTGGGTTTGAGGGTTTTTCTTTTTTTTTTTTGAGTATATTATTTATTTTATTTTTGAATCCATTATTTTCAAATCATCTTGTCCTTGTCATTAGCAAAATTAATGGTGTTAGTAACACATTAACACAAACTAACACCATTAGGTACTTTTAAAACTATAAGAACTAATTGTTATAAACAGACTGAATTTGAGGAACTAAAATACCCTTTAAAACTACAGGGACCAAAACCCACATCATCATCATCATCATCATCAGAGTAAAGTATAAGGGCCAACAGTGGGTTTAATCATTGAATATGTTAGTGTGATATTTGGAATTTATCATTTATTCTAGATTTTATATTAGAAAAGGTCTGCCCGATCATGTTGGGCTTTATTGTGTGTATTATTTCCAATTTCATTCTTATGTATTGAGATCTTAACTTAATATGTGTTATATATATTTAAAAAAATTATAGCAATTTTAAAAAATAACTGCTTCTTTCACAATATGTTGTTTCTATTTAAATCTATTGCTATGATTTTTGGATAAATTCAAGAAGAAAGTGAAGGGAAAGCTGGGAAGGAGAGGGAAGAGCATATCAGAAGGGAAAAAAAATAAGGGTAACTATGAACACATAATACTGAAGTTATAACCCCTTGCGTCGCCATCATCTTCATCAAGTCTAAAGCTTTGCCATTCCATAGCATGTACTGGTTTCCTCGACATGAAATAAAGAAAAAGAGGCTGGCAAAAAAAAAAAAAAGAAATAAAGAAAAAGAGGATGAGGAGGAGAGAAAAGAATTGAAATTGTGAAATCTGACATGATTGGAAGTTGAGTGGTTGAGAGAGCTGATGGCGTGGAGAAGCAACAATTCAAAAAGTAAAGCTTGTGAGGATGTGGAACCTGACATATTGAGGTGAAGTTTTTGTCCTTTCTTCAAGCCCTTTGTGTTAATTTCACTTGTCTGACATTTTTTTTTTTCATCCATTTCCTCTTTTTGTTTTTAGATAGGAAGTATATAAGTATAATAAAACTTTACTAATGCGAATTAATGCGATTGTATTTTTAATCTTATAATTTATTCTAATTATTTTATTATGTAGTTAATATATTATATTAAATATGTCTTGGAGCATAAGAAAAAACATTGACGGTAAAGTTGTTGAAGACTTACAAATATGCTGGGATGAAAGTATTATTTAGAGAGCTTCACACGCAAGCCTTTTTTTTATGACTTCACCAAGTTTTTATCTCTGTAAAAGGGGCATTAAATATATTGTGTTCGCTTATAAAAATACTATTTAAGAGAATTAATAAGTTATTCCATAATTTTTTAAATATAAGACCAAATCGACTTTTTTTAACATATAAGAAGTTAAATAAATCCCTTAATTTCAATATATGTTAACATTTATTTAGATTATATGGTAGTTTATAAATAGATTAAATAAGTTTTAAGAAAATTTTAACAATATAACTATCTTAAAGTGTTTTATTTTGCAATCATCATATTTTAAAAAATCAATTTGATCTTATATTTTAGAATATAACATTTAAAGGGCTTATTTACATCACTTAAACCTTTACTGGATTTTTGTCTATCATAAAATAATTAATATAAATAAGAAAATCGGTTGGCAGCATCTTTTCTACACCTTACTTTTTTTAAGCATTCTTGCATATGTGGCATTTAAATATTATTATTTTTTCCATCAATATTTATATGTTCATTATTATTTTAGTCACTATACGCATAACGGGGTAAAAGAAAGAGCATGTGATTGCTGAGCAATTCTTAGGTACTCTGGGAGTGCCAGCAAATTTATGCTCTGACTAATGAGAACTCTCCAAGTCATGTGATGGGACCCAGGCTTCATGAAAAATTTTATCTCTCTTTCTTCTCCAACCAAGCGCGCGTTGCCCCCACTTTCCCATTTTTTATTTTATCTTTCCTATGTCTTATAATAAGACTCTTATTCACTCTCTCACACACGCTGACACACTCTCACTCTCATCGCCAGCAGCCATCTGCCCATCTCCCTCAATCAGCTACCTCACCCTCTCATGTTTTGTTTTTAAATAAATTCAGGTTAATTTAATTAAAAATTTATAAACTATGATTATACTTCCTCTAATCCCAAATATAAGACTACTTTAACTTTTTTTAGAAGTCAAGGAAGTAAATTAGACCACTAAATTATAACATATGTCACATGTAATTAGATTATAGATTAGTTTATAAGTAGAATAAATTACTTTTGAGGAAAAAATATAACTATAAACAATTTAAAGGGATTAATTTTGCATCATTAATTTCTCCAAAAAAAAGTTAAAGTGGTTTTATAATTAGGACCGGAGGGAGTATATTCACACACTCTCATTTGCTAAATGTAATAACCATTTACTTAGTTTGATTAATTTAATAATGCTAGTTAAATTAGTTAAAATCACATAATATTATTAAAATAGCTGAACTGCCTATCTTTATTCCCACTCTACCTCTCTTGTTTGTTTATTATTGAGGAGTATTAATGGGGATAATTTGGACAAATACTGTTAAAAATTAGAAAGATATATTATATTTAGGAACATACCAAACTCCTTAAATAAATCTTATATTTAGAAACGGATGGAATAATTAATAAGAGATTTGAAGTGGATTTCTTTTCGTTCTTAATATTTTATATACATTGACAATTAATTAAAATTATATATGCAATTAATTAAAATTTTACCTTTTCTATTTTAACTATACACCTTAGAAAATAACATCACACTTACGTATTTATTTCACATGTATATATATATTGAATGTATACGCTACTTCTGGAATTTGATTAATTTAAGCAGTGAAAAAGTTATATAACTACTTAATTATATGTCATATGATATTTTTTAAAATTGTAAAAGTCAAATTTGCATCCTAACTATTAATTTTATACTAATACAATTAACAAAATGTAATCAAAATTTTAAGACAAAACTGTGATCATTTAAACCCAAATGATCCTCCCATGTATAACTCTTTAATTTGATGTTTTCAATACTTTTTTTATATTTGTTGAACCAATTGCCATTTGTTTTGTCCGTGAAGGTTTTCGGGCGTACCTGGAATCCGGTAGACTCGCTTGGTACCCACACGGAATCGGAGCACCGATTTGGACTCCAATCACGTTATACGACAGATGCACAATGGAGGAAGAGGAGAAGAGATCCTGGAAGTTTTTATCAGGAGTTTCTTTTTGTTCTTATTGTTACTCTGGAAAGACAAAACAACTCCCGTATATAAAGATATGAAAAGTCATATCTTTTCAATTCAAATTATTATAAACGGAAAAATTACTCATTTTATCCCAAGTCTTTCCATAATTATATATTAGCCCCAATTCTCATTAGGCATCACATATTAGCCCTAATTCTCATTGGGCTTAGGCCTTAACCCACCAATGGTGGATTAGGTATTTCCCTACATCTCCCACTCACACTTGATGGGTTGGATTTTATGGGTCAAGTCTCTTTATCTTCTATCATTCTTTCATACTAAGTGCTCTGTCGTAACCGCGTGGGCACGACGTCTTCTTTTAGGTGTCTTGTATTAGAAATCCCCTTTTACAGAGACCAGCACAAAACAACCTTGCAGTGCAGCTCGATCATTTTTATATAGTGCATCAGATATCCTAGATTTACACAAATACACTTCTCTCATGGCCAATCTAATCCTTTTAGAGCCAAGATAAAGTTTAGATTGCCTTTCTCATATGCAGTGTCCACACTTATGAAATTAGCACACTAATATCATAATGGACCGGTCTCAGACACAGCATAAGTGTGTGTATTTCAGGTAAATAATATAATAAAATATTATTACCGACGGAAAATTTTCCGTCGGTAATTTTATTTATTATATTATTTTATAAATAAAGTTTTATTTTAATTTATAAATAATATATAAAAATAAAATATTATATTACTTTATTTTAAAGAATAGTTTATAAATAAATAAAAAATATTTAATAAATATTAATAAAAATTAACATATACACGTCTATACATATAAATTTATTACAAATTTAATTTTAATTTGTTATTAAATAATATGTTATTTATTAATAAATAATTAAATATTAGTAATAAAAATGAAAAATGATTATAATTTAATAATATAAAATGAAAATACTAAATATAATATAATGTATATGAATATAAAAAATATTTATAAAAAATAATAGAATTATTAATATGTAAATTATATATTAATAATTATCAAATATTTCATAATATATTAAGATTAAATATAATTATAATAATTGGAGTTTAAATATTATAAATATAATATTTTACAAATAATTTCACAAGGTCTTCGTAACTTAACTGGTTAAGGCATCAACCCCGCCCCAACAGATTGGGGGTTCGAATCTCTCCAACGGAAAAATTGAAGGCAATTTGTGGAAGTAACACCTGGTGGCACATGAGAGTGACCTGTGGTGGGGTATGGGAAGGGACACGTGGCGGCTTAAATTTTTTAAAAATTAAAAAATATTACCGACGAAAATTCCGTTGGTAATAATATTTTAATATATTATTTATAAATTAAAATATAATTTATTTATAAAATAATATAATTAAATTACCAACGAAATTTTTTTCCGTCTGTAATTATTGACGGAATTTTCGTCGGTAATTCTGTCAGTAATCACTAACGGAAAAAAATTCCGTCAGTAAATCAATTTCTAATGGAGGAATTTCTAACGGAAAAAATTCCTTCAGAAATTCGTTGTTTTTTTGTAGTGTATGAGTTGAAAATGTATTACTTGGATTGGAAGTATATATGTTAACGCGGAGAACAAAATGCTAGTTGCCTATTAATTTGGGTGTGGCTTTTGTACAGTTCTTTCTATTCAACACAGAGCAATATTTTTCCTCTCGTGTTGCGTATGGATTTGGTTGTATAATCTTGATATGTATTCACACATAACAGTTATATGTAGTTGTGTTGAGTGTTTGCAGTAAAGATGGGTTGAAAATAGTGATTTTAGATTAACGGAATCCTTTTTTTTTTTGACCTAATAGATTAAGGGAATCCTTCAAACCAAGGTTATTAAACCCGGACCGGCATCTAGACCGGTCGAGGCACTGGGTCAAGGGTCAGTGGGTCAGCTCGGAGTCAACTCGGGAACCAGACCAGTGATAAATAAAAAAATTAAAAAATAATTTAAATGTTAAATTTATCATCATATTATCCAAATATTAAATGCCGATTCAATACCTTGAATTACTAATAAAATAATCATATTTTATCCAATATTCTTTACAATCTCTTTGACATTTTAACTCAATAGCTTCAATCTATTATTAATTGATATTGGAGTCATTAATCACAAAATATTCTTCCTAATAAAATTTTTAAAAAATAAATGTTAACAAAATATCCCTACCAATAATTTTTTTAATCACTAAACTAATAGTCATTAATATCAAAATTATCATTAAAATTAAAAAAACACAAATTATGTCATTTTTAACACCATTTTTTGTTTAAAAACATGCAACCCGGGTCAACCCAATAACCCACCAGGTTGCCCGGGTTGCTCCCGGGTTTTCCCGGGTCACTCCGGGTTGCCACTTTCCCCGGGTTGGATGCTCACCCGGCTGGGTCGTCAGGTTCCGGGCCGGACCGGGTTTAATTACACAGCTTCAAACACCTTTTTTAGCACTTTTTTTTATCAGATGCCAGTAATATGGCAGAGACAACATTGCCCTTATATTTATATTACATTGACCAACGTAATTGCAACTTTGTGGGACCTAAATAATTTACTAATAACCAAATGTGTAACATTCATCTTTATAACTCATTAAAAGTAGTGGATTATCTTATATTTTAAAATTAGATTTAACCCGATGATAACCATAAAATAAAATAACATTACCACCACATTTATCATCAGCACATTGCACGAGGACTATACTATACAGGTCATATATTTAGAACTTGAAATAGTACTAATATTCTATCAAACATAGATACATTCCGCCTTTATATTGTGAATTCCATGGTGCAACCTTCACACACACCCCTTAAATAATGAGGGTATGGTTAATGTGAAATTTTACCTCAGAAGTAAGCACTCATGAATATAGGATATCCAAAAGTTTTTTAAGAAACAATTTCATTCCGAAAGTATTAAAAAGGAGTAAATTCACCCAAACCATTAAAAACCAACCATTGACCGTTTAAATAATTGGCCTCCACCATTAACATTTTATACCGTGGGCTCCTTTACTTCCAAGACAAAACCTACCTTAACCCAAATAACAATGATGTAAAGATCTGGAAAGCATTATGAATAAGTGAATTTGCAAAATCTGACACATCTTGCCACGGATATGACTGGCTATTAGTTGCACACATCTTCTAGGAGAATTATACCGAAAGATTAAATTTACAAACTCATTATTAAAAATACCTTGAAATTTCTAGTTAAATGGGAAATTGGATTCATGTCTCAAATAAGATAAATTATTGCTATGCAATATCCCTTGAAATCTCAATATTATTAACAAGTTCAAGGGATTTATGCATAATATAAAGCAATTTTGAAATGATCAAGTTACTCTCATCAGCTAGTTATCAATACATATTGCGGCAGTTGTTAATATAGTTTTGTTTAGTTGTTAATAATAAGTGTCTTGAGCATATTGATATTACTTGCTAACAACAAATGCAATTGTCAATTAAGGTAGCCTAAGTTATTAATGAAAGTACTTTTACTTGTCAATGTTGTTCTTTGTCTATATTAGTAATGGCAATGAAATAATTTCACATTTGCATTGTATTATCCTCATATCCTTTGGGACCCATTAGTAATAGAGTAAAATACATTGACCTCCTCTCTCCTTAATCAAAATTACAAATACCTCCCATTTATTTTGAAAACCTATATAGACCTCACTGTAATAAAAACATATGTTGGATAAACCTCCATTCTAGCTTTCAAAATTTAACTTCCACCCATCCAACCGTTAATTAACCATTAAACCAAACCATTGACCCATTATTTTGACCAAAATACCCTTCGTCGACATAAATATTACTTAATAATACTTTAAACACATCTTTACCAACATTTAAAATTAATTTTAATTTTAATTTATAGTTCCATATTTTTGCATTTTTAAATTTAATAATTTTGATCATATTACAATGTTAATTAATTGTATAACTGCATATTTTATTTTTAAACAAATTTAAATGTTCAAAATCATTTATTTTTAAAAGGAAAAATTCCAAAAAATGACCCTCAAAATAACTAAAGGACAGTTTGCTACACTGAAATTCGGAAATGACAATTCAGTACAATTGACTGAATTGTCCAAACCAAATTTAAGTGAAATGTCTAAAATGCTCTTGGTTCAAATTATCATTACCAACTTCCTTTATTCGTTCCCAGAATTGTATAGGCGATTACCAAAACAGGATAAGGGGATTACCAACTTGGGATAGGGGATTATCAACACGTTTTTATCCAATTACAACATCATTACCAACTTCCTTTGTTCGTTCCCAAAATTGTATAGGGGATTACCAATTTGGGATAGGGGATTCCCAACACGTTTCTATCCAATTACAACATCATTACCAACTTTCTTTGTTCGTTCCAAGAATTGTATAGGGGATTACCAAAACTGGATAGGGGAATTACCAACATCATTACTAACTTCCTTTGTTCGTTCCTAGAATTGTATAGGGGATTACTAAAACCGGATAGGGGGATTACCAACAAGTTTCGGTAGAAAAAAAATTAAACCAAGGGCATTTTAGACATTTCCTTTTAATTTGGGGTTGGACAATTCAGTCATTGTACTGTACTGTCCTTTCTGAAATTCGTTGTAGCAAAGTGTCCTTTTGGTAATTTGAGAGTTTTTTTTAAGAATTTTTCCCTTTTTAAATTTAATTTATGATTTGTAATTTTTTAATAATTATTATTTACTAAATAAATTATTGAAAGATAAATGAGAGATTTGGTACTATAAGGGTAGATCAGTAAAAAATATTCATTTTGATTTAATTTTGAGTTAAAGAAGTACTCTTCTAGAATCTTTTTAGAATATTCTTTAAGGGTGTTATTTTCTCAAAATGGTGGGGAGGTTTGTGTTATTAAGGAAAAATATAAGGGAGGTCAAAGTAATTTACCCTTAGTAATTTAGAAATTTTAAGGGACTTTATAATATGAACTTGCCTAACTTGGGACCTGAGCGCAATTTCCCCTACATTATACTTATTTACCAGTCACATACAAATTTATAATTTAAACCCATTATAATTCTATTTAGTTTATCACTCTAACACACAAATTTCGAAGTTGAAAAATAAGTGTTTTCAATTAGTATTAAGATAAAAGATTTAATTGGTTTAATATAACTTTTAGTCCATATAGTTTGCCTTCATTTTGGTTCTAGTCCCTAAAATATGCCTTCTTTAAACACACGACACTTAAGGAGGCATTCTAGAGCAGGCGTTTGGGGAGGCATCCTAAAGCAATGGTGTCTAGATTTACGCCTGAGGGTATAAGTGTTGAATCCCAACGTTTTGATGATAAATAAGGCATAATTTAATTAAGAAAATGTATAAAATTGATTTAAGGAAGTTAAAATGGGTTTATGAGTTTTTGACACAGAACATTCAAGTGTGACAACACCCTAGAGTTTTCTAGAAAAAACCCTCTGAACATTTTATGAAGTATAATACCTAAGTTTTCAAAGAAAACACTCAAGTGTTATAAAAACACCTAATTGTCCTTGGGAAATCTTCTACACTTGCTAAAAAAATTAATACCTCCGAAGGTGTTCAAAAAGTATTGAGTGTTACTTGAGTGTTTTAAGAAAAGTATTTCAAAACACCCTCTAAAGTATCTATATCCCATAGTGTATTTCTTCAAAGTATCTAGTGTTTGGAAAACACTCGATTGCTATGCTTGGAAAATTGCTGTAAAAATTTGAGTGTTTTTAAGAGTGTTTTTTAAAGTGTTAAGAACACCCTAGTGTTCTAAAACACTCACGTGTTGTGATTTAAGACACTCTAGTGTTCAGAAACACTCCAGAGTTTTTTGACTTGATTTTTAAAGCTAAAATATCGATGCTTTTAGAAACACCTGAGTGATGTGAACACATATATCGAGTGTTCTAAGAAAACACTCTATATCTCTTAAACACCGATTGTACTTCATTATTACATGTTTTTTATCCACTAATTATAGGAAATTGGCACTTGTTCTATTCTAATACATAGGGGTTTAGGCTCTTTTGTACTTAGGATGCAATAATATTGAGTTAATTGCATATAAATCATAATTTGGGCATTTTAGACCTTTAACTCATGCATCATACATTTATGGACTTGATATACTTCATATGTGCTCGAAATTTCCATTGTAAGTGCAAAGAATACGAAGCAAAGCAATAAAAGGAAATAAAAATTGTATTGGCCAACGCCATTAAAGCTCACTGCCCATTACTTTATTATAAGTGGGGCCCACAATTTTTTGTGTCGCAAAAGTAATGGTCGTTTGCTCAGAGTAAATGGCATCGGCTAATCTGGCCCTAATTTAAAAATCCATTGGTCCCACTTCCCATTTTAATTGTCAATTATGTTACCTGCATCTTGGACAACAGTCAATTGACCAAATTGTCCTTTAACCCAAATTCAAAACCTGTGTTACCCATGATAGACAAAGAACACAGTTACGAAATTATAAAAATAATATGATAGATAAATAAAACATTGTGAGTACTTTGCCAAAGTAAACCTTGTTAAAAAAATAACAAAGCTAACATGGTTAGAAAAAATTTTCTAGAATTTAAAAGATTTGGAAATTAGCATCGACCATGTTAGAAAAGAAATCACTTAACATAGTTATTAAAAAATTACCTCCAAATCATACCTATGTTCAGAAAGATTCCAACCAACATAGTTGTAAAAAAACTTACAAAACGAGTTTACCATGTTAGAAAATACTCATCTAACATGGTAATTAAAAGTTAAGCTATCAAAACCAAAACCTTGCCTTTCTTTGAAAGACTAACAAACTCTGATTCAACCAAAAACCAAAGACATCACAACTTATGAAATCGTAACCACTTTATTTTAAAAACATCCCATGCTTCAGAAGAGTTTAAGACTGCATAATAATAAAACCAACACATTTAGAAAGTTGACTTTCAAGAAAATTGAAATTAAATTGAGCATGCCAAGCCTACCGGCATGCAACATAAAACATAAATCCAAAGGTCTCTGGCCGCAGTTGCCAAAAAAAAACTGGTCTCAATAAAATACAATCAATAAAATTATCCAGAATATCGAGTAAATATGCGGAAGCAATATGCAAGCATGCCTATTCTATAATGTATGGCAATATACATATCACAAAATAACCAAACAGAAACCTCACTAGCTAGCGAGTACCCACTAGCTCCTTCCCTTCGTGCCTGGCACCACAGCTAGATCCTGAAATAATGAGCAACTGGGTGAGACAAATGTCTCAATAACTCTTATGCCTTCCTATTTGCCCTACATGTGCATGTGTGTGCTAGTAAGTGTTATGTTGGACCTATAACATATATAGATGTCAGAAATGCAATAGATATCATGATATGGCAATGTGTGGTTAAAACAACAATTTCAATGGAACCAAAGTGGCATATTTTAAAACCAATTGAAAACATGCTCACAAACACCTCTGAAGAGAACATACCTCACATTGTGCTCGATATGAAGCCAACGAAACCAGACTTTACTATCGTCACATCCAATAATTTCCTCTCATCATGAGCCAATGGAACTAGATTTCACTGTCGGTATGTTTGCATGGGAAAGAACAACAGTAAAACAACAACTATAACAACAACGATCCCAAAAGACCACTAGATGGGCTTTGGCGGCCTCATCATGTAGGGGTAGAACCAATATCACATGTGAACCACACCAACAAATCCATCTAAACACAACTAATATGCACATAATTAATACTTTTAGAAAAGTTGGTAATTAACCATATCATGTTTCTCAAAATCCATAATAAATACTTAGTTTAAACAACACATACATAATCTTTTAAAACATCAACAACATATACATATTCTTTTAAAACATCTCATTTACCACAATAATCAGTTTCTAACATATTAATCCCACATAACAGTGTAATGAAATAACCATACAATTCTCCACAACATGTGGCATATTTGAAAATTTTCAAAAAGCAATTATTGAAAAAGCTTACCAACAATTGTACACACACACTGGACAAGGAAAGTGGTTACCTGTTGAAGCCAATGAGATTTACCACAAAAAGTTAGCCCCGATGCTCAAATAAACCAAAATCACAATTCTACAACAACCAACAAGCAATCATACAATGTGCAATCACATGATTGAACACAAACAAGGCTATCTAAATAACCCAAACCCAAAACTCACATCCCAAGCCATCTAAAACCCAAATTACAATTACAAAGCCCAATATCCATATTCACACCGACAAACCAATTGAATCATCTCCTCCTCAAATCATCACTCACACACTCTACAACAATCAATGTAATCAACAATAACCACCAACACTCTTATCTAATCCTCAAACACTTCACCTAATCAAAATCCACCTCTAGGCTCAACAACCAAAATCTATTTTAACCCAATATATCACCCATCCAATCATCCAACCATCAATTATTATCATAAACCTATTCATTTCACCACTGGATTACCCAAGACAAGATTAGAATTTAAAAAACTGTTTCTCAAAGCCAAACTTTTCAAAACTTTGTAAAACCAAAATTTGAATTAAGCCACAATCCAAGAATTCAAAAACATTAGAAACCATTTTCCAATATCATTAAACATTTTAAAACCATCAAAACCCTTTAACAACACATATTTTCAAAATACAGCCCAAAACCATGGAAGACCCAAGGAATTCAAAGTTTAAAAATCATTAAACTATATCAATAAGCCTCTTGAAAACATCAAACCCCCTCTTTACAACATGAATTTTGAAAATCAAGACGAACCCCAAGGTTTTCACAAACTTTGCTATACCAAAATTCATTCAAGATCAAAATTTAAGTACGCATACAATTTAAAATCATTCTTACGTGATAAGAAGATCATTGAAACAATGAAACTCAATTTCCATAAGCAATTTTCATATTTGACCTGAACCCTAGGCAAAACAAGCTTAAAACAACTCCAATACAAGGTTTAAACACTTCCCAACCATTTTGAATCAAAACCATAGCTTAAGAAGGATTACAAAGAGTTTAGGAATCAAAGAAAACACCCAATAAGCTTATATTTTTGGAATATTAAAGAACCCTCGAAAAATTCATCAAGAATACAAGTAGAAATTACATTAAAAGGAATAGCAAAGGAAGAAGAAGGGATAATCTAAGAGAAGGAAGCTTGGAATTGAGCTTATAAAACCCTAATTTTTAAGTTCACACCAATTTATAGGCATCAGGTTTTTGAGTTTGGCGAGGCCACGGCGAAAGTGCCCAGAAAATCCCATTATGGTGAGTTCGCCGTGGGCTCAGCACGGCAAACCTATGGCAAACATCACCCATTAATTTTCTTATTTTAGGCCCCAACTTGGCCCAATTCTTCCCAATACTCAAACCATATAAGATCTATAACTTAACCAAAATCTCTAAGCCTTAATTTCCATTCAAAAATCCTCAATAACTCACTAAACCAACAATAAAAATCAATCATAATAACATAATTAATCCTCTAAAATCACCTTAAATCCCCAAAAATATATTTAAGTTACAATTAATCAACACCTAAAAAGTGGGATATTAAAATTTAATGATCAAGATTAAAGCTAAGAGCAGTGTATTCTTCAAATATCATAGCTATAACGATTCAATTAAGATATTTTTAAGAAATGGATAAGAACATAGCACCAACTGATAAGACCAAAGCATCCCCTACTAAATCACAACGGGTAATTTGCAACGTTCATTTTAGCAATCTGAAAAGGCCTATAAATATCCAATGGTGATGAAAGAACAAGGCATAAAAATTGAGAGTAAATTTCACGAGCGAGCATCCGGCAAAAGCCTTCAACTTTCATACTCTTGTTTTCCAGATTTATTGAGCTTAAGTGTTTATAATTTATTGTGTGAGAGAGCTTATTACTCCTTCAACTTTCATTCTCTGTTTTCCAGATTTCTTGAGCTTAAATGTTTAGAATTTACTCTATAAGAGAGCTTATTATTTCTTATACTCTTTTGATTTGAGTGACTCAGAAATACAGTGATTTGAGGGGATATTAACTTACATGTTGTAAGGGGAAGTAATTGAGTGGAAAGATTCATTCACTAGTATTGAGGCACCAAAAGCCCGATTCAAATGTTGTGGAAATATTCGAACTTATTTGAGGTTAGAGAAATTTTTATAAAATACTCAATTTAGTAAAATTTAAGGTGTTGTCTCGCCTTAAATTTTTATAAAATACTCAATTCACCAACTCTTATGTATTGTATATAAGGTGTTGTCTCGCCTAAAAGAGATTTAGGCCTGAAGGTATAAGATGTTGCTCTTCCTACATTGGTATCACCTAGGTGAATAAACAGATTAAGTTTTTACAAACAACTTTGAAGGACCAAAGATTGTATTGATACTTTTTAAATTTTATCCGACATAAATTGCCCCGTTTTTCCCATAACTCACTTGAAATCATACACTTAAAAATCTTCCGATTTAAAATATTTTAGAATGGGAATGTGTTATATTCTCCCAGGGCATGCACGAGAAAGCCAGTGAAATTCACAATATTAGTTAAAACGTTTCTGCGTCACTTGCGACTTATACAAGAGTAATTTGAAAGGGCAAGTATCAATATCAGATGCCCCTTAATATTACGCTATAAATTAAGAATTAGACCAGAGGTTAATATACCTCATAGGGAAAGCACGCGAGATCTAATATTTTCAAATTCAACTAACCATTTACAATTACGCACGTTTGACGAGAAATCCAAGTCTCACAAGTGAACATAGTCTTGGCCCAAAAAGAAAAGTGAAAATAGTCTTGGCCACAAAAAACAAAAGTGAAGATAGTCAACTTAAGATATTAAAATATAGACTAAGCGAGATAGACTATAAAGCATATAATAGAACACGCAATCCACATAGGCAGATCCATCATTCAAAAGCCCATTGGTTTTCACGACGGACTTCCTCCTCTTCCTCAGGGGTAAAATCATTCTTGATATTGAAGGTCTTGCGAATCTCCTCTGGTGTCTTCCCCTTGATCATGTCTGCCACAGTCTGGCATGTAAGGTCCAGCAAGCTCTTGATGTTCAAGTAGTTAGCTGCCTGAGAAACAAAATGCAACACCACAAATTAGTAATATATCCCCATTGCATATTGAATTATATTCAAGTATACAGTAATAACAGTGGGTAAACAACCAGTAATTTGATGAAAACCAATATTGCTTGGACATAAATAAGAAGGCTGTCGATAGGTATCATAGATAGAATTAAGGAGAGGAAAAGGAATAACAGAGGAAAAATCAGGTATAGAGACCTATGACCGAAATATAAATTGGATCCCCCGAGTTAGACTGACGAGTACTTCATTTGCTATATGGAAAGATAGGTAGAAAACATACATCTGTTGTCTTAAAGAATTGTACAATAACAGAAAATAACGCACATGAACCAATAGCCTCATAGGCTAGTGACATAAAGCTATATATTATTAAGTACATATAGAAGACAGAGAACAACAAAACAAGGCATAGTCATTCTACAATGCTAATCTCCAAAGGAAACAACATATCAACGAATTCAAAAAGGAATGAACAGGATCATAAAACAGAGTGCAGATCACAAATCTCAGATGATGCAAGTGAAAAGTCAACCGATGCCTTATGAAGATGACCATCCATTTTAAAATGGAGAATGGCCATAAGCTCTGACACGTAACCAATCATCATTAATGAAGGTAATAGAAAACCAAATGCCTGTTACAACTTCGGTTAGCTTAATCTAATCTTACCATTGAAACCCTTGGCAAAACAAAGTAAATTAAGCAAGTCACAGTTGGATTTACAAGGGTAGCTTTGATCTCTAGTGAAGGGGTGTAACGATTGAGTGCCCACAAAGGCGTGAAGCATTCTAGGGATCACCAAACTCTACCCATAACCAGCCCATTCCTCAAAAGTACAAGCCAATGGAAACAAGTAGTTGAAAAGTATGGATAATTAAAGCAGAAGCAACAATGTTGATGAAGACCGATCCATATTAAGTTTTGCACACAAGAAATATGGTATTCATGGTGAAATTTTCAAAGGAAAACGTAAGAGAACTCAACAGAGAAAGCAAGAGAAAAGAGAGAATAAGCAGGATAATGAGAACAATTAAACTTGACAGGCCATATTGGTATAATTAAAGTAACACTAGGGTTTTGAATGAGAAACAGGATCATTAAATAACTCCTTCACACTTCCATTCCATCCCATCCTATATTCCAATCATCATCCTTAAAAAAAGATTTCAGCTAAAACCATCCTAATACATAACATCAATTGGTCAATAAAACCCTCACTCAAATCTCAATAAAAGGAAATCTATGGCCCATATTCTTCCCCCAACGAGTTTTAGTCATGAATTCAGAGACAAACTCCAAGATATTCTCACTTTCAGTAAAAAATGTCCATGATTTCAAACAGTAACAGCTTAAACTGATAAAATAGCAATTATAACCCAAGAAAGTATAAATCTTGACCTACTTCTACCCTGCTATATCATAACTATACAATATTATGCCTTCTTCACACAAGATTAACACAGAGCCTGGAAACTAAATAAGTAAAAATAATACAAAACCCCAAAAATTTCATAACTTTTATCCCTAATCATCAATAATCAAAACCTTTCTTGACAAAAATAAATATTTGCTAATCAGGGACAGATCTGGAACCGATGTAACAAGAAATACACTAAAGATTAAACAAGAAGAGAAATTTATAACTCACAAGAATGAGATCAAACAGCATAGCCTGGTCAACCCTAACGAAATCAGCATCCCAAGTCTTGAGATCGTCCTCGGAGATCTTCTCCTCGGAATTGGCGGCATCAACGTGCTTCTTGCAGTACTCGATTACCTTGGCCAAGATCTTACTGGTAACGTTGGGCAAAGGGATGCCACTATCAGCACAATCATCTTCAACCATGTGCTTGATCGTCTGCGATTCAAGCGCCACAGCTTCATCAACCTCAAAGGATTCACCATCGGAGCTCTTCAGAGTGATTTTCTTCGAAGACATGATCACAAAGCAACGATTTTTCAAGCTATTCGGTGAGAAAACGAAAGCTCAAAGGGAAACCCTTAACCCTAGCTTTCTCAGAATTGGTGAAGTATGTCTCAAATGTGAGAATGAACCCTCTATTTATAAAGGATTTTCTTTCCAAATCCTCTTGCAAAACGGAAATAGTAGTTTCTTATTTTATTTATTTACTTACTTTTGCTTTGATTTGTTTTTATATTTCAGGTCAAGATCGTATCTGTTCATCATATCCTAAGGGATACGTGGCACTTCTAGTTGGTTTGGGAGGTTTAATTTCCAAATAAAATAGTCTAATTTTATAGTAATTTATTATTTGTTTTTTTAATAGAATTTATAGTTTTAGGAAACACGTTCTTTTTTTTTTTTTTGCCAGATTCTTTTTTTTTTTATAGACAATAGGAAACACCTTTTTTGCCATAATATTTCGGTAAGATTGGTATATAAAGATCTTTAATTGATATTGGCATTTATAATTTTCCGCTTTCAGTGTAGATAATAAATTTGAATTTATCCTTTTTTGTTAAGAAATTATCTATCTATTAATATATCTTTTTATCAAAATTAAAAACCTATCAATCTATTATCTATTAATTTATTGCTTTTGGAAAAGAGAATAACGTTTATTGCCATATGTTTCGGTAGGATTAGTATACAAAGATCTATAATTTATATTGGCATTTTTTTAAGATTTCGTAAACTCAAATCTTGAAATCGTAAAATTATTTTTATTAACATATATGTTGTGTTTGAAGTATATAATAAAATAAAAAATAACAATAGTTTGACTATGTTTTAAATATGAATAGTTGACATTTAACACATCAACATTCATACTTTATCAAACTAAATAAAGAAATTACTATAAAATTCATATACAAAATTATTGAATATGGTCAAATAAAAAATGAGATGAGATTTAAATCGAATTGACAAGATAATTGTTTTATAGAAGCGTAAAAGTGGTAAATTCGGAGTGTAAACTCGTCAATTAGACGTGTAAACTAGTCAGTATTTAGCCGAGTTTACGATTAGTATGAGTTTAGGTAACTCATGACATGATTTTGTTAGATGGAAATGTAAAAACTGTAAAATCTAAGAGTCAACTCGTTAGTTTATCAACAATGTTACATCTACCGCATCAAATACTTCAATCACACAAAGTAATGCATCCTATTTATTTTATATGGATTTATAATTAAATAAAAATATTTCAAAAATTAGATACAAATCACAGGTAATTGGAGATGTTAATGAAATGTATATTAGGAATTTCACCTAAATATTTTTTTTTTGCCAGACTAAATATTTTTCTATTGGTAGATGATAGATTGATAGATTACTAAGTTTTAAAGTTATTTTGCCACCAAACTATCTATCTCTTAATATATTATTTTTACCAAAATTCAAAACCTATTAATCTATCATCTATTATCTATTAATATATCAATGTGTGTAATGTATAAAAAAAAAGATATCAATGTGTGTAATTTTAATTTTATATTTCTCAGACTACAACTTGCGATTCCATGTTTCAAAATTTTGGTGGATGATATTTTAAAATTTTAAATATATAAAATTATATTTTTATGCCAAAAATATTTTCATTAATGCTTTTGCTATTGAGTCTTGTATATATATTAACTGGTAATCAGCATCTAATCTGGGTCATATCACCAGATATTCGAACAACTGATTATTTTAGTTTCAGAATTCATGACTTCCCCTCTCGACACCAACATGACTCAAACTCGAGACTTCAAATAGATTTAAAGAGCCCTTACACTATAAGACTAACTATGTGTTATTCTTTTCTCATTGAGTTTTAATAAATTAAAATTAGGTACATACCATCTCTTGTAGATTTATAATAATTATCATTCTTCAACAATCGGACACCTATTACTTTGTTTTTTAATTAAATAACTAATATAATAATTTATTTTACCCACGTGGTGTGCTGTACAAAGTTTACTTTCTCTCTCCATTTATACCAACTCAATTACATAACTTGTTTGTCAATCTTTTCTAAAGCGAGTCAATTCAGATTTTACAATGGCGGCTCGCTTTGGATCATTAAATAACCATATAAATGTTTAATCTATACATTCTCGAAGCTGATCAATACAGATTTTACAAGTTTCAATAAGCTAATGCTTGGTTCTTCCCCCGCAATAATTTCCTCAAGTACATTAACAGCAGCACTTGAATCACATTCATCAATCAAACTGATTAAACCAAGGTTCAAAAAATCGGATCGGTCATTGAACCGGACGAGGCACTGGTTCAAGGGTCAAAGGTTCAACCGGGGGTCAACTCGGGTCAAACCGCCCACATTAAAATACTATAATTTAATTGAGAATAAATAAATTTAACTAATAATAATTTTTTATTATACTTGAAATACACTTGTATGGATGGGTAGTACGTGAGTTGAGAGCATCTTTAGGGGCAAAAGATCATACCTCATTGCACACACATGTATAATATAATTATATAATATTTGATTGCCATCATACTAATGGACAAAATATCATATAAGAGTTTATATGTATATTATTTCTAATTTTTAAAACAATTACAGTTTTTACAATTTTTAAAAAATATTGAAAACTCTGAATTCAAAAGAAATATTTGCAGATAAGTTATAAACCTAAAAAAATATGTTTCCACAATTTGAAATTGCCTTTCTAGAACTTTGTTTTATCTTTAAACTAAATTTTTTAATCCAGACCATACACATGGTATGGAGTCAATTTATTAATTATATGTTTTTAAATACTTTGTTTCCTTTTGTTTTTTATAAGAATAAGGAGCCCAAGCCCAACCAAACTAAGAAAACCTAATTAAGTAAACAGCATGACAGCCCCTTGCCCCCTTCATCAGATTCAGAACACGCAGCCGCCTCTCGTTCTTTCACAGTGGGCATCGACTTCTTCAGATATGAATTCTGAAACTCTCTCTTCTATAGCAAAGTCCAAATGTGTCTCTCATTCCCAGGTTTCTCTTGTTTCCCTCTTTTAATCTCATCACCATCATCCAGTCTTGTTCACCCTCCCTCTTTATCAATATCTCTGCCTTGCATCTATGTCGGTTTGAGCGAGATCTGGAAGTAGATCAGTTAGATCAAAAACATTCTGTAGCAAAAATAAACCGGGCGGCTTGTCCAACTCGGCGGGTCGCCCGGTTTGAGGGGTCAACCCTTGCTCCTCCCGGTTCAAAGAGTCCTCTGGGCTAATATCTGTACCGGATCGGACAGGCAGTCGGTTCGGCGGTTCACCGGCCGGACTGCCCGGTCCGGTCCGGGTTTTTTAACAATGGATTAAACACAGACCTCTGATTAGCTGTACTCTAGTTAAGATTCCCTAGAGCTCTACTTTTATTGCAAAACATCTTCCCAACAATTTTGCAAATCCTTTAATCCACTTTCATTTGTAATTTAGCTTTCTAATTACACGATTAATCAATCAAAATCACTTTCACTTAATCCCATCACTGTCATAGTTTAAAAACGCTTTCAATAATCATTGAAAGTATATCCATGATAGAAAAGAGATTCTCTAAACATTTTTGTAAAAATGACCTATCATGGATATTAAAATTCTTGCTAAATCTTTGAAAGGCTAACCATGTTAGAAAAGAGCAAATGCTAACATGATTATTAAAACTCTCGTATAAATAATTTATCCTTACTATATTAGAAAAAAAAAAGGCCTAATTACTAACATAATTAGAAAATAATCTTTCTTAAAACACTTCATAGATTTACCATGTTATAAAAAGGCTAACCTAACACTATAATTAAAATAAATTTTTCAAGCACAAAAATACCCTTCCTCTTGGCAAAACTTTATCCAAATCTACAATTTAAACACAAACATGCCTTTCCATTTTCCAAACTTTTATACACATACACCAACAATTCAATTATCCAAAAATCTAACAATAGCACAACAAAACTCTAAGGCCAATACACATGCCAAATGAGGCTCAGAAACCAAGGTCCCATGCCTGTGATAAATCCACTATCAACTCATACGACTACAATACAAAGGCCTAAGGACATTGCCGAAAAAGACCGGACTCAGCACAACACTATATCAAGAAAAGGCCTCTGGCCTATTAACCATCATTATCTCAATAAATTTATCACTATGTTCCTTATTATAAGTTTACCTTAACTACTTCTCATATATCAAGGAGTGGAAGTTATAACATTAAATATATCATATTTTAAAAAAAAATTCCAAATTTGCCCTTATTGAATAATATGTATTAAAATAATATTTTATATATTATAAACCCTCTCTCTCATATTCCTTATTTCCAACATAGGGATAAAATAGTTATAGTAGCATTAATTGATCCGAAAGTGGACGTATATTTAGAAACAAAAAATTTGTGATAGTTGGACTTATAATAAGGAATATGGTGGTATAAATTAACCAATTACCAGAAGGAGGATCGGTCTCAGATAACAATTCATAATAAAAGGCCTCCGACCTATAACTAAAAGTTATCTGTAACAATTTAGAACAGTTATTCAAATACCAAGTTCAATTTGAAAGCTAAAAGAAATATTCTAATTTTGACAATACACACAGCATGCATCACCTCACAGAGACGAGCATCACTTAGCCTAGTGAATATCCGTCGGCATCTTCCCTAATGTTATCATACTTGCACTAATTCTTGAAAAATATTGAGTAATCGGAGTGAGACCGCGTCTTAGTAAACTACTACCCTACTTACTATACATATGTGTTTGTGCTAGCAATGTGTAAATGTGAGACTTATACCATAAGGTACATTTGCAAATAAGTACAATTACAGAATCGCATCAATCACCATAACTATACTATTCTCTTTTCAAAAGTTTAGTACATATAAGCATAAACTACACACCTCAAGCACTTATTAATAAGAGCTCTCTTCCTTGAGAGGGTAACAAATCAATCAAGCCTGAAGGCCTATCACTCACTCTGTGGGATGATCTCTAAGCTTACTAACCCTATCCTTTTTGCAAGGACAAAAAATTGTTATTGGCCTATCCCATATAGACGAATTCTCTAGCCACTCACCATCATTGAGGGCCTTATCACATGATAAGGAGTATTTCAATGCATATACAATCGATCAACGACTCAATATCTACACAATTCACTTTCACATCTCATTGTATACCAAAAGGGCGACTTGCCATTTTATAGTCAAACTATGGAAATGCTCAACTTTTCAAACTAATATCCTTTGCAAATCTTGCTCAAATCGTCACAATGCAGATTTCAACAAAATTAAAGTCTCACATGACATTTTATATCAACATAATCACTTCTAAACCGTGCATATCTCAATATAAATACTCATAGTCAAAATCAATTGTATATCCCAACACATACACATAGAACAAGTGGACAGTGGTTACCTCTTTCAAAACCAACAGCTCCGGGCTCAACTCAAAGATAAATGATCTACAACAATCAATAACACATAATAACAAGATTAATTTCTTAATCAAGTGGTCAAATAATAACTAGGGATAAAATCCACTCTAAACCCCCCATTTGGGTACTTCAAGAACTTTAACATAAATCAAAGTTTCATTTTGATTGACAACTCATAATACAACTCAAGACCCTCCATTAACCTCAATTACTCAATTTCCTTCTAATTTCTCAAACCATTCAACTTAGATATTTCTCCTCAGTTGGTCAAGTTTCAATGATCAAGCCTAAGCAACCATTCCACTCCAACAATCATAATTTCACTATCAATATAACTTATCTCAATCCCTACAACAATTAAACCATTAATCAAGACACTCAATCCCTATTCCCCCCCCCCCCCAAAATCCCCATCTCTCATTAACAGCTTGAAGAATAGGGTGATATGGTGATGATAATGATGAATAGTGAAGCGCACGGGAAGAAGAAAAATGGGATAGAGGAAATAAAAGAAAGGAAGTTAAATGGGTAGGGCATGGAAATTACTAATAGGCCATTCACTTTTCAAAATAAGATATATTCTTTTAGGATAAATTTATCCTCTTACTTTCAAAGGTTTTTTTAATATTTAGCTAGAAATTTCCTCCCACAATAATCTCTTTTGAGCCTTAATATGATTTCTTTAACTATAATTTTCTCAAATTAAGGATGAAATTAAGCCTTTAAAAATCCCAAAAAATTCTTAAGTTTTCATAGATTTATTTATAAGACTCTCTAGATTCTTTAATTAATATCATAATCAAATCTTAAATTGTCACTAATCCTTAAAACAATTTTTGGGATGTTAAATCCATCATGACCTTTTATATTCCATAGCCTTCTAACCTACTACTTTTTTTAGCATCTCCATCAACATTCAGTTTTAACCATCTTTCTCTCAATGGCTCCCAAGTCACATTTACCACTTGCTTTCTCATTCCCATATTAGTATACAAACTCACTACCCTCAATATCTTTGTCACATACTTTTCTATCACCTTTTTTTATTCTTCAATCATAACAAAACCAGCTTCAAACAAATAATTATTTCTCTAATTCCATATATACTAGCATGCTACACCAAATAAAATAGCCCATGTATCATTTACTTAAATTCCACTTAAGCCATTCCTTTCCACCTAGTAGATAGAATCTACCACAGTTGATTTTCCTTCTTGTTATTGCCAAATTCCTTTTGCCACCAAATAGTCTCATAAAACATGCATCAAATCTTCAGCAACCCCATCACACGTGTAGCATTTATCACTTATACCCATTATTTGATGCCTTCGTTTGGCTGCCAACAACCTATTTTTTTGCAGCAATACACAAAATTCTTGTATTCTTCTAGGCTCTTAACCATTTCCACAACCTTTTCCAAAATATATATTTGTTCTTATTCATTTTCCATCTTACAATACATATCTCTCACCACATATTCAGAATTTAAAGAGGATCCATTCCCCATCTATTCTTACTAGCTCATTAACTACCCATTCCTCCTCTTCTCCATTTATTCTTCCTGTACACTTATCAATTATTCTGTTACCATCATCTAACCACCTATCTTTTCAAAATTTCAATTTCCATCATTCCTTACTTGTTAGTAAATATAATCCACAATTTGAGGCCATAATCTTGCCAAATTTTTCCACACTTCAGAATCTATATTCTTAATTATACATTGCTCCTTCAAATTAGATTTTCTTTCATATTTGCCTAGCAATACTCTAAGCATAGATTGTTGGGTTTTGCTAACAAGTTCCATCTAATTTTTTCCATCAGAGCATCATTCATAACAGCAACATCTTTTAGTCCAAATCCACCATTCTCCTTTGATGTGCACAGCTTGCTCCAGCTTGTAGCATGTATTTTCCTTTTCCATCATTCCAAATAAATTTTTTCTTGAATCTTTTCCATTTACTGTCTTACACCTACAGGAATATGTGAATACTACCATTTGATTAGTAACAGATTGCACAAATATCAGTCTGCTAGGTAGTGATAGTTATTGTTTCTTCCACCCACTAACCTTTTTTGCATCTTGTTAATTAAGTACTGAAACTTCCCTCTTGTACTTCTCCCATTGAATATATGGACCCCTAAATATCTCCCTAAGTTATCCATTTTCTTGAAACTTGATGGGTTGCACGCCTCATTCTACATCATTTAATGTGTTTTCTTGAAAAATTAATGCTTGTTTTTTTAGCATTAATTTTTTGTCTTAAGATATTGCCAAATTCCTCCAATAGTTTCAACAATATACTCATTTGGTCTAGATTTACTTCATAAAACAGGAAAAGATCATCAAGAAAGAGTAAACACTTCAAAACAATAGTGGATTAACGGCATAATTTAGCGACAGAATTTGTTAGTAAAGACAAAATTCCGTGGCTAAATGAGAAATTTTGTGACTAATTTTTTAGTAATGGCTTATTTAAGGACGAACTCTATTGTTATTACCATCGCTAATTCAATGTTTTTGGTTGTGAAATGAGAAATTTCAGTACTCTCCTTGCCATTTAAAAAGGCCTCCACTCTCCACTTCTCGTTCTTTCCATTATCATGTGTGATAATTTTTCCATTCCTATTCCTAATATAAACTAATACTAGTATAAAGGGTCCCCTTGTCTCTGTTAGAAATCTTAAGTTTTGATAAAGACTGGACCCTATAGATAGCATAAGTAAAAATAATCAGATAAGAATATAACTTAGTCAAAATATAATCAAGATAAGAATCAAGGTAAATGACTAAGGAAAAGTATAAGTCATCTAAACATTGAACAAGTCCTATAGACAACAAATTCACTATCGCTAAGACTTCATAAATAAATTGGACAATAGAAAGTCAGATCAGCCAGCAAGAATAGCTAGCGATAACATAGTCACTAGCGATAGGAAGTTTAGCTATCGATAATGAATTCACTTGTTGAAATAACTTAGCATTCTGATAGCTAATATACTATCTGTATACACTGAGATAATAAATCCTACTAGCGATAACATCTACTGTGCTTCACATGATTACTTGTTTAGCTAACAAGCTAAGTGCAGGACTCACTCTATGAAGCTAGCGATAGCATGAGATGTTAGCGCTACTGAAAAAGCTGCTATACAAGTACAATGCTGCAGGTAGTTGGTAAACACAACCTATCTCTCATAGCTCATCTTCTGCAAGAATTAAATGAAGAAAGAGAAGAAAGATGACTAAAGTGAAGACCAGCATTAAATGCCAACGGCTAGGAGCTTCCAACGAGCATATTCAAACGGATTCATGAAGCTGAGAGAAAAAGGTAAATCTGTGAAGAGATATAAAAACCATGACTTGAGCATTTATGAAGTAGAGAACAAACTGACGAACATTCATTTATTATTCTTATCTGCTTTCTACTCAATGTTTTATTACTCTTAGTAAGTTTCTCTGTACTTCAGTGATTATCAAAATATGTTCATTAAGTGAACTCATTTATTGAAATCCTCTACTGTTTGAGGTTGTTCTAAAAACTGGGTTTTTAGAACAGGGTTGTAGTCTTACAACTTGTAAGGGGGAGTGTTTAGAGGAAGTCTAAAACTCTGTCTTGTAAAGGTTAGCAGGTGAACCCGTTGTGTAAAACCTGTGGTTTAGTGGAACCCAATGAAAAGTTAGAGAACTGGACGTAGGCAGTGTTTGGCCGAACCAGTATAAAGGATTGTCTTTATGTTTAAAGCTTAATTTTGTAAAAAGCACAATTCACCCTCCCCCCTCTTGTGCGTTTTGCCACTTTCAGTCTCAACCCTCTTCTAGGCTTAAATTCTTATGTTTCCCCCCCATTCCATAGTATGGACATACTAGTACTGGTGACTGTAACATCCTAAATTATAATTAAGTGTTAATTGTGGTTTAAGGTTGAATTATGAGATTTCATGGTCCAAGTATATTGTTGTATGATTACATTGGAGATTAATTATGGTTGTGATTAAATGGAGATTTTATGATTGAGTTGGGAAATTGATTAAGGTTGCCACTGTTAAGACAATCAAGGGATAATTGAATCTTGATGGTTGATTATGGTGTTTTGAGGATATAAATAATGATTTGAGGTTTAGAGTGTGAAAATAGTAGAGGAAAATCTGGAGAGGATTCCTCACTGTGGACTCACACTAGCAGGCCACGGCGAGGGAAGTAAAATTTAGACAGAGAGGTATGGTTTGGCCTTTCTTCACCATGAGCTCGCTGGCGCGAGGCCATGGTGAAGCAAGGATGTTTGATTAAGGAATCAAGAGTACTTTCCATGGACTGGTTGGGGCGAAACAACAATGATGTTTTGAAAACCAGAAAAAATTAGAGGCCTCACCGTGGCTTCGATGGAGCGAGGCAACAGTGAAGGCCTGATAACAACTCACCATAAATAGAATTCAGTGAATTTTCAAAGGAGAGGTCGAGATAAATCAAAGAGGAATAATTTTTCTCTATAATGGCTTGAGAATTAGGAGGTCTTTGAGCGATTCTAAGCTACCAAACATTTTGGGTAAGCAGTTCTAACTTAATTCCTACCTTTTCCCTGTTTGATTTTCATATTTGAGACTTTAGAAAAATTAGAATTTTTTAGGAATACCAAAATGCCTTAATTTTCCTTGTTTTCTTCCTCTTCGAATCACTTATATGAAGTAAATAAAAGGTTAGATGGGTTTACCAACATGCATTTTATTTTTGGATACCGACATGCATTTTATTTTTGGATAAAAATCATATATGCATAATTTAATCTCCCATAACTTCAATGAAGGCATATGAAGCATGCAAAATTCTCATCTTAGCTGCTACGCTCACAGCATCACTTGGGAATGGATACTAGTGGATCTGGGTACTAATGGATCTTCTTAATTGCTTTTATTGTTTACTTTCAGTTCACCTCTAAAGCTTTAATCTGGCCTTTGTAATTAAAAAGGGAAAACACATGCTTCATATAATTTTATCTAATTTTCATACATTTTTTGCCCTAATTAAATGCTTTAATTATATGTATCAGCATCGTTAGATCCTATACAAAGACTAACAACGCTAACAGAATAAAGTTAGAGGGGTTAATATTGATAATTGAGCAAAATTAGTCATTTAATTAGGAGATAAAAACATACATATGCCAAAATTAAAATTGAATAAAAGTATAGATACCAACAAATAACTTTCCCTAATTAAAAATAATAATTTACAAGCGAGGGTGACAACTTTGTGTCTATCAAATCGATGTTGGGCCATAAAATAAAGAAATGTCCTACAAATTCTTTCCTTTTCTATTAATGCAGGTCTATGGGGGTTTCGCTTCTTTTGGAGCTCTTTGATTTGCAAGTTTGATCATTGGATAGAGTCTTCTTACACCCTAAGTACATACGTCATTTGGCTTCAAGTTTCCTTATGATCATTTACAACGTTTCTCTCTTAAACATCGATATGTTTTACTTCAAAGACAACTGTGCAGTCTGTGCTATGTCCTCCAATGAGTTTTTAGCTATTCAGCATTATCTTCACAAATGATGAAGAAGATGATTGTGTATGAACTTTCATCATGTTGCTGCTTGGATAGAGGCCCATCTTCAAGATATCTACTATCTATAGGTTTACTATTTTGTTATCTGGAAGCCTAAATATCGACCCATTTGAGGACTATGTTTTCAATGAGCTGATTACTGTAAAAACTAAAAAAAGTTAATGCTTGTATGTAGTTTTATCCTGATGCAATATATATTGACATTTTATTTTTTTTAAAAAAAAAGAAATGTCCTATAAATAATGCATAGGTCGCGTTATACATTGTCATAATTACTTTTATGCCTCACACTTCCTGCTTTTTTTTTTGGTAAAATGATCAAATATATTAAATATTAAAGAAGTCTACATTAAGATACTAGCATAGGAACTAACAACACACTTATGGTACTTAACAACTAACCTAGAGAAACTACAATTGTTAACAAATACACATAAACACAAGCATAAAGCCAAAATTCCAATATCAGAACATGACCAAGCATTACACCATATGGAAAATCCTTGTACTGTAATGTCGTATATAGATAAAGCCATCAACATGAAGTCAATGAAGATTATGACACTTACTTCACTCTCAAGAGAGGAAAAACGAGCATCTACCCAAAATGGGTTTGAAAGAAAATGACTTAAATCCAACACTAAGTCAGAAATCCCATAAAAACTATTATGACATTTAGAGAGCTAAAAAATTCCATCAATGTAAAATATGATCATGATTCTATATTGGAATACAGATTCTAAAACAAGTAGAACAAAGAGAGAGACACATAATTAAAACCAAAATAACGCAACATAACCAACAAATGCAGCTCTGCAAGAAGGACCTCTAAGTGGCTGCACATTAACTTAGAGATCCCTAATGGTATCACCCACAAGTACGAAGCTTTTTGGCATAAGCTCCGTAAGAACCCAGAAAATGAGGAAGACACTCTTCCCATGTTCGTGCCTTTCTCCGTATAAGTACACAGAAGATTGATGAGCCGGCGACATTGATTCTCTATGGTAGACAAGTTTTATCATATTCACAATGTAACACCTAAATTTTTACTACTATACTAGAGTATTTTAATTGAATTACAACAACTTTTTAGTGTTAGAAGCCCAAAAATACGAAAAATTTAAAAAATTTTCTTTCCGAATATTAGTTCCCTTCATTCCTATTGAAATGGGCTTTTCTGTCAAAATTGGAATAATTTAAAAACTTAGTCTAAAGAAGAGTGGTTCATAAAACAATTAAAAGTACATTAATCCTATTAGGCTATCTATCCCTTATTTATGGTACTTGAAAATTTTAAATTCCTTTTATAGATTTATACATTTTTATGTTCTATACTTTCCGCTAATAATTTAATAATTTAATATTATATCAAATACAAATAATACTACCATAGACATTCTTGATTTTCATAATTTCATTCTATTCTCTTCATCTCATCTTCTTCCAGCACTCCTGCCTTATCTCAACCATCTCACTATCTCCCAGTTTCTCTGAAACAGCAATTTAACGCAACTTATGTCATTTACTGTAAATTTCATGCATGCATTGTCATGTATACATTTAATAAACCTTTGCAAATAATGATAGTATTCATCTTATTAATCTGGGTGCGATCTGTACCTACCAACCACTGACAACGATATCTTCGTTAACTAGTGGAGGTTCTACCTGCAGGACTTCTCGTTATAACATTTAAAGCTATAACGTAACTAATCTAGCAAAGGGGTAGCGAACCGCCTAAGCCTGGAGTACTCCAACATGAAAGGAATAAAAGACATACCACTTAAATGCAACAGGTATTACAAAATTATACATGCAATTTTAGTGTAATGAGATAAACTGCCACCTGGATATCATAATTTCATCCTTTACTGTCCATTTCCTTTCTACCATCTTGATGAACTCGATTAACAAATCAAAGCCTATGTACATATATATAGGTTTGGCTTAGAGTTTGAATTATAAACTAATAGACGCGTCTCTCTTGAATCCTAACCTAATTAATACTACCCAAGTCTTTTCATTTAAGCAAAGTATAATTTATCCATACTTAATTAGGATCTTGACCTTCTGAGATTACTTTGATAATTTACCTACACTAAACTTTCTTATTCTCAATGTTTGACCAATTGTTTCTATAAAAATTATTCATTAAAGATTTTGGCCATTAACACACACAATACATGCCCATTTATATATATTTTCTATTTATTACAAAATCTCAAGAATAAATCAATCAACAATAGAAATTAAGCCCAGACAATGCAGTTTATTAAAGAACATTATAAATCATCAATTACAATACAAGTCAATAACTATTTTCTTTATCTTCTGAGTCCTTACTTACCTTAATACTTTCATAATCACCAGTTCCCTTGATCACCTGCACATTTACGTCCATTGGTCACAATTCTATTACAGGAAACTCCTAGCAATCAATCACAACCATAAAACCAATTCCCTTAATTCATATTAGTAAACATTCAGTCCCCATACCCCCTACTATGCAAACATTGGCCATCTCTCTCTCCAAGCAACTTTAATCATATTTCATCATTCTCGAATTTACTGAACAACATCTAACTCCTCAACCAAACCTCACACCTCAACCTCCGACAATCCCCTTAATAATTTCGTTTATCCTTATTTCCAAAAACTTGCGCATCTCAAATCCAAAGTACTTGTATCCCATTAAAGAGACTAAATCATCGCTTTAGGACTTTTAATCATACTTAATATCGTATAATACTTGGTATTTTGAGATACTACACAACAACGTGTTAATGGTTACAGTTATTCAAATAAAATCTAGTATCAATCATAACTATTCCTCAAATCCTTTATACTATCTTTGAAACACAGATGGGAATACCAAAAAGACTAACTCAAATGTCAAATCCCCAAGGACTTTCATATTATGCCACCCAATATTACACCTAATCATATTTAACCTCCACATAGATTTTAGTTCCAAGATTTTATTCCAACTAGTATCTAAAATAGTTCTTACTTCCTCCAAATCCAGAAATCCACAATTAAGGAAAAGATACAACTTACTTAATCCAATCACTTTCTATTTCTCCCTAGTACAACCATCAAAACCAAACAAAAGAGAATTAGCCAAAATTTCCCAATTAAACATAAATGAACATACCATTCCTTAATCATTTTCAAAATCCCTTTTATCTCCAAAAAATGAACTCTTGAAACATAGTTCCAAAGCACCTAAACCCTTCCCTTATCAATAGATCAAGACTTACAAAACTCAACTCAATACCTCAAACAAATCTAACTACTAAATCCTTCAATGGTTCTTCCATAAGTTTGTAATTTTTCCAACTCTTGAACCATAATCAAACAACTTCCACTAAAGTAAATCTTTAAAACAGTAATCCAAAGTTCAAGATCTAACAGAAAATCATATTCAGATCTCATTAAACCTCTAGGCATAATTCTGATAGCCTTAAGAATTCCTTACTATCAAGAAACAAAAATTCAAATCATTATGAATTCAGATTCTAGTTTCAGTCTGAGTCAAAATCCTCATTAACCAAACTCAAACATCAAGTTTTGATTAATTCTTTAGATTTGAAATCCAATGCAACAAAACCCAATTCCTAATTCACTACAACATCTATGCCAACCAAAGTTTAGTCATCAAATCAGTAAATTCCAACAACCCTCATCACTTATCATTCATCATCAACCAAATTCTTATTTCTGAATTTCGGTTAACCTTCAAAAATGGATACAACCATACCAATTCATAATTAGTTCATCTTTAATATATTGTAAAATACCTTTTATCTATCAGTTACTCAAGAACAGAGACAAAGCAATCAGCCATAAACCACTAAGCATCAACTTCATAAATCCATACAAGCTCAACATTAATTCCCTAGTCCCAACAACCCCATTGACCACACGGTCAAACAGAGGAGCAGAGGAAAATTGGACCAAACATAACAACTTCAAACATCCAATTAAACATCACAAAACACACTCCTTAATGAACCAGAAATCAGCGACACAGAGGGAGAAAAAATTCGGATGAACACAGGGGAACAAGAAGAAGAACACAAATTTCACACACACAATCAAATTCATCAATTCCATCATCCTTTCCTTATGCTTAAAACATTAATACTACAGAGGGAAGAACAAAAATCAAACAACACGAAAAGGAACAAGCTCGACTGAACAGGGGAGATGAAAAACAACATCAAACAATTCCACACTTCCAAGATCACACCTCTTAGGCATTACATGTACCTAAGCTTGCTCCTAAACTTGATTAATTAAGGTTTCAAGCAACATACATCCAGAAATCAACAAAAATCCCGTCGAATGAACAATGACCGGAGGAAGAATTTTGGGGAAACTCGACTAATTCTATTCAACTACCCAAATTCCTTTTCAGGGTTTGTTAATCGAATCATAAGCTTCATTTTTATGAATTTAGAAGCTTCAAAAACCCCTAATTTCGAATCAACCTCCCCCCAAACTCACACGAATCGGACCAAAAGGAAGAGGAAAAAGAAGGGAAAAGACTTACCCAATACTACCACAAACATTTGTGTGTGTCACCGTCGCTTTTCGTCGCCGTTCACCGCCAATTCCGCCGTCGTCTGCCGTCAGCTGGTTCGAAGTGAAACAGGGGGAGGTGAGAGCGAGAGGGATGACGGGAATGAGAGGGAGAGAGTGAGGAAAAAGTGAAGGAAAGTGGGGGTATAAAGAAATAAGGAAGGAAGGAGATATTTTAAATAGGTACTTTACCATTTTGTCCCTTCTACAATAACTGAAGCTATTTTCAACTAAGGGCAGATATTTTCATTTTTATTTGCTCTTTCCAATTATGCCCTTCTTTAAAAATTTTAATTACTATTTCCATTTCACTTAAATCTGAATTTATTCCAACAATAGTTTCTCTAGATATACTTTAATTTTCAAATTTATTTATAAGACTTTTTAAATACTAAACAATACCCCAAGGTTCTAAATGTTTCCTTATTTAAATTCATCTTCTAACTATTTTTCCTCAACTAATAAAGAAAATAAGCCTTAAAAATTATTAAAAATACATATGACCTCATGAATTTATTTATAAGGCTTTTTAATTTCTAAATGACACCCCAAGACCTTAAATAAATCTTTATTATCTCTTTCCTAAAATTTTGGGTGTTACACACAACCTCTGCACTTGGCTTCAAAGATAGAGTACATTTTGTGATTTAAGGAAAGACCAGGCAGGCATTGGTTAGAATCCTTAAAACTTTGAGCAAAAACCTCTTTCTTATGGCAACAGGATAAACTACCAGGAAGATAATCAGAACCTGAAAACTCCTCCTTCAGCTTGTCAACATGATTCTCAGATTTTAATTTATGAGAAGATGAAATTGAAGACCCACATTCTTGTAATTGCACACTACAAATTATCTGCATATAACGCATTTCAAATAACATAGAGAAGAAAGTGAAACATGACGCCTTGCAATTTTAACTGTGAATTCTTGATGATTATCCTTAAGATAATATGATAACTTTGATAAGGAGAAGAAATCAGCATGTTGAATTATAATCAAAGAGTAACCAGAGTCTTTTGATGATGTGTCTTTTGTTTGTTGCCACAAATTGTCATTTTTCTGATGCTTAGATGTAAGATTTGAATTTGGGTTGATAACAGCTATTTTCCGCTTTCTTGATGAAACCAAATTTTTTTGTAACGAAAGGAGCCAGAGTTGCATTTCCCCTTAGACCAAGTACCATCCTTAGAATGCCTTCTAGCTCGTTTACTAGCTGAATCATCCAAATCCAAAGATGATGCTTTACGCTTGAGCATGCACTTGTCTGAGAATTCTTTTTGAATCATCTTTGCATCTCGGGGAGGATTGTCTATATCCTCTAAAGAGAGAGGTTCTATGTGAATAGAAGTTTCCACCTGAGATACCTTCCTTTTCTTCTTCTTAGAATAAAGATGGGGATTGGGCTGATGGATAAATTCACTATTAGCCCATACAGATAAACCAGCCTTTTTCCTTAAAAAAATATGATCCATGATTGAAGAATATATGTGAAGACGTGGGATCATATTTGTTTAAAGACATAGATGAAAAGGATATGTTGTCTTTTAGTAAACAGGATGCTGATGAGTGCAAAAAAGAGCCATAAACCGACGTTTTTCCTTTGACTCTCTTGATCAAATGAGACATATGAACCAAACCATCCTCCAATAGTTTTTGTAATATGTTCTGTATAATAATCTAATGGTAATCCAAGAACCGAAATCCAAACATAAGCATGAGTTATATGAAGATCATGAAGAGAACATTCTGGACACCAGGGAGAAAAAACACAAAGGAAGTTGTTTAATTGCCATGACCCCTGATGAAAGATATATGCTTTGTCAAGCATATTTTCAAAATAAATAACAAAAAATTCCCCTGTTGCTGAGTAATAGAAACAGAGCCACGCAAAGACCAATGAATATGAATCAAAGATTGTAGTTTGGAAGCATGGATGTTTCCCCTTTTAATGACCCTTAGAAATAAAAAATGATTCGAACAAAATCGAAGACGCTTTTGATCTACCGAAGGAAGCTTCATGCTGTTCCAGATCGAAATAATGAAACTCAATTGATACTCCCAGCTGAAAGTTGTATAGAGAGTTGGTCTCTCCCTCTGTTTCCAGAGCGTCCTGACAGCCACCTCCAGGTGTTTACGTGCTTCAAACAATATTACTTCAAGTAAAAGGGTACAGATCTTATCATATCCACACTTCCGGCTGTTTGGTAAGATTGGAAGAAATGTCCTGCAAATTCTTAGGGCCTGTTTGTTTGGCTGAAATCTTGCCCATAGAAAAACAAAATCAACATTTTCCCTCCTCCTCCAACGTTTGCTTCACTGAACTATCTCTGGCTTCCTTTCCCCGCCTCCCCTCATTTTCCTTTAAAGGCTGGAAAATGGGATCCCACCAAAAATGGTGGGAACCCATTTTCTGGCCTGTGATAGAAAAGCATAAGGACCACACTACCCCTCACATTTGTTCTACATCTTCTCCCTCTCCCTCTCCCTCCCCCCTCTCTCTGTTTCACTCACACCCACCCAGATCCGCCATCTCATTCACAACTCCAGCAACGGCGTAGGAACATCGGCATTTGCAGAAGATCTTAAGGCCAAGGTGCTGAAGTGTTGAAGAAGATAGGGAAAAAGAAAAATTTATGGCGCTCCTCCTGTGCTTGAAGAAGATGAACAGTTAGTTTTTTCCTTTTGTTCCAAACACTGTGCTTTCTGAAGTTTTTCTGGGTTTTCTTTCTTCCTTTTGTCTATGCATGTGTGGCTGCCCAAAATTTTAGATAAGAAACTGTGTATATAACATGGGTGATTGATTATTATTGAGATTTCCCAGAATTTTTTATGCGCATAAATTCGAATTTGGGCTATCAAATTCGAATTTGATAGGCTCATTTGTTATGAAAACAAGTTTCAAAATCAATATTGAAACTTCAAAATGGATTTTCAAAAGCAAAATTCGAATTTGACTATGTATATTATAATTTTTTTATTATAGTATAATTAGTAAATATAATCTATTCATTTATTTTTTATTATTATTATTTAACTTTCAAATATTTTAAAATTTTATATTAGTGAGTTTAATTAAGAAATACTCATTAAAGGCCATATGGTCATTTGCATATATTTCTGAATTTTCTTACCACTATTTTGAACCAATCAAATATAAAATTTTTCATTCCATAGCTTTCTTATCCTGTGCGTACCAAACGTGTTGACTTCCTTTCTCTTCCATTCCATTCCTTTCTTTTTCTTTCCTTTCCATTCCCATCAGGATATTTTTTATGAACCAAATGGGCCCTTAGAGATTCATTTTTTTCTCATTATCTTCTTTGAATCTTATTTTCCTTTCTATTCTGTCAAAATATTTTTTATCAACCAAATGGGCCCTTAGAGATCATTTTTTCTTTCTCATTATCTTCGTTGAATCTTGTTTTCACTATTAGATCAAAATATGGATAGTTTATCTTTTATATTTTATATAGTATTATTATAATATTTTATAAATTAAAACTTATTTATTTTTCCTTTGTTCCAATTATGAACTAGGTAGATAGGATTTCAAAAATTTTAAATATATTTTTTTTATGTTCATAGTACTTCCTCCGTTCCTGAATAAAAGACCTCTTTGGTGAAGTGAGTTTGTTCATAAATACAAAACCTCTTTCTAATTTGTCTCAACTCTTCCCCAAATCATCCCTATTGATACTCTTCAATAAAAAACAAATGAGTAGGGGGTTGGAATAAAGTGAAGTGGTCATGATGCTTTAGTAATATAATGTGATTTTAACTAGGGTTAAGAGTAAATAATACACATGTGATTTTGTCAAAAGTTTGTCCAACACCAAATGCTTATTTTTGGACCAAAAGTATCTAAGAACTTTCAAATTAAGTTCAAAAGTTAGTGGTCCAAAAAAAAGTGCTTTAGTACTGAACAAACTTTTGACAAAATCACAAGTATATTTTTTACCCTAATTTAACTGTAAATGTGACTTTTGAGCCTAATTTGGATGTTCGAAGTTTGATAAAAAAAATAGCACTTGGTGCATCATGAACTTTTGACAAAATCATATGTGTATTTTTTACCCTTAACCCTTTTAACTAACTTAACTAACATCTTTGATCTTATTAAATTAGGCAAATAGGTTTTATATTTAGGAACATGGAGGGTAATAATTTTAGGATATGTTAAATCCAAGCCATCCATTTTTTTAATCAAAAGGTGAATAAGATTTTGAGAAGAAAAAAAGAAAGAGGAAACTGAGAATCACAATCCAAATTGGGAAAGAGAGGGGAATTTAATGTATTAAATTTATTAAAAATAGAAAAGAGGGGTTAAATTTTTTTATTAATTTGTTTATATTATTTTATTTTCCACGTCCTCTCATTAAAATCTTATAATCCCATGTCTTCAATTCTTTTGAGGAGAACATATTGGGCTTAGTGGTCATTTTCTCTCTATATTTAGAGAGAGGGAGAGCTCTGTCTCTCTTGTTTTGGCATTCTTATCAAGCGTCCTTGTTTGGCGCTTATTGGCGACATCTACTTGCTTGTCCTTCATCCTGATCTGTCTTGGAGAGATTTGTCTTTCAGTCTCTCCTACCTCCTTCAACCATCTTTGCTTTTCTCTTGTGTTTTTAGGTCTCTTTTGACATTGTTTTTTAGTGTTTGCCAGCACGTTCTTTGGTGCATACTGGCGTTCGCCACTTTCCGTTTCGTCGTTATTGTTTTCTGCCTTTTCACTCCAAGTTGTAGCCACTGCCTTTTCATATTTCATCTCTACTTTTTGCCTCCTCTTCCTCCCTTATCTATGCACTTCCTTTTCATCTCTTTTCTTTCACTTCCTTTCAGCTATCCCTTTCTCCCCTTTCATCTACCTTTCGTTAGTTTCAGCTCGTTTCCCCTTTTCTTTGATCCACCGACTTATTCCTCTTTCCTTAAATCATCCACCACCTTCTTTTTCAATCATCTCCTCTGCCTTCTTCCATTTTTATTTTATTTTATTTTATTTTATTTTCCACTCTCTGTCTCTCTCTCTCTGCCTTAACCCTTCTGACTCTATTTTTTTGTCTTGGCTTCAGTCATCTTTGTTCCACCGCCTTTCTATTTCATCTACCTCTTTCTTGTTCTTCCGTATCATTCGTTTTGTCTCATCCCTCTTCACTCTTTTCTGCAACTTTGTCTTTCTTTCTTCTCTTTACCACCTTTCTTCTCAAGTTTGATGCATTGCTCTGGAGTCTTTCATCTTTTGATGTATTTGATCTTTCCATCTTTAGCTTCCATCTTCTAAATATAAACAATTCCATGTCTAAAGTGTTGGCTTTGGTGTAGGAAGCCAAATCTTGGTTTCCTTGCCTTCCTTAACCCTTTGATAATCTTATTTGACAGTTTTTTATTATTCTTATCTTGTCTTAGTATAATTTGTTTTCTTTTTATGTTATCAGCCAACTGTCAATATTGCCTCTAGACTCATTTCTTAGTTGGATAAGTTTTTTGGTTCCTTTCATCGGAGCTATAATTGAAAACTCCTTATTATAGCTTACGAGCTACATACGTCATGAAGTCCCTTTTGAAGGCGCTTTGCGGTGGCATACTATCTAGTTGTTTCAAAACTAGGAGTGTTCTCAACTTTCAATAACCTCATATAAATTCTGAGAGACAAAGAATGCCTAGTGGCTTCCAACCTTGCATGGGCAGAGAAGATCATTGGATTTTTCTTATATCAGACCTTAGCAATTCTTCTCACAACACAACTAGGCCTTTGGGCTTGGTTTCTTTTTGGTCACTTTTGGGTCCAATGATGTATGCATATTATAATTTATGTTTTTATGTTATGGTTTGTTGTAAGTATATTTTAATTTCCAGTTTGCTTTATGCACTGTATGTAGCTTGTTGGGTATCCTATTGTATGTAATAGAAGGCTTTTGTTGAGCTTTCTTTCTATCTTAATGAAGTTGGCTTTATATATTAAAAAATAATTCTTTTGAATTCACCTCATAAAATTTTTAATTTTAATAGACTTGCCAAGGGCTTATTTACTAGCCAAGTCGAATCCTAAATTGAATCCTATATAGTACTACAATATTATTAGTCTGGGACATAAACTAGCTACCAAGAACAAAGATAATTCGATTCATTTTCAAAACTTGCTAAATTAACTGATATTATTAAAACATGTCCATTCAATCGGTCTAATAAATATTGTTAATGCACTAAACAATAAATATTTCTAAGCAATATATAACATTTTTTATACTCCAAAGCTAAAACAAATAAAACCGACAATTGACGAATATAGAAGAGAATTATAAGAGTTGTACTTGGATAAGCTTTATAAGGTATTTAAATTGATCGTGCTCTTTGTATTGCATAAAGCCTATACAAGAAACATTATTCAAGACTTTGTGAAGGCCACATTGCAACTAAAAGGTACTCCATCCGGCCCTAATTATAAGATCAAGTTGAATTTTTTTTTTTTTTTTTGTGAAGGATAAAGAAGCAAATTAGACAACTAAATCATAAAATATATTACATGTAATTATATTATATGTTAATTTATAAGTAAAATAGATTAGTTCTGAGGATAAAAAAAACATAAACAATTTAAAGTGATATATTTTGAATCCTTAATTTCTCCAAAAAAGTCAACTTGATCTTATAATTACAATGGGAGAGTATTTTATATAAAATAAGTATATTTTGTGTGTATATTTATAATGTCGGAGGAGATTGAGACAAGTAGAGTTATAACGAACCATGCAAACGAGAGACAATTCACAACAGAAGGTAGTGACAAAAATTGCAAACAAATTAACTATACAGCAATACTACATATTCAGGTAAAGCAAAAAGGTTAGAGTTAATGGTAAATCATCAGTTAAATGGGAAAACAAATAAAGCAACAAAATACGTAGTTAAAAAACTTGGAATGGCCTTCAAGGAACCTGAAATTCCTCAGTAATCGAAAGACAACCGCGATACGTTGTTAAGATTCCATGTATTGTAAAGGTGGAGGGCTTGTCTTTGTCTTTCCAGGACCTGCAACATGTTTTAAAATCAGACAGTTTGCTAACTTAGGTGCAATGATTAAGCAAGCATCCCTTTGAGAGTAAAAAGAAGGGCAACAGAAAATCATATCATAAATTAGGATAACTTACTCTATCTCTAACCATAAAATAGAAGGAAACTCAGTTTAATTTTAGTAGAATTAAAATTTATTGGTTTTCAAAAAGAATATATAGGAAATATGTTCAATTTCAACTAAAGTCAGAAAACATCTTTGTAATTTACTTTATACTAATATATTGCAACTAGTTTTAGGCCTTGCGATTTGAGTGATAAGACAATGTGTCCACGCTACATGAAATAGTAAGACATGCTATGGATTTTAAATCTAGTATTAATTCAAATTCATAACAGGAAGAGAAGTCCATGTAAACAAGTTTTGTAAGGAAAAAGAGGAACAGGTTAATGCAGGTAATGATAATATGAAAAGGAGAAGTTTGTAACAGAATTCAAGTAACGTTAAGCAGCCAGAAGGATGAGAATCACACACCATAAGCCCCACGGATCTCAACTTCTCTCCATTCTTGGACCAGGGCACAGCAGCAGCACATCAAATGGGAAAGAAAATCATCAACGTATCCGCCCTACCAAAGAATGCAACCACAAGTTATAAAACATCTAGAGAAGCCAAACAAAAAGAAAAAGTGCTAACTACTCTGAACACAATAAAGTCTAACTTTTTTCTAACCCTTGACAGATGTACAATCCGTAATTATATATTCTGAAATTTAACTTGAAAATTATACAATCAAGAAACAGTTAGAAAAGTACCAAAAACATATATAGCACATACAAAATAACAGAAACAAATAGGTGCAGAGTACTACTTCCAGAAGAATATGAACACATTTCACATGAATTGAAACCCCGCCTTTGTTTTAAAGGAGTCCTAAGTCTGGATAAAGGAGGAAAGCTGGGTTAGGCCCTCGACAACAATGTAAAACTCTGTTAATCTTTATGGCATAGAGCATTATAGCGTCATGCAATCATTATAGCCAATCTCTATTAGATAAGGTGTTTCGTTGTTATTTTACACTGTGAAATGAACATTATGTTGTAGCTTCAATCGTTAAATTCAAATTACTACCACCGACACGACATAATATCCAAGTATTTAAGATCTCAGGGCTATGAAAACAAATATATAACACCATTATTATGACCCTTGAATGAGTGGTGAACCAATGAGAAAATAATATCTATAGAGATGGAAGCAGTACTGTGATGTTGAACATCTTCCGAAGCCTCCTCCTTATGCAACATGTATAGCAACAGCAAGACAAAACTAATGAATATGCCATCAATTCATTACATGCTTCTGCAGAAGCTGTAAAAACAAAAATCTGATTTAGTAGCGGAAATTCAGTGATGTTCTAAGTCTGATAAATCAACCAGATTAGGAATACATTTGCTACATTGCTACTATAAGAAGATACATGAAACTTGCAAGAGAAAATAACTTTTGCAGTGATCTAAAAACTTCAAACAAATTCTTGTTTTCAGCTGTAACTCACACAACACCATAATCATAGGTCTCCTTTACATGGAAGTCACCATATATGACTGAGTAATGGCCTCATTGATGATATTGTTCTCTCCTAAGAATAACTTTCTTAATCAATAGTTAACTCCTCTTCATTCTTCGCAATATGAGACAGTGTAAATATGGTCCGTCTCTAAATCTCACTTTATGAAGACCAAATCACAATTAATCACCTAATAACTATTCAAAGTCCTGATAAACATAGCAACGTAAGAGAAATTTCTCAGTACCTGTATCAACCCCCCCCCCCCCCCCCCAACATCCAAAAAAGAAAAAGGAAAAAAGAACCAATGTTCAACAGGACCTAATTGGTCTACCATCTAGGTAGACGTCATTGCATTTCTGAAACTAATAAAAAGCATGGCACTTCCAGATATTGTTCATCTATGTGAAACCAGTCAGTCCAATGCTACTAGACATTCCAGAGTAGACTTTATGGCATAGCTGACTTACAAATGGGTCTGTTCTTTGTAACAGTAGCAATCTTTGAAAATGTCCCGCACGGGAAGAAGAATGTCTTCATACCTGCAATGTAAAATTATAAACTCATATGGAAACATACTGCTGACTAACTGAAAATTCAATTGACAAGACATCCGAGAGATACGTCTTCAATAAGAACACAGATACCATAAACCTCACAGTACACATATATAAACCCTCAAGAGCATTGAAGCACCTCTATCCAATATAACGTAAACAAAATAGAATGAACACTAGGAGAGAGCGTACACAGAAAAGGTTCAGAACAACAAGCAAGTAAATCCGTATGCCACTCTTCCTCCTGATATGAACCTCCAGATGGCAAGCTGTTCATGCCAAGAGATGATTTGTTATCAAAAAGGTAAAGGGCAGATAACCCTTCTAAGACAACCATTATTGGCCGCACATGAAAACAAAGAGATGAAGGAGCAGGAACAATGTAAACTTTCAGACAGGTTAGTTACCCTGACAGAAACAACAATACATGTTAAAGTAAAGGGATAAGAGGGAAAATCACCTTGATGTTGGAACAGTATCAGTTCTCTCATAAGATTTTTCATAATATGTGTGTTTTTTGTCATCATTAGCATCCATATAAGTATCCTCTATAACTTTATGATTTTTTTCAGGAGCAAGTTTTTCTGGGATAGAATAAGCTGCAACTTCTGTGACATCTAATAAACGTTGAATGAATTCACATTGATTCGTATCCCAATTAGCTTGTGATCTTTGGAGCTCCACTCTAAGCTTTTCATTTTCTTTCTTCAGTGCTTCCTTAAAAGGCAAGTTGGGATAAGAACAAGAAAGAGTTTTTTTCAGCACTGCAGCATCTTCTCTGTCAGGCTCAGGTTTCATAATAACAGTCTGCACCTTTTCATCATCATCATCTAATGTGTATTCACATTGATCTCTTTCAATAATGTCAAGTCTCTCCTGAAAAAATCAGACAAACAGCAGACTTGTGTAAAACTTGAGGCCACATTAACAATTGCAGATGCTACCATGATGATAATAGCATTAACGGATCGTACATCTTGTAGATGTCAACAAATATCCAAATTCTGACTAGTTCAGATGCAAAATATGAGGAGATATCATGGTACCATATGGGTGCTTAATCAAGACATATAGAGAGAGAGATGTAACTTCAAAAAAAATCTTGAAGAAATATAGAAATGTTACTAAGTAGTAATTAATATCAAAATATACAACATGATGTGGCTGGTTCACTGCACACATTCAGGCATACACCCTGCAAACATAGATCCCTAATTTTCAAAGCTAGAAAACAATATATAAATATATAATATAAAAATGAAATAATAACAGGGTAGTAAATATGCCTTACACTAAAAATATATACATAGAATTGAAGGAGAATAAAATTCTAACACGATTGATGAACTGCAAATTGTTCATAAGAATATTCTAGAACACAATAAATAGTAAAAGATACATACCCTGACTCGAGAATTGTCCACAAGTGTAATGAGAGGAACAAGCCGCAAGTATCTATCAATTTCATTCTGAGCCCTCCTGAATTGATAAACGATATTCCAACCCATGGCCAACAAATAAAGATAGCTCCGATCTTGACAACTATTGACCAATATGTAAGCCCTTCTAAGGGATTCTTCAAGCTGTTCCAGAGGCTCTCTAGTTTCAGGATACTTCTTAAGCTCTGAGATCTTGAGCTGCTCCAACAAGTTCCCAATCAACTTCAGATGCTGTGCAAATTGCCGACAGTTCTTTTTGTGCATTCGTGCTGTACTTGCAGCTTTTACAATCATCCCAATCAACCGCACAGCATCTAGGCCTGTCAATTGGGCTACATTTGCAATTTCCCCAAAAGTGTCCCATCCAGATGCCATGCTTTCTGAAAAATCAATCTGAAATATGAAAGACTACAACTTTTGTAAAATTGGGCAGAGAATTCAATATGAAAGACTAAAACCCACTTAAAATTTCAACATTTTCAGTTCACTTTACCAATGACTATCCGAATGAAATTGGCATTCCAGATATTTGCAAAAGGTTATTGCTAATATATCAACCGTACAAGATTTCACGCAGGATCAAACTCTTCTCTACCAGATGTTCTTAGAGTTAGCATCGTCCTCCAAGATCTTGGATTTTCAGAGAAGGAAGCACTGCAAATTGAAAGAAATGCAATTAAAGCAGGAAATAAATGAACTGAAAAAGAAATAAACCAACAAAGAAATTTCAAAGACTAATCCATGACGCTTATTGACTCACTTTTCAACGCAGAATATGAAGTAAAATGCCAAAAAAAAAAATTGTTTGGCCAAAAAATTGACAAATGCATTGCAGATTAACATTTTCATTTGTTAACCAACAGATCTTTTTACCGAATTTGGTTCAGATTTATTTGATGAAGATGAAGAAATGTTAACCAACAGATCTTTATACCAAACCTGGTTCAGATTTATTTGATGAACATGAAGAAAGTGTGAACCTCACGAATCACAACGAAGAGAAGAAGAAAGTTAAACAAGACAAAAGTTAAAAAAAAAAAACTCATGAAAAAATGTATCATCACCTTCTCCAAAAAATGCAGTGATGACCATTTGCATGAAAACAAAGAAAGAGAATGTGAAGATCAGAGAAATTAGCATGGAATTTTGGTGAAAACAGGCATTGCTTTGCGAGAAAAATCTACTTCTTCGTCTTTGGAATGGAGTTTCTCAGTGTTTTTGGGCAGACAAAACCACAATGATCCACCATTGAATGCCTTTGTTGTCTCTATTTGTTTTCATTTTCCTCTTATCTTTTTTTTTTTTTTTGGCCAACTATTTGTTTTCCTCTTATCGCTCACACTATCGGTGCTCTTTGTCTGTAGTTTGCTGGAAAAATTTTTCCTATTAGTGTGGTGCAAAATTACAATCAAGCCCTTCCGATAATACATTTATTACAGTAGTACCACTGTCACGGATGTAATTCGAAATTATATTTTAAAATATATATATATATACATAGATACATACATACATACATCTCACGGGCTTGTTAGTGCTAAAACGGCGTTATATGACCATGTTGACTGTTCCAGTCTGGATATTCCAGAAGCTTTTTGCAGAAACAGAAAGGTATTTAAATAGTGGCGCACTGGTCACTAGAAAGTAGAGACTAGGGAGACCAAATCTGGCTTATTTCTTGTTTTGTTTCTTTCTATGTTGCTCATTTTTTTTAAAAAAAAAAATTAAATTAAATTTTGGTAAAAATCATATTATATGATTTCATATATTTCTCTCACTTTGAATTTCAGGCTAACCTTATACCTCAGTAACCTGCTTTAAAGTGTAATAATTTTTCAACTATATTTTCATTTAATAATAAGTGAATGGCAAAATGATGTATTCATATAAAAATTTTAATAAAATGACTTATAAATAAAACCAAAATAAATATTTTTTCGCTGTCCATTAAAGTAAGATATGAGGATATCATTCTTGAGTTGGCAAAAAAGGAGATTACCATTATTGAAGGATTGGATAGCTATCCTTTTTTTAATCAAAGAGGCATACACTAACGACTTAAAGTTATAACTGGAATAGAACTTACAACCTCCAACTTAGTAAGAATATTTCATATTAGGCTGTAAGGCCTTTAATAATTAGGTAGACAGTTAACTTACTCATATTTAGACTAATGAAAAATATAACTCTAAAAGCATGAGATATATCTAAAAATTTGATTATTAATTGAGGATAACTGTGTCGTAGAATCATATAATTAACCCCATGAATAGGAAAATATTTTATTGTTGTTGACGTCTAGAAACATGAGAGTGCTTGTATTATATACAAGGGAAGGCTTGTATTATTAAAAGAAGGATTATGGTCAAAAAAAAAAAAAGGGAAGGACAAGCGTCTCCTCGTGAACCAAAACAGCAAAAACATTCAAGTCGGTTGAGCCGTTAGTGAGCGACGAGTAGCTTTCTGAGATTGCGAACTTGTGAACAATTGCCAAGTCCACATGCCTTCACGTTTCAATTTTAACTACCTAACTTGTACTTTTCAGTTTTTTATTTAAAACCAAATAAATCTTGAAACCTTATTTAAAAGCTAAATATATGATCTAATTAATTTTTTTTGGAGAATTGTAAAAATACAAAATAAGTTAGTCATAAATTGATTTAATTGAATTTTTTTTAAAACTAATTTATCTTATTTATAAGCTAACATATAATCTAATAATACACAAAATACGTTATCATTAAATTGTTCATTTAGCTTTCTTAATTTAAAAAAAAAACAATTGGATCTTATATTTAAGAACGGAGGAAGTATTTTTTTTTCCCTCGTTGCCATAATGACTTATTTAATTTGGTGAGAGTAAAAGTTCATGTATTTATATATTCCATCTAATCCTATATATAAGTACAAATAATTGAAGGGTTGAGGGTAAAAAAATACACATGTGATTTTGTCAAAAGTTCGTCCAGCACCAATTGCTTTTTTTAAACCAAAAAATTAACTCAGAACTTCCAAATTATGATCAAAAGTTACATTTAAAATTATATTGAGAGAGAAAAGCGTTTGATGCTAGATGAACTTTTTGACAAAATCACATGTGCATTTTTTACCCTAATTTAATGGTATGTGTAACTTTTGATCATAATTTGGAAGTTCAGAATTACTTTTGGTTAAAAAAAAGCACTTGGTGCTTGTAACACCCTTCTTTAATTTCGTAATTCACATAAGAGGTTTCTACAATTTGGGTACCACGATCCTGTAAATGGTACAAAAGTATCAATATAGATTTAAAACTGAATTAACATATACATATATCAAGCTTAACTGTTTATGATATATAGGCCCCAAAATATGTAGTATAGAAGTACATGACTCAAGTAACCCAGATGGATATTGTAGTAGTTAATAGATTATTCCTCTGGTGCCTTTTCCTTGGACTCTACTCGGACTGGACTACCTGAAAAATATGGGGTAACCAGAGTAAGACATTTGTCTCAGCAACCTCATATGCACTTACCTTTCATAATGGCATTAATCATATTTAATAGAATGGGATAATATGATAAAATCAAAGTGTAACAAAAAATGCATTAATGCAATCATGCGTATCCCATCCCGGTCAATCTAGCCTAACCACCTTATTTCCTCTGGCCACATGGTCCATAGGCTAAAGAGGTCAACCATGTGACTGGTTCCTCCAATAGCTCACCATTCATATGATGAGGGTGGGCCAAACCCTCAGAGCACAATCTTGGACCGTGGACCTATCCCCTTCTTAAAATCACAAAAGGGGAGCCATCCGCCTCTCATCGAACCGGTGAGGCTATTGTCCCTCGTTGAATTGATAGGACAAAATATACTATATATAATGATGTTCATGGTGCACCGTGTGGAGGCCTTCACCACGTGATAGGGTATATTTAATCTCCACAATAACCACCAATGCATATCACATACTTGTCATCACATATCATCACAACAATCACATGTATTTCATATTCACACATTCTTACTAAAGTATACATTTGTACAAACATATCATGTTATCCCATATCACTAGATATTCATATAAAATCAAGTAGAAAATGATATAGATGATATAAATGTCGGTATATCGGTTTCAGCAACATATGTAAGATAAGAGATAAAGGTTACCTGGCAGCAACTCTAATTCTACAGGCTTCCTAGGACCTTTAAGATGACTAAGCTTTCCCTTGATTTCCTCTTGCTTCTATCTCTCTCTCACATCTCACTCTCTCTTCCTTTCTAGTTTCTCTCTTTTCTCTCTTTTTTTTCAAATTTAAATCCCATTTTGATGCCATCATTTTATTGTATTATTTTGGTGTAGATTTAGGGATGTTACATTTCTCCCCTCCTTTTTAGAATTTTGGTCCCCAAAATTAACTAGAAAGAGAGAAACTAGAAAGGAAGAGAGTGTGAGACAAGAGAGAGATAGAAGCAAGAGGAAATCAAGGGAAAGCTAAGATGTCATCTTAAAGGTCCTAGCAAGCTTGTAGAATTAGATTTGCTGCCAGGTAACTTCTATCTCTTATCTTGCATATGTTGCTGAAAATGATATACCGACATTTATATCATCTATATCATTTTCTACTTGATTTTATATGAATATCTAGTGATATGGGATAACATGATATGTTTGTACAAATGTATACTTTAGTAAGAATGTGTGAATATGAAATACATGTAGTTATTTTGATGATATGTGATGGCAAGTATGTGATATGCATTGGTGGTTATTGTTGAGATTAAATATGCTCCATCACGTGGTGAAGGCCTCCATACGGTGCACTATGTACGGCATTATATATAGTATATTTTGTCCCTTCAGTTCAACGAGGGACAATAGCCTCACCGGTTCGATGAGAGGCGGATGGACCCCTTTCGTGATTCTAAGAAGGGGATAGGTCCATGGTCCAAGATTGTGCTATGAGGGTTTGGCCCACCCTCATCATATGAATGGTGAGCTATTAGAGGAACCAGTCACATGGTTGACCTCTTTAGCCTATGGACCGTGTGGCCGGAGGAAATAAGGCGGTTAGTCTGGATTGATGGGAGTGGGATATGCATGATTAAGGGTGAGTAAAGGCGGGTACGGGTGGCCCATGGGTGCACCCGTTACCCTCTCATTTATCATACACGGGTACGGGCTCACCCGTACTCGTGCTCAAATCCGTTTAGCCCGTAATAAACGAGCTCAATGGGTACGGGGTAGAAGGGCGGGTTCACTGGGAACCCGTTTAGTATACCCCTATTTAGAAAAAAAAAGCCAGAGCATAGAAGAACAATCAGATCTAGATGAAGAAGGAGAGAAGGCAAAGCACCATATAAAAAGTCATATCTGAGTCATTATCCATAAAAAAAACTGAAGAACGATGCTTCAAAAAATATAGAGGAGGAGAAATATAGAGCAGGGGCGAAAAGATTTGGATCGAAGATGGTGATGTTGTTGGGGGCTACGAGGACGGAGCTGGAGTTGGAGTTGGAGTTGAGTTGAGAGGTGTTGTTGGAAGAAGAGGAGAGGAATGGAAGGAGGGAGAGGAGGAAGAAAAGGAGAACACAATAGAGAGAAGGGGAGGTGGGCCGTGTTTGGGTGGGGGAGGAAAGATGGTTGGCGGCTGGGTAGGGTAAAAATTAGAAAACAAGAGGTGGATGGGGTAGGGTTTAAAATGGGGAAGGCTAATTTAATTAAAATGGGAGGCTTTTTAATTGTTAAAAAACATAAGATGCTATATGGAGGAGAATCGATCCCCCTTCATTGGAGTTAGTGACACGCCAAAACCATTGAGCCAACAACAACACATGTACCATTATTTGTAAGTTTATATTTTTACAGTAAAAAAAGGCATAAAGTTTTTTAAAAAATATATACGGGCGGCCACGAGCTACTCATGGCCATACCCGTACCCGCAGACAAATAAATGGGCGGGTCACGGGCTCAAAATAGGTGGGTTTGAATGGGTAAATTTCCACTTTTTGTGGGCGGGCCCGCAAGTTGCAGGCCCTTTGCTCACCCTTATGCATGATTGCATTATTGCATTTTTTGTTACACTTTGATTTTATCATATTATCCCATTCTATTAAATGTGATTGATGCCATATGAAAGGTAAATGCATGAGGTTACTGAGACAAATGTCTCACTCTGGTTACCCCATATTTTTCAGGTAGTCCAGTCCGGGTAGTGTCCAAAGGAAAGGCACCAGAGGGATAATCTATTAACTACTACAATATCCATCTGGGTTACTTGAGTCATATACTGCTATACTACATATTTTGGGGCCTATGTATTATAAATAGTTAAGCTTAATATATGTACTCATCTGGTCCTATTTATAAGTCACTTCCAGCATATTTCACACAGACCAAGGAAAGCCTTAAAACTCATTAACTTTCCACTAAAATCCAACAAATTTATAACTTTACCCATATTAAATATCCACTATACCACATGAAAATAAAGTCAACACATAATAAAAGAAAGGTAAACTTGTAGATTCACACTAAATATTTAATGAGGTGACTTATATATAGGACCAAATAAAACCTTCTCTCTCTGCCCTATAAATAGGACCAGAGGAGTATATGTTAATTCTATTTTAAATCTATATTGATACTTTTGTACCATTTACGGACTGTGGTACCCAAATTGTAGAAACCTCTTATGTGAATTACGAAATTAAAGAAGGGTGTTATAGTGCTAGATAAACTTTTAACAAAAGCACATGTGTATTTTTTGACCCTTTACCCTATAATTGAAATGTGCACATAAGAAATTAGTTTAAATTGATTAAATGTGATGAACATGTAAAAAGATAGAGGGTATTTTTAAAATGATTTATAATAATAAGGGTATTTTTTTTTTTTTTTTTGCAAATGATTGAAGAAGTTGTTATAGAAAAATCAATATACTCTGTCTAAAAAGAAGGAAAGTTAATATATTTTATATAACTAAAATAATTTTTAAAATTTTTATAATTCAGTTATTTAGTTTTATTTGAAAAAGGTGTATTTTTCTTTCAACTGAAGTCAGATAGATTATAAACAGTGAAGGATGGGTGAGAAAGTCAAGACATGCCCAACAACCATGAAAAGAGAGGCTATTGAAAGGTAAGAAAGGATAGATAGCGTCAATTCAGGCGGAATAAATATAGCTTTCATAATAATAGTAAAATAATAATAAGAACAACAACAATAATGAAAAGATGGGGAAATGGATATTCTATTATATTTATTATGAATTATGAATATCCACTCTATGGGAAATTGCACGTCACAGTGTGGCCTTGATATTAAAGAGGACCCATATTATGTTATTATAACCACTTTGCCTTTACTTTTTGCTGGTGGGGTTTCATGGTCTTAAACTCTTAATAATATAAAATTCTAGAGGAACGACTTTTACTTTTTGAATATTCTTGCATTCTTATAATATAATTATAATAATATGATTGTATAAATCAGTTCAACTTTTTACCGTGCATTTTGTGCCATAGAAAAGGTAAAGGATCTCCTTTTAAACCATACTCATTTTTGAATGACTGAATGCATAGTTTTCTTTTTAAACTTAGTCTCAACTAGCTGTTTTTGATAAGGTCAAAAAAAAAAATAAACTAGCTGTTTTTGATAGTTTTATCATCAAACATTCAAATGTTTCCTTTTAAAAATATATAAGCAGAATTGAGAGGAATAGTTAAAACATCAAAGTAGACTAGATTTGATGGTGGCACTGCCTGAATAAAAAATATTTTCATAGTTAAGTTGAATTTGGATAGAGTTGAGCTTATTTTTTTATGGGTAAAGTATACTTTTAATAGTTTAGATTAAATTTTATTTTAATCCTTTGAATTTGAAAAATACACTTGTACTCCCTTTTACTTACGTTGTTAGTCTCATTTAACAGAAAATACTGACTCAACAAATGTAAAGGGTGATTCTATGATTAAATACAAATAAAAATGGCTAATTTTTTTTTATAAACAAAAATAGCTACTTTTGAAAATATAAGCTATTATACATAAAAATTAAAATTAATGCATTTTTTAGCAACATTTAAGTATTTTTAACAACAAAATCATCATTTTAATTTGTTGAGTCAACATTTTTTGTTAAATAAAAATAACAGTGTTACAAAAAAAAAGGATGAAAAATGCATTTTTCAAACATAATTATCTAAAATAATACATGATACAAATATAAAAAATTAAAAGTATACTTTAACCCTTTTTAACAAAATAGAGTTGAGTTATTACTAAGCCAGACTCTAATTAGATTAAAACTTGAAGTGGTTTTTACAAAATCAAACGAATTTTAGGTCTGAGAAAAAATTTAAACACACACACATGAATATATATATACAGAAAATCTCTATATGAAAAGAATGAATATAGTTTCAAATGTTGTGTATATGAGGCATTATTTCATCGAAAACTTCATACAATGGGGCATTATTATGGTTACTGAAGGTTTTCGGGCCTTACTAGAATCCAGTTGGCTCACTTGGTACCCACACGAAATCGAAACACCGATTTGGACTCCGATCACGTTATACGACAGATGCACAGAAAAAGGATGGAAGAGAGATTTCAGAGAGAAAAGGGGAATAGATTACGGGAGTTTTCTTTATTCCCATAGTGACTTTCCTATCCAGAACAATTCCCCCATATATTATGTTTGAAAAGACACATCTTTTCAATTTCAAAATATTAAGGAAAAATTACTCATTTTATCCCATATTTCTCCTTAGTTACATGTTAACCCCAATTCATATTGGGCATTACATATTAGCCCTAATTCTCATTGGGCTTAGGCCCTAACCCACCAAGGGTGGATTAGGTGTATTCCTACATCTCCCACTCACTCTTGGTGGGTTAGATGTTAAGGATCAAGTCTCTTTCTCTTCTTTCCTTCTTTCATACTAAGTACTCTGTCGTAATGACGTGGGCACGACGTCTCCTTTTAGGTGTCTTGTACTAGAAATCCCTTTTACAGAGACTAGCACAAAACAACCCTATAGTGCAACTCGATCATTTTAATATAGTGCCTCATATATCCTGGATTTACACAAATACACTTTTCTCAGGGCTAATCTAATCCCTTTTGAGCCAAGATAAAACTCATATTGTCTTTCTCATATGCAGTGTCCACACTTATGAAATTAGCATACTAATATCATAATGGACCGGTCTCAGACACTAGCATAAGTGTGCGTATTTCAGGTAATCTTCTTTCGCCCAAATATCACTTCAATATGAATCAACCGCTTTCCTAATATAAAACCTTTATATCACATTTATCATGACTATAGGATATACGCTAAGGTAGCAGACACTAAAACTTATTTCCATGACATTGTCAAAGTCAAAGGACATAAAGAAAGTATGAAACCTTTCTTAGACTCACACAGCAATGAAACAGGGATCTATTCACTGCTTCCAGTTTGTGGTAACTTTAGCACACAAGGTATGAATCGTATGCTACAGTGTTACTCTTTTTCTATAAGAGTGTACGTCGATTTAATTTTATCATTAACACCGCATAGACTTTAGTTTAGATAAACACATTATCTAAACCCAAATTCTTCAACTCTTCTCACATTGTATGACGTCAATTTTGAAGAATTTGTTTGTCTGGCTACAGGTATTATGGATGTGGGTATCCATAATTCGATCCATATGTGTGTAACCACAAATCTCATCTCGACTTGCTCCACTTTTAAGTCAAGGCAACATATATTTTGTGTTTCTTCTCTACCATATCAGTACATCACTGCTTTACTGGTGAACACATTGTCTCATCTTTACACACTTCTCCTAAGTGTCAAAGGCGATCGCTCATGTGAGAGAGTCGACCTCATCAACCTGTACGACATACTAGACATTGTATACCATCACATACACATGTAAAGCCTTAATGAAGTATCCATTACTTCATATCATCTGCTTAGCGAAGGACTTATCATGTCTCTCATGTATATCCTTGGCCACAGGCTCAATTAGGGGACTTTGCATAGGAACTTATCATGTCTCTCATGTATATCCTTGGCCACAACCTTATATGCTACAACATATCTCACATTTTTTATCTTTGTAATTTACTCATGCTATGATACTTATGGTCTTTTATTTAGGCAACGGTCGTAGTGTTTTCACAATGCATTAACACTAGGTTTGAATTTTTTTATTTCAAATCCAATATGTTCTTCTAGACATCATCGACCATATAGCCATATGTACTACCACAGTAAGTACTTTTAAATGCGTATAACTATCGTACCCTTTAAAGTATCTATAAGCATTTTTGTGGAGCCATCATATGCCTCTCACAATGGTTGGACTAGTACCGACTTACAAAGTCCTACCACAATGGATATCTGATACTTTACACACTACTGTGTACATTAAACTACCAACAACATTTACATGGAAACCCTTTTCCATTTTGAGTTTAAAGTTGATTCGGCTTAGGGATATATATAATCAAGACCCAAACTTACTCTAGAAGTCACTAGGGTATCTATGGGATCACAATCATTTACCTTGGACCGCTCAAGAATTTCCATAATATAACTCTCTTGTGATAGAGAATGGAGTTTTCTTGAGCTATATCTTTGGATCTCAACTCCAAAAATCCACAATGATTTACCCATGTTCTTAGTACCTTTCCTTAATAGGCACTATCAAAATCAAATTATTTTGGTCAATAGTATATCATCCACTTAAAGGATAATATCACAAACTGCTTAGTTATGGTTTCTTCAACCATAAAAATAAAATTATAATAGGTTACCACTTATACGGAACCTTAAATACCATTGTTTGGATGATTGCTTCAGTCCATGAATTGACTTATGCAAAACTATGTAATATGAGGTCATCACTTTGTAAACCTCAAACATGTATTGTAGTGAAATCTAATAGCCAAAGCATATAGATTTCTTCATCCAAATCACAACTCAAAATGCAAGTTTCACATCCAATTGATGAAAACCTAAAACCAAATAGTCAGCTATTTCCAAAATGAGTATGATTTTAAGCACATAATATATGAGAAGATATTCTCACAATGTATCCTATGTATACCCTTCTGCAACCGAAAGAATCTTATGTTGTTGATTGATCTAACCAACTTGTTTTTAATCTTGAGAATTCATTTGCTTACAAATGATCTCTCGTCTTTATGGTGGATCAACTAACTCTCAGACTTGATTCTTTCTCAAAGAATTTACGTCCTTTAATATTGCTTTCTTCCATTCCTTCTAAGAAGTAGGTAAGGCCTCTTATATAGAACACTTTTAGGTCTCTTTAATGACCTTTCACAAGCTCCCACTTACATGGACAATTGAGAACTTTAGAGCTTGTTCCCTATTGCCTTGTCACTGTGTCTCATAAAGAGATACAGAAAAATAAAATATGCTGAGCTTTACCATTGTTTGGAAAAACTCACTCATAACAAATATAGTTCCTTTCACTTTTTTCAGACACAAATCCATCTTCATTTTCACTTAAGAAAATGTAACCGTAATAAGTTCCCACTTACAATGACTATGAGATCGTGTAATTGACCTTTATGGCCTATAGGAACTCGAAAAACTTGATTTGCTCTTTAACTATAATTCATGTGGTTTGGAAAATACCACTTAGGAGGGCACATGGTTAAGTATAAATTTAGTATCTCCCTTAAAGAGAAAACCATACTAGATCAATCAAATATGTGTACTAATCCATCAAAGGTGGACTAAACAACACTCTCCCACTCACTTTTGGTGGGTTAGCTTGAACTATTATATACATCACTATGTTTAGTAGCATTTCATTATGCCTCTTAACAACTCCATCTAATGACAAAGTGTACGTAGGATCATTTAACTGAATAAATATCCATTTTTCTTCACGAGGCTCATTGAAATTGGTCAGAAACAACCTCTATTAGTGCGTAGAATTCTTAAATTCTGTATGCACTTTATTTTCAACTTTATTCACTTATTGTCTAAAGCGCTTGAACTCTAAACTTGTGTGAAATAAAGTAATGATAATTACGTAAGTAATCATCATCTAAGGCAATATAACCTCCGTGTCATGCCCTCACATTCATTGAGCCATATAAAATCATATGGAAGAATAGCAATATTTTCTTTATCTCAGTTCCCTTACTGAAAAAAACTTTTCTTATTGCTTTACTTACTAGACACTTCCTTATTGGGCGATGAACATAGCATTCTTGAAAAATGCTAATTCAAATTATGTGTCCTTATCCACCATGACATGTATTCAAGTCAACATTTGAATTAGGGTGGTAAAGCAGTCACGCACACAAAGATTGCCAACAATGTTGGAAAAACAAAGAAATATCAAGGAAGATTGTATCACAAACAACTAATTTTGTCATGAAAGTCAAGATGGTTCATTTAGAACCCATGAGCCTGGTGCATGAAACAATGAACTTGTAGGCTCTAATGCCTTTCACCTCAATCCTCACGTCCTTACCAATTTAAAGCCTTATGCTTGAATTTGATAAATGACAATATTTAATAAAGGATCTTCGATCCTTATTCTTTTAGTCTATGGAGCTTGAGTCTTTTCCTACTCACTATTGACAGAAAAGAAAATCCATCTCAAAATGGTTTCTCCTTTAGTAGGAAAAGAATTTAACCTTAATTAGGTCATTTCTCTCCTTAAAGTGTTTATTACTCTTATAATGTCAGGGTAGTCTTCACATTCCCTTTTGTAGAACCTCTTACCCTTGTCTCTTTCAGGTTTAGGGTATTGAGAACGTGCTACCTCTACGGTATGCTAGCCCAAAAGGTTTGCATACCTCTAGACATCCATGTTCAAGCTCCAGGTACTTTAATACATCATTAAAAGTAACAAAGTTTTCATTTTGGTTTAACCAAACTTTCATGTGCTCCCATCAGGAAAGGAGCGCCTTCATAAACAACTTGCACTCATTGTTCATTCGACAATATACAATCAACTTCCTTCAATCTCTTTGTATTGTTGGTTATCTAATGTAGATGTTGTCTCACGAAAGGCGTTAAGCCTCAAGTTATATGTGTCAAACTTAGTTGACAACCTTTTTCATCTTGTGTAATGGAAGTTTTGCGAAAAAATTTCCTTTTACATAATTCACATGGGTCTTTGTTGTTGGATTTCTATCATGCTTGCACTCTATAGGGTAATTTATGACACACTATTCCCTTTTCGAGCCATGTAGGTCTCATGTTCTCTCATAAGCTTAGTCGAGATAACTTCTCAACTTTAATTTCATCATGACTTTTGGTCAATGACATGACAACATCTTCTATTTAATAATATGAGACCTTTCAGTATCAGATATCACATTTGTCCCCATTAAGTTTATAATTGTGTTTTTGTTCTTGGCATCCTTTCTTGTCTTAATTATTTCAAATCATCCCACTTATTTGACTATTCACAATATGATTTGATCCAAGAACTTATTTGTAGCATATTGAAGTATACAATGTCACGCACTTGTATTATTCTTGACTAGAAAAATAATAACACTATTGGGTCCATGATCAGGAGAATAAGCTTGTACCTCCCATCACACAGATTCTAGTAATAATATTACCATCTATCAAGAATTTTATACAAGTACTTCCTAGAATATGCTCAATTATGTCTCTAAGAAAACTGAGTTTCTGAAAGCTCCCACTTAGACAGAGCAATGTCATTAGCTTTCACTTAGATAAAGTATTTGACATTGGCTCCCACTTACATAAAGTATATGTAACTCCTAGAAGGCTTATTTTCTAAGAGCTCCCACTTAGATAGAGCATATAGCTCTCTTTGAAGACACATTTTCCAAGAGCTCCCACTTACACGGAGTATTTGACATTTTGCTCCCATTCACAAAGTGTATTTGACATTTACTTCTTCATGTCTCTCTTTACATTATTTTCATGATGTCTTATTAACTTCTTATTTGAGTGACTTAAGAGTTTCCTTGATTTCTAGTACGTTCTTATGATTTTTGTGAAGTTAATTTCAGCCGAATATAATATCAAAAATGGAAGGTGAAGTCTCTCTACTTCCCAAAACCAAATTTGATAGGTTCTCAGTAACTGTTATTCAGCAAGGCTTTAGGAATATCATATTCCTAAGTGACATGATAGAAGTCGTGTCATGTTGTTTTGGTAATTTCTAAGAGGTTCTCTATTTTATCAAAGAGATATTCCAAATGTCTTATGCCATTTATCTATGTTTCTTCACAAAAACCTTTAGTCTTTTCTCTTAAGTCTTTTATTGATTCAATTGTTGTTAGTTGGACTGGGCTTAGGATATTTTTTCTCCTAGGTTTTGCAGCGGAAATCAAAGACTTAGAGAAGAACAATGAATAACACAGAATAATCATATTCCACACAGCCATAGATGTTAGAATCTTAAGTTTTGATGAAGACTGACCCATAGAAATCATAAGTAAATAAGGGAAAGTTACCTCTGAATTTAAATGAGTAAAATCTGATAGGTAACAGATCACCATTGCAAGAATAAAAGATAGATTGCTGAATAAAAGATTCAAATATAGCAGATGATAACTTAGCAGAACAATAAGAATGAATATCTCTATCGCTAAGTGAATCTCTATAGCTAATAGATAGAAAGAATTAGCAAGTGAAGACTAAGGAATAACAAATCCAATATATATAACTAAGTCATTCACTATCGCTAAGAAAGATTCCATCGTTAGAAGTTCATTGATCATATGAGTAAATGAAACCAGCAGATAAATGAACCAAGTCTCTAAATCAGCTAGCGATAACAGGTTAAGCTATCGATAACAAAAGTACTTCAGATAATGATCATTCAGATAGCTAGTGCCTGAGTGCAAATGAGTCAAATGAGTTAACATGGTTGCTAGCTCTAACACATTTAGCTATCGATAGAAGATTGTTTATAAAGATGACACAGCTAGTATGCTAAGTGCTGAACTAGAAAAATATGCTAGCGATAATGTATATGTCTATCGATAGAAAATGGTTTAGGAAAATCCTTAGCTGATATAAATATTATCTATCATTGAGCTAATGGATTATGCTTGCGATAACATCTGCTATGCACTATATGTTTATCTGTTTAGCTAACAGCTCAAGTGCAGAAATTATACTATGAGGTTAGCGATAGCAGATCAAGCTAGCGCTAATGAAAAAGCTGTCAGAAAGTACATTTTGTACGGATGCTCAAAACACTGAGTATGTCTCTCTCCTAGTTCACCCTACGCAAGAAGTAGTTGAAGCTAGAGCAGAAAGTTGAGCCCGATGAAGAAGCTGCATTAAATGCCAACGGCTATGAGCTCTCAACGACTAAATTCAAACGGCTTCTTGAAGATTGAATGCTAGGGCAAAATCTGAGAAGAGATATAAATACAGAACTCAAGCATTTATTGAGTAGTGACGAAAAATGAGATTATTCACAAACTCATTCATTGCTCTGTATTTATTGTTTTAGATATTCTATTTGTACTTCAGTGTTTATCAAAATCAGTTCATTAAGTGAACATATTTTATTGAAATCCTCTTCTGTTTGAGGTTGTTCTAAAAGCTTGGTGCTTTAGAACAGGGATATAGCCTTACAGGAAGTAAGGGGGAGTGTTTAGAGAGATTCTAAAACTCTGTAAAGGTTGACAGGTGAACCTGTGCTCGTAAAACCTGTGGTTAGTGGAACCCAAATGAGTGTTGGAGAACTGGACGTAGGCAGTGTTGGCCAAACCAGTATAAAGACTGTGTTGTTTTAATCATTCCTAGATTTTTAAATAGCACAATTCACCCCCCTCTTGTGCGATTGCCACTTTCAATAGAAACCTAAAGCTCTGATGCCACTGTACTAGCCCAAGCCTCGATCAGGATATTGTCCGCTTTGGCTACATAGCTATGCCCCTCACGGTTTTGTTCCTCACGGTAGGGATAATGGCCGAAGCCTCCTACACTCACCCGTGAAAACACGTCCTGATGGGTAGTAGAGTCCAACACCTTACATAGTCTTGGAACATCTCCAACCCAGCCGATGTGGGACATTACAATCCACCCCCTTAGGGGCCCAGCGCCCCCGTTGGCACACCGACCCGAGCCTAGCTCTGATACCACTGAAGGTTTTCGAGCGTACCTGGAATCTAGTTGACTCACTTGGTACCCACACGAAATCGAAGCACCGATTTGGACTCCGATCACGTTATACGACAGATGCACAGAAAAAGGATGGAAGAGAGATTTCAGAGAGAAAAAGGGAATATGTTACAGGAGTTTTCTTTATTCCCATAGTGACTTTCCTGTCCAGAACAATTCCCCCATATACTACGTTTGAAAAGACACACCTTTTCAATTTCAAAATATTAAGGGAAAATTACTCATTTTATCCCATATTTCTCCTTAATTACATGTTAGCCCTAATTCACATTGGACATTACATATTAGCCCTAATTCTCATTGGGCTTAGGCCCTAACCCACCAAAGGTGGATTAGGTGTATTCCTACCATTACAATTAACATTTATTTTTTTACATATATTGGTATATACATATATTTATTTTTATTTGATTATCATCTCATCAGTTCGACCACTACAGATCTAAATGTCCACTGATATTGATTAGAATAAGAAAAAAATTCCTCCGGAAACAATTTGAAAAATTTAACATTAAGAATATAAAAGCGGACGTAATATTAGTTTCCTTCCAAATAATTGTGATGAGGGGTCGCTTTTCTCTAAATCAATGTCCCAACGAAACTGATAGATCCAAACAACTACCAACTGCAACCTCAAAACTCCAAAATTTGCCATGGACATTTTTATTCAACTCATTCAAAATATTTCACGGGCACACACTTACTTTTGAGAAGGAAGGAATTCTAAAACTGACACATCTGTCCAAGCTTTCATTTGGTTCCCTTATACGATTTTCATTTGTTTCTTTATTGTAATGTAAAGCGGTTTTCATCACTTTCTTACGTTAGAAAACAAGGAGAAGGAGAGAAAATAAAAAAAGTACAAAATTTTGTATTGGGTTAAGGGTAAAAAATACACATGTGATTTTGTTAAAAGTTCGTCTAGTAGTACTAAGTGCTATTTTTATAAAAAATAATTCTGAATTTCCAAATTAGGTTCAAAAGTCACACTTACCATTAAATAAGGGTAAACAAATATACATGTGATTTTATAAAAAATTTGTCCAATACCAAGCGCTTTTTTATTGGAACGTAAGCGTAAGTGTGACTTTTTAACCTAATTTGGAAGTTCAAAGTTACTTTTGGTGCAAAAAAAGCACTTGGTACTGAACAAACTTTTGACAAAATCACATGCGTATTTTTGACCTTTAACCCTTTGGTATTTAATATAAGGCTAATAAGGTGATTAATTTGGAGATATTAGAGAAGATAAATAAATTACTTAATTATAACACACTATTTGATCCTAATTATAAATCACTCATTGTATATTTCAAACAAACCAAGAAAAACCTCAAACCATATTAAATTTGCCTTAAACTTTAACAATTCTTCAACTTTACCACATTTTGATATTCATTAACAAATTCAACACATAATAAACAAACAATAAAATTTTTCGGTTTACAAACAAAATTTGATGAAATGACTTATAAATAAGATTAATAAAACCACCTATAGTCACTATAAATACGATTAGAGGAGTATGTTACATGATATTTTTAAAATTTATGTACATTATTATATTATATATTGGTTTAAAAGTTACGTAACTTAGTTTGAATAGAAATGATAAATATAATAGATTAAATAAAAAATAATTCTTATATTTAATACGAAAAAGTGAACCACCGCGCATTTAAAATTTTAAATACTTAAGTTATGACTAGTGGTTTAGTAGTAGAAAATATGAAAGTGGCAAAGAGTGACTTGAGACCGCGAATACCAAGATACTATTTCACTGTTTATTTATATTTTTGTACAGTGTGATATTATTATATTATATCTTTAAAATGTCACTTTATTCTTTTTGTTAAATACCGCCAGATAATCATGCGCTTATTGGCAACCAATTAATCCGAGCTCGAGATATAGGAGTGCCACCCACATAGACATAATTGTCCCATCTCCTAACGGGAGCGCTTCCCAGAATTCGAACACGTGTTCTCAACTTTACATACTTACTAGCTCGACCAAAACTATCAATTCGTAAATCTCACTTTATTCTTATTATTTAGGGAAAATCATGATGAGATTCAAAATACAAGAAATGAATGTAAATATAATAATATTTTAATAACAATGGAGTAGCAAAAACTTCTTGTCATTTTTGGCCTCAAAACTTGTCATTATACATGATGCTTATTTGTTTAGAATTCTTTTGTGAAATTACATTTTTTCCTTAGATCTCATAATGATTCTCCCTATTTCTGTCCATACGCGTAGAACTTTTTAAACTGACAAATTTTATTACATCCATCATATATTTGTGGGTATTTTTGTACCTCTAAAAAATATATGGTATTTGGTGCATTTGGTGTAAAAGTTTATAGGCATTTTTTTCCCCTTTATTATTTTTGGTTCGGGGTATTTTGGTCTTTCAAAAAAATAGTGTAGGTCCCATTACAAAGTAGAAATAGTACCATTCCTTAGTATATTTTAATGGACATATTAATTTTGCTCCATTTTGAAAAAAATATTTGTAATTTTGCAGCTAACAAGATTTTATGGTGTTAAATGCAATTTTGACAATGCATTAAGAGTACATTTATACCTTATCCCTTTTATAAAAATATATTTATAAAAATAAATTAAAAAATTGTAACTGTTAAAATTTGATTTGCACCGTTCATGTTGCAATATAAAAGAAATAGAAAGTTTTTAATTTATAAAGTATTATAATAATATTTTATAAAATATTATATATGAACTATATACTCTACCTGGACCTTAATATAGAAGTTATTTAAAGAGTTGATATTAATTCTAGAAATAAGACATATTTATAATTTTGATCATTTTTTCCTATATTATCCATATTGATATTCTGTCAACAAATAACTAAGACTATAATAGAGAGTGAGAAAATTAAGGAATATGATTAGATTATTTTAGAGAAAACGTATGATATTAATTAACTTTATTAACATCTTTAATATAATAAAACTAGGTAAGTAGTTCCTATATTTAGGAGCAAGAAAAATAAATTCCAATCCAAAAGTAAACAAGGGATTTTAAAAAAGGAAAACCTGAAAAGGACGGATCGTCCATTACAGTATCAACTATATGGTATAAGGGCGATACTTGAATATTTTTCATGTTACAGCTTTGTTTATTAATGCGTAATTATGTTTTCATTAAAAAATAGGGAAAATTTTAGTTAACTCCTGCATGACTAAAATTTATTTTAGTCAATCATCAAAGAATTTTGAAATTTTGTTGCACATCAATGATCGAAATGAAATTAAGTTATGTAAGTGAAAAGATAGTAATGCTCGTTATTTTTCAAACTGGTCCAATCGTACTTTGCCGAAGTTTAGGTGCACTGTCACCAGCTAGCTACCGCCTGGCTAGAGCCACCTCAGGGCCATCGCGGGAACTTCAGCCATTGGAAAATAGACATTTATTAACGAAGAGTTAGAGACTTACAAATGGATAAATATCTAATTTGGAAATATCACACTCTTCATAGAGAAGTGTCTAAGTCTTCTTAAACAGGTGGCCTAATTTCTCGTGATAAGAGTTCCAAGAAAACATTTCTTGTGGCTGGACCTCCATGAACATTTGTCTTCGTGGAAAAAGGTCTCATTTGCAAGTGTTTACCCCTTCACGAACAAATGTATAATTAGTGTCTAAGTCTTCTTAAACAGGTGGCCTAATTTCTCGTGATAAGAGTTCCAAGAAAACATTTCTTGTGGCTGGACCTCCATGAACATTTGTCTTCGCGGAAAAAGGTCTCATTTGCAAGTGTTTACCCCTTCACGAACAAATGTATAATTTTCAATGACCGGATCTCTAACCATTCAACAGCCAAAGGCCGGCGGTTGCCAGTGACATGTGGCTAGAGGCTTAAATCGTTCATGATGAATTGATGATTGACTTTTTTTTAAAAAAAATAAATCAATGACATAAATAGCTTTCACACACAGACTTAATTTTATTTTGATCTATGGGAGTGTAGTAAATTTCAAAATTCTTTAGGAGACTGAGATTAAGGTCGAATATTTTATTTTTCAATGATAAAGATGAGGGCTAATTCTTTTTTAATTTTAGATTTAAAATTGGGTTAATGGTAAAAAATACATATGTGATTTTGTCAAAAGTTCGTTCAGCATCAGGTGTTTTTTTTGAACCAAAAGTAACTTTGAACTTCCAACTTAGAATCAAAAGTCACACTTATCATTAAATTATGGTAAAAAATACACATGTAAAAAGTTCGTTCAGCACCAAGTGCTTTCTTTGAACCAAAAGTAACTTTGAACTTCCAACTTAGAATCAAAAGTCACACTTATCATTAAATTATGGAAAAAAATACACATGTAAAAAGTTCGTTCAGCACCAAGTGCTTTCTTTTGGACAATAATTGTAAATGTGACTTTTGATCCTAATTTGGAAGTTCATAGTTACTTTTGATCCATAAAATAGCACTTGATACTGGACAAACTTTTGACAAAATCACATGTATATTTTTAACTCTTAACCCTTTAAAATTTAAAATTTAAGAAAAAATTTATGTTGTCCTTTAAGTTTTGTATTTGTATTATTTGGATTGGAGGTCACTTTTATTCTTTAGACATTAATTTTTGGGCGTTTGGAGTTTATATATGAATTATGATAATGAGAAATTCATCTTTTTTTTTAAAAAAGTTATTAAAGCTTTCGAGTCCTTGGCTTGAGCTCTGTGAATTAGAGTAGGAACTGAGATCATGTTTGAATTTGGGGTAAAAAGGTTTTACAGGTCTAAGCCCAAACTGAGCCCCGGACACATAAGAATTTTGTCGGTTAATTTTGCCAACTCAACTCGTTTTTATTAGTCTCTTTGTCCTTATTTATAAGATGGTATTTTTCAAATAGGTTTGTCAATTTTTATAAGGTCTCTTTCGAATTTGTTTAAGTAGAAGTAATATAATTTTACACATTCATTAATTTCTCTCATATATTCTCGTTCTTATTTTTTCCTATTATTATTTTTCATCTTTTTTACTCATTCATAAATAAGGGTACTTTAGAAAATAGAGTATATTTTTAGCACATTTAATAAGTGTTAAGATACAAATATACTTTGACAGATTTTGCTCTGGAGCAATATTGACTCATAATTTGTTTAAGAGCAATGTTGCTTTGAATGTATTAAAATTGACCAATTTTCCCTTTACTATTAAAATATTAGTAGACAATGTCAATTTTTTAATAGCCTACGTTAATTTTATAATAGTCAGGGCAATATTGTTCAATTGTAAAATTTTCGAGGCACTTTTGAATAAAAAAATAGCTTCAAGATAAAATAGCTCATAAGTGAAAATTTGTCAACAAATTTACACCTTAATCCTCTAACTAATTTTAACTTTTTTTAGAATATTGCAATCGTGCTAAAAACAACTTATATAGGTACCAAAGGAACATAAACAAACATTGATGGGTAAAGGTGCAAATATATCAATAATGTTTTGTCCCAGGAGCAAGTGGCACCATAAAGTTTCATAAGGTCCAAATATACCCATAAACAATCGAAAAGTGAGCAAGAGGACCACTGCCTTAACGTCCGTCAGTTAACTAAGTTGGTAGGTCCCACAAATGCTTGAATTGGCATTTAAGTGGGTTAGGTGGCATAGAGAGGACTTTTTGACTAAAGGGTTACGTGGCATAGAGTGGACCTTTTGACCTGATGTGTTGGAATTTTTTTTTACATGACTGAACAGGTGGACTGAAATTAGGCAGAGAGTTCAAAGAAATGCTGAACTGAGGTAGACAGAAATGTGATGATCAATGAGAAAGCGAGAAAGGACTAATTGGTGGGTTCATCAATTATTCCCAAAAATAAGTAATTATTCCTTCCCTATTTCTCAGACTAATTGGTGCACTCAGTAAAGCTGCATCGACCAGAGGACAATCAAGGTTTGAAATTGCAAGTTTATCCCAAAAGCACTCTCTAATTTTCCAGCTTTTTTCTTTGGTCAGAAAACAAACAGATAAATTAACAAGAAAAGAACAATGGTTGTGCATACTTTTGAGGATGACATGTTCAAGTTCAGAGAAATTTATCACACCCTTCTCACCCAAAGCCCGAGCAAGTTCCCTACAAAAATAATAAAGAAAGAAAACCTCCTCCGCTTACGTACGGTGCCTTTCTCCTGCCTTTTGCCGTCGACGACGATGATGAAGAAGCCATTAGTGTGCTGGTACGTGTGGGCTCGATGAGGATGATGATGCCCCTTCGCCCTTCTCTTCCTTGTGTCGATCTTACCAAAACAGCGAGAGAGGGCAAAAATTATGAAAGAGTGAAGGACGATGATAATGATGCCCCTTCCGCCTTCTTGTTCTCGTTTTTAATGGATGATGGTGATGCAGCTTTCATTTTTAATGTGAGCACCTGCCACGTTAGCATTAAATGCCAGCATAACTACTTCACTCACGGACGTTGCTAAGGAAATGAAGGCAGTGGTCCTCTTGCTCACTTTTCGATTGTTTATGGGTATATTTGGACCTTATGAAACTTTATGGTGCTACTTGCTCCTGGGGCAAAACATCATTGTTATATTTGCACCTTTACCCAACATTGATAAACTGAGTCGTAGATGTGCTTTTTGGTATCAATGTAATGATGCTAATTCTTCTTTCCTCAACAAGAGGAATTCTTGGGTGCACCACACAATTTGTGCACTGCCCAATAAACAACCAACATATCATCTCTTTTTTTGCTGATGTGGTGCTGTTGTCATTTAAAATTTTTCAGAAAATTTGTGCATTGGGTGTTTTTTGAAGGTGTTGCAGGAGAGAGAAAAGGCACAATTTTCTGGAAAATATTAAATGACAACAGGCAGGCACCACATCAGCAAAAAAATAGATGATCTCTTGATTGTTTATTGACAGTGTAATTGCGTGGTTCACCTATTACACCCAAGAATTCCTCAATAAACTAATGTTGGAATTTTCCTTAAGAGACGTGGCACATGCAATGCTTCAAAGTAGAGCTGGTAATATGGGTGGGCCCAAAAAAGCCCGTAAAAAACAGGGCCGGGCCAAAAAAAAACCTGTTATGAAGATAGATTTGATTTTTAAAACCCGGACCATTTTGTTCGGGTTTCGGGCTGGGATCAAAAAGCCAGTTTTAAGCTCTTTTTTTAATCAAATTTTCCCCTTTTTTTAATGAGCCCTGGTTTTACAATATACTCCTTCTAGTCCTAATTATAAGATTACTTTGACTTTTTTTGGAGAAATTAATGATGCAAAATTAATCATTTAAATTGTCTATATTTATTTTTTCCTCAAAACTAATTTATTCTACTTATAAACTAACATATAATCTAATTACACGTGACATATGTTATAATTTATTGGTCTAATTTGCTTCCTTATTCCACAAAAAAGTCAAAGTGATCTTATATTTAGAACCGGATGGAGTAATTAGCAAAGTGAGGACTGTTTTCGACGGTTACCCTGTCTTCGGCGTTCACACAAGTGAGGACCCTAAACCAAATAAAATAACACTAATAGAAGAAATGAGATTAAAACAAATAAAATAACACTAATAAAAAGAAAAGAAAGTATTATATTTTAATCATTTAAATATTATTATATTTTTACTTTTTTAACCACCCTCTGTTATATTTATTATATTTTTTTTAAAAGAAAAGGAAAACTGGTTCGGGTTGGCCCACGGGTTTAACGGATTAGCCCGTCACGGGCTCGGGTTTGACGGGTTCAGACCCAAAACACCCATTTTAATATGGGCCCTATTTTTCTGAGCCCATAACCATATTTTTTTACTGGTTTCGGGTTGGCTCATGAGGTTCGGCCCGTATTACCGGCTTTACTTCAAAGTGCCTCAATTTGTGTATACCTTTTTTGTTGGGGGCGTGTCAATAATTATCGTAACAAATGAGACAATTAATTGTCAAAAATTCCTACAGCAAATACTTACATGATATTTTTTTAAGGGAAAAAGACAAAACTATATTAAATTTATTTATTTATTTAGGTAGGTTTGGCTTGGCTTAAGCTTGCTTGATGCCTCACGGGTTTGGCATTCCTATGTGGCACACCACTAGGATAGCCTAAAGATAAATTAAAAATTCAACCCCTTTTTGCATCTATATTGAAAAGAAAATTCCCTACCTATACATATACAGATTGATTAGCCTAATTATAATTAATAAAAAAACATTTCAGTCAAAAGAATAGTGAAATGTGAAGTTTTGAAAATGGCACAAAAATGTAACGGCCAAAATGTCAACTAACATTGACCATTTAATAAAGGGATAAGGGCCTGAAATACCCTGAAAGTATCTACCAGGGAGCACCTAGTGTCTGAAACTTTTTTTAGGGGGAAATATACCCTGGAAGTTAACAAAAGAGGGCAGTTACGCCCAACCCAGGCCAAAACCCATATACCTTGTAAGGTTTTTTTGGGCAAATATACCCTGGAAGTTATGCAATTGCCCTCTTTTTTAGACTTCCAGACGTCAAGTGCCTCTTGGTGGATACTTCCGGGGCATTTTAGACCCTTATCGCTTTAATAAACAATCAACATATGTGATTTACAGCATTTCTACTCATAGTGTCTCTCTCTGCCATTGTGGGGTCTTTTGTTTGACACATGCAATCGCTTCACAATTCTCTCATTTTGTTTAATTTCTTTGTTGACTATGAATGATTAGGTCGGATTTTAGTGTTAGAGGTCGAGTTTGGGTCATTCTATGTCGGATCATACCATTGAGCAAACTAAAAACCCAAAAAAAGCAAAATCTATCTTGCATTAGCTTTTCACCGATATGCCGCGGCAGGTAAACATGTTTGCCGCGGCTGACAATGCAGAATCCATCAGCCAAAAATCACACTTTTCAGTATTTACCCTTCTTACTTCTTCGACTTCTTGGGATCATATCTCCATGTTTCCTACAATAAAAATACATGTAATGAAGTATCAATTGGCTTAGAAATCAATTACATGTAATTAATAACTGATCATGACAATTTTACCCCTCATTAGTACAAATTTCAATTAGATGTTTTAAAATCAGAATTTGCTTTAATTTGATGCAAAGATCTCTAAAACATGTAATAATCCACCAAATATAGCTATGAAAACCATATAAATATATGGTGCAATCTATCCTCTTCATATCCTAGAATATGACTACATTATAATGATAGTTTCCCTAATCTGCATCTCTTCATCTGGTGACAAAACCACTGATGATGAAGAAACCAAAGAAAAAGCTGTTAAAAAATGCTGTAAGGGATGGTGTAGCTCCAAAATTGTGGAGGAACAATCATTATGTTGTTATGAAGACTCTGTAGTGGAGCATAGTGCCATTGGGAGTAAATATGTTATGCAACATGTGTGGAAAGTATTTGACCAAAAAGTCTGACAGATTTTGGGCATACCTGGAATCCGGTTGTCTCGTTCGGTACCCACACGAAATCGGAGCAATGATTTGGGCCCTGATTACAATATACGACAGAAGGCACTCATAGGAGAAAGAGAGAAGAGACCCAGAAAGTTTTATTGGGAGTTGTTATTTCGTTTGAGAGCACACATCCGAGTTACCCTTATTCCCATATACAAGGTTTGGAAAAGTCATATCTTTTTAATTTCAAATTATTGAGGTAAAAATTACTCATTTATCCCATATTTCTCCATAATTACATATTAGCCCCAATTCTCATTGGGCTTGGACCCTAACCACCAAGGGTGAATTAGGTGTATCCCTACATCTCCCACTCACACTTGGTGGTTTAAATGTTAAGGGCCAAATCTCTTTCTCTTCTATCCTTCTTTCATACTAAGTGCTTTGTCGTAATCGCGTGGGCAAGTGTCTCCTTATAGGTGTCTTGTACTAGAAATCCCTTTTAAAGAGACCAGCACAAAACAACCCTGTAGTGTAGCTCGAACATTTTAATATAGTGCCTCAAATATCCTAGATTTATGCATATACACTTTTCTCAAGGCCAATCTAATCCCTTTAGAGCCAAGATAAAGTTCACACCGCCTTTCTCATATGCCTAGTGTCCACACTTATGAAATTAGCAAACTAACATCATAATGGACCGCTCTCAGACACTTGCATAAGTGTATGTATTTCAGGTAATCTTACTTTCGCACAAATATCATTTCAATATGAATCAATTGCTTTCCTAGCATAATACCTTTAGATCGCATTTGTCATGACCATAGGATATACACTAAGGTAGCAGACACTAAAATATATTTCCATGAAATTGTCAAAGTCAAAGGACATCAAGAAAGTATGGAACCTTTTTGGGACCCACACAATAATGAAATAGGGATCCATTCACTTACTTCCAGATTTGTGGTAATTTTAGCACCCGCAGTATGAATCGCATTCTACAGTGTTACTCTTTTTCTATAAGAGCGTACATTGATTTAATTTTATTATTAACACCGTACAGACTTCATTCTAAATACACACAGTATTTAAAACCCATATTCTTCAACTCTTCTCACCTTGTATGACATCAATTTTGAAGAACTTGTTGTTTGGCTATAGGTATCATGGATGTGAGTATCCATAATTCGATTCATATGTGTGTAACCACAGATTTCATCTCGACTTGCCGCACTTTTAAGTCGAGGTGACATATATTTTGTGTTTCTTTTCTACCATATCAGTACTATCACTGCTTTTCTGGTGAACACATTGTCTAATCTTTGCATACTACTCTTGAGTGTCAAAGGTGGTCGCTCGTGTGAGAGAGCTAACCTCATCAACCTGTACGACATACTAGCTCTTTCTTAGTGTTTAGCAGCCTCCAACTCGCCCAAATGCGTTTTGTCTTGAAATTCGGCCAACCTAGCTTTTTGTACCTTCAATTTTCAATGTTTTAGCAAGTAAAACGCGTAGCTATACTAATGCGTTCCGCGGTGGACAATACAGAGAGCAAAGTTTCAATTTTTCCTTTCATCCACTGAGGGAGACCATACGGAAGGATGCCTCTACTTTAGTCTGCCTTGGTGCTCCATTATTTTTCCTTCTTTTGAACTTCTCTTCTTCATGGATCTTTCCCTTACAAAATAGAGAGGAATCCAATAAGTTTTCTTTAACAATATGTCAAGAGGAAATCACCTAATTTTCCCATGTTATCATCTCAATTAAAGACATTATCAGGCAAGTGTGAGCATTAACTTGTGAAAATGGCTTCAATCGGGTCCCTCTTTCAGCATTCAGCCGTCCAGCCTAGCTCCTCACTTAAAAAAATCTCTCTTGTCAATACTCTCGAAGGTTCCCCTCCTACCTAGACACGACATGAGCATGATCAGCCAGCTCTAGCCTCTCGCCCTATCTCTTGCTCTAAAATCTGAACCATGATCACAATTCAAAAGCCGTTTGCCGGAGATTATCCTCCCTTCGCCTCTCCCTTCGTTAGTTCGCGCTCCGTCTTTCATCAGTCCGGCTTTTGCTTGCTTAGTTGCTTGCCAATTGAAGTTAGGCTTGGGAATGAGTTTTGTAAATTATCTCTAATTGTGCTAAGTGATAACTTCGTCTCTGAAGATATGGTTATTATGATTTCTTTTCCACTTTGGTTTGTCTTGTATATCTAATAGATGGGTGTCTCTTATGGACTAAATGACAACAAGTTGAATAGTTCATATTGCTTCAGCAGTACTAGAAACTATTATTTTCATTAGGCATATAATAATCATCCTAAATAGTAGTAAAGTATATTAGGATGTTTCAAAAAGTTTTGATCAATTAAAACTTAATTTGACATTGATTTTGTTGAAGACGATGCACATGCATGTATGGGCATGTGAGTATGAATTAGTTATCCATTTTGTTTTAATTTAGTTTGTTAATTTTCCACCTTATTTTTGCATTGATGGGAACATGATTTTATTTGGATTTGAGTCCACTTCTATCACTATTTGTTTCTGCCCTTTCTGAGATATCCAATATGAGAAAAACAGAGATTGAGGTTGTGTGTTTTGTTTACTGGAATGGGAATGTGAATTTCAATTTTGATTTAGTTTCTTGGTAGATACTTATTTTGGGTTTTATTGTTGGTGCAGTATAAAATTAAAGATGACTTATTTTGTGTTGAGGCTGTGTTAATATCAGGTGTTTTTTTTCCAATGTAGCAAGTTGAAACATGCTTCTTTCAGTACTTCAGTTCATGCATGACACATTAGCATTCAGGTTTGCAGGAAAGCAAAAAAAAAAACAAAGAAGGCTTTGTTTTGAATATTTTTTTAAAAAAGAGGTCTCTTTAAGTCTTAACACATCACGGCATCATGTGTGCAGGAAAGCCGAAAAAGGCTTTATTCTTTCATTTTTTTTTTAAAAAAATCTCATACGCACCGGCATCAAGTGAAAGCCAAAAAAGGCTTTAATCTGATTTTTTTTAAAAAAAAGTGGTAAATTCAGGTTGTCAGGTTGGCCCAATAACCCTTTAATTTAGGCTAGAGCTGGGGAATTCCTAGCCTAGATTGTTTTATGCTGCAAGCGAGCTGGCCCAAAATATCGGCTCTATTTGTCATCATAAAAAAGGGGAGAATGTTGAACCTTAAATTTTTTATGATAACCAAACATAACTTAGACTATGAAAATTATAGGTATTTTAACTTTAGAAAAATATTTTGAGACAAATTTTTAAAACTAAGTTAAGAACCTTTGATAACATGAAGAATCATCGATGGTTTTATACCTTCAACCATCGATAGGCTACAGAGCATACATTGAGTATTAAACTTCACAGAAAAAATTAATCGATTGCGGTGAGTATCATCGATTGTCAACTTAACTTTTTAAGGAAAAAGAATGCTCGAAGTTTGAAGAAGAACAATCGATAGGTGGATTGGTCATCAATTAATGAAGAGCGATTGATGATTATTCTGGCCATCAATTGTCAAGCAGTGGAAGATTTTCAAAAGTATAACTGATTATCAATTGACAAATTAACCATAAATGAATCCAGTTTAATCGATTGTTGAAATCTTATTGAGCATTAATATGTTATGATCAATCAATGACTAACTTTTTCATCGAGTATTACAGGGAAAAATCTTCAGAGAATTGAAACTATCATCGAGTAAACCAAGAATGCTCGATTGTCACATTCAGCCATCGATGGAAGAAATCCAAGAACAATCGATGGATGAGAGAACCATCGATGATTGAACTCAATATTTGATTTCTGATTGCCATCGATGATTGAACTCAATATTTGAATTTCTGATTGCCATTTCTATGTTTGATTTCCTGATAACTAGCTTTACATTTAAGGAGCTTTTGTTTGGTACATTGTAGGAAAGTTCCATTAGACATAAAAGCTAAGCGCCTGATAATGTACTAGTCGTTAGCAGTTGCACCTTGGACAAAACTTCAAGGTAGTAGTTTTTAACTAACAAATCAAGTGCAAACATTCCAGATAATATGCATGAGTAATCACAACCATGGATCTTTATCAAATCATTTTTGCATTCCAAATAGTCATAATGGCTAGAACTTCAAGCTTCAATGGATAGATTTTCATCAGATGCTATATCAGCATTAATACCAGAAGCTTAGAAGGTAAAGATATTAAATGCACTTCAAACAGAGTTCAAAAGCATTCTCGTCATCTGCTACAAAGTTCTCTCATTGTACTTCAAGTGTAATTTTATCTGCTCAAGTGTGTGAGCTATCATCATCTCTAGTAATCTTTTATTGTGTGATTTCCTGAGATATTGGGATCCTAGGGAATAGGGTGATTTATTACAAAATGTAAGGGGTAGAGAATTTGGTGAGATTGAGAGACCTTACTGAATAAATTCTCTTGAGTTGTAAAGGTGTTCAGGAACCTGATTTAATCTTGAGTTATCACTAGTGTAACCCAACTGAGGTTGGAGAACTCGCTGTAGGCTTGAGTTGTGACCAAACTAGTATAAATCCTGAGTTATTTACTTTTACTCTTTGAGTTGTTTGAAAAAGTTTTAAATACACAATTCACCACCCTCTTGTATATTTCCTGCCACTTTCACTAATGAGACAATGGGGGGCCTTATCATGTGATATTGCTGTTATTCTCATTCACCATCCCAAAACACAACCAATCACAATAATTAACAAATAACCATATTGATGATCTCATGATCAAATCATGATTTTACACATATGAAAATAATGCTCTTTTGAAACACCTTTTCCCAAATAATCTTTACTTCTTCAAATGTTAATCCGACAATACAATTTCTCTCAAATAACATATCATTTAATCATTTAACTATCTATGTCAGTAATCATTAAATCATTTCATTTATATTAGCAAAAGCCTATCACATGGAAGACATAAGCATCTCATATAACCTCTCATGAAGCAAGGAATTCACCATAATAACTGTCACTCATGCTTAATACCTATAATGAGATCAATCTACACAGTTAAAATGTCAACATTTATTAGTTTATCAGCTAATTAGATGGTAACGCGAAAATCTAGGGATTTGAATTCCCAGTCTCTATTGGTATTGTAGGCCACAATTTACTATCCCACTGTCATAATTAGGTTTTTCTAATCCCCAACAACTCTTTCAAATCCACCAATATCTTCCAATCATTCCAACCAATTCAAAATACCCAATTCTCAATCCAAAAATCAATCTTAAAATACCCATTTTGCTTTTTTAGGCTTAGATAATAGTCTAAATTGATTAAACCTGTAATCTTACTTCCAATAACTTCAATAAACCATTAAATGTCATTTCCAAACATCATTCTATCACCTTTTGTCAAAACCTAATTCAAAAATTCAAACTCTAACTCAAATATCTAAATAATCTCAAATCCAAAGTAGCTAAAATGATTAAACATTCCATCTAGCTCGTATAACTAAATTAAACTAAGAAGATTTAGTGGAAAGCTCACCCATTTTGGAATTCACCAAGAAGCCTAAATTTCCCAATTTGAAACTCTTGAAAATAAAGAGGAAAAGAGGAAAATTAAGCTAAGAATACATAACAATGAGTTTAGAAGCCTAGCAATGCTCCCCAATATAATGCCCCAAGACACCAGCCCTAGCAGATTCTCCACGCCTTTTCAAATCCTTTGGTAGTGGTTGTTGTCTCTCAACAACATCTTTTAGTTATCGCGCACTCACTTCGGTGACTGGTTTGCTTGCCAAAGATTCGAGAGCTCTTCTAGTTTACTAGCTTTGGTGAGCAATTCCCATGCCGAGGTGAGTGGCATAAAATAATATCTTCGCCAGGATTGCTTGCTTCAGCGAGATGTTTTCTCATTGAGGCGAGTGGCACAACATCATTTGTGCCCCTTATGTGTTGTTTGCCGATGTGAGAATCATAGAAAGGTCAGCTAGATTCCCCAAATACTCAACACATCACTAATTCACAATTACATCTAGGGGTGAGTATCGGTTTTTTGGTTCGGTTTTGGAATCGAAAATTGAAAAAACTGAAAATAAAAAAAGAAAAAAAAAACCGAAAAAACCGAAACCGAAAAAAAGAATTGTTTTCGGTTCGGTTTTTTGGTTTTTTGGTTTTTTTTTATTTTTTTGTTGCAGATTTGGCCCATACGAAAATTCAGCAAAAAAATGAAAAAAAAACAGATTTAATGTATCTAAATAGTTATACAAATTTTATATCTTGCCCAAATAGCTAAACTATTAATTCAGTATGTCAAAAAACAAAGAAATGCTTAGAATTATACAAATTATATATATTGTCCAAAGAAACTAAACTATTAATTCAACATGTCCAAAATAAAGAAAAGCTTAAAACATTCTCATTCCTTTCCTATAATTTAAACACCGATTCAACATTCCTTGCAGAACATATAATAAAAGTCAACAAAACAAAATAGAAAAAGAAAACTGTAGAGGACAAACGATTTTAAAGTCTATCAACAAATAAAATTTTGATAAATTCCCAAATTACTAAGAAATTATAGCGACAAAAGCCATATTTAGTTGAAAGAAATTAAAGCCCTTAATTGATTCAATATATATGAATAGTTACACAAATTCAATATCTTGTCTAAATCAACTAAACTATTAATTCAGCATGTCTAAAACAAAAAAATTATGCTTAAAACATAACAATATTGAATTGGTTCTTTAACTTTCAAAGCACATTATGTAATTAATAAACATTCTATGCTTTTTTTTCTTCCTAATTTCACAAGTTTAAAAAGTGTTTATTTTTCTTAGAAAGCATATTTATTTGTTTGGATTTTGAGATATCTTTTTAGACTTACTTGTTATTCTATTTTTAAATAAAAATTCTAGACTTTTTTAAATAGAATTATTTTTTTGGTTTCAATTAATTGAAACCGATAAAACCAAAAGCGATAAAAAAAACGAAACAGAAACCGAAACCAAAACCGAAAACTGAAACCGAAAAACCGAAATGCATTCGGTTCGGTTCGGTTTTTGCTCACCCTACATCCATAACTCCTGAAGTTCTCATTCTCCATTCAATATCATTAAACCATACATTATTACCCTAAATTCCAAAACTCAAGATTAATTAATATCATAATCCTATCAATCAAAATACCAATCCTACAACAATTTCCAACATTAAACAGAATATATCATCACCCTCCTCCTTCCTGTATTATTACAATATTATCAGTTTATCACAACCTCAATTTAGAATAAACAATCCTCAAATCACCCAAATAGACATTCTCAATAGTACCATTGATCATTTATCACCAATATTATAATCCTCAATATTTCAAGATGTAACTCACAAATTATTACTTAATTTTCTTTATTAATCATTAGTCTACAAATTAAAATTAGTGATGTTACAGGAAATGGTGTTTTTGATGTTTTATTATTTATTTAAGCTTATAACACACTTCACAATGATCTAATATTTTTCTTTAAGTTCTGGATCAATATTTGAAGAGGCATATTTCATCATTTAGATTGTGATTACCACCAATTATCTGGATAATTTTTGACACGCTATACTCATATCTCTAATTAATCGAATATTCCGTTATGATTTCATTTAAAGACTTAGAAAACATTATTTGATTACCTTTCTTCATCCAAATAATTATTTATCCTTAAAACTCAACATTTACTCTAATACGATAATTCTTTACGCTATATCCTTTACTTATCTTTAAGCAGACATTTATTTATGCTTTATACTTAATTAACTTCACTTTTAATAGAATAATATTTTATGCTTAATACTTAAACTAGAGACTAATGAAATAATTATGTGCTCTTTCCCGATATCGATCAAATCAGATAATCAATTTTACAAGACTCTAAAATCCACCCAATTAATTCCCATTATTGGATTACACTTTTTCTTATTAGATATCTTGTAAACAAAAATTCTTCTCTAGGTTTTTTTATCATCAAAATCTTCCATCCAACATCGATTTGATTATGTGCTCATCTCAGTTCTCATGCATGAATAATGTAAAATGCTTGTCTTTATAAAAAAATTTGTATTGTTTAAATTTACTAATTGGAACGATTTATATTTCTTACTTTACTTTTTCAAAACTTTATTTAAATTATACTCTAAAAAGAAGAAAAAAAAATCAAATCATTATGCTAACATTAAATTATGCCTAAAATATATAATTTCACTTTTAGCAATATGAAATGTGGCAGATGGTTAAAGTACTCTCACCCTCTCAAAAAGCACTAGATTCAAACTTGATGATATCCTATTGCTCTCTCCACAGACGAGCGGAGGCGGAGGCAAAGGCAAAGGCAAAGGCTAGCAGTGAGAGAGGCCTAAGGACAAGAGAGACCGAGAGGCTTTAGGTTTTTTCGGTTTGAGACTTCGAGAGGCAGTAGATGACTCCCATGCGTAATGTGGGTCTCGGTGGGTTAGCTAGCAACTCGCTACCTCAGCATTCTTTTATTATTAAAAAATCATATCGGGATGGGACCCTATATGACGACCTTGTTGTTCCGACTCCTGTCTTATCCCATATATCAATGTTGTCTCGTCTTAAAATTTTTAAGACAGGACTGTTCCATCCCAAAATAACTTGAAGCAGGACATGATGGTCGAGATGAGAAAATTTTAAACACCTCTAAATAAAGTTATGTTTTGATGGTAAGCCACCAACATTCCTTTACCTCATAGTACTTGTTATTTTATTATTGTTAGTTGTTAAAATATTTATATGCACTTATAAATTTAGTTATGAACACTAGTAAATTGTTATGTATTAGCTATTGTAAATTTGAAATGTTAAATTTCATATGTACTTGTAAATTTTTATATTATTAGTTGTTAAAATGCTTGTGTACTAGTAAATTCAATAATGAATACTTGCAAATTTTTATTTGAGCTATTTTTAATTTTTAATTTTTTTTTGCCACGGCATGATCTATTAAAATATATGTTGAGGTGCCGGAAATTTGAAGAGAGCGTTGTGAAGTCATTGGGTGAGACCTCTCTAAGAACAATATATGTAGAGATTTGGATGAAGATATAACACAATAACGTTGTACGATCTATGTAGCCGATCTTATCTAGTAGGATAAGACTTGTTTTATTAGTCGCTAAAATAGTAATGTGCACTTAGAAAGATATTGGACCTATGACATTATGGTGATTTAATATCAAAATATAATTTCATTTTAGTCCTTTGATGCACATTATAATTTTATAATCTTTTAGTCTTTATTTAAGATAAAGTTGAAAGTGTGGAGTTAATTTAAAATTCTCCCATTTTTTGTTTACACTAGACACCATCCATTCAAATATTTTAAAAAATCTTTGAATAAAGTAGATATAACATAAATTATATATTATATATTTATGATTCCACATCATGGAATGCTGTGCATGTGACCTTAATGTCAGTACGTTTCTTTATTTAATATTCAGCGACTTTTTATTTTTAATATTTATTATATTTTGAGGTTGTTTTATATAGGGAAAATCCCAAAAGAATCCCTCAAAAATTGAAAAAGGATAAACCATGCCTTTAAATTATGGAATTATCACAAATCAGTCTCAAGGAGGAATATTGGATTTTTATATTTTATAAAAGACATAAAATCCTCTAATAATTTATGTTAGTATTCACAAGTTCAAAAAAGACATTTCCAACTTTATGAAAATTCCACATTCCACTCTTGCAACTAACTTGGGACTTTTGATTCAAAGATCTGATTTGCCATTTTTTTTTTAATTTTAGACGGATTTTTTAGGGATTTTTTCTTTTAAATATTTTTAATTTATAGACTAAAATCCCCCATCATTATTAGCTTTTACTAGAGACAAATTAGTAACATTCATCCAATAAATATATACGGATGGGCACATACAAGTGTGTGCGTTATTATAATGAGAGTGAAGGGGAGAGAGAAATAGTGGAAGTTGGGACCAATAAAGGTTCTACTATCATTTAGAGGAATTTATTTTCTCCCAATAATATATTTTAGGGTGAATTGTAAAAATATCTATATAGTTTGGTCTAAAGTGTACCTAACATCACGAACTTTTTCTAGGTTCAAAAGTATTCACGTAGTTACCAAAATAGTTCCTTACTGCCTATGCCTTTATTTCACCAACCGTGACTTTGGCAACATTAGGAAGAAGAAAAAGTGCAAAAATACACATGTAGCTTGGTCCAAAATGCATCCAACATTGCCAATTTTTTTGGCCAAAAAATGCTCACATAGTTACCAAAATGGTTCCCACGCACAACGCCTATACCGTTACTTTACATAATCGGCCTTATTTTTGCAAATTTCTTTCACATCTTCCTGTGTTCAAGCTTGATGATGTCGTCATCTTCCTTCCTTTCTTCACCTTTTTCTGCTTGAGCTTGAAGAAGCCCTTCTTCCTTTTCTTTTCTTTTGAAGTTCGATAAAGTAGATGCCAAACTTCAGCGTGAATTTTTCAGCATTCAATTCTTCCACCTGCCACGTCTTCAATGCTTCAGCTTGAATGTAATGCCACTTGTCCAACTTCTTCTCCCTAACGTTGCAAAAATCACGCTCGTTTGTGTGAAGTAACTGTATAGGTACTGAGAGAACAATTTTGGTAACTATGTGGGCATTTTTGGGCTAAAAAGTGTTTGTGGTGTTGGATCTACTTTAAACCAAACTACATGGGTATTTTTACAATTTTCTTCTCCCCTAACATTGCGAAAATCATGACCAATTGTGTCAAATAACGGCATAGGCATTAAAGGAACCATTTTGCTAACTAAGTGGGCACTTTTACTCCAAAAAAATTCACGATGTTTTGTGCACTTTGAACCAAATTACATGTGTATTTTTGCACATTCGCCCTATCTTTTATAATAAATTTTATTAATTTTCCCTTATCTTCACTTACTAGCAATGTGTTTTTGTTTTTTTAAATCTTACTTGCAGCTCATATAGTGAAAGCATACATAATTTCATAATATATAAAATGTGACAATCTCATAATCAATTTTTCTGTAATTTTTACCTTACATATATTTATATATATATATATATATATATGTGTGTGTGTGTGTGTGTTTCATTCTGTCATTAACTTGTTATTGAACAAGAGTAAGAGAAGGGCCCAAAAAAAAAATCCAAGAAAAAGGGCCTGTTTCTGGTTATATATTGATGATGATTGATTATAAAACATTTTTTTAAAAAAAAAAGTTTAGAAAAAGGTAAAAAATATATGCGAACATGATTGTTGTAAAAACGTTATATTATAAAAAAAAAACATAAATTCCTAGTCTAAATGTCTAATTCTGTTTTCAGTAGTTTTTTTAGAATTTGTTGTGAAAGTGTTTTCTAGAACAAGTTTTGGGAAACAAATCTGTTTGAATGATTATTACCAAAAATAAAGAAAAAATATTTAAAAATATAAAAAATTGATTTAAATAATTTTTCGTAAAATGAATTTTAGTGAGTACCAAGAAAAAATAAAAAACATATTTATCGTTCCGTTTTAAAAACAAAAAATAAGAAAACATGTAAACTTTTTATTTAAAAACGTATTATTGTTTTTTTTTTTTTTGTAAAACAGTTAACTAAACATTAATTATCAAACAATTTTTTTTAAAGAATTGTTTTGTAAATGGAAAATTAAACAAAGCTAGAAGTTGTTTAGAACAATTTTTTTTTTAAAAAAAAAATCAACTTGGGAAACAAAGAGAAGGCAAGAGATATAGTGAAGAGTACGTACATCGATGACCAACGGAGAGTTGAAGTAAACTAAGGCTAGTAACAAAAAAAAACGTTCTTAGATATACTGTTTGGTAGATTATAAAACTAGCTAGAGAAGAATTTGTTTTATAGGATAATACTCCATCCAATCCTAAATATAAGATCTATTTCTCTAATTTAATTAGAATGATGGTAGTTAAATTAATTAAAATACATGATATTACCAATACACCATAACCATCTACTTGTGTCCCCATCTTCGCTTTCTTACTTGTTTATTATTGAAGAACATTAATAAGAATTATTTAATGTTGGTAATAATTAGAAAGAGGTCTTATAATTAGGATCAAACTTATCTCCAAAAATAGGTCATATATTTAGAACCGGAGGGAGTGTTTGTTTTGTAGGATGATATCAACATGGGTTAAAAATAAAGATAAATGATGAAAAGAGAATACAAGTAATTTTGCATAGAGTCATAAGTTTTATGTACTTAATCCTGAGCTAACCACGAAATTATTCGATTCATAAAGACAATATCGTGTTGTTTTGTGAAGCAAATGTTAGATTATTATTATTATTATTATTATTATATATTCATATTAGTTATATTTAGGATTAATAATAATGTTTAGGTGGCCCGTAGTCAACATATAGGTCCAATTATCAAAGTTAGGGTTTTTCGTACATAGGTTATCTATATAAGGGGATTTTCTGATGGGGAAAACATACCAACGCCAAAATCATTAGATACGGCAGATAACCAAATTACAGAGAGCGTTTCTTCTCTCTAACTTCTGGGTTCCCGACTGGTTAAGGCTACTACAACAGATTCCATCACTGTGCTGTACTCCAGTTAGAATAGCTTTGGGTAATTGTCTATTTTGTAGTTCCACGTAGATCTTTCACTCATCAAACAATAGCAATGGCGAGAGGTATTTCGATTTCCGCTGTATTATTTATTCTGATTAAAGATAGCATATATGATTGCTATATGTTATATGTATGGCTATCTTATTCTCACATGTGGCATCAGAGCCATTATTTTTTCTCTACCTTGCTATTTGTTGATCATATGAAATTAATTTTGTATGGTAATTTTGTTTATGGATCTGCTTATGTATGAGAATTATCACCTTAATTTTTCTCATATGATTTTGTTTACAATTTTTTTGTATGTTATCTCATCTTGCTTCTATACATATTTTTGTTTGATATTATATATAAAGTATTTGGGAAGAATGTTTACAGATTCAGCCTAACATTAAAATTTGAAAGCTCATATTTGTTTTAGCACATTAAAGTGTCTGTTTTGCGTTTTTCATTGTTGGATTCATATGAAAAACTTTCCGGCGAACAACGTTTGTTTTGGAGCTTTCTCAAAATTTTGAAAGATAAAAAAAAACTCATTTAAGAATATTATCTTGTTGAAAATATGGTTCTTTTCAAATTTTAATACATAACTCGAGGCTTTTTCCGGCCATAACGGCGCCGAAAATGTGCTCAGCGTCGCCGTTAATGGTGGCTGGAGGCTCGATGGCGAATGGCTGAGGAAGAAGATGTAGGAGACGGGTCATGTGCTTTTTGGGCCGGGTAGGGTTATTAAAACCGGGTATGTGTGTTTTGTTGTGTTTGGGCCTGTTTTATCTTGGCCCATCTCGTTTTCAGAAGCCTTTAAAAAAAATTTCAGGTCGGCAGGAGGCTTAGTGAAACACTGCGTTTCGCTTAATGCCTTTTGGGCATGCTCACCATTTGGGCTTTGCGCGTTCTAGACCTTATTAAAAAAAATTTCTGAATGCTTTTGGGTCCTTAATGCGTTATGGGCTTACAAATTATGTGAATATATGTATACATGTGAATATTTACAAATTGATTTGGTTTTCCATGACATATATTTGTATACATGTTTATTTTGGGCATAATTTTAAATTGTTAAGCTATTTATATTTTATATTTTATATTCCAAATATTATATATGACTAAATATATTGACTTTTATGATTGTTTTAATTGTATATGTCATATTTTTAGCATGTGTAATTATTTTAGCATCATTTTTAATTGTTTAAATTTAGGAAAATTAATCTTGGCTATTTCACATATTGGAATTATTAAGTGATATATACTATAGATTAATTATTAAACAATATTTTTGTGGATGCTATAATTAGTGGGAGTTTTATTAAATTAAATAAAGGTCAAATTAATTTAATAATTCCCAATAAAGTATGTGCATATAATTGAATTTAATGATTGCACATTATAATATTTTGTGACATGCTTTTGTCTTAAAGGAGTAACCACAGCATCCTTTTCTTAAGTTGCATACATCACATATGGTTAGAAAATATCTATTATAATTAAATATGCAATTATAATTAATCTTAGCCCATATGCAGATAATTATGAGAGTGTATTTAATTAGGGTGGGATAAAATGACCTTATTATTTCCTAAGTTGCCCACAGATATTTATATTTGTATGCTTTTATTGGTTTTTTCTAAAGCATGCATGGCATAGTGAATTTTGATTGCCTCAAATTATATGTCTAATTTCTGTTTTGATTCTCTGAATAACGCAGCTAATGTTCCATCTCAGTTTCCCACTAGCATATTGGCTCAAGCTGGTAGGAATATGTTTTTGGATAACAACAACTTTTTTGAATGGAAGGATGATATCCTTCTGCAACTGGGGTGCATAGAAATGGATTTTGTCCTTGAGACTCCAAGGCCCCCTATGCCTGCTGATTCAGCAGATGAGGAAACTAAGGAGTATCATAGCTTTTGGGAAAAGATTAATCGTCGTGTCATGCTACTCATAAGGACTAGGATCCAAAAATGCCTTCAGGAAGCAATCTCGAAATGTGAGACTGCTAAGGAATACTTGGAAGCTATTGAGAAATAATATAAGCTAACTGACAAACAGATGGGTGGTTCCATCATGTTAGAGTTGTGCTCTATGGAGCTCCATGGTCTTGGCGGGGTGCGGGAACATATCATGAAGATGAGAGATTTATCCTCTCGTCTGAAACCCTTCGATATGGAGCCAACTGAGCAATTCTTGTTGCAATTAATTCTAAAGTCCCTTCCAAAACAATATGAAACTTTCAAAATCTCCTACAACACACATAAGGATATATGGACAATTGATGAACTCATGTCCATGTGTGTGCAAGAGGAGACTAGACAGTTATTAAAGGGAAAGGGTGCACCTAAGGAAGCTCATATGGTTGAAAACTCCAATAAGGATGGCGGCAAGAAGCAAGAAAAGAGGAATGACAAAAAGAAAAAGAACAAGATTCCTCCTGCTAAGGCCGACATGAAGAAGGATGTCAGGTGTTTCTTCTGCAAGAAGAAAGGGCATATGAAGAAAGATTGCCATAAAAGAAAGGCTTGGTTCAAGCGTAAAGGTATGCCAATGTCCTTTGTTACTTTTGAAGCACATAATGTTAGTATCCAAAAGGATACATGGTGGATTGATACCGGTTCTTAAATACATATTTCTACTACCATGCAGGGCTTTCTAACAACCAGGCCTCCTCGTCCCAATGAGGCTAAAGTCTTATCAGGAAGTGGGAAAGGAGATCCGGTGAAAGCAGTTGGAACTTTTCGAGTTGTTTTTTCAAATAACTTTGTTTTGGACTTACCAGAGACATTTTATGTACCCTCTTACAAGAGGAATTTGATTTCATTATCTAAACTTATTCCGTTTAATTATGGTATTTTGTTAGAAAAGGATTTGAAATATTTCAGTTTGAACTCTGTTCCAATTACTGAGGTTGTTATGATTGATGGTTTATTTAAAATTGTTTCTGGATATTCAAATGTTTTTCTGCTATGCATGGTGTTAAGAGAAATATGATGAATGAGAACTCTATTAGCTTGTGGTATAAGAGATTAGGACATATCTCTACTGACAGGATCAAGAGGTTAACTAAAGAAGTAATCCTTCTATCTTTAAACCATTCGGATCTTGGTACCTGTGTGGACTGCATAAGGGGAAAGCATACCAATAAGTCACATAAGGGAGCTAAAAGAAGTTCTGAATTGCTCAAAATTATACATACTGACATATGTTGCCCAGATCTAACCGCGCACGGTCAAAAGTACTTTATTACCTTTATTGACGACTTTTCGCGATACACATATATCTAACTGCTTTATAATAAAAGTGAGGCACTAGATGCCTTTAAGGCATATAAGGCTAAAATAGAAAAACAGATTGGGAAACCGATCAAGATCGTGAGATCTGATAGAGGTGATGAGTATTTCGGTAGATACACTAGTGAAGGACAAGCGCTAGGTCCTTTTACGGATTTTCTTTGAGAGCAAGGTAGAGTTGCACAATATACTATGCCTGGCTCACCTCAAATGAACGGTGTAGCTGAAAGAAGAAATAGGACCTTACTTGACATGGTTAGGAACATGATGAGTAGCTCTAAACTGCCAATTTCCTTGTGGAAGGAAGCACTCAAGACAGCCGTACACATTTTGAACAGGGTTCCAACAAAGGCAGTATCTAAGACACCCTTTGAAATCTGGAAAGGTTGAAAACCCAGTTTAAATCACTTTAAGGTGTGGGGCTGTCCTGCAGAAGTAAGAGTGTATAACCCACAAGAAAAGAAACTGGATCCTAAGACCATTAGAGCTTACTTTGTAGGCTATGTGGACAGGTCAAAGGGTTACAAGTTTTATTGTCCTCCACCTTCAATGGGTTTTGTAGAATCTAGGAATGCCAAGTTTCTTGAGAATGATGTGATTAGTGGGAGTGATCAGATTGTAGACGATCACATTAAGGGATCCCCTAGCACAACTGAGGAAGGGACATCCGCTGTTGGTGACATTTCTACTGCTAGATATGTCACTCCAATTGAGACTGTCCCAATACCCATAGTTGATCATGCGAGACGTGTGGAACATATACCTGAAGGTCCACCTGTCACAAATACAGACTTACCACCAGTTGTGACAGAGAATGTTCCAAACGAACAACTTGACCCAACCCAAGAGGTTGAGTTAAGGAGATCAACAAGGGCAAGAAAACTGGCAATTCCAGATGACTACTTAGTGTATAATGCTGAAAATGACTGTGATATTGGCATTGATAATGATCCATTAACATTTTCTTAGGCTATGAAAAGTTAGAACTCCAAATTGTGGTATAATGCTATGAATGAAGAAATGAACTCCATGGCAAACAACCATGTATGGGAACTTGTAGAGTTGCCTAGTGGGCCCTACAAGGCAAGGTTGGTTGCTAAGGGCTTCACTCAAGTGGAAGGAGTTGATTATAAGGAGATATTTTCTCCTATTTCGACTAAGAATTCTTTCCGTATTATCATGGCATTGGTTGCGCATTTTGGCTTGGAGTTACACCAAATGGATGTTAAGACTTCTTTTCACAATGGTGTTCTTGAGGAAGAAGTCTACATGAAGCAGCTTGAGGGTTTTGTTGCAAAGGATAAGGAACATTTGGTATGCAAATTAGGAAAATCAATATATGGCTTAAAGCAAGCTTCCAGGCAGTGGTATTTAAGGTTCCATGAGGTAATCTCTTCATTTGGTTTCGTTGAGAATATCGTGGATCAGTGTATATACCACAAGAATAGTGGGAGCAAATCCATATTTTTGATTTTGTATGTCAATGACATATTGCTTGCAACCAATGATTTAGGACTATTACGTGAGGTGAAACAGTTTCTGTTTAAGAACTTTGATATGAAGGACATGGGTGAAGCATCTTATGTCATTGGCATCAAGATCCATAGGGATAGAGCAAAGGGTCTTCTAGGCTTTTCTCAAGAAACCTATATCAACAAAGTTCTTGAGCGTTTCAGGATGAGAAACTGTTCCCCTAACGTTGCTCCCATTCAAAAGGGAGATTTCTTCAGTCTAAGTCAGTGTCCTAACACAGAACTAAAGAAAAAGGAGATGGAAAATGTTCCCTATGCCTCTGCTGTAGGAAGCTTGATGTATGCACAGGTCTGCATAAGACCTGACATAGCTTTTGCAATAGGCATGCTGGGGAGATACCAATGCAATCCTGGTAAAATGAATTGTGAAGCTGCAAAGAAGGTGTTTAGGTATCTCCAAGGCACCAAGCACCTTATGTTGACTTACAAAAGGACAGAGAATCTTGAAGTGACGGGTTACTCAGATTCTGATCTGGGAGGATGTGTGGACACCAACAAGTCTACGACAGGTTACATCTTCTTATTTGCGAAGGGAGCTGTTTCTTGGAAGAGTGCCAAACAGACACTCACAGCTTCTTCTACTTGTGATGCTGAGTATATCACGTGTTTTGAGGCAAGTGCACAGGCTATCTGGATAAGGCACTTCATTGTTGGACTGAAGATTGTAGAATCAATCTCCAGGCCAATCAAGATGTATTGCGATAATAAAGCAGCAGTGGCCATATCAAATAAAAGAAGGAGTGGAAGCAAAAAGTTTATTGAGCTGAAATTCTTTAGCTTGAAAGAAAGAATTGCTGATGGTCAGGTCACTGTTGATCTCATCCGAACAAGGGAAATGCTAGCTGATCCTTTGATTAAAGGGATGAAATCGAATGAGTTCGCTATACATGTACCTCATAGGGGGATTGTAAGTCTTTTTGTGTAATTGAGGTGTGCAATGAGTATTTTTGGGATTTTGTTTATTATCTCTATGGTTATTGTGTACACTTTTGATGTTGATGAGATTAATGAACATTTAAGGTTTTATTTTGGAACCGAATAAACATATATGTTTTGAAGGTTTATTCATGAAGCGATATCCATTAGGTAAGGAATATTGTTTGTAATACATGGAAGGTAATACTTTATGATAAAGGACTTATCACCATGATTCTTGCAGTATGACCTTAGTTGATTTGATTAAAGGGAGTAGTTGACATACAGAGTACGGGGCCAAGTGGGAGAATGTTAGATTATTATTATATTATCATATTAGTTATATTTAGGATTAATAATAATGTTTAGGTGACCCGTAGTCAACATATAGGCCCAATTGTCAAAGTTATGGTTTTTCATACATAGGTTATCTATATAAGGGGATTTTCTAATGGGGAAAACATACCAACGCCAAAATCATTACATACGGCAGATAACCAAATTACAGAGAGCGTTTCTTCTCTCTACCTTCCAGGTTCCCTAACTGGTTAAGGCTACTATAACAGATACCATCACTGTGCCGTACTCTAGTTAGAAGAGCTTTGGGTAATTTCTGACAGTGTTCTATTTTGCAGTTCCATGTAGATCTTTCACTTATCAAACAATAGCAATGGCGAGAGGTATTTCGACTTCGGCTGTATTATTTATTCTGATTAAAGATAGCATATATGATTGATATATGTTGTATGTATGGCTATCTTATTCTCACAGCAAATTCATTATTCCTAGAGTCAAAGCTACATATGATATATATACATCTATGCCTCGAGTCAGCTGGGGTTCACTCATGGTTATGAATCTTGATCATATTCAAGTAAAGTTGTTTATCGAACACCAGTCTTCATTTAGAATTATATGTATTACGATTTGAATAGGTTGAAGATATGTTCATGGTCACCTCTATAACTAAAATAGTGATTTGAAGCTACTTAATTGCCATTATCATATCAGGATTTATAAAATGAATTATATGATGAGTCTAATCATAATTAGCGTTTTGAAAATAATATATTAAGTGTAAAATGTATATCAGAAAAATACATAAACTCTCTACACTACTACAGAAATAGGCTATCACAACGCAATAATAGCAGCACTTACAAAACACAAGTGATGGGATAGGTCTTGGGTGACCTATTCTGACGCTTCATAAATATAAGTGTTGGTATAGGTAAAACCTCTACCGGCGCTTTTACATAAAAAGCGCCGGGATAGGGTATGAGATATTTTTTTTAATATTTTAAGCCTAACCCAGCACTCACATACTGCTCAATATTGTTTTATTAAATTTTTTTTATGGAAGGCAGGATTATGGGCTCAATTTAGTTTTTATTCTAACATTTCTTTTCAGTTTTGAATTATTTAACCTTATCTTTTTTTAATAATTTCTAAATTTCTCCCATTTCTTTTAAATTTTTTGTGATCCTATCCCAGCACTTTTTATGTAAAAAGCGCTGGGATAGGTCATTTGCTTTATATTTAATTAATTGTCTGAATATTTAACCTTATCTTTTTTATTTAATTTTTTATAAATTCCTCCCAGGTTTGTTTTTATATAGGTTATTTCCTTTAAAATTAATTTTCTGAATCTTATGATTTAACCTTATCTTTTTTTTAATAATTTCTAAATTCCTCCCATTTTTTTTTTAATTTTTATGACCCTATCCCAGCGCTTTTTAGGTAAAAAGAGTTGGGATAGGTCATTTATTTTATATTTAATTAATTTTCTGAATATTTAACCTTATCTTTTTTATTTAATTTTTTATAAATTCCTACCAGGTTTGTTTTTATATAGGTTATTCTTTTAAACTTAATTCTCTGAACCTTATTATTTAAACTTATCTTTTTTTAATAATTTCTAAATTCCTCCCATTTTTTTAAAATTTTTTATGACCCGATCCCAATGCGTTTTACTTAAAAAGCGTTGGGATAGGTCATTTGCTTTATATTTAATTAATTTTCTGAATATTTAACCTTATCTTTTTTATTTAATTTTTTATAAATTCCTTCCATGTTTGTTTTTATATAGGTTATTTCCTTTAAACTTAATTTTCTGAATCTTATGATTTAACCTTATCTTTTTTTTAATAATTTCTAAATTCCTCCCATTTTTTTTTTAATTTTTATGACCCTATCCCAGCTCTTTTTAGGTAAAAAGAGTTGGGATAGGTCATTTATTTTATATTTAATTAATTTTCTGAATATTTAACCTTATCTTTTTTATTTAATTTTTTATAAATTCCTCCCAGGTTTGTTTTTATATAGGTTATTTCCTTTAAACTTAATTCTCTGAGCCTTATTATTTAACCTTTTTTTTAATAATTTCTAAATTCATCCCTTTTTTTTAATTTTTTATGACCCTATCCTATCGATTTTTATGTAAAAAGCATTGGGATAGGTCATTTGTTTTATATTTAATTAATTGTCTGAATATTTAACCTTATCTTTTTTATTTAATTTTTTATAAATTCTTCTCATGTTTGTTTTTATATAGGTTATTTCCTTTAAATTTAATTCTCTGAACCTTATTATTTAACCTTATGTTTTTTTAATAATTTCTAAATTCCTCCCTTTTTTTTAATTTTTTATGACTCTATCCCAGCGCTTTTTACTTAAAAAGTGTTGGGATAGGTCATTTGTTTTATATTTAATTAATTGTCTGAATATTTAACCTTATCTTTTTTATTTAATTTTTTATAAATTCCTCCCATTTTATTTTAATTTTTATGACCCTATCCCGGCGCTTATTATGTAAAAAGTGTCGGGATAGGCTCCCTCTCTTTCCCATCTAGCACCATTTTTCCCTCCATTATTTTCCCCATTTCCTTCCATTTGCCTTAGCCCATATTTCATTTCCCTCCCTTCTTTGTGTACTATTCCCTCTCTTCATCCCTTCGTCCTCCATTTCTCTCAAATTCTCCCGTATTTCGCTCAAATCCTCCAACAAACCCTTCATCCTCCATTTCTCTTCTTCGGTAGCGCCGTTCAATGAGGCCGGTGAGGTAGTGACAAGAGAGAGAGTGTGTGGAGAAGCTGCGCCATTCAAGAAGCCCTAGCCGCCGTCATTCCTTGTTTCCTCTCCCACATTTCATCCCCTAAGTTCCCTCTCCCACTCGAGTCCATGCCCACACTCCCTTAGTCTCCGTCCTCGTCGTGCTTTGCGCTAATCCTGGGAAGGGGAAAATTCAAGAGCAAGCCCACTGGTAAACAATTGTTAATCTTCCCTTTTTCTTTTGATTCCTAACGCATTATTGTTCTTGCTACTTGCTACGGATGATGAAATTGAGTTGAACGGAATTTTTTGGTTCACATATAGATGGAATTTTTTTATTTTGCTTTTGGTTTTTTAGATATGAATTGATTGCAAACTCGGAATCTGTTTGAATATCATTGGTTGATTTGTGAGCATACGAGTATGTTGTACAGATTAATTTTTTAATAATGTAAACTCATGTATATGATTACTTCCATTTTGAGACAACTCTGGCTCTTATTTTGCAACTTGAATTTTTTGTAATGGCTGCACACTATATATAATGAACAGAAAATTAAACAAGTCCTCATCAAAACTACTATGTGTTATACTATGCATAATGAAATGTTTATTACAAACACTCCAATCGTATCTCGCCTTGAGGTTATACAATTTAAGCACCGCACGCAATCTGGTGTATTTGCTGCATCCCACATACAAACACAACAGCCAGAATTTTATTCTTAGCTCCAATTAATATAAGGTAAGTCTATATGTATTATAGCTTTCATTGTATTTTTAGTGCCGAGGATCATATATATATACTGACATAATGTTATAAAACATTTTAGGCTACATTGGATTTTACTTGTCATCAATCCGATGGCACAAGAGGACCCCATAATTTACTATTTGGATCCTGTGGAATCTGCTCTCCCAGATAATCGCCCAGATTTGATGCGTCTCTTCAATGGGTAAGTGAATGTCAACATTATTTGAATGCGTTGAATTATTTGTCATTTTATGACCGATCCTAGCTAATAAAATTAATTTAATTTGTTTCTTTTTCAGAGTATTGACTAGCTTTCGGTCCTCTGTTAAGTTGAAGAATTCCATAGCCCCTGACCCGAAAGATGCTTATAAGTGGCAAACAGTCCAGGTTTTATAAAGTTATTCAATTTTTAAAACAATATATCTAGTTAAACCATAACGTAAATGTTTCTTATATGATATATTTGGTGGTTTTTGTTACAGTGCCCCTACCAACCCAATAACAATGACTGTGGGTACTATGTGATGCAGTACATACTGGATATCGTCACACATGATCGACTCGGCATCCCACTGACAGTAAGTAATATATTTTTCCAACTCTAATTGTGTTTGTACTTGTTAGACTTCAAGTAAATTTACTTTAATGTCATTTTGACTCATTTTCAAAAAAAAAAAAAGTAAATTTACTTGTCATTTAAATGTGTTTGTGCAGTATTACCCAAACGCTCGTTGCTTCATGTTGTCAAGGGAAAAAATTAATGCACTAATTGAAGAATGGTGCACTTATGTATATCCACTTTTCTCCGAAATTAAATGATCTATTCATTAATTAATATGCTTTTGTTTTCAACTTAGAATGGTTGGTTTCTTTTTTTTTTTACTATAACTTAGAATGGTTGGTTTAATTGTACATTAGTATGACTTTTCTGGTGTGTATGTATATATGGTTTGGCTGGAATGGTATAGAGCCGCTGGTTTTTTTGCACTGGTGCAGGAGGGTGTGAAACAAAAATAAATGAATATTTAAAAAAATAATGCCTATAGCAGCGCTTTTTTATTAATAAGCGCTGCTATAAGTATTATTTTTTATTTTTTTTAAAAAATAATTCTTATAGGTATGACCTAAAGCACCGCTTTTGAGATTATAAACACTGCTATAGGTTATCTATAGCAGCGTTTTTTTTATTAATAAGTGCTGGTATAAGTTTTATTTTTTATTTTTTTAAAAAATAATTCTTATAGGTATGATCTAAAGCTGCGCTTTTGAGATTATAAGCGCCGCTTTAGGTCACCTATAGCGGTGCTTATAACACAAAATAAGCGCTGCAATAAATCATATGACCTATTGCAGCACTGGCTATAGCAATACTTAAAAGCGCTGTTATAGGGTAAAAAAAAAAGCGCTGCTATAGGATATTTCTGTAGTAGTGCCAGTGATTAAGTTGATTGGATGAACAATGACTATTAAGAGTCAAAAGTTACTTTACATGTTAGAAGCATTAAATGCTCCATCTACCACATACTTAAGCTACATCGGGAAGAACATTCGTGTCTAACGGATACAATTCGAGTTTGTCTATAATTATAAGAAACATTCAAAATAATAAGATATAAAAGAGCTACAATTGATTACGCACACTCAGTCCCAAAAAAAAAAAAAATTACGCACACATACTCTGAAAAACTAGGTCCTCAAAGAGAAATACACTCTTTGTACTTAAGTTTTTTTTATTCTATTTAATAGAAAAATCTGATTTGTATACTCATTTAACTGAATTGCTAAGGATTGTGGGATCTGATTGGGTTGTAGGCTTATGAAATGTAAAGGGATTGATTATCTCAGTGTGAGATAATGGTAATAGTACTGGAATTGTATTAGGTATGGCTGTTCAAGTACCGAGACGAAACCGGGACACCCCATGTCCGAGTCCCGGTATCAGAAGAAGGCCGGGATGTAATATGTGTCCCGGTACCGGTACTGAAGGGGTCCTGGACCCATCGGGACGGGACTGGGACATGGACCAAAACCGGGACGTCCCAATTCTCGTTGACTCAATATGCCTTATCAAGAAATAAAAAAAAAACAAAACACCTTTGTATATTTATATTTTAGTTACTAATAATATAATATAATTAATTTTTTAATATCACATATATAGTTATGCGTAATGAAAGATTAATCATTCAACAACCATTCAGATTAACAAATACTTTTTAACTACTTATAAAGTCTCTAAAATATTGTAACGAAACAAGACAACAACCATAAGTCAATAATAAAAATTTAAACACTCAAATTCAAAACAACATCTTTGTTCGAAAAAAAAGCAATTTAAAGTAATAATTAACAATTAAACCATTCCCTACTTTTTCGATCCTTCCTCTTTTTGTAAGAATTGTGGAATGGTGGAAGAGAAAAAAGAGGTGTGCCTTTTAAAAGGTTAAACCCTAAACATTAAATGATTGAATCAATCAATCATCAATATAATTAAATAATTTTGTGAAGAAAGAGAAAAAAATAATATTTAGGTAGGGGACTAATTAATCAATTGAAAAATAAATAAATGCATAGTTGAATTAGGAAAAAAATTAAAGAAGTAACTATATTTATGGTACTAGGACTGGAACCGGGAATCCCGAAGATGTGACCATATCCTGGTACTGTCTCGGTTTCAATTTGGTCCCTGTACCGTTGATCCCAGTACTGGATCCCGTTGGTCTCGAGAAATTCCGGTCTCAACAGGTTCGGGACAGGACCGGAACAACTGGGACAGGAACTTTTTGAACAGCCTTATTAGGGCTTCAAGAACCCGTTAAAATCTTGAAAGTTATAGCGAAAATGTTATAAGAAGTGGATGTAGGTCGCGTGGTAAGATTGAACCAGAATAAATCTGTTGTGTCAATTTACTCTTGCTTGATTTTAATATTCAATGATATCTTTCTCGATCTATCTCTATCTATAAGTATTTAAGTTTGAATTTTATTAGTCATATTTTACTTTCACCAAAATTCACGACCTCCCCCCTTTAGGTGAGGTCCTGTCTGACAAAAGTGAGAGCGTAAGACAAAGTGGAGATCGCAGTAGCAAGTTAAAAGAAAATTAAGATAAATATGGAAACTTAAGAAAATAGAAAGTGTGCATGTGAACATTGTTGCGTTTTTTTTATTTTTTAAAAACAGTTTTCTATTTTTTTTCACAAAACACTTAATTAAAAAATTAGACATCAAACAAGCTGTTTTCTTTTGGTGTCAAAACACAGCTTGATTCCAAAGCAAGAAACCAAACAAGGCCTATAAGTCTAGTAATTGATAAATTCATGTACTATGAAATTATTAAAGTAAAATAATTAACAACAATAACTTTTTTGGTCAGTAACAACAATAATTGTTTTTAAATGTATGCTGTATGTTATAAATTATAGAAGAATATAAGAGAGAATAGGGGAGAGAAGTAGAGAGAATAGAAAGCTATTCTCATTCAACATTCAAAAGTGTAGAATAGACAATACAAGACTTCTATTTATAGGCAAATCTCCAGGGTTACAATATAATTAATCAGCATTAATGACAATATAATGATAATATGTAATGGGAGTTGTGGACATCCATATTAATAGGAAATTCATAACACTCCCCATTGGATGTCCATGACTAAACATATACCTCGTTAAAAAACTCCAACTAAGTAAAACCCAGCGGGACAAAAACTTAGTAGAAGAAAAAAAGTACAATGTTTAGTGATACACTTCCTAATACTGTCTCATTATAAAACTTGCTAGGAAAACCTAGTGGGAGAAACCATAGACAAGGGAAAAAGAGTACAGCTTGTATCATCTCCCCCTTTTTGACCACTTTAGTTGATCTCTCTGAGTTTGAGAAGTCCGATGTCATAGGTAAGCTTATCAAATATTGCAGTAGGAAGTGACTTGGTGAGCATATTTGCTCAATTTTCGCTTGATTGGATAGTACAACTAGGTCCCAAATAAGGGAATTAATCATAATTAGATCCCAAAAAATCATCAAATTACATCGAAGTCGCTAGGGACCTAGGTAATATTAAATGGCATGTTATTAATGAGTTGTCAATGCAGCTCCTTGAGTTATTAATGACAACTCTTTAAGTTGTCAATAATGAACTGCAAATTTCAACAAGTATTGGTTTGTAGGATCCCAATAAAAATAAATCCAATGTCTATGGCTTCTGGCCAATTAATATGAGACTCAAAATTATATGTCTTCTGCCATTTAGTTTAATAGGGAAAACTTCAATTTTATTTGAATGTTTCTATATAAATGACTTCTAGTTATTTAATATTAAAATAGAAAAAATGAAGCTATATGGCTTCTTGCCATAAAATTAAATCTATATGGCTTCTGTCCATTTAATATTAAAAATAGAACAATTGAATTTATATGGCTTCTGGCCATAATCAAAGACGACTTGATGCCGATAAATAATATTTTAAAATATAAAGTAGAACTGCATGTTCTTTAAGGGATAACTTCAAGTCAATGATGAATACATTAAAATATAAAGTGAAACATCAGGTTCCATCAAAGATGACTTCAGGTCAATTATGATTACATTAAAATATAAAGTGGAACTTCAGGTTTCATGAAATATGACTTTAGGTCAACATAAGAAAATATAAAGAAAGATAAAGAGAAATAGAAAGGGGATCTTCATGTTCTCAATAAGAGTATAACACCAAAGGATCATATAAATAAAAAATAGATTACCTTGGTTAGAGGTTCGTGCTGATAACGTGTTATAAGTTATAGAAGACAAGAGAGAATGAGGGAGGGAAGTAGAGAGAATAGAAATCAATTCTCATTCAATGTTCAAGAGTGTAGAATACACAATACAAGCATTCTGTTTATAAGCAAGGATTTAGGTGGATGTGCCGGTGAGGACGCTAGGCCCCAAGGGGGTGGTTTGTGAAGTCCCACATCGGCTGGAGAGAAGAACATTGGACGCCTTATAAGGGTCAAGAGGCCTCCCCCTCTTGACTCATTTTAAAACTGTAAGGGGTGAGCTCACCCCAAAGTGGACAATTTCTAGAGTGAGACTTAGGGATGTTACAGATGGTGTCAGGGCTAGGCTTTTGATGGATGTGCCAGTGAGAACGCTAGGTCCCAAGGGGGTGGTTTATGAAGTCCCACATCGGCTGGGGATGGGAACATTGGACGCCTTATACGGATCAAGAGGCCTCCCCCTCTTGACGTGTTTTAAAACCGTGAGGGGTGAGCTCACCCCAAAGCAGACAATTTCGAGAACGAGGCTTGGGGATGTTACAATAATTATTTATTTCTTTAAAACAGTTATGTTATTACAATTTTTAACTTAATTATTGCATGCAGAAATTTTAGTTGTAATTTTTCCAAACGGAAGAGGAGAGAATGGCGAAGACAGGAATGAAAAAGTGCAAACTTCAATAATTATCAAGATACGGTAATGTCGCGACACCCCATCATGTCGATATCCTTTTTTTTTTTCCATGACGTATCGATATCAATTTTTTAACCCGGAGACATGACAACATGTTAAGACATGACCACATGTAAAGACATGACAACATGAAATTATTTATTAAAATCTAGGAAAAATATGTTATGAAACTTAATGAATATGTAATATTGTCTTATTACACCTTTGGTCCTTTTATGGATATTTTTTTTTAATATTTTGATTTTAAAATATAATTAAACTAATATATGTTGAGAATTGAAATCAAGTATTGAGAAAGACAATTATTAATATCAAATAAGCACATACCAATTACGTTTTCTTATTCTTATTGTTAACAGTGACACTACTTTTACTTGACATATTGACAAGTCATATGAACATGTTTGATATTAATTTTTTTTTTTTTTACTGGGATCTGGATACAATTTTCTCAAATATCATTCTCCTACATCAAAAAGTATCACTCACTCCTATTTGGGGGAGAGAACCCCTCCTTTTCCTTTCCCTCCTCGTCTCTCTATTCCCTTTCTTTATAACCATTAGATCAACAATTGAATGTTTTAGAAATTACATTTTATAATTTATGATCAAAATGCTAAATTATAAAAAGAAAAATAATTAATTGTATGCAAGTTGATGAATTTTGATATGAACAACTTATTACTATAATAAAAAACATACAATCAAGTATTTTAATATAGAACTCATTCTGAATCATTCAATTGTTGATCTAATGGTTATAAAGAGGAAATATGATAGAAGAGGAGGGAAAGGAAAATGAGGGGTTCCTCTCCCCTCTTGTCCCAAATATATGATATATTTACCTAATTTAATTAAATTAATCAAGCATGTCTCTTAAGTTATTAATATATGCTTTTTCTATAATACCCTTGTCATATTGATAAAAAAAAAATACCCTTGTCATCTTTCCTAATTATCTCCATTATCTGACTATTGTTGAGGGAGTATTAATATGAATAATATGGGAAAAATTGACAAAAGTTAGAAATATGTTCTACACTTAGAATCAAAAGTAACTCTACAAATAGGTCATATATTTATATTGACAGGAGGGAGTAGTACTTTTTAATATTATTTTATTGATTAATCAGATATAGTTTTATATGTAATGTATTAGTGAAAAATTTGTTTGAATATAAAATATAAACTGACCGTTCGAGTTTTAATGTGTTTAAATTGACCAGTTTTAATGATATTCAAATTATTTTGATACATTAAGTTATCAGTATTCCTTGTTTATAACTATTATCTTAATTGTCATTAGGCCATTATTAAAGGCCATTATTGCTTATCAACGGGCACATTTTCTACCCATAAAAAGCAACGTACATTGAGGTAAGAGAAACAAGATGTTTAGACAACTAAGGTTAGAGGATCAAGGTCAGGTTACACTAAACTCTATCCTCGAGCTCCCCTCCTTTCTTTTTTCCCGAATTACATTGTTATCTTCCTATTGTTCTATTGCTCGATCTGCATTATGCGATAATGTTCATTTGATTTTAGGGAGTGACGCTTCCTGATCTATTAGGGGGTTGCAGAATGTTTTCTAAGGAATGCAACTCAAACTATAAATTTTGTTATTTGTAGAAGTTACCACAAACAGGATATGAATAGCACTAGAAGCAGTTGGAGAATCACTGTGTCACATAAGAATTTAGGCGTTGACCTGAATAAAACATGAGGGTGTACAATTTTAGGATAATATAAGTTATAGTTTAATTAATTTATACTGAAATCACTTTGTTTTTAAACTAGCTAATTAATATTATGGTTGGCATTGAATCGGGACAATGATGTATTGTTTCCTGTACTTCTCATTGAATTGGGAATATATAATTAGTGGATTTAGCTTTATGTCCCCCATCAATTTTGTTTAGGCTTTTAGCTCAATCATATAGTTTATGTAGTTGGATGCTTATTCTCCTTCCTCATTGTCGACATTGTTGGTAGTGCTCAATGATGAAGAGGCAAACTAGAGGTCCTCTTGGGAAACTATATCTGATGAAGAATATATGGAAATATAACAATTTCACAGTGATTGAGTTTGGAATAAATTACACTAGAGGTCCTCTTGGTAAACTATCTTATTCTCTCTTTGGGCTTTGAGTTAGTTATGTATTATAGTATCACCCCATAACTTTTAAAAGTTTAGAACCTTCACATTTTGACTAGTAGCCCTCCTACCGTTAAAATTAATAATGGTTTATGATATGTCATAATGTTAATATTTTCTTATTATATGCAATCTCATTTAAAAAAGAACACTATATTTGACATCTTATATGTAATCTTGAGTATCTTACATGTAATTTTTTCCCCTAATTTTCGTACTTAACATCTTATATTTCTTTTACTAATTTGTCTTCTCCTTTCAAATATCCCTTCTCATCTATGCCTCCTTTATAAAATTTCATATAAACTGTACTTTAATTGCACCAATCGACTCATTCTCATATTAAATCATGATTTTATATTGCGCTTTAGGAAGCAATAAATAGTTGTCTTCTTTTGCAGATTGCAAAACAACATCATCAAAATAGTCTAACGATAGACGAATTCTTATCTAAGTAATTACAGGTGCATCATTACTATAATAACTTCAATATAAGAAAAATAATAACAAAGCAATAAAAGAACTTTAGGATCATTAGATCAGATGGCATTAGGCCTCTTTGGTGAGGCTAGTGGGGGGAGGGGAAGGGGGTTCGATCCCCCTTGGATTGTATTTCCAGTTCAATTGTATCAAAAAAAAAAAAAGAAATGTCTTCTATATGTGAAAATGACTTATCAAAAAAATGAAGACAAAGAGCCTTGCGTTATAAACTAGAGCTTTGTTTAAGAATGATTTAATTGTCGAAGATGACTATAGTGCTATATATATATATACAGGGGAGCTTTGTCTTGTTGCATTGTGACTTTGTGATATTGTGAAAGGAGAAACGAATTACTAACACATAGTTGGTCTAGCGGTGTAAGGCCCCACTAGATCATTTAAAATCTCAAGTTCGAGTCATAGAGGAGAAGCTTGTGTCGGGAGGGGAAGTCATGAACATCAAAACTAGAATAATCAATTGTACGGAAACCTGGTAATATGATTTAGAAAAGGTGCTGGTTACCAGTTGATTTATAAAAAAAAAAAAGAAGAAGGAGAATGGAAATTTTTTAAGAGGGAAAAGGACAACATGGTCCTTGCACTTTTAAATCAAAATAAAAATACAAAATGGTAAGTAGCTTTTAAAAGAAATTAAATACGGTAAAAAATTACAAAAATTCTGACATGGCATATACAATTAACTTTAAATGAAAGTTAGCAATGGATGAGTTAATGGTTAAAATACGAAACGTTAGGTTCTTAAATTCCAACTTTCAAAGATTAGGAGTGATAGTGATACACATCTTGCTTAAAGTTTACAGATGTTCTGCATACTTGTGGGCGGAAAGAAAAAGAAAAGAAAAAGAAGATGTTATGTATAATTAAGCCTTAAAAAAAATGCATAGTTAAATCCATGTGCATCCCTTTTTTGAGTAGAACTGGAATGCTTTATTTATTTATTTTGAACTGAAACTGGAATGCTTTATTAACTGCACGTCAAAAAGTGAGATTTTGCTAATATCTATCAATGCTACCAACACTAAAACCAAGGTTGCGCTGGAGTGTAACATCCTAATTTTCATTTTTCTAAAGGCTAATCAAGCTAGATGATATTGTAGAAATGTTTGGAGAGCATTATAATTAATTAGGAACCAATATTGGGCCTTGGAAAAAGAAAAAAGGGGGAACCAATACTGATCCTTTTTGCATTTGCAAAATAGGGGGCTAAGGGAGCTGACTGGGGCAAATGGAATTGAGAAATGGAACGAAATTCGAGGGACTCTTCTTTGTATGGCCCAGAGGCCTGTAGGCCTCAAGAATGTAACAAAAGTCATCTTTGCAATAGAAGAAAAAGAGGGAGAAAAGAAGGTGAAACAGACGATCATTTCATTCCTCAGGTTTTGGTGTTTCCTCACTTTGGTTTGGGCCCCATTTTGGGGTCCAACCACCCCATCAATGTGTTTTGAAACCGTGAGGAGTGAGGAAGCCTTAAAGTGGACAATTTCAAGAGCGAGGCACTGTGATGTTATAGATGTTATCAGAGTCAGATTCAGGTCGATGTGCAAGCGGGGACGCTGCCTCAAAATGAAGTCCCACATCAGTTGGGGAAGGGAACAGAAGAAGCCTTTATAAAGGTCTGATTACCTTCCCCTTTTGATGTGTTTTAAAACTGTGAGGGGTGAGGAGGCCCCAAAGCGGGCAATTTCGAGAACAAGGCGCTGGGATGCTACAGATTAAAAAATATTTTTCACATTTTTAAAAGAAATAAAGTTAAATAATAATAAAATTATTTCAAAACATTAATATTATCAAAATTAAGTTACAAATACAATTTAAAGAACTAAGTCCACAATTAAATAATAATCATAATATTATCATATCAAATACTTCCTCCCTTAATATAAGATCCTGTTTTTTTAAAAGACCTTATCCCTTAATATAAGGTCCTGATTGAGTTGGTCTATTTAGTAAATGTGTTTTTTTTATATTGCCTTTAATCAATGCACTATTTAAAAAGTTGAGTCAAAATTATTTTTAGAGAGAGGAGAGAAAGAGAGATGACACTTTTACCAAAAGAAAGAAATGAATGTAGAATTTCATCTCCCTCCACTTAGAGCGGTCTGGAACCCCTTCTATTCCCCACTCTTCTATTTTCTTCCTCTTCCCCTCGTCTCAACCCTTCATCTAATCCAATGGCCGATAACTTCCCGCTCACCCCACAACCCAATCACTCCGGTTTCTTCTTTTCTGCGAAATTCCTTAAACAAAATCCAAACAAAGATTGAGATAATATTACGGATGGAATAGGAAATCTGAAACAGAATCAATGAACAATTTATCAGTGGCAAGGGGAACCAGATCTAGAGGTTAAAAAGAAAAGAAACCAGAAACAAAGTTCAAAAGGAAAATTGAAGAAACAAAATCCAGAGGTCAATAGCCTCGCTTGAGTTTGGGTCTCGTGGTGTCGTTCTTGGAAAGGAGAGGTTGATGGAAGATCTGATTCCGTCTTCCATCACAAAACCTATAGATTTTTGAATAAAAAAAAAAATCTTGTTGGAGATCTCGACTGGGATCACAGTTGGGAAGATGAAGATCTTGATGAGATTGCAGGTTGATGGGCGTTCTTGATTTTTGAATCAAAGATTGATTTGTTCTTGATTGGTTGTTGCAGCTCTAGTTTTCATATTTCACGCCTTGAAGGAGAAAATCGTGGAAAAGAACAAGATGGGGTGAGTGGGTTGTGAGGTGAGTGGGATATTATAAGCCATTGGATTATATGAAGGGATGAGATGAGTGGAAGAGGAAGAAAATATGAGAGTGGGATATAAGAGGGGTTCTGGACTGCACTTAGAGTTATTTGATTCTCTCTCATTAATTTTTTCTCTCACATCACTCAAATGTTCTCTAATTAATTTGAGTTGTCTTAATTAATAAATGTGTTTCTTCTAATATTACCTTTAATCAATGCACTATTTATAAAGTTAAATCAAAATTATTTTTAGAGAAGAGAGAGAGAGAGATGACACTTTTACCAAGAGAAAGAAATGAATGTAGAATTTCATCTCCCTCCACTTAAAAGTATATTTGATTCTCTCTCTTTACTATTTTTTCTCTCATATCATTTATCTCCATGCATTCTCTTTCCTCCTTTATATTATACTATCATTTTTATTCTTTCATAAATAAGGGCATTTCTAGAAACAAATTATACTTCCTCCATATTTATTACTTTTAACTATCTTTAAATGTTATTTAGGAAATTGTAAATCTGTTAAAATGACCTTATATTAAAGGACAGGGGGAGCACATACATAGTTTAAAAATTTTACATTTATATATACCATGAATCAAGTTGTTGTCTAAACTTTAAATGAATAAAATATTGTTTAAAATTACATAACATAAATATTTGCAACTTCATTAACCATTAATTTAAAAAGATTCATACTATTAAAAGGGAAAAAGACAGAAAAAGACTTTGGGCATGTGGACGCAGCGGATTTCAGAAAAGACCATGACATACCACTGACTTGATTGTTTTTTTTTTATAAATTTAAAGGAAATGCCACAAATGCCCTTGGATTAATTTGTTAAAATAAACAAGCCCATTTTATGAAATTAAATCTTAGAAAAGGTTAAAAGTACATAACATAAATATTTGCAACTTCATTAGCCATTAATTTAAAAATAATCATACGGTTTAAAGGGATAAACAAGAAAAAGACTCTCCAAATAGCAAAAGGACATGTGGATGCAGTGAATTTTGAAAAGGACACTGACATGCCACTGTCCTAACTGTCTTTTGCAAATTTAAAGGAAATACCATAAATGCCCTTTGATTATTTTTTTTAAATAAACAAGCCTACCACTGCTTCCAGCCGGAGCTCCTACCATCGGTGTCTGGGCTCCGTCAGTCGGGGGCGGTTGGGGGCTGCCAGCGAGGTATACCTGTTAGGTGGCAGGTGTGTGGGGGATTAATTTAATATTTTTTGAGGGAGGGGATTGTTCAAGAAGTAATGACAAAGTGGCGGGGGTGGGTAAAGCTTGGTGGAAAGGCCACCAAGCCTTCTTATTATATTTGGTGCAGAAAATATATATGTACCATCTTTCATTCTTTCTTAATATTTTCTCAAATTTATATAACGAATTACCAATATGTCTCTATCAATTTACCAACATCACAACTTTACCAATTTCTTGTTGTTTGTTAACAGAATTGGATAATGGTTTATCAACATCGAATAACGGATTACCAACTCTAGATAATGATTTACCAACATTTATCTATCCATTTACCTACATCATTACCAAAAATTTTTTTTGTTTGTTACAAGAATTGTATAACATAATACCAAATTCGAATTACAGATTACCAACTTTGGATAACGGATTACCAACATATTTCTATCCAATTATTAACATCATTACCAACTTCTTTTGGTTTGTTACCAGAATTGTATAATGGATTACCAAATTTAGATAACGGATTACCAAATTCAAATAATAAATTACTGACTTTGGATAACGGATTATCAGTATATCTCTATCCATTTACCTACATCATTACTAACTTCTTTTTTATTTGTTACTAGAATGGTACAACGAAATACCAAATTCGGATAACATATTAGCGACTTTGAATAACAGATTACCAACATTTCTCTATCCAAATTGGAAACATGTGCTATCCAAAGTTGGATAGACACATGTTGGTAATCTGTTATCCAAATCTGGTAATGCATTACAATTCTGGTAACGAATCTAAAGAAGTTGGTAATGATGTTGGTAAATGACTAGAAATATGTTGGTAATCCATTATCCAAAGTTGGTAATCCGTTATCTGAATTGAGTATTCCGTTATACAATTCTAGTAAAAAAAAAACGTTGGTAATGATGTAGGTAAATGGATAGATAAATGTTGGTAAACCATTATCCAAAGTTAGTAATCCATTATTCGACGTTGGTAAACCATTATTCAACTCTGTTAACAAACAAAAAGAAGTTAGTAAAGTTGTGATGTTGGTAAATGGATAGAAACATGTTAGTATTCGTTATACGAATTTGAGAAAATATTAAAAAAGAATAGTGTGTATATATATATATTCTGTGCTATATATAATAAAAAGGTTTGGAGGCCTAGTGGTAAGGCCACCTCTTCACTATAAAAGCCTTTAAAGTGAGGATGTAACTTCGAATCCCAACCCTCCACTTTGTCATTATCTTTTGAACAACCCACTCCCAAAAAAATTAAAATACCCCCACCTGCTGGCGAGTAGGCCCCGCTGCCGGTGCCAACCTCCAACCATCGAAGCCCAGACGTTGGCAGCTGGAGCTCTTGTGGCCGTTGTGGTGTGCCTGTTTATTTTAAAAAATAAAAACATAATCTAAGGGTATTTGTGACATTTCATTTAAATTTGTAAAGGACAGTTAGGTCATTTATATATTATGGTTTTTTTTTTGAATTGAAGAGGCAAGCACTAACGGCTTGAACCCAACCTCCCACCTATCAGGGAGTTCCATACCACTAGGCTACAAAGCCTCTGGTTGTTATGGTTCTTTTTTAAATTTGTTGCATGCACCTATTCTTTTGTTATTTGGAGAGTCCTTTTCTATCTTTTTCTCATATTAAACTCATATAAAGAATTTTAAATCAAAATAAGAAATAGAGAATAAGAAGGCCTAATCGGGCCCACCCTTAGCCCTACAGAACTAACCCTTTTAGCCATGTATCTTATTTTAAGGCCAAAACCTCAAACTTGGTTCTAACATTTTGTCGGGCATAAATGTGCCTACTCGAGAGGCGTGGTCCGTTTTCTCAACTCCAAACCAAAGAAACAACACAAACCCATCAATTGAAATTTTCCCCAATAAAAAAGTCTCCAACCGAATAAAAAAAATGACCAACCATGGTTTAGAAAAAAAGTCAAAATCAATACTCAAGGGTATGATTTTATCAACAACCTCGTTGGGAAAAAAGTCATATCCTTTATTTTTACAACATACAAAACATAATTATATATTATAAAAACAAATATATAATTATTCTGCTTCACCAAAATCTGCTTGAACAAAAGCATGCTTCCTCCTAGGATACCCCATTCCAAGCAAATGGTTGATATAGACCTTACCATCCTTCACAGTTACAGTTGTTGGTGACCTATGCTTATGCCTAAGCCCTGAGAATTTTGCCACCACAGAAGCCGTTTCCCAGCCATCAAAACTCCGAAGCAATCTCGCTGTTGGGTGCTTTGCGGCGACCACAAGCTTTGTCTCTGACACTAATTCCAAACCATCCCCTAAAGTAAGAGGCCCTCCTTCCACCTTTATTAGCTTCACTTGGTATTCTTCATCATTGCTTTTTGATAAATCAATTTTCAATAAGTTGCCACTGTATGTATGTACCACTATAAGGAACCCATGTGGGTGGTAAACGATGCCGTTTAGTGCACCCATGCCTAAGTTCTTGTACCATTCTTTTGCCTTGAACAGTGGGTTTCTTATGATTGATTTCAAATTCCCTTCCACCCCTACCTTCCAAATTTTACTGGCTTTCACATCAGTTACATATGCGTTGCCTCCTGGATCAACTGTTACATCGTTTGCTAATGATTTCTCGTCACCTACATTATAACGTTTAACTAATGTTGATAAGAGAGAATGGTCGAGGTCTTTTTCTAGTATAAAGTATGAAAGTATTGAGAAGTTCTTATATAGACATGGTCTGCCATATTATTTGTATGGTGACCACACAAGCAAACACTTTCGTGAACATGTAATATAACTTAGAGGATTTTAATCTGAAGTGGCACTATGAAATCTTAATTTTTTTTTTCTCTCAGACAGGGGAAATGAAAAGTAGATAGGGTCATGGCTTTTTTCTACACACAAGTGTCACATCAGATTAAAATATTCGTGAGCTATTTATTAAGTGATTCATCATAAACAATCGCAACTCAATAACTACAGTATGATATTAAAGTATTTTATGAAAACTTTTAAAATTCACAGCTCGAATGAAACACTATTCTTCAATTAGAAAAGGGCCAAGGGTAAAGTGACCACTGGACAACATTGGACATAAAAAAAAGTTTTTGGGAGCATTTACTTTTTACTGTCAACGTTAGTATTTCGAGGGTAAGAAGAAGTTGTTCATCTTTCAACATTTTTGTTAAAAAATTGTTCCTTCATCAAGAACTTGCCCATGCCCGACACTCTTGAGTGTTACTTCAAAAGAAAAATTACACCTTACCCCTAAAAAGAAAAAGATAGATCTTCAAGAAATTCCGGCAATATCTATGAGAAATGTTGATGAGAGGAAAGTTTAATTTCCGGTCAATTAATTTCTTGCTTTTTCAAATCTTTTATTTAAAATTTTGGTCAGAATTTTTTTTTTTATTCAAACTGCTGCAAAACCAAAATTTAGTCATTTAACCCAATTTCCCCAATAAAAACACTTTGAAGCCAAACAAGAGGAAATGAACAACGGCAAAGGTGAACCGCACTATAATATATGTGTGTGTGTGAAGAATCGCAAGAATAAGAAAGCTTACTTGGGCCACTGAGTTGACTCAGGAACAATCGTTCCCACGTTTTTAAATCATAAGCTGCAAGCGCCGAGTAACGATTTCGCCATGGTTCAGCATGAACTGCGAGCAGCCGATTCCTCGGCTGGTCAACGAAAATGCCGAGCGTTGAATTTCCGGCGAGATCGGCGTCTTTGACCACTGGAACCTCAACTAATACCTCATTCTCATCTCCGGTCACAGGAATCTGACCGATTCCGCCTTCGACGAAACCGACGATGAATCGGCGATTTTGATCGTCCCATTTGCCGCATTCTCTGAACCATCCATTGCTGTTATAATAGTAAACGTGGGTGGGGGGATTGGATAGGTTTATAGAAATGATTATGCCTATTGGTATTGCTGAGAGAAGGACGATGAAGGCGAAAAATTTGGGAGAGCAAAAACAGAAGGAAGCCATGAGAGCTAGATAGAGAAATAAGAGAAGGTGTTTGTTGTGTTGTGGGTAAGACGGCGGAGAATCTTATACTTGAAATCGGTCTGACTTCTTGGGAATCCAAAATTAAAGATTCCAAGTAAATAATCATCGGAAAAATTCACTTTTATGGATATTTTGGTTTTTTAGCTGAAACATTTAATTTCACTTTAATCCCTTAGAGGTGCAGTGAGATTTTTAAAATGTTTTGGGGACAAATTTGAGATTAGTTTCTTATTATGGGGATAAAGTGAAATTTTCCCATAATCATTGTTGTCAAACTTTCTCCTTACCGGACCCACGAGTTTACAGCTTAACCTTTTTACGTTATTATTTTATAATAAATAAATTATATTAACTCTTTGTTAATATTATGTGATTCTTGTTTATTTGACCATAGTAAATGATTTTATAATTTAGGTTCATAAAAAAACTTTATTAAGGACAATAAATTATAAATTTCAATATATTTAATGTCAACTATTCTTATGTAAAATATACTTTAAGTCACATTATTATCTATTTTGCATTTTAATTTATATACTTATATATGCGAACCTGTTTTCCTGTCCATAAAAAAGAAGAGTATAGAGAGTTAATTATAACTTAATCATCTTGATCCCATATGAATGATTTGAATTTGATTTTAGGGTCTATATCTATCTACTAAAATTTTTTTATATTTACTTTTTTTTAAAAATTAAATCTAAACCGTTCGGATGAGATCTAGACAATCTAAATATGTTTAACTCTCTGTACTCACATTTTAGGAGTAGTGAAATCAATTCCTACTTTGTATTTAAATGTGGGTGAAAATAAGTCAAACTAAATGAAGGGCAGGTCAGAAGCCCCTAACAAGACACGTGGCCTATTTTCACCCTTAACTTATATGTAAGTCACCATATCTGTTTTCCATATTAAGAAGAGCATGAAATTGCTCTTTTTTGTTGTTGCATTTGCTCTTATTAAAATTTTCTTCTCTCTTTACATTTACAAATCATTCTTACTTATCTCTCCTTCTTTTACTTTTCAGAGAGAATTAAATAGGAATAAAATTAAGGGTTAAGGTCCATTTTCGCCCCGGAAGTAACCGTAAAAGAGCACTGAGTATCAGAAGTAACATGAGGAGCATGCTTGCCCCGGAATTTTCCAAACTATAGCAAATTTACCCCCACTGTTTAGAAAGTTAACTTTGACCATTAGATCCTACTTTTTGAATGTACGATGCTGACATGGCTCTATCATCATATACATGTCATTATAAGGTTCATTTTTGCCCCGGAAGTAACCATTAATGAGCATTTTTGCCTCAGAAGTATCCAAATCATAGCAAAAATGGTGACAGAGCCATGTCAGAATCGTCCGGTCAAAAAGTAGGATCTAATGGTCAAAGTTAATGCTCTAAACGATGGGGGTAAATGTGCTACAGTTTGGAAACTTACGGCGAAAATGCTCCTTATGTTACTTTCGGATACTTTGTGCTCTTTTACGGTTACTTCCAGGGTGAAAATGGACCTTACCCTAAAATTAAATAAAGTCATTAATTTCCCTTCAAGTTATATATTTAAAATGGAAGAGGATTCTCTTCTCATCTTTTTCCTCCTTTTCTCTCCTCATCCTATTACCATCTTTCAATTGATAAATCAATGGTTGAGATTGCATAATTTTTAGTATTATAATTTTTATTGTTTTTATAGATCCTACTGTTGTATGTAAGCTATGGGAGAGGATACTCTCATTTTCCTTTTTATCTTTTTCCCTCATAATCTCATCCCCACCCTTAGATCAAGGAATGGTTTTGCTTCGTTGATCCATGTTCATAAATAGATGGGAGGCTTACTTTTATAAATTATTAAATGATGGATGTGAAGGTCTACCTTGTGAGTTGGAGGAATTGACAACTACATAATATAAACTTAATAGGTCATTTTATTATAGAATTAGAGTTTGATTGGGAGGTAAGGGAAGCTCTTAAGAAAATAGAGAATCGTAAAGCTATTGGACTAGATGGTCTATCGATTGATGTATGGAAATGTTTAGATGAAGAGGGTGTGTTGTGGTTATCGAAATTGTTTAACGAGACTTTACGGTCCAAGAGGATGCTTGATGATTGGACAAAAAGTACTTTAGTACCTATTTATAAAAATAAAGGTGATATACAGAATTGTGCAAACTATAGGGGAATTAAACTTATAAGTCATACAATGAAACTATGGGAACAAGTGATTGAGCGTATGTTGAGATTAGAGACTAGTATTTCTGAGAGACAGTTTGGTTTCATACCAGGAAGATCCATAACAGAGGTGTGATATATTTACTAAGTGGGATGATGGAAAAGTATCGAAGTAGAAGAAGAGATTTACATATGGTTTTCATTGACTTAGAAAATGCGTATGATAGCGTGCCAAAAGATATACTTAGGAAAGTCTTTAAAAAGTAAGGTATATGTGTTGCACATATCAAAGTTATTTATGACATGTATGAGGGGGTATTGACTAGGTTAGAACGCCGGGGGTTGAACAAAAGACTTTCCTTTAGGAATTGGCCTACATCAAGCTGGGTGGTATAAGTGGAAGAAAGTTACTGTAGTTCTTTGCAACCAAAAAGTATCCCATAAAGTAAAAGGGAAGTTTTATTGTACTACTATAAGACCAGCAATACTATATGGTAGTGAAGCTCTAAACAGACAACATGAATATAACATGGGGTAGCCGAAGTAAGGATGTTAAGATGGATGTGTATTTATAAAAGAAAAGATAAGATTTAGGATGATCATATACGTGAACAAGTTGGAGTGGAACCTATTAGTGAGAAAAAGGTAGAAAAATCATTTGAGGTAAGTTGGACATGTCCAAAGAAGGCCATTAGATGCGTCAGTGAGGATGATAGATCAAGCAGTCTGGAGTTCTATTAAAAGAGGAAGAGGGAGACTAAGGCGGGCACTTAGTGAAGTTGTAGAGAGAGATCTTCTAGTGAATAATATATCTAAAGGTTCATAGAGCACAATGGCGTCGTACGATCCGTATAACCGACCTCGCCTAGTAGTTTATAGTATTTATCCTAATTGTACTCATTATTAAATCTAAATTGTTAAACTTATCAATCGAACGGAGTAATGGAATGAGGAGGGAAAGATAAAAAAGGATAACTAGTGAATCCAAAGCTATTTGAAACCAAAATATTCTTCTACAAGTGACGGACATGATAATATACGCACGTAGTGGTACAAGATAATACTTGGGGAGGGATTGTTTGAAATCAAAAATTGTAGAATCAGTTTCAAAGATAAATTAATTGCTTTTCATGTATTTCCTTAGGACTTATTTATAAGTGACATCAAAATGTTTTACTCCCTCTAATCCTAATTATAGGATCAAGTTACTTCTTATGTGAGATTTAAAGAGGCAAAATATACCACTAAATTTTAACATATATTATATATAATTTGATTATATATTTGTTTATAAGTAAAATAAATTAGTTTTGAGGAAAAAAAGATAAATATAAACAATATAGCATGATTTATTTGCATCCTTAATTTCTCAAAAAAGTCAACTTAATTTTATCATTATGACTGGATGGAGTACTATTCTACTAGAACCAAAAAATTCTTTAATGATAATAACTCTCAACCCTCCAACCTTTTCTTATATGATGAAGGTTATATAATTAATATTTTCCAACCTTAGAGTGTTAAATTCAATTTCACCTTCCTAAACAAGTATATATCCTTCTCTGAATCAAACCAGTATTTTATTCTTGGCTAAAATAATAAAAAACCCTTTAACTTAGTATCAATTGCATATAACCCAATTAATATTTCAAATTTTCAACTTATAATCTCCCTAACATTTTAATATTTGAAATTAAGCCCATGCTGTTAGTTCTTACTACAACAAAAAAAGGCTTTTGTGGCATTTTTTTATTATAATTGTGGCATTTTAAAAATGCCAGCCTTTGTCATGATTGTTCTTGTGGCATTTTTGAAACTCCAAAATATGTGCAGTTTATCGTGCCGTTTTTTTTAAAAAAGGCCACAATATAATAGACTTGGTATGGCATTTTCTTTAAAAAGTGGCATGATAAGTTAATCTATTGTGCCGTTTTTCTTATAAAACGCCACGGTAGGTTCCTTTTTTTCTTTAAATTATAATATACTATCGTGGTGTTTTCCTAAGGAAACGCCACGATAGAGTTTATTTTTTTTGAAATTATATTAAATAAATATATACTAACCCATGTCTGCATCGGTTCAAAAATTACAACCAAACAATTCCAACATGTATATACACCAAAATTCATATAGCTAGAGAGATCAAATACAATGAAAGCAAGCATCCTAATTAGTTAGCTATTGTATACTACAAGTTGACATGATAATTAGGCATATCAAATCTTCCTACAATCTAAGCTAGCTAACATATTTACCTATTATGAGAGAAATGTGGGTATATATTGGGTTTGAAGACTCATACCTTCTTGTAGAGCTAAGAATAATGTTTTGTTTGATGCTCTTATAAAAAAAAATTCTATAATTTCATTGGACTGGGTTTGAAGACTCATACCTTCTTGTAGAGCTAAGAATAATGTTTTGTTTGATGCTCTTATAAAAAAAAATTCTGTAATTTCATTGGACTGGGTTTGAAGACTCATACCTTCTTGTAGAGCTACCACATATGGGCTCATGAATACATAATCAACTACTTCAACGTCAATCATTACATCATGGTGTAAGTGCCTTCATATAAACAATACCAACTTGCAATTAGTTTAAAAACTTATGAAATTAAATGAACCACAAAATGGCAACACATATCCAATCCACATATTGATAGCTGAAGCACTAAGCCATTGTTGATTAAGTACTTCTCTAAACACTTCCTTGGAAATATGCTCACTGAAACCACGTATGCCATATATGTGCTTATCAAACTCAATCTGTACAACATATTCATTCGATGGTTTATTTGACATCCATTGCAATTGATCACGATATGATATTAATGCACTTGGATCAGATGAACCACTAGAATTGTTGAAAACAGGAACTTGAATTTTCTTGCCATTATTAGATTGAGTAGCCTGTAGTGCACTTGGATCTTGACTGACTTGAGCATTGGTTGGACTTTTTCTTCAAGATGGATCAGATAAACCACTAGATTGCTTACCAGCAGCCACTTGAATTTTCTTGCCCTTATTAGATTGTGTGGCATGTAATGCACATGGATCTCGACTAAGTGGAGTGATGGTTGGACCCTGTGAGCATGGCTCTATGAAATTTATAGGCCAAGCAACAAAAGCACCAGTAGCCTCGTTCACCATAGTCATATCATCTAGATTAGAGAATGGCAAATCCGCCTCATCATTGGTGCAATATTCAATCAAAACCCGAAATGTGTTGTGAGGCAATGGTGAATTGTGTAAAATCAAGTTTGAATCATTGTAAACAGTGCCCAACACAACTAGATGCTTGAAAGATTGATCCTTATGTAACCTACACTTTGATTCACCCTACAAAAGAGTTCACACATTGAGGTATTAACCGATAATATAATCATAAGAATAAAAGTTAAGCAGAAAATATATCAATTACCATAGGAATAGGGACCCTAGGCACAGAACCATAGCTATACTTCATGCTTGGGCTTTCACATGTTGGAATATTACTTTGCTGCATGAAGGGCGGCATTTGAGAATTTCGCATGAAATGTTAATAAAATTGGTCATTTCGTTGTTGAATTTCGAACATCTGCTCCTTCAAAACTTGAAATTCCTCTTTCAATATAGAAATTTCACTCCTAGTAGCCCTCTTTTGGCAGCCAAAGTAAGATGAAGATGTAACCCCTTACTAGCACCCCGAACACAACCTAGATACTCAAGGCAGTCTAATGCTTTGCTAAGGAAATCATCAGGACCAATTTTGTTGACATCACCGGGCGATTCTTGTGTGAGAATACTCTTCAACAAATAGGATTATTAGTCACTAATATAATGTAGTCATTTCATGAAAAAATATCTTGCAAAGTCTAGGAGAATGACTTACACATTTATCACGAACTCTTCTGACCTCCTCATTGACTATGGTACCATCTTTTTTAGTGTGAGCAGCTATAAATAACTCATGTCGCGGTAATTGATCAACTTGTAAGTTCTTTTCTGCAATCTGTTAATTCAAGCCAAACAAACGTATAAATTAGTTATAGAAACATGGGTTTAACGTTTGGAACAAATTGTTTCTAACATACCATATTTTGTTCCAACTGTGACATTGCTAGTCGTCAATGACAATAGCGGTATTCCATGTTGTTAGTCGAATGACGATTTGTTTTACTTGTCTTCTTAAACTTTGCTGTTATATGTGTTGCCAAAAATGCATCCTATTGTTCTTGAGTAATGATGCCTTCATATAAAGATGGGGGTGTTGGAATAATCTCCTCATTACCATCTCTCATAAAGTATTTGACAGAATCAGAATGGAATATTCTCATAAGTGTTCTAACTCTCTCAAGCACCCACTTCTTGTGAGTCTCATCTATTAGAAATACCGAATGTAATAACATAAATCATATTAAATTAACTAGTTACAATATCATCAAAAAATGACCAACCAAAAAATGATAAATGATATATATAAAGAGATGGCTTACCAAAATATCTAACCAAACCAAGTCATGGTGTGTTTCCTTTGCATGTCTCCAATCTTCAAATGTAATTGGGCCTTTTTTGTGAACAATGGTCTGAACGAAACCCATAAGATCTTTAGCATGTGGCATGATTGCTAGACCCTTCACATTCCATTCAAGCGACAACTTGATTCTATTACTTCTGAGTTTCACCAGACTACGCATAATGGTCCTGCCATGGGCTACGAGCCGCTCAAATTTTGCTTTGTCTTTACTCAAATCAATTGGGGGACTAGGTTGTGCTTCATCCTCCTCGTACATGCCATCTTTGCCTTCATGTGCCATATCCATAATCCTGTAAAATAATAAAATAAGACATGATTTTAGTACATATGGAGATAGTGATGTGAAGTGTATGCAAATTAACTGAAATAATTCATAGTATAAAAAAATACATACAAATACAAATCAATATGATGGCCCTCATTTTCTTTCCCTCTTTGTTATAGAATCTAAAATTGTTTGCTTCCTTTTTTCGGTTGGATTTAGTATTGTGTTGACCCAAATGCCTTCCTCATGATCATGTCTTACGTACACAAGTTCATCTTCATCTTCCTCCTCCTCATCATCAAAGTTTTCTGAGAGTAGTGTCTCAAAGGAAGGATCGTCTATCATATTCACATCTTCACTACTTTCAACATCAACTTGTTCGGCATAATTTTTGTTCGAATGCATCACAATTAACCAATTCTTCTTACTAAGATTTGCAATGAAAAACATTTCTTCTGCCTGTGACGCTAAAATGTAAGGATCATCCTTATGTCCAATTTTAGAAATGTCGACTTATCTGCCATCCATTATTATTGTTAACCCACTGACACTTGAAAATAGGAACCCTGAACATGGTGTAATCTAACTCCTAAATGCAATCAATCATACCAAAGTATGACATCTACGCATATATGGGATTTGTATCTTTTACACTGGATATATGCAATGCTTCAGCAACAAGTGTAACTCCACTATTCTAAATTGTACTCCTTTCATCCTAGTCTTTTGTATAGAATGTGTAACCGTTGATTGTATAGCTAGTGTACGAAAATACATGTAAGCCCAGTCCTTTCGAGAGCCAGAACAATCTTTCACAAACTGATTCAGAATTAACCTCAACCTGTTGACAAATGTGTGTAGTCAACCATCTAATGAAATGTCGATTGTGCTCCTTAATAATTAAAATTTCATTTCTATCACCATGTATTTCTCAAAGAAGTTTTCTGTGTTCTTCAACGAATGGTTCAACCTCATGAGTGCTGTGAAGAATGTACATCATGATGAGACTTTGGCATACCAACAGGTTCAACATTTGATAAGTACTCAGTACCCAAATTGATAAGTACTCAGCATCATAAATTTGTGTTTCATAATCAAATTTGGTGGAAGGTTATATATCATCAAAATAACAGGCCATGTGCTGTGAGTACTACTTTGAACTTCATGTGGATTGATTCCATCAGTTGCCAATGCAAGCCGTAGGTTTCTTGGTTCTTCACCAAAGTCAGGGTACTTGATTTCAATTTTTTCCATTGAGGAGCATCTGTAGGATGCCTAAGCTTGGTGTCTTTAGTCCTCTCATCTATATGCCATGTCAAAAGTTTTGCAATCTTCGCATTACTAAATATGCGCCTGAATCTTGGAATAATCAGAAAGAACCACAAGATCTTTGAAGGACTATTGCCTTTCTTTCCATATAGAGATGTGTCACATTTAGGACACTTCTCTAACGACGCATATTGGTTCCTAAATAAAATATAGTCATTTGGACATGCATGTATTTTCTCATAATTCATACAGGTAGAGTGAAGATTGTTCTTCGCCTAATTTGTTTTCGAAGGGAGTGCATTTGCCTCTGGAAGTATATCTCGCAGAACAAAAAGCAGTGCTGTGAAACTTGCATCAGTCCAACCATATCGTGCCTTCAAGTTATACAATTTCAGCACCGCCAACAATCTTGTGTATTTTGTATATCCATAAAAAAGCATTATAGAATAATATTACATGCATTTTTAACAAAAGATTTGTTAAATTTACTAATCAAAGTTGACTTTGTCCTATTTTGAATAGTTTTATACAGTATTTTTTATTATTCCAATTGCAATTTTCTTTTAAGATCTTGACGCTTGTCCACATGAAAGTTAATAAAGTAAAATGTAAATTAATGTATTGTTAGTGATCCATGATCTAACATTATTTTGTTTATAAGAAATTCTTTGCTATTTTGGCAAATGGTGACCAATAATATCACAACATGTCAAACATTTTAATCCAATATGTCTACTAGCATGTCCCTCCCTCTCCATCATTTTAATAACTTGTATACAAATATGTATTTTAATAATCTCTTTTATTTTCTCTCCCTTTTGCATCTTTGGTTTTAGAAGTTAAAACTCTCCCACTCTCTACTCTCCAAATCTAGTAGTAATCCAATAATGGTGGGTTCAATAGCATGGAATAAACATAAACATCACAACCTTAGTATTGCTTCTTAGTTAAAATCCAGAACGTAAAAAGCAAACCTCTGTAGAATCATTCAAGTATAAGTCACATCCAACAATTAAATATTGACAATGGATAAATCTCATGAATTAGATGACATTCACAGTTCAAAATTAAAACGTCTAAGAGGCTAACAAGGAAAATGGATGATGAACAATAAAAATCAAATACAAACCAAAGTGTAGCAAAACCTTTGACGCAAAATACAGAAGCAACTAAGCGTAATTATTGTTTTATTATGGAAAAATCTAAACTTCATTTGATAAGTGTATTGGAATGGCAACAGAAAAATAAGGAGAGAATATGTGTGTATTATATATATGTATATATATACCCCCTCCTTTATTTTTTTATTATTCAGAACCCCAATGCAGATTCGATGGTGGGGTTGACAATGGGACCACCAGATTTTGGTGTAGGGTTAGGGGAAGACATAATAGAGCACTCTAGCATTTAAGGTTCAAGAGCATTGAGTTTTTTAGAGATTGATCAAAATCTTGGCAATTTAGGCTTTAAACTCATGCATTAATAATCTCTGAACTTAAGATGCTTCACATATGCCCAGATTTTCTATTGTAGATTCAAAGACTAGAAGGTTGAAGCAAAGAACAAGTGAAAAATCCCAATCTGGTTATCTTCACTGTAGCACCCTACAGTGCGGCCCATGGTCAGGGAAATTCGCATGTTCACTGTGGCAGCCCACAGCGAGGGCAACGACAGACCCCCAAAAAAATCTAGAAGTAGGGTTTTCAGGTTCAATTTGAATTGGACCTGATCCGAACTACCTCTAAACTTCTCCAAATAGAAAAATCGTAACACCCAGATTTTGTTCACTACCTTTCTCTTTGAGCTCTTACATTTCCTTCTCCGATTTTTACCATTTCTTCCACAAATCTCCATTCCACTTCCATATTCCACCTCTCCTCCACCATTTCCTTCATATTTCTAGGCAACCAAGGTTCTAATGGGGAACATAGAAGGGAACATGATTTTCAAACTCAAGAACATGAGTGGCTAAGTTTATTGGGGATTTGTGATGGGATTATGCAACAAGAGCTTCAATGGTCTTCTAGGGGAGTTAATTAGTGTCTTCTTATGTCTAATTTCATATATATGTTTAGATTCTTGTGATTTGTATATTTATATGTTCATTGGAACATGTGGCACTTTGATTTCTATGCTTGTAGCCAGATTTCTTGTAGTTCATGTATGCAATTAAGAGATTTCTTTTTTGTCCACGAACCTTGCTATTAGTTACTTGGCATAATTCAATTGATGTGGTAGAATTAATTATTTACTTTGGATAGCTAGCTTGGATTAATACATTTGCTTGTTGCATTTTACATTAGATAGTAGATCCATTCTTGAAGGGTCAACTTAAACCTTCAAGAGGAGACTCATTGTTTGTATGTCAAGAGCTTTCATTACCAAGCGAGTTTTACCAATTGCTTAGTTAATTAATTTTGCAAGCGATGAGCTGAATCAATTAGTAACTAGGTTAATTGGACTTAAGCGATTGCCTTTGGGTAATCACATGTGGTCTTGGACTTTTTTACTCCCAATTGATTAAGAAGCTAGGAAGGTTGCATTGTTTCCATCAAGAGGCCCTAATTCGATCAAACGATTTATTCAACCAATTTATTTTTCTTTTCCTATTTCAAAACCGAAAAACAAGTCTCTTTGCATTTCCATAACAAAACATACCAAAAATATCACTTCAATGATCAAACCCCGGTTTAATTACTTTCATCATGTATTTAGGTTTAACTTAGGCAACAAATAAGTGACTCCTTGTGAGACGCGTGCCTCAAGGTTGTGCCAGTTTGCACAATCCTTAGTTTCATACAATTTGGATTTGACCCCCATTAGGAGACACCACTGCAGAAAAGGGTTTTTATGTATGTTATTTTGGGACTTTCATGTCGCTTTCTGATTTAACTTTTGCCTAATGCGCCTTGGGGGTTAAAATCAAAATTTATCCAAGGATTGCAATATAGATTGCAACCTCGAGTCGTTTCACTTAAGGAGTCTTTTGACCTACCTAAACTAGCTAAATGCAATCAAAACAATAAAAGATATGGGGGTTTTGCTTTGAAACTTCATTTAATAAAACTATAGACAATGTAATTACTTATTTTTGGTATTTTAGATTAATGAGTGAAAAGAGTTTGGATTAAGGGAAATTTGTAAAATGGGCTTTGATAGTGCTACGGTGGCTCTCACGCTTCATTAAATTGATATTGAGAGTTAAAGATTCACCAAGTCTAATTGAAAAATCCCCAAGCAACCACTAGGGGTCCACTAGCCTTAATTAATAACTAATCAAGCAACTACTTTCATAGCTATCACTTAGGGTTAGTGTTAAGCTCCACTTGGTGTGTGTTGGAACATGAGTTTTGAAAACCGATTCCTCTCAAGAATGTGCAACCACAACATTCAATTGGAAAAATTAAGCTACACAATCTAGCAACCACTAAAAATCATATAGCATTCATAAATCCAATAGGAAATTTAAACATACATATCATTCAATTAACATAACTCAATATCCAACACAAATGTTCCAATTCATAAACAACTAGAAAAGGAAATCATGTCTCAAATCCAAATATATAAAGAGAAATGCAACCACAAGACTCAATACAGAAGGAAAAGAGCATGAGAAAACAAACAACTCCCCTATTTCGCCCATTGAAGCTCAAGCCACCTTCACACCACCAAAGCACCAAGATTCTAGCCTCTCATGTCCTCAAATTTGAGCCAAAGATAGCCCATGACCACAGCCTCCATGGATGAAGAAGGTAGAAGAAGAAGTATGGTGGAAATGGAAGGTGGAAAGATGAAGAATAAGAAAATCAGCAAGAATGGAGGTGAGATTGAGTGGGAAGATGAAGATTTGAGTGAGGAATGAAGGGAATGAGTGAAACCCTAGCAGAGGAGGTGTATTTCGTGCATAGGAGGCTTGGAAACTGAAGGTGGGGGTGTTTGGATCTATTTATACTCCCCCAGAAACCCTAAAAACGCATCAGAATTTTTGCAGATTTCGTCTTTTTCACCGTGGGCTCGCCTTGGCTTTCGCCACGGCGAGCTAGCATCCATTTTGGAATTCTTGGGAGTTCACCGTGAGTTTCGCCGTGGCCATTGGTTCTGCCTCACTTGTCTTTCTTGCTGTGAGCTAGGCATTGATTCTGTTTCTTCTTCACTTTCTTCCTCTGCTCCGTCCAGAATTCTTCGCTGCAACTTGGCTTCTTAGTTTGGGCATGTTTCTTCTATGACCTACAAGTGAAATGAAGCCAAAGGTAGCATCAAATGTCCTCAAAGATTGGTTAATCAGTAAATCATGCTAATTATGCCCAAATTGCCCTTGACTAGAACAAATTCCTACAAAGTGTGCAAAAGTCAGAAATTACCCTAATTAGGTGCAATTACTCCAAAGACATGCAATAATCTGATGATTTTATCAATAAAAAGTGTATAAAAATATGGTGCAATCACTTTCATAGGGGACATCAATCTGAGTGATGTTCAAAAGTGGACTTTTAATGTCCACCCAAATAACAGACATTAAATGTTAGAGTTTCAACATCCCATATTATACAAAAAAGAGACTTTAGTGCTCGACTTTCAACCTCCCTTATTATCTCTGGACTTTCAACGTCCCATATTAGCTAATAAGGGACGTTGAAAATCCTTTCTTTTAAGGGACTTTCAACATCCTTTATTAGCTAATAAGGGGCATTTAAAGGCCAATTTTTTAAGAAAATAGGGGCATTTTTTGGATTGGAATCACCCACAATCCAAAAAAAAGCCCCCATAAAATTTTTGAATTAAGGTAAATTAAACAATATAACTTATATATGTTATTTAAATATTTGAATCAAGATATCCTAAGATATTATAATTTAAATATTAGAGATAATATTAGCAAATTTGAAAAGATAATACTGAATTAAAACAATAAACCTAACAATCCTAATACTGCCAAAATATTGCACACCACTGATATTGTATCAGGTATAATAGGCTTTTGGCCATTTTCTAATGACCTGTCTCAAATATCAAATCATAAGCTTTCAGGGGGAACTGGGCAAGCAACTTCAAAATTGATATAATAAAATCAACATGAATTTCCCACATGCATGTTGAGGTAATCAATAAATAACTGTTTGTGATGCTAAAAATTTATGGTTGAAATTTGCTTTGCAATCTGGACAATAATAATAAATATGTTCAAGATCCTGCAATGACAAACACATTAGAGGTCTTCACTCTTCCTTCTGCCATCACTTTGTGAGCTTGGGAAAATAAACATGCCAGAGAAAAATGATAACGCACCTTAAAAAGTTTATGGTATATTTTAGCACATTCAGTATGAATCCAGTCATTTCAACTGTCACAACACACCTGATTCAATAAGAAAAGACACATAATTTATACATGTATAAGTTGTTCAAGTAGAATTGCAAGAGGTTATATTAAAATTTAAGAAGCATAATTGAGAAATCAGAATATCTCACCCAATTCCCATTATCTAAATGGTGTTAGATCTTTTTGCAAATACAACAATACTATTTCGATTTTTGTCACTGGAAAAAAACACAACAATAATTTCAGAAATTACATATTCGCTAAAAACCTATTAAAAAACTGAAACCATATGAAATAAGGTACATTATTTCATAGAAACCTTGGCACAAAGTTTGCAATAAAGTTGAGCTGAAGAATTGGAATCCTTAATCTTCGTCATGATTTTGCAAGGCAAAGTCAGACCACAGCTAGCACAAGGTCTCATATCCTGCATGATTGTTATCCCCAAAATGAAAATCTATAGCCTTACAGTATATATAAGGCCAATATTTTCAAGTTGACTTTTGTGTGGTATGAACTAAGAACAATTACTCATTCATACAATGTACATATTACATACATCTAGTCATGGAGCATATGCCTTTGATTATTAATTTAATGATAGCATATTATTCACGTTTCTTCTAGATAGTGTACTTTCTGTTAGAAAATGGCCAAAAGATTGTTATACCTGTTATCCAAATACTGCCAATTAATCCCCCTAAATCCATATTGATTCCCTTTCAAAACAATCATGGCCTCAAGAAAAGGGAATTGAATTGACCAAATCCAATCTCCATGATCCACACTAACATATTTCAAATCCATGGGAATTAAAGTGTAAAAAGATTTGGAGAATTTATGCCACATGGCATATGAAACATGGAATCACCAATCCCTTAGCCTCCCTTATTCCTTTATCTTCATTATCACACCAATATAGAAATCATCCTTGGTTGCCCTTGAGATCCTTTTCGAGCGAACATTCTCCAGCCACCAAACATTCATCAATAGAGGAACACCTCGCCGTTGGAGATTTTCCCCAATCCACGCAAGACATAAGGAGAGAGAGATTCCAACCAAGAAAAGAGGTGAATTGTTGATGAGATGAACTGTAAGTTGAGTAGACAGCTATTGTTGACCAAGAAGAGATTCTGAATGTATCAATCATGAAAAGAAAGAAATCAAATATAGCTTCACCAAAAAGCAGAAGAAAACAACTTTGGTAATAACCAGTTAACCATAGCCATTCACATCACCTTCATCGGAGTTGATTTTAGGAAATTTAAAAAAGGTACACAATGTGTGAGTAGGAGATTCAGCTTTAAAATGGCAATGTATCCAGACAAAATCACAGGAATTGTTCTCATATGCCGACTAATAATTCTCAGCAGTAACTAAAAACCAAAAGACAATAGAACTTCCACAACCTCTGAAGTCAATGTTATCTCAAACGTTCATACTTCACAAAATCTTCCAAAGAAAAAACAAGTTACTGAAAATTAGAAAAACGTGAAGAAATCCAAGTTTTATCTCTCTAAAAATGCCAAACAAATTCTCTCACAAACCAGAAATTGTTGCAGAACAATCCTCTACCTCAAGAAAAATGCTTAACTGACAAAATCTCCAAGTAAAAGACTGAATTTTGAGGAAGAAATTTACAAGAGACAAGAAGTAAAAGGCCAAAATGAAGCTTTTTTGTAACGTAGATCAGCATCATTGAAGCAAAACCTTCAACCTCATAACTACATATGCCGCTGCAACACCTAAGGAATCACCACGATGTCGACCTCAAATTACTATCCAGTAATCTGCCACTCCTCTTCAAAATGTCGATCTCAAATTTCTTCCAACATTAGTCACTCTGCCACACACAAAAATCAACAGACTCATCCTAATGAGCCCACACAAGGAAATTGATGCCGCCATTGCACCGCTCCTACTACTGAAGACCCTCCGTAGATGAGGGAAGAAAGCCATAAAGACCTCTGGTTGAGCATTCTCGGTGAATAAGTTATCCGTCGTGCTGACTAGTGTTGGTAATATGTGCTGGCCCGTGGAAAAATAGGCTGGGCCTAAAAAAGCCCATTTTTTAATACGGGTTTGATTTTCGAGCCTGGACCATGTTGTTCGGGTTTCAAGCTCATCCCGTATTGAGGCCATTTTTTAAAATTAATTTTCCCCCTTTTTTCTTTCTTTTTTTCAATATAGCCGACCCCACCTAATGTTGTAAAGGCATTGTTGTTGACTTGTTTTTTACAATATAATTATAATACAAGTATACAACACAATATTATAAATTCAAGTTCAAGTGTTTAACACATTACAACTAACAAAAATGATAGTAAAGCAAAGAATACAATGTTAACTTCAAATATTCCAAAATACAACAAATCCTTGAACTAAATCTAAAATCCAAAAGACCAAGATTCCAAATTTCCAATTTTCAGCTTCCAAGTCCAACATCAATGATGAACAATAAATTAATGTTAATTAGAAATAGGGTTTTTTGTTTAAAAAAAGAATGAAAAAGGGGAAAACGGATTTGGGTTGGCCCACAGGTTTGATGGGTTAGCCTGTCATTGGCTCGGGTTTGACGAGTTCGGTCCTAAAAGACCCATTTTAATATGGGCCCTATTTTTTAGAGTCCACAACCATATTTTTTTGTGGGCTTCAAGTTAGCCCATAGGCTTCGACCCAAATTACTAGGTCTAGTGCTAATAAAGGGGACACCTTAGCAGAGTGAAGAAGATGAGATAGGGTTTTAGGGATTCAGATGTGAAGACAAAACATGATGTCAAATATAAATTTAGCAAATAGAAGTAACATCCCTCATTTGAAGGAGGGATGTTGTTTCTTAGAAACAATGTCTCTTATTGAAATAAAAGATGTTGTTTTTTTCCCTTTTTAGTTTATTTTCAAAATTGATACTGCGGTTTTTTTAAAGTCAATTTCTATGTAAAATGCGTTAATTGATGATGTTGAATGCTTATTTTATTGTAGTAACAACAATCAAATCAGCATACCATGTTTAAAAGGCACAACCTAATATGGTAATTTAAAATTCACCACATATTACACGAATCAATTACAGCCACAATTCATAATATAACTTAACAATTAAAATACCAAGAGCATCCTAGAGCCCAACAACATACCGAGGGATGCCTCCTTAGACCTTGGGGTCACATACATGTGAAATAAACTTAACTAGATAATCAATAGTTCTTAAACTCATAGCTCATCATTTGCAGAGGAGGATCGGACCCAACACACTGAATTATCCATGAAAGAGGCTTTGCTCTATCTGCATAAGGCCAAGCCTGGCACAACTTACCGAGATCCCGTAACATACAAGGATCGACTGCATACCACAAGATAAAGCCTCAAAAACATATTTAACCATCAAACTTCCAACCATAACTTATCGAAAGAAACAGTTCTCAAAAAACAATCCCCATACAGGAATCCAACACACAAAATAAGGAAGGCGGAAGCAAACATAATAAGCATGACTAGTCTAGATGTCTGGCAATATATATATCAAAAGATAGAGCAAGAGATCTCACAATCAATGACGCTCCTCCTGTTCCTTGTCCTCTCTCTTGGAACTGCTAGTAGATCCTTGTAAATGAACAGCAAGGTGAGACAAGGTCTCAAAAACACTTATGCTTCACATTCTGCCCTACTTGTGTTTGCACGTGTGCAATTGTACATTTATGTGGGCTAACAAAAATAACAACAACAGAGTATTCATAGAATAATAATATCATCATGTGAATGGATCAGTCATAAGACAATAGATATGCCAAAGCATTTTTAATTTTGAAATCAATTAATTTCAAAGATGCGATCCAGACACCTCCAAAGACATAGATCCTTGCAAACTTGATCCAGATGCTTCCGGAGAGCAGATCACCATATAACCTATAGGACCACCAAGAACCAGTTCTAAACATTGGATATATCCCAAAAGGTTCACCCGATGGCCATCGGGGAACCTCATCATGTAAAGGGGATGAGCCATAGCTCAAGGGCACTAAACCAATCAACAAATACGTAAATATGCACAAAAGTATTTTCTTGGGATAAAAATATTTGTATAACAATAATCATTTCAAAGTCATATCAAGTCACTGGCTTAATTGTCATAACAGATTAAAAGATTTCCCAAAGAATGTTCATTTTTCCACAACAACATAGATTAGCATCTCATACTACCCACACAACTAGTGTACCACACTGTATAAAGATTTTCTTTAACCTTACCAACCATGCTAACATACCCATAAGACAAGAAAGTGGTTATCTTTAATGTAATTTAGGCTACCAATACAGTGTTACCCTGTGCTCCACCAGCCGATACTCAAGACTCTACACCAATCGCAACACAAGTATTCCATATCAATAAACTGAGTTTACACAACAAGGTTATTCAAAATAACCCACCTTTAGGTTAGCTACACCTATTGTGCCTAAACCCAAATCACTTACACTCAATTACCCAATGACCATCAGCCAACTCAGTCTAACTTACTACCATAACCGAAATGCCTAAAGACAACATTATCATTCATAATCCTCTCGTAAATTCAAGTTTCTCAAAACTTTGAAAACTAAAACTCAATTTGAGTGGTAAATCAATAATTTGGGACATTAGAAGTCTTTATCCAAATTTAATCAACCCATTAAAACCATCACAAATCATTTAACAAACTATCTTTCCAAAATACCCTACCAAAACCCAACCTTTGAAACTTTGATAAGCCAATCATTCGATTTAAACAATACCCAAAAGATTTAATGTATAGAACTCACCCAATTATAGCAATAAGCTTCCTCAAGATACCCCACTCCAACTTGAAACACACATTTTGAAACCCATCACAAAACCACTAGATTTCTCAAACATTATTTAACTATTCAAATCAGGCCAAACCCCAAGCACCCACAAGATTCAAAACCATTATTAGGTAGAATTAAGTTCATTGGAACCAACAAAACCCAAAACCACTCATGATTATCGGTTTCCATTGAACCCTAAAAGAAAACAAGCTCAACACAATTTTTAATCAAGGTTTAAATGTTTCTTGGGCTCAATGGATCATAAACATGGGTTAGAAAGGTGCAAGAGGAGCTTGAAAATCATTAAAAACGCAACCGATAGTCATATTTTTGGAACCCAAGAGAAACCCTAGGAATTCCTCATGAACAAGAGAGTAAAATACAAGAACATAGAGGGGAATAAGAGCAAAAGAGATTAGTTATGGGTTGGGGCTTGAATTCAAGCCAAGGAACTATAAAGAACTTGCCCTAGTAGAGTAGGAAAGGTACCTCTAATCCTCCTCCACGAACATCAAAAGAAAAGCTAAAATTTTCTAATCTAGTTCGGCCTCTTATAATTGCAGAATCAGGCTTTAGCCATGGTGAGGCCGCAGTGAACTCCCAATTTCGCCATTCGTCGTGGGTAGCCAAGGCAAACATACCAGAATTGCACTCCTAAATGCAATTGAGCCTCCAACTTGGGTCCAATCTCACCTTATACTCAATACTCAGATTAATCCAACACTTAAATTTCCAAGTCTAGATTTCTAACTGGCAACCTTAATATTATGCCCGATATTTCCTAAGAATTTCTAAGAATCCCTTAAATTCTCATATAATTAGCAACTAATTAGCTACCTAAAATTTTGGACGTTACAACTCTCCCCAAATTTTAGGAATTCTGCCCTTAAAATTCAACAAAATAGACAAAATCAGCAATGTCCACAGACTAGTCAAAGGTCCAAAGACCCACCAAATTTGTGTCTAATGATTTATTATTAATACTATTGACTGATTCCTAATAAATTGGATTGAAGATAATTGGAATATATGCGATTGTTGAATTTTATGGTGAATTTAGGGAGCTATTTTGATTAAGACTTGTAATTAGTGAAATAATGATTGTTTTGAGGATTGAGATAGTTATATGGGTTGTGAAATTGTGATTATTGGAATGGAATGGTTGATAAGGTTTGGAAATTGAGATTTGTCCTATTTTGGTAGAAGAGTCTAAGTGGGATGAGTAGAGGATTCAGAAAGAGATTGAATAATTGAAGTTGATAGGGATTTTGGGTGATAATGTGAGTTGTAGAATCTAATGGAACTTTGAAATCTTTATTAAAATTTAAAGTACACAAATGGAACTCTAGAGGGGATTAAATGCCTATTCAAACTTTGAGTCACTTGATTAAGATATTAATCTCGTGCAATGTGTAATTGCTGATGCTACCAAAATTTAAATAAGCTCTACATCTGTACAAGCCGTAGAAATAGTAATTTGGTGAATGAAAGTTTATCCCATATATACTCAAAATAATTGATAACTAGGCATTAAATCTCCTTTTTTTAAAGTTGAGTAAGGAATAATTGATTTCAAATGAGTGAAGAAAAATACACCAAGATATGAGAAAAACTACGAACTTTCACATGAATTAAATTCAAGAGTTAAACGAACAACCTAGAGTTACTTTTCCCTTGTTTTTTTCTTAATTTTTATTCCTACTAAATTAATTATGCTTTAACTTAATCAGTTAATCTAGAGTACTACTGTCTATAAATGCGGTCGTTCCATTGATATCCCCACCTTGATTAATTATGCAATGTCTCACACAAATTAACTAGATGTAGTTAATATTGGAAATACTCTAATTTGATTATACAGAGCTTCTAGATATATGTCTATCCTAAACAAAAATTAGATTGAAATCTAATTACACATTATTTAATCTCATGATCTATTTATAATTCCCTTAGTCAAGTTCAAATTTAAATTTCCTAAACATGTTCAATAGTGGACAATCACTAAACAATTATCAATAATAACAAGATTAAACAAAATGAATTAAAATTGAGCATAACTAATAAGTGGGAAAAATCTCTAACTTACAAACAAGTTCATAGTTCCCCTAGGTTGCAAAAGAAAACTAGCTACACATGGGTTCCATCAAAATCATCTTAACAAATAAGAATTCAGATTTCCAAATCATAAGAAAAATAGGAAGAAAGAACCAAGAAGATGAATGAACAATGGCAGCTCTCCTTTTCCTTTTTTCCAGTGCAATGATGATGATTTCTCTACAGTTGCGCCGTTCCCTTTATTTCCTTCTCAATGTGATAATGCATGATAATTCTCCTCTAGTGGCGGCCACTCTTCCCTATTCTTCGTGTGCCTTCAGCATGTGTTTATATAGTCCAATTAGGTCTCCCTTTCCTCTCTAATTCCAATGGCACTGTATCGAATCTTGCTTCCTCTTTCTTTTCCTTTTAGTTGTCAATTGAAAATGGAATAGTAAGTGGAGTATGGATAATTTGATGTTATTAGGACTATTATACTTCCTTCCTTCCTAAATATAAAACCCAATTGACTTTTTGTTGAGAAATTAAGGAAGCTGATTGTGCAACTTAATCATAACTAATATTTTGTATTATTAGATTATATCTTAGCTTATAAGTCAAATAAACTAGTTTAGAGAAAAAAAATTCATGAAAATCAATTTATAAGTAACTTATTTAGCTTTTTCAGGATTTTCCAAAAAAAGTCAACTAGGTCCTATATTTAGGAATGGAGGAGTAATAATAATAATAATAATAATAATAATAATATTAATATTAATAAAAAAATCAAACGGAAACATTTCTTTTATTTTCAACTATTCCTATTTTTCTTATTTTTATTTAACTTTCCTATTCTAATTAAAGATAAGCTATTTTAAAAGAAAATCCCCAAATATTGCTCAAATCGCTATCTTTTCAAATCACAACAAAATCTCTTAATTTTTTGAATTAATGACTCCCCAGATACAATAAAATATATGTAAAAATCTACTTAATATGGGGAGTCATCAATTGCTTATGTGCAGACTATTTTTCATTGAGTTGAGCACGGAGCCACTAGCTTTGTGGTAATTACCCTTTGGACAACAAAGACGTAACCACTTTTCACTTATTGTATGTGTGTTAGGCTAGTAAGTGGTTTACTGAACAATTTTGAATGTGAGAACATGAATTATGAGATGGCTAAAATGACATTAATTGTGTTGTTGAGATAGATGGTTGAATTATGATGGTTGTGAGTTGTTATTGTTTATATATGCATAGAGAAAGCCCCTATCACATGATAAAACCTTCAACAGCCGTTGAGTGGCTAAGAGATTCATCCCAATGGGTTAAGCTGGTAACGTCTTTTTATCGTTGGAAAAGGATAGGCCTATTAAGTCTTAGAGTTCATTCCCTAAGTGTAGGAAACATGCCTTTGGGCTTGGATGATTGATACCCTCTTTGAAAGGAGAGCACTTAGGATTGAGTGCCCTAGTAGTTATAAATTATGCATATATATACACAAATTTGAAAAGTGAATGATATTTGTATTGTGATGTATGTGATAATGTTGTGTGCATATTTGTGAACATACTATGGGGGAAAAAGTCTCACATTGATACCTTGCTAGCGCACGCACACACATGTATGGCAAGTAGGGTAGTGTGTTATTTAGACATTGTCTCACTCCGTTCACTCAACTTTTTTAGTAGATAGTACTGGTGCATGAACTTCACAGAAGGCATAAGCAGATTATCATTAGGCTAAATGAGGCTCATTTAAGTGATATGATGTATGCTTTTGTATATTGCTAAATATAGGACAATTTCTTTGGCTTCTGCGTGTTTTAAATTGAACATAATATTTGGATGACTTTTACATAACTATTTGGTTTAACTGCTAGATATAGGTTGGAGGCCTTTTGGTTGGATATATTATATGGGACCCACGATCTTTTTTGCATTGGTTGGTTCTTATACTTATTTAATATTATAATTTGTTTATGGGCTTGAGGCCTTCTTGATGTGTTGTTGGTGAACTTGAGTAATTAATGGATGTGGTGGTGCATAAAGATTTCAAAGTGAAATGTATTTATCAAGTTGCTAGTTTGTACAAATGTTTGAAATAAAATTCATATTTGTGTAAGGGAGTTTTGTTTAAGTTGCCATATTAGGTTGGCCTTTTTCTAACATGGTAAATCTAAGTTGTTTATGAACGATTCCTTTCTAATTATATTAATAGGTAAGTCTTTTTTCTAACATAGTTAGGCTAAGTAATTTTATGAAGAGAATCTTTAATAGGCTGTCTCTTTTCTGACATAGCTATAAGTTAAATTTAGAAGTAAAATTTAATAATCATGTTAGAGCTTTCCCCTTTTCCTAACATGGTTAATATTTCAAAGTGTGTAGCAAGAGTTTTAATATCTATTATAGGTTGCTGTAGTATATTTTAGAAAACCCCCTTTCTATCATGGATAGACTATTAAATGATTAGCAAAATGAATTTGCTAAATATGATAGCTCTCCATGTTCTATTTGATTAATTCTTTTCCTATTATAGTTAGATTAACTAAAATCGGATTCAAGAGAATATTATACAAGTTATTTATTTTATAACTACGATGACCTTTATGCTAAGAGAAAACATTTTCTATCATAATTACTTCAATTCATATGATTTTAAAGAAGGTTTATGGTCAATTAAAGGTAATTAGAAGAAGAGTGTACGGTTTTTGATGCCTTAAAAGCATAATATGTTAGGAAATACTCCTCTGGTCCTATTTATAGGGCAGAGAGAGAAGGTTTTATTTGGTCCTATATATAAGTCACCTAATTAAATGTTGAGTATGAATGTACAAGTTTACCCTTCATTTATTATGTGTTGAATTTATTTTCATGTGGTATAGTGGATATTTAATATGGGTAAAGTTGTAAATTTGTTGGATTTTAGTGGAAAGTTAATGAGTTTTAAGGCTTTTCTTGGTTTCTGTGAAATATGCTGGAAGTGATTTATAAATAGGACCAGATGAGTATGTCTTGTCATGTTTATGTTTCAGGAAACCATCTCCTAGGAAGCACATATTGTTCCTTTAAGATTAGTCTATTTCAAAGAATGGTCTCACATTACAATGATGAGCCTAAAATTACATTCACAATTCAATGAACCTCTTTTGGATCATTGGATTTGTTAATAAATGATGTTAGAAAATACATTAAAATTTAAGGTCCCTAGTCAAAGGTATAACGTTCTTTTATGTATATTTATTAGTAAATGTAATGAATTTCAGTTTCAATTTATAACAATTATTAACTTCATGGTTTTTTTAAAATAACGATATGCTATATAAATTAGCATACTTAGGTTTATAAAGCCTATGCAAAAACCCTTTTGTTTATGAAATTAGGAAAACATTCTATGTTTTTGCCTAAAGCATCATCTCTTTTTAAAATCATCATTGATTTATACTTGTCTTTCTCTTGCCCTTTAATAATGGTCATGCTTAAGCAAATTAGTACTTATGTGGCACAATAGATTATTTCTTTAAGATTTATTCTTAGCGAATTGAACTCATTAATGAGAGGTATTATAAAATATGTTAGAATTTATGAAGGAATCACTAGAAATGTTATTTATTTGTGTTCATTTATAAGGTAGTTTAGTAAAAAATATTAAAAGTCTCTTAGAAAGCTGAACTCATTTATGAGAGATCCCTAGAAAATTTTATTCATCAATGTAATTTAAATTGTATACACTTAACATTTCTCAAACAATTTAACTCATTGATGAGCGGTGCTAGAGCACACATTAGAATTTATGAATGATTATTAGTTATTTTTATTCATCTACGTATTTCTTTTTTATTGACTTTTTTTATTGCCTTGGTAACTAATACAGAACCATCCAAGACATCTAATTACTAATTTTCTCACAAATGATTTTTTCAATAATTATCATGCTAACTAACTCCTTATGTCACACATAATGATTATAGACAAACTATTAGTATCATGAGATGCATCTTCCACTACTATTGAGTAGTGAGTCATATTCTTATTGGCAATGGATAGAGATTGATTACATTTAACATAGAGTATACATATATTTAACTTAAATAGACTAAACAAATTCATAAATCAAAAGTAGAACTCAAAATTGGGAAACCATCTTAACAGTTTGATAACTAATACTTTATGTCATATGAAAACATATTGTACAAAATTAATGTGTATAACCATTGGCCTGACATTGCAATTTACTAGTTGGCATTTTATTCTTCAAACTCTACACAAATAACATGTTCATATCAAGCCAACGTGTAAAGGTGGGTATTTGTTTTTCCTACCATAAATTGAATTATATGTTTTTCTGCATGGTTTTCTTATCATCTTCTCATCAGAAGTTCTTTCCCTATGTTGATCCTTTTTTATATTAATTCTTCTCTTCACCTAGGCGTAACTTCTCAATTACTTGTTGGACACATTTGTAGTCGAGCCAAGCCTTTGGTTGAGGATCAAAGGGATCACCACTGAAAAAAATTGGTCCACTTCAAATTGTGAAAGCAATTTTGAAAGTGGCAATCGCACAAGAGGGGGGGGGTGAATTGTGCTATTAAAAAATATCTAGGGGAAATTAACTCAACACAAAATTTATACTGGTTCGGCCAACACTGCCTACGTCCAGTTCTCCAACACTCTGTTGGGTTCCACTAACCACAGGTTTTACGAGCACAGGTTCACCTGTCAACCTTTACAGAGTTTTAGAATCTATAAACACTCCCCCTTACTACCTGTAAGGAAATATCCCTGTTCTAAAGCACCAAGCTTTCAGAACAACCTCAAACAGTAGAGGATTTCAATAAATACGTTCACTTAATGAACTGATTTTGATAAACACTTAAGTACAGATGAAATCTCTAAGACAATAAATACAGAGTAATGAATGAGCTTGTGAATATTCTCGTTGTTCGTCTCTACTCAATAAATGCTTGAGTTCTGTATTTATATCTTCTTCAGATTTTGCCCTTTTGATTCAACATTCAAGAAGCCGTTTGAATTTAGTCGTTGGGAGCTCATAGCCGTTGGCATTAAATGCAGCTTCTTTATCAGGCTTAACTCTCTGCTCTAGCTTCAACTACTTCTTGCATAGGGTGAGCGAAGAGAGAGACAGACTCAGCGCTCTGAGCATCCGTACAAATAGTACTTTCTGGCAGCTTTCTATTAGCGCTAGCTTGATCTGTTATCGCTAATCTCATAGAGTGATCTGCACTTAAACTGTTAGCTAACCAAATAGTCATATATAGCACAGAGGTTACTATCGCAAGCTTAATCCATTAGCTCAATGAGATGAAGACAATATAAGGAATATCAGAGCTTTTTATTGATAGCATATTCTCTTGGATTTGAAAGCATTTCATCAGCATAGATTATCTCTATCGATTGCAAATTCATTATCGCTATTATCCTTCAGGATACTATTATCCAAGTATTCAGATATTTCCAGATAGCTCAATCCATTATCGCTAGCAACTACTTTAGCTCATTTGACTTGCTCAGGCACTGGCTATCTGAATGATTTATTATCTGAAGCACTTTTGTTATCGATAGCTTAACCTGTTATAGCTAGCTGATTTCATTAGATCAAGGTCTTGGGTTATCTTTCTGCTAGCTGAGTTATCAATGAACTTCTAGCGATGGATTCTTTCTTAGAGATAGAGAATGACTTAGCGATAGATAATGACTTTGATATTTCTAAGTCTTCACTTGCTATTCCTTTCTATCAATTTGCTCTGGAGATTTACTTAGCGATAGAGATTTTCATTCTTATTGATCTGCTAAGTTATCATTTCTTATTAGCGATATTTTTCATAGATCAATCTTCATCAAAACTTAAGATTCTAACAAATTTAACTTCTTTGTCGTATACCTCTATATCTGCGTGTTGATTTTTCAACATCAAGCATCTCTCAATTTTCATAGGCATCAATGATAGATGCTTATGCTTTCCCTTATCTCCTATAGTGGTTATGCTTATGGATGCAAATTTCTATGGAGCACAATATATTAATTTTTAAATATAAGTCCTTTATTTAAAATCATCTCACATTCTACACTTAAAATTATTTACATTGAACATCCGTTGGCCATATGACCATTGTTGTCAAACTTTCGAGTTGACTCTCCGATTTTCTCGTTTTTACGGCTCTACTTAACCAAAATGTGTCACAAGTCACTTATATTCGTACTGGCTGTAAAATCGGTAAAAACTCACAAGTTTACACTCCAAATTTACCGTTTTTACGTTTCTACCTTACCAAAAGTCGTGTTAACTTGCTATAAATCTCATATTAATTATTTTCATTTGACCATATTCAATGAATTTATATATAAATTTCATAGAAATTTCTTTATTGAGTTAGATAAAGTATGAATATTGATATATTTAATATCAACTATTTATAATTTAAATATATTCAAGTCAAATTATTGTTATTTTTTTTATTTCTTATCTAATTATATATTGGAAACACATATTTATTAATAAAGGTAAACTCTTATGAGTTTACGATTTAAGTTTACGATCCGACTTTTCACGAGTTTACTTAAACTCACAAGTTTGACAAGCTTATATATGACCAAAGATACTATTAATGTACATTTAGATGTTTTTATTATTAGAAGCATTTAATAAATACAATGAATTTGAACTCATTAATTTCTAGTGCTGAAAGAAACATTACAATTTATGAAGGGATCAGATTACTAGTCAATGTTTTTCATCAATGTAATTAAAATTGTATGCATTGAATATTTCATGAAAAATTTGAATTTAATGAGTTTGATTTTATAATTTATGACATTTCATTGGATTTGGATCCTCTCCTCTTCTTTCTCCCCTTTTCTTTCTCCTCATCTCATCATTACCATTTTCCTCTTCTAATATAATTTGGACATTTTAAAATAGGAGAGTACCTAAAAAGGAAAAAAAATTACTCCCTCGGTCCCTATATATAAGAGCCAAAAATTTGAATGATTTTGTCCCTTTTTATAAAAGCCTGGCTAAATTTGTCAAAGCATTTAATGACTTTTTTCCCACTTTACCCATCATTATTCTCTCTATTCACATTCTATTTCATACTCATTTATAACACTATTATCACATTTCTCTCTCTTATATACTCAATCATAAATAAGGGCAAACTTGATAAAACAAAATTAATTCAGACATATTTATCTCTCTCAACCAATTCCTTAATCTGTGTGATTTTACCTCTTTGTCTCTTATAATAAGGGATGGAGGGAGTAAATATGTTGAATCTCGACCATAAAATCATTGACTTATTGGTATTGATGGGGTGAGAAAAATAAAAGGAGAAAGGATGGAAAAGAGGATCCAATCTACCAATGCACATTATAATTTATGAAAGGAATTATATTCAATGTACATTTATGTGTATTTAACTATTTATTAGGAGCATTTACTAAATACATTCCACATCTCTTGGATAACTAAACTCATTAATGGAGGTACAAAAATTTTTTTTAGCTTTTATGAAGGCACCCCTAGTCAATATTGTTCATTTGTGCTATTCATTTGTGTAAATTGTAATTAAAAGGTTCAAGTTTATGTTTGGTTATTTATATTTGCATTAGGTTTCAGTCTAATACATTGAACTTAAAAAGTGCATATTTTGTCCTTTTTTGTCAATGTGTAAGCTTTATTAACAGAAAATTGTGACCCAAATGATCTAAAGAATGATTATATAATTAAATATTAATAAAAATTGTTAAATTCTTAAAATATAAAAATAATTAGAATAAAGAATGAAAATTTAAGCATATTTTTTAAGCATTCAACTACATAATCAACATTTAAATTTGTTTAGTTAACCTTTTTATATTAAATGAAACAAACGATATTAACAAAAAATGGCTACAAGTATACTTTTCAAATTTATAGAGTCAAAATAAAACTTGATGTAGATATACTTGGCTAAATGTATTTTCTAGCCTAATTAAAATTATATACATTGAACATCTTTGAAGAATTAAATTCATTGATGAATGGGGCCAGAGAATACATCAAAGTTAATGAAATATCGCTAATTATTGTTCTTCATTTATGTGCTTTTTAGTAGCTTTTAATAAATTAGGATTTCATTTATGATAACTCCTAGCTTATTGGTTTATTTTAAAAAAAAAATGAGAAGTTAACCTACATTTAAAAATTTGTACAATACTAAATTGGTTGGAGTGTTTAGTTATGAGTTACTTGGTAGCATTTTGAAAATATTGATCCATAGATAAACTTCAATGAGATTAACTTTCATTGACAAAATAGTCAAACCTTTATTGAATGGAATCATTCAAATTTTTCGGCCATAGTTACAAAAATACTATTGAACTTTTACATGGCCCATATGACTAGAACTAAGCCATCTAAAATAGTATGCCAAATCTTAAATATTTACCTTATAGAATAGATCATAGTATCCAATGTGGCCATGTGGGGCTCCATCACCCTACCGTTATTATTAGAGGCAAAATCATAATTATCTTCTCTGCCAATGTCAAGGCTTGGCAAGAAGCAATTGATATAGAATTGCAATTAGAAACAAAAACTTGCAAAACAAAACAAGCATGTGACATGTATATATAACTTATTTGCCCCCAAATACAACTTTGTAGCAATGGAAAAACAATCTAATAACCATCATACACAAAAACATCTTATATAGCATCAATGAGAAAATGGATTGTAAAATGATGGAACATATGGATGATTGAGATTGTTGGAATGTTATTGCAATCTCATATGCTCCAATTCCCATAGAATCTTCCATATTTCCTATGTCCATGCCATGCAGCAGATGTTGGCCTTTCATATTTTCATTATATAGATTATATACCAATCCTTCATTTGTTGGTGGATTTGGAATATATGGATTGGTGCTACTAGATGTTTGAAACATCTAATTCTCCCTGAAAAATAGCAAATCCTTTGATATTATAGAAGGTGAAACAAAGAACTTCACTTGTTTTCTAGATTCTTGCTTTATCCTGTTTATGCTCTTCAAATTTTGCTTAACCAACATCTTCATATCGTTCTAATTTGTAAGATTGGGAGTTACTTCCCTAGCCAAAGATTGGATATATTGTGGGGAAATCTCTTCTATGTGATTCTCTTATCATCATCTCCTCAAAAGTTCTTTCTCATATTGATCCTCGCTTCTATAGAGTCATCTCTCCTCAAAGTTCTATGTGCCAAAGGCTTGGCTTGAGATCTCTTAATTAATCGATGGACATCTTCATCATTCAGCTAAACCTCTGGCTTAGGTTCAGAGGGATCACCCCTAAAAATGATTGCACAGGCCTCAACACCATAAAGGATGCTGAGTTCACTTTTTTTTTCTTGATACTTGCTTTTCTTTTGTTGAATGAAGCATCTCTCTTGGAATCATCTTTGATGTAGTCATCTTGCATTGCCTCTATTGACATAGTTATGTTCAAGGAGATTAGTTTTTGCTTACCATACGTAGATCAATCTTTGCTGAGAATGCTTTCTTGAATATGAAAGTACAGTGGGAATGTCTTTACTAATTCAGAATTTCTGAAACTTCATGATCAAACATGAAATCTATGGGCTGGTAAAAGGTGGAAAACTAATTAATTATTTGATAATATCATAAACATATGTGAAGATCTATGGGAAATTTAAAGGTGGAAAAGTAACTAAATATTTGATAATATCATAATGATATGTGAAATCCAAAATTTTGATACCCCCACTAATCTAAAATGCAAGAGCTAATTGGGGGTTTGTTTTAGTTATGAATGTAAAAATTTAATCTCCTTTCCATTTTTTGAATGGTACTTCCTTTTTCAGGTCATCCAGTGATACATTTTAGTTACACCACCTCTCTTGAAATGGTTATGTTCAAAGAGATCAATTTATGAGTATGATTTTTTCCTTGAGATCTATCCTTTATATAGAATTATCTCACATTCTCAAGTTGAAATTACATTGAACTTATTTTTAACTCAATAATGAATGACTTCAAAGAATATTAGAATTTATGAGGGGATGGTAATGAATTTGATTTCAGATATTCGAATACTACGTATAAAAAAAGAAATTTGAAAACTATAGTTGGCATTAATAATGAAATTCGGGGCTAATCTTTTACCCTTGAAAATCACTTAACTTATAAGTTATAATGGTTAAAATCTTCTTGTTAAAAATTACCGATTGAATAGGTTGAACCACCATTTTTTATCATAGTTAAATGAATGCCCTGACCTCAACACCACAGAGGATGCTAAATTCACATTCTTCTTTCATGATACGTGTTCCTTTTCTAGATATATTTTTCATTTAGTCATCAATAATGTATTAATCTTGCACCTCCCTTGACATGCTTACGTATTCTTAAGGAGATAAGTAGTTATTTACCATGCTTAGTGATTGAGATCTATCAAAATTGGCTCATATTGTGAAGCTAAATTTATTATATACCTATTTTTGAATCATTAATCGTTGGTGGCAAAAATGTTAGATTTTTTATGGTATCCAATGTAAAAAATTGAGAACTATAGACAATATTGTCAAATAATGAAAGCTCATAACAATTATTCTACCTTTGAGGGGGTTGGAACATAGAATTCCACTTCTATGGTAGTTGCCTTTGTCATCATGTTTATACTTCTGCACCAAGCATCCTCTTCTTTGAAACCTGTCAATGATACATATTCATGTTTTCCTTTCTCTCTTATGATGGTTATGTTTAAGGAAGAAAGTTTTTATGGAGCACAATTGTACTTTTAAGGTATGTCTATATATAGAGTTGTCTCACATTCTAAATTATAAATTACATACATTGAATCTCTCTTTGATACTTGAACTCATTAATGAATGCCAAAAAGTATATTTGAATTTATGAAGGGGCCTAGTCAACATATACATTTATGGGTATTTATTAAGAGCATTTAATGAATACATTCACTCTCTCTTGGACAAATGAACCCATTAATTAGTGATGCCAGAAAATGCTTAAAAATTTATGAAGAGATCCTCATTCGATGTCATTCATGTGTGCAATTCATAGATTTAACTAATACTATATACATTGATAATCACTTGTACAAGTAAAACTCATTAATGGATGGTCCAGAAATTACATTAGAATTTAATAAGTATTCCTTATGTGTTATAAATTTATTTGTTTTTGGGAGCATTAAATGAATTTGATTTTTCATTTATGACATGTTCATTGGTATTAGTCAATACTAATCAATGTAATTAAAATTGTATACATTGAACATATCTTGAAAATTTGAACTCATTTAAGTGTATTTTTAAGGAGCATTTAATGAATTTTATTTTTTTCCATTTACGAAAATTATGAATTTATTTTAAAAAAGGTGTTGCTAAATAATTAAATATCCCTTGAGTTTATGAACTCAATGCAAATAACTGTTTAGTTTTAAAATTTACACAAAAATTCTATGTTCTAAACTTTTATAGTATGAAAGTGGATGGGATGATTAGATAGCTTATAGGTAGTTTTAGAAATTACACAAACATTCTATGTTGTAAATTTTTATAATACAAATTTGGATTGGATGTTTGGATAAGTTTCTAGTTGAAAATTTTTTATATTCAAAATCATAATGGTATTAAATTTTAGAAAGCAAATAAGGTTTCATTTTACTTACATCATAGACCCATGTGACTGCACTTACCAACTCATTGTTTATTTTGATAATTTATTTGCTAAATATTGCATATACAAATGAAAACAACATTAAGTTTCACAAACCTAATTCAAGTGCCGATGATAAGTTAAAGAAATAATTTTTGCAACAAGTTCAAAATATACCTAGTGTAAAAAGGATCTTTAAACTCAATATACATTGCCTTTCTTCATTCCATTTCAAATTTTTGAGCTTAATAACTTTCATAAATTTTGTGTTGTTTGACTATAGATTCTCGCCTTTAGTGAGAGAGAAATATAATATATTGACAAAATTGATGTTAAATTTTCATATGATATGTAACCCAATCCGTTGAAATAATTTATAGAATAACTGTAACAATACGTTTGCTTTACTTGACTTTTACAGGTCGAAACCCTTAGCAAATAGAAATTTCTAGAGTAAACATTCTCAAACTCTAATTCCAATTAATGGGAGCTCACTCTCGCCCATTTATGGACACTCAATTGGAATGTAGTAACACATGACAAACATGAACTTTCACCTTATAATTGCTATTGGGGGAAATTAGAATTATCTTATATGTCTATTATGGCAAGGTTGGAAAGAAGCAATTATGGTTTTGCAATTGGGAACCATAACTTGCACAATAAAATAAACAAGACATGTATATATAATTTACTTGTCTATACAAACAACTTTACAACAATACTAAAAAATCCTAGCTATCACAAATGACAACATCAATAGAAATATTAATAGAACTCAAACAACCACTAAACAACATAGATTCAATTCAGAGAGAAAAAAGGTTTTTAAAATGATAATACACATGGGTAACTGGAATTTTTGGAACGTTAAGGCATCTCTTATGTACCAATGCCTAGATAACATTTCATGGTTTCTATGTCTATACCATTCTATAGATGTGGGCATGTCTAGTTTTCATTTTAGAACATTAAATGCCAATCGTTCAAATGTTGGTGGATTTGGAATATAGGGATCGGTACCGATAGCTGATTGAAGGATTGGTGGATAATATTGGGATCGTTCAAATTTCCTATTTCTCATTCTCTCTAGAAATAGGAAATACCTATGTCATTTAAGAAGGTAGAATGAAGGATTCACTTGTTGGCCATATTCTTGCTCTATCCCATTAATGTTCTTCAAACTCTGCTCAACCATCATCTTCATATCATTCTAGTTCGTAAGATTGGGCATTGTTTTCCCTGTCATACAATGGATCATTTGTTGGGAAATCTCTTCTATGTGGTTGTCTTGTTGTTGTTTCCTTTGAAGTTATTTCCCTTTGTTAATCTTATTTTGTAATAATTCTTTTCTATTCAAGGTCCTATGTGTCGTAGATCTAGCTTGACACTTTTCAATTATTGCTAGATAGCTTCATCTTCTAGCCAAAAATCTAGCTCATGATCGGAGGGATTACCACTGTAAATCAATGCTCCAACCTCAACACCACAAAAGATGATAAGTTTCTTTTATTTTTTATGACATTTTTTTCCTTTTATTGAATGATATATCCCTCTTGGAGTTATCAGTAATGTAGTCATATTTCACCATCTCTCTTAACTTGGTTATGCTTAAGTAGATAAGCTTATATGTTGCATAGTTAGATTAGTTTTGTTGAGTATGTTTACTCCTTGAGAACTGTTGACTTATATTGCACCTTCTCACAGTCTATATCTAAAATTCCAATGGTGTGCCTCGCATCCTGAATATGAAATCCGATGGCATGTCTCACACCTTGAATCTGAAATTTTGGGTTGTTCAAGATTCACTAATGAGTGGTGTCAACTCACTAGCCAATTGGATTTCACAAATTAGAAAGCTTCAAGATTAAGCATGAAATCTGTTGGCTGATTTAAGGTTAAAAAAGTAAAATAATATTCTCGTCTCACATCCTGAACAAGAAATTCCATTTGGGCTTTCCTTGATTCATTAATGAGTGGGGTCAACTCACTAATCAATTTGGTTTGAAAAATTTGAAAGCTTGAAGATCAAGTATGAAATATGTTGGTTGATTAAAGGTAGAAAAGTAATTAAATATTTGACATTGTCGTAAAGATATGTAAAATATAAAACTTTGATACTCCCTCAAACTCTAAAAATAGGATCTATTAAGAGTTCATTTCATTTATAAATGAAAAACTAATCTCTTTTTCTTTAATGACACATTTCTTTGAGTCATTAGTGATGTGCTCATATTACCCCACCTTTATTTACATTGTTATGCTTAAGGTGACTAGTTTTTGTTGATCATGCTTATTCCTTCAGATGTGTCCTTTATACATAAATATGCCATATTTAGATTTTTAAATTATAGTAAACATATTTTCAGCTAATAATTAGTAATGTCAAAATATATTATTTCTTATGGTCCTTAATATAAGATCTATTTATAATGCAAATAGTATTATGAATTAGATTACAACAGAGCAAAACATAGAATTGTTGGGGCAAGAGCATCTGAAACAAATTTGTTTTGAAGGGTATTAAATACTAACAAACTTTTTGAAAGGACAAAGCAAAACAACCAACGCCCAAACTTCTATCAAAGTAAACATGTAGTGGATGGGTTGAAAAATTAAAGGATGTTTGGGGAAAATAAATAGTGTTGGCTATTTTGAACCATTTTAAAAGTTTATTGATATGATAGCACCCTTGAAAACATATTTTGTGTTAGCTGATCTTGCCACAACACTACTGGTAAAATTGCACCTTTACCCTAGATTATATATTAACAACTATAGATTGTATATTTTTTGAGGGGATCACTAATCAATTCAATTTAAAAACTTTGAAACTATTATAGATAGGATAGATAAAAGGTGTTGCACTATGTTGGCTGATTATTGGTAGAAAAAAATTAAATATATGATATTATCATTAATATATGTGAAATATAAAACTTTGACTCTCCCTTAAACCATAAATATAGAAGCTAATTAAGAGTTAATTTTATTTATAAATGCAAAACTTTAATCTCTCTTCTTTTATTAATGACACTTTTCCTTGAGTCATGCATGATGAGCTCATATTACACCATCTCTCTTTACATTGTTATGCTAAGGTGACTAGTTTTTGTTTAGCATGCTTATTCCTTGAGATGTGTCATTTATATAGAACTATGTCATTTTTAGTAGTTTAATTACAATAAACACATTTTTGATTCATTAATTAGTAACGCCAAAATATATTACTACTTATGCTCCTTAATATAAAATTCACTTTTAGATCAAACGGTATTTATTTAACCTTCATTTTGATCCAATAACTTTCCGAAAAAAATGGAAAACATTATGTAGATATTTCTTTGACGCCGTATAATGAAAATGGATGCTAAATGGAGAGATATCTCAATGGAAAGGCTTCTACTCAGACAAAACTAACTTGAAAATCCAACATGCAATGGCACCAGCAATGTGGTGTGGCATATCAAAACAATAACTTCACATGACAGCAAGCTAAGACTAAGATTGTGTAATTTGGGCAATATAGGTTCCATTCAATAACTAAAAGTCTTTCCATGAAGCGGTGTGTAGGCAATGCCAACTTTGTAGTCAACCACTTGAGCAAACTCCTAGAGAACACTAAGGGAGTAGATCTTTCTTACCTAGTGATTGTACCATATTTTTATACACTTTTCAATGATAAAATCATTGGATTATTGCATGTTCTTGGGGTAATTACACCTAATTAGGATGAATTCTGACTTTTGCACACCTTTATTGAAGTTTATACTAATCAAGGGCAATTCGGTCATAATTAACAAGATTTATTGATTAACCAAATTTCAAGGACATGTGATGCTACCTTGGGCCTATTTCATTTACAGATCATGGGAGAATTGAAGAAATAGGTTGAAAATGTAAAAAACAAGCACAAAAAGTGAATCTGCCAAATTTGGAGAAAATTACGAAAATGCCACTCCTTTTCTGTCCTTCGCCGTGGGGAGCTAAGGCGAGGACCAGAAACTTTCTGCCCTTCACCGTGGCCTCCTATGGTGAGGGTTACGGTGAGGCCCCAAAACATCAATTCTAAAGACGTGTTTTAGGGTTTATGGGGGAGTATAAATAGCACCCAACACCCCAACCTTCATTTTCTAAGCCTCCTCAGCTCGAAATACACCTCCTCTGCTAGGGTTTCCTTCCATTTCTTCATTCCTCACCCAAATCTTCATCTTCCCACTCAATCTCATCTCCATTCTTGCTTATTTTCTTGTTCTTCATCTTCTTACCTTCCATTTCCATCATACTTCTTCTTCTACCTTCTTCATCCATGGAGGTTGTGGTCATGGGCTATCCTTGGCTCGAATTTGAAGAAATGAGAGGCTAGAACTTGGGCTCTTTGGTGGTGTGAAGGTGGCTTGAGCTTCAATGGGCAAAATAGGGGAGTTGTTTGTTTTCTCATGCTCTTTTCCTTATGTATTGAGTTTTGTGGTTGCATTTCTCTTTGTATATTTGGATTTGAGACATGATTTCCTTTTCTAGTTGTTTACGAACTGGAACATTTGTGTTGGATATTGAGTTATGTTAATTGAATGATATGTATGTTTAAATTTCCTATTGGATTTATGAATGCTATATGATTTTTAGTGGTTGCTAGATTGTGTAGCTTAATTTGTCCAATTGAATGCTGAGGTTGCACATTCTTGAGAGGAATCGGTTTTCAAAACTCATGTTCCAACACACACCAAGTGGATCTTAACACTAACCCTAAGTGATAGCTATGAAAGTGGTTGCTTTATTAGTTAGTAATTAGGGCTAGTGGACCCCTAGTGGTTGCTTGAGGATTTTTCAATTATACTTGGTGAATCTTTTAACTCCCAATATCAATTTAATGAAGCGTGAGAGCCACCGTAACACTACCAAAGCCCATTTTACAAATTTCCCCTAATCCAAACTCTTTTTATTCTTTAATCAAAAATTACCAAAAACAAGTCTTTACAATTTTCATTACTTTTATCAAATGGTCCTTTCAAACAAAAACCCCATATCTTTTATTGTTTCAATTGCATTTAGTTAAGTTAGGTAGTTTAGAAAGACTCCTCAAGTGAAACTACCTGAGGTTGCAACCTATATTGCAATCCTTGGATTAATTTTGATTTTAACCCCCAAGGCGCATTAGGCAAAAGGTTAAATCACCTAGTCTGTGATAATTTTCTGGATTCCTCTTTGTGTGTGATTGATGTTGAGGTGCCTTGGTATGCTTGATTGGTTGATTATCTTGTTTGTGTCCTCACCCCAGAAGATATGTCTCCTTTTTAGGTGCAAAAGCTAAAGAAAGAGGCCCAACACTATGTTTGGGATTATTGATTTTACCATGGTGTGCCACATTAGAGGAAAATTTTCTTTTATTCATTTCTTTCTTCAAAAGTAGGGTGGGTTTTGCTTCTAAGTTTTGTGTTGTGATGAAGGGTCGCATTCATTGCAATGGAGGAACTAGTTGCATTTTCTACCCATTTTTAAAACTTGTTTGTGAAAACCTAGGTGGCAAAATTTTTGAAAAACCGTGGAGCAAAAATGGACCTCACCCTTTGATCAATGAGCTTCATGAGCATTGGAAAGAATTCAAAGAATTATGCATTTAAGCCTTTCAATTCTCAAAGAGCTAGTGATGAGTCATTTTCAAGCATATGTATTGTGTTAGTTGGCCTTGCAATTGGATGTTTAATTAGCAATTGAGGTTAACCTTGTTGTGAGATTTTTAGGCATTTTTCATTTTACGATTGTATAGTGCTTGATCATTCAATTTCTAGAACTTGTCTCTACTTAATGGAGAGGACTTGACCTACATGTGTGAAATTAGGTGAATATAATGAAAGTGGCAGGAATGCACAAGAGGGGGTGAATTGTGCTAATTAAAAATTCAAGGAACTAAGATACAAAGCTTATACTGGTTTAGCCTAACTCTTGGCCTATGTCCAGTTCTCCAACCTCAGTTGGGCTCCACTAAAAACTTCAAGATTAAATCAGGCTCTTGAATGCCTTTACAAGTGACATCTCAGTAAGAACTCTCTCTTATAGATCACTGTCCCTTACAAATTGTAAGATTACAACCTACTCTTAAGATCCCACTATCTTAAGAGTAAACCTCACTTGAAATGTGATTACAGAAAACTTGTTCACTCAATGAATTGATTGTGATACACACTGAAGTACAATAACAATGAATGAATAACTCTGAGAGTAGGTGAGTATTGAATGCTGTAAGTATAACTCAATGTGTATTCAATGTATGCAATCAATGTTTTTTTCACTAACTTCTTCACCAATACTTTTATATACGTTTCTGTTTTTGCCCATTGGTGACCGTTTATAGCTGTTGCTTGATCTTTGTTGAGAGATGGTTAATCTGATTGATGGAGTCTTGAGATGAAGATGTTCTGTGTAGCATTAACTCCTCTGTACTCAGTTTGCTTCTGTTATTCTCTCTTCATTAATTGCATAAAGCAATTGTTGTTTCAAACGGCATAATTCCTTAGTCTATGAGTGTAACGTAAACTTCCTAAAATAGGTCTGACACATTATGCGCATAAAAGGCTTAATGATTTAAATCCATCGCCAGATCGATTACAATACTCTGATCAATCACTACCTCAGTTGTCTGATCGATCACACTTAGATTGGGCTTCGAGTATCCTAATCGATTAGGCGTCTATGTTTCATACTTCCATCCATTCTAATCTAACTCTGATCAATCATTACCTTAGACTTTTAACTGATTATTTGACGCTGATCGATGAGGCAATACTTAGCAATTTCTATCAGATTGTTTCTAAGTTCATTCTAGTTCTAAGTCTAACCTTTCTTTATGCCTAAGTTACGTTTAGTTATTATCAAAACCCATTATTCTAACATTCTCCCCCTTTTTGATGATGACAAAACATAAGTTATAATCAATCAGAAGGCAAAAATTAGACAAGTAATAATTTGACAAAAGTAGGCAATTGTTAATAAACATCATGGATCATACAATTCAACTGAGAACATAATAAACGTGATAGAACATATAAGAAGTATAGAAACATTTACTTAGTCAATTAAAAGTAGATATAACACATAAATGATGCAGATATGAGGGGATGGATGCAAGTGAGGATGGTTTTCAGGTTTAGTTTGAATCTGATTCACTCAAACCCTTCCCATCTTTTGACTTCCGGTCATAGTCCCCAGATTCACTACTGTAACCTCCAGAATCAATTGAAGGCACTTCGAATTAAATCTCAGCTTTAGGTTCAGCCTTCTTCTTTTTGTCAGGAGCTTTCTTCTTCTTAGCAAGGGATGGAGGTTTAAACTTCTCAAGCATCCTTTCCAAGTAGGTCTGCTGCTTCTGCTTCTTCTTTGGAGGAGGCTTGGATGTCTTTCCCTTTGGTGCAGCCTTCCTTTTTGTTGCAGCTTTAGGGTCAGGTTTGGGTTCTTCAATTATAATGCCCTTTGAAGAATTGGAACCCTGCCTTGTAATCATTTTGGGTGGAAGCTTGGGGGCAGTCATCTTGATCCTTTTTCCCTTGGAAAAAGGCTAAACTTCTGTTCCTTCTTCTTCTCCACTAGACTGCAAGAACTCTGCGATGGTTTGAATGGGATCCTTCTAATCTGGCTTGATAGACTTGTGCTAAATCACATGCTTCCTGACACCCTAACTAGGAATCACAGGCTTAGGCAGATCATCTTATTCCTTTTTAGCCTTACCCTCTTATTCTTCCTTAGCCTTGGCTTTAGCTTCAGCCTTGGCTTTTTGTTCCTGCTCTGCTTTGGCTCTTACAGCCTCTTCTTCAACCAGTTATTACACTATGCGATAAAGATAGGGCCAAGTATCAACAGATACTGGCTGAGGTTCTTCCTGGTACACCACCATGGCTAGACTCAGATCTTCTTCCAGTACCACATTCTCATCTTCTGGAGGGATATTGGTGGCCTTGGCTTCTTCATCTGACGCATCTTCTACCATGCCATCTTCTGCCATACTTAGCATGATCCCTTTTGCTAGTTCATGAATGTTTGGAAGGACATAATTGAGAGTTGCATCAGGAGAGGGGCTTGCATCTCTGTGGTTGGCTCTGTGACTAGTTCTTGTAAGACCTTAGCATTAATTGATGATAGGATAGTAGCAGCTTCAACAACTTTTTCTTGAATGACACTACTTTCTCCCTGAGATGGAATACTGTAGATTTTCTCCCCCTTTTTGGCATCATCAAAAAGAATAGAGGGGAGGAGTGGAGAAGTTTTAGTGACCTTGGCTTTGCCTTTTCTGCCATAGGTTTGTGAAGGGTCTGGTCGAGGTGTGTACTGAAGGGCAGAGGGGTTGATTGGGGTATGTTCTGATGGTGGTGCTATTTGAGGAATGGTGTGAGTTAGTTGTGGAGTGGCTTGTGTTTGAGGAGATTTTGGTGATGTTTGTGGGTGAATGAGTGGTGTGGTGTTGATGTTTATAGGTGAGGGAGGACGATCTTAGTCATCAGATGAGTCTAAGGAAGTTTGCTTAGTAGGAGAGGAAGGTTTGGATGTGGGAAGAGTATTTTTGGGAGAGGCTTGTGTTTGGGGGATAGGTTGTTGAGATGAGATTGGTGAGGTCTGAGTTTGGGTGACTGGAGAGGTAAGATGAGAATGAGAGGAAGATGAGTGATGAGAGAAGTGGATGGGGGATACTTTATGGGCTTCATGGCTAGGGAAGGGTTCCAAAGGTGAGCCAGGAAGAGCAACTTCAAATTTCTCCTTGAGGATTGCCTCAAGTCTAGCAAGCCTGTTGTGGATGAACTTGTGCATGTCAACTATTATGTCATAGCCTTTAAATACTGTCATGCCACACTCCTGGACTAAATGCACTACTGTGTCATTAAGAGTAGCCACTAATCTCTTCAAAAGTCAATCCTCCATGGCTTGATGCTCCAGGGTTAATTCTGTCAATACTCCAGGAATAACCTTCTTTGTGACTTTGACAGTAATTTGATCTACCATAACTTCTGAGAGAGAGGCCCTTCTTTCTGACTTAGGCATAGATGGTTTAGATGACTGAGAGGTAGAAGAATGAACTTCTTCTTCATGCTCCTTATGAGGTTGACCTTTTTCCTCAGGAACTCCTTCTTGTGTTGGTGCTGGGGCATTCTCTTAAGCAAATGGTGAAAGTCTCATTTTCTTGAGAGTGATAAGGTCACATATGGGGGCTTCTATGTTCTTATCTCCTTCTAACCACAAAATGTGGTTGCTGGCAAAGATGAAAAACACCAACTGAGGAAATGGGAGAGGAGTCTTGGCAGTCTTGGTTTTGTGGAATTTGAGGAGCTCTTCACAGATCTATTGTCCAGGATTGACAAGGACCTTGTTAATGCGCATGGACAATACTAGGTTGTCAATATCTAGAATCTGAGTAAAGTTCCCCGCTTTGTTCACCATGCATCTTGAGTAAGCATAGTGAATCACTCTGTTGATTGGGGGCATCTGTATAGGTCTAAGGGTTCCTTGGACTGGACTGTCTGATTAATGAGCCCTCATGAGTTCAATCTCTGAATATATTTTCTTCTCCTGCCAGACATTATATGCAGCCAATCTAGTTTGTCCATATCCAACCAGACATTCAAGTGCTTCCAGCTAAATGAAAACTGGTTCCCTCAAACCTTGGAATAGACAGTGATCTCAGTGGTTTTTCCTTCAGATTCTGTAGTGGTGACATTCATGTTTGAGTGGAAGGCCTTGATAATCTTTTCATTGTAATGGTTATTGATGCCTATCCACTTCTTGTATGGGCCTAACCAGTTTGACACAGGATATCCATTCTTCTCCGGTTAATCAAGATCCACATAACTATATCTTTGCAGAATGGTTCTCTTCTCAATGTCTTCTGATGCTTCTTCAATAGGACCCTGGGCAAAGGTAGGATCCACTAGGACTTCTGTATCTCTAGAAATCAAGTGCTTAATCCTCACAGTAGTTCCAAAACTTTTGCTTTTTGATTTGAAGGCTTGGGCTCGAGTGTTTGGCATGGTTGTAGATGAGGGTTGAGAGGTTGAGTGTTGAGAGGGTTGTCTGTATGTAAGAGCAGGGTCGCCTGGAGGAAGAGGGATTATATCTTCAATGACTTGGGCTCTGTATTGTTTGGGAATGATCATCCTGGGTGCCATTTGTAGGTTTATATAAAGTGCTAAAGGTTGCGACTGATGGTTTGAAAAGGAGAATGTTATACTTAATGATGATTCGAGTAAAGGCTTTGGTTACGACTATTATAGAGAGGTTTGATGAAGGGAAATGATGGGTCTTGACCTTTTTTGGAGCGGAAATGAATGCAAAGTGATTTAACAGTTAAAAATGTTCAATATATATGAGAAAGTAAGTGTAAAACCCTAAGAGTCTGCCACTGAAAGTGACTGTTGTAAAAGTTATCCGCCTGATCGATCATGTGTGCTCTGTGATCGATCAGAGGGTCAAGTTTCTGATTGAATGGGTGCGTCTAATCTATTAGGGATTGTTGTGATCAATTCGTTCCATGCTAGGTAATTGATGCCTGATCGATTACCCCTTCCTTGTGATCGATTAGGTAACCTTGATCAATTGGCTTCATTCCCTAATCGATTGGGCTATCTCCTTTGTTTATCTTCTGATCAAAGCCTAATCGATCACAAAACATGTTCTGTGCTTGATCAGGGTTCCCTGATTGATTGGTTGATGAAAGGTTCTCTTTGAACACATAACATGCAAAATGTTAATTTGGCACTTTGATGCCTAAGTTAGTATCTTATCATCAAAATGTGGTATAGTTTAAATAAATCTAAGAGAGTTAAGGGATTGATACTTATTTACAACTCATTGAGATTAACCATTCCCAATTCTCTTCTGATGAACATGAATTGTTCTGTAGCTAGAGGTTTGGTGAAGATATCTACCAGCTGTAAGTGAGTTGGAATGAACTCCACTTTGACATCCTTCTTTTGTACATGATCTCTGATGAAGTGATGTCTGACATCAATGTGCTTTGTTCTTGAGTGATGTACTAGATTCTTGGCCAAGCTTATAGTACTTGTGTTATCACAGAGAATTAGTACTTATGAAAACAACATTCCCAAATCCTTTCATTGATGCTTGAGCCATAGCGCTTGAGCATAGCAACTTGCAGCAGCAATGTATTCAGCTTCTGTTGATGACAGGGAAACACAATTCTGTTTCTTGCTAGCCCATGTCACCAATAATCTTCCAAGGAATTCATACTGTCCACTGGTACTTCTTTTTAGTCTTGTATACAACATGATCAGAGTCTTTGTAGGCCATGAGGTATTCTTGAGTCCCATTTGGATACCACAATCTAAGTTCCTGAGTCCCAACTAGATATCTTAGTATTTTTTTTACAAATTTGTGGTGAGACTCTTGGTTTGGATTAGTATTCGGCACATGTTCCCACATTGAATTGGATGTCTGGTCTGCTCGCAGTCAGATAAAGGAGTGATCCAATTAGTCCTCTGTATGTGGATTGATTGAAATCTTTTCCACATACATCAGCATCCAGTAATGCAGTAGAGCTCATGGAGGTGTCTTCTTCCTTAGATAGGTCCATTCCAAACTACTTTAGTATTTCCTTTACATACTTTGTCTGAGAGATGAATATTTCATCTTTCTTCTCCTTGATTTGAAGTCCCAGGAAGAAGTTTAGTTCTTCCATCATAGACCACCACTACAAAATATACATTTCACGTCCCCAAACAACGTCTGTTATATAGAAATCTGACATTAAAAAAAACGCGGTGGCAATTTTGTAAATAAACTCAAAACAGAAAAGAAACAACGTCCCTTATTTCTGAAATAAGTGACATTGTTTGTTTCTTTGAGAAACAACGCCACATGTTTCAAATAAGTGACATTGTTTCTCAGAGAAACAACGTCACATGTATGAAATATGTGACATTGTTTTTTTGAGAAAGAAACAACGTCACATGTTTGAAACATGTGACGTTGTTTCTCTGAGAAACATTTTTTCTTAAAATTTTTTGGAAAAAAAGGTGCCTTTTTTCCCTCTCTTAGCTAAGAAACAATGTCACAGGTTTTTTATATGTGACGTGGAAAGAAGAAACAATGTCACATGTTTTTTATATGTGACGTGGAAAGAAGAAACAATGTCACATGTTTTTTGATATGTGACATGGTTTCTTTCTATGTCACATATTAAGCATACATGTGACATTGTTTCTTAAATTTTTTGAAAAAAAAGGGCACCTTTTTCCCCCCTCATCTCCCTATTTCCCTCTCTTAGCTAATAACTTCTTTGACTCGATCAAAACATCAGCTCCCTCACTTCCTCTTCTTCCTCGCAAACCCTCAGCTCCCTCACTTCGTCTTCTTCCTCCTCTTCTTTTGTTCTGTTACTTCTTCAGGTTTAGCTCCCCTCTCTCTCCTTTTGGGTTTTTGCTTTCTATGTACTGCATTTTTGTATCTTTACATTTTTCTCTATCTTCTTATTTTGGAGTTCTAAGCTCTTTTGTGGAGCATTCTTAGTTACTGAAATGTGTACACCTTTAATTAGCTACCCGTCATGCCAATTTCATTACTTCTTGCTTTGTTTTTTTCCTTGCTTTGTTTGAAATGTGTACACCTTTAATTAGCTACCGGATGTATTCAAGCAATCTTAGTTTATTGATTTCTCTTTTCTTTCATCCCTCTTGCTCTGCCGCTCCTTCAATGGCAGGTTTGCGTCTCTGTTTCTTCAATGTCATTTTCCTAACCGATTTGTTAATTAAGTGATTTACTTTTTCAATTAGAAGAACCCGATTTCCAGGTTGTTCTTGAAATTGTTCTTGCTTGTTTCCCAATTTGATTCTTGACTTCTCTACATTTCAAATTTATTTTTTCTTTCAGATTTGGTTAGTAGAAATCAGTGAGCATTGTACAAAATACTAAGTTGTGTAAAAATGGAATTTTTTGTTTGTGTATTAGTAGCAAAAGTCACATGTATATATGTTTAGTTTGATTAAATTAGTTATATCTCTGGTTGATGGTTTACATCTATTAACGTTGTAATAATCTATTTCCATCAGCAATGCAATGCATGAAAATATGGAGGGGAAAACAAAAAAGAAACTATTTTTTTTAAAAAAAATAGAATTCACGTCACACACTAGAGTAATGAGTGACATGGTTTCTCCTGGCAGGAGAAGCCACGTCACATGTTTTGTAACATGACCATGGTTTCTCTATAAAAGAGAATTCACGTCACATGTTTTCCAAATAAGAAGTAGCAACTAAACTTTGAGAACCCATCTTAACAGTTAAATATCTAATACTTTTTCGCATATACTGCTCAATGTACAAAATCAATCTCTATAACCTTTAGCCTCAAATTTCCATTTACCAGTTGGCATTTACCAGTTTAATATCAAGCCAATGTGTATGATCAGCATTGCTTCCCCTACCATTCATTAGATCATATGTTTCTTATGGCTTTCTTGTCTTCTTCTCATCACAAGTTTTTTCTTTGAAATAATGCTTTTATGTACTGATTCATCTTTGTTCAATGTCCTCTATGCAACAGGATTAGCTTGACACCTCTGAATTACTTGTTGAACACCTTCATAGTCTAGCCAAACCTCTGTTTCAAGATCAGAGGGATCACCTTTGTAAATGATTACCTTGACCTTAACTCTACAAGGGATGCTTACCTCACGTACTTATTTAATCAAACTTGTGTTCCTTATTTGATATATTTCTATTGGAATCATCTTGTGTACTCATCTTTCATCTCTCTTGTCTTGACATGGTTATGTAATATTTAGGAGATAAGGTTTTTGTTGAGCATGCTTACTCCTTACGATCTATCAAAATTGTCTCATACCGTGAAGCTGAATTTATTTTGCACCTATTTTTTAATATTTTATAAATGGTTTCAGAAAATATTAGAATTTTCATATTTATTGACAAAATTTGAAAATTATAGACAACATTTCCAAATAACAAAAGCTCACAAGTCACAACAAGTCTGCTACCTTTGAAGGGGCTGGAACATAGAATTCTACTTCTGTACTAGTTGCCTCTATCATCATGTTTATATATCTAAATCAAGCATCATCTCCTTTCAAATCTATCAATGATAGATATTCATGTTTCTCCTTCTCTCTAGTGATGGTTATATTTAGGGAAGAAACATTTTATGGAGCAAAATTATACATGCAAGATATGTCCTCTAAACCAAAATTTCATACATTCACAAACCTCTACTGGATATTTGAACTCATTAATGAAAGCCCAAAAGTATATTTGAATTTATGAAGGGGCTTAATCATTGTATACATTAATGTGTATTTATTAGGAGCATTTAATAAATACATTCACTCTTTTGGACAACTAAACTCATTAATTAATGATGCCAATAAAATATTTAAAAATTGATGAAGAGATTCTTATTCAATGCCATTCATTTGTGCCATTCATGGATTTAATTTATACAATAAATATGGATCATCTCTTGAATGATTGAACTGATTGACGATTGATCGATGAATTACATTAGAATTTAATAAGTGGTCTAGTGCATTATACATTTAAGGAACAATTACACTTAGATTCCAAGTAAGAGATTTAATATCAAATAGATCCCAAAGAGTTGTCAATGATAAATGAATAGTCATTATTAACAAGTGAAAAAGTTGTCAATGGACCTATCTAATATTAAATCTCTTACTTGGGACCTAAGTGCAATTGTCCCTACATTTAATTGTTTTTAGAAGCATTCAGTGAATTTGACTTTTCATTTATGACAGGTTCATTGATACTAGTTAGTACTACTCTCAATGTAATTAAAATTGTATACATTGAATATATTTTGAGCAATTGAACCCATTTAAGTGTATTTTTTAAGGATCATTCAATGAATTTGATTTTTTTCATTTAGAACAATTATGAATTTATTTTGAAAAAAGTTGGTGCTAAATTATTCAACATCCCTTGACTTTACGAAATTGGATGGGATGATTGGATAACTTATTAGTATGTAGTTTTAGAAATTACACAAACAGTCAATGTTGTAACTTTTTATAATACAAATTTATATGGGATGTTAGATAAGTTACTGGCTGGCAATTTGTTTATTTCAAAAATAAAAGAGCTAATAAATTTAAAAAAGAAAATAGGGGTTCATTTCACATCATAGACCCATGTGACTGCATTTGCCAGCTCAATGTTTATTTTTGTGATAATATATCATCTAAATGTTGCATATACAATGAAAACCAATGTCAATTTTCAACAAGCCATTTAAAATGCCGACCATAAATTAAAGAAATCTTTTTTCTAAGAAGTTCACACTATCCATAGTGTACAAAAGGATATTTAAATATATACCGCCTTTATGAAATCCTTCCATTTCTATTCCTTAAGCTTCATAATGTTCATGAATTTCATCCCTTTTTAGTATAGATTCTCACCTTTGGTTAGGGAGAAAATTAATTATCCTTCTATATATTGAACCAAATGATATTGACTATTCCTATGGCCCATATGACCAAGACCCAAACTGCTGAAATAATTTATAGAACAACTATACAATACATTCACTTTACTTGGCTTATGGGTCAAAACAGTTAGCAACTAGAAATTTCTTGTGCAAATTTATGGATACTCAAATGGAACGGAGTAACATATGAAAAATATTAACTATTTCCTTACAATTGCTATTAGAGAAAAAATTAGAATAATCTTCTACGTTTATTATGACAAAGTTTGGAAAGAAGTAATAATGGGATCACAATTGGGAACAAAACCTTGCAAAACAAGATAAATATGACATGTATATATAATTGGGAGAATTGCAAATAGGTCCCAAGTAAGAGAATTAATTTCAGATAGGTCCATTGACAACTCCTTCACTTGTTAACCAAGGCTATTGCAGTTGTTAATAGTTGTCATTAACAACCCCTTGGGACCTCTCTGAAATTAATTATCTTACTTGGGACCTATGTGCAATTGTCCCTATATAATTTATTGTCTATACAAACAACTTTGCAACAATATTAAAGCAACCTAACCATCACACACGAAAACATTGATAGAAATAGAACTCAAACAAATATTGCAATACATAGACTCAATTCATGGAGAAAATGGGTTATGAAATGATGGTGCATATAGGTTACCAGAATTAATGGAAGTTTGTGGCATTGCATATGCATCGATGCCCATATAACCTTCCATGGTTCCCATGTCCATGCCATTATGTAGATGTTGGTATGTCTGGTTTTCATTTGGTATTGTAGGATTTGGAATATAGGGAATGGCACTACTGGATGGCTGCAACATCTCATTTTCTTTGAAAATTGGAAAATATGTTGAACTCTATATTTTGATGATAACCAAACATGACTTAGGCTATAGGATCATAAGAACTTAACTTAGAAAAATACTTTGAAAAACTGCTTCTTAAAATCTAAGTTAAGCAATCGATTGGTTATACCTGCAATCGATTGGAGGATTACATTTGCAATCAATGATATATCGATTGCATATCGATTGGGGACTATCAATCGATAGGAAGACTGAACAATTGATTGTTGAGCAAGAGTACTCTAAGTAATCAGAGTACTATCAATCAAGTGTTTGGAAAAGTAATCATTGGGATAGCAATCGATGTGCAATCGATGGGCAATCGATGGGAACTTACAGAGAATCCAAGATATATGTAATCGATTGGAACTTGATCAATCGATTGACACAAGGCAATCAATTGGAAAATCAAGCAACCGATTGACACACTTAGTTTTTATTCGATAGCTGACATTTCAATCGAGTGATGCAGGTAGCAATCTGAACCAATTTGAAGGCAATCGATTGACGGCCAGAAACACCAATCGATTGGCACCTCTAGCAATTGATTGGAAATTGAAGATTTTCAAATTTGTTTCTTTTCTTATGTCTAACTATCTTTATATTGCAAGATGTACTTGTTGCTATTTTGGGCAGTTTACGTTGGACACAAAGAAACACAACCAAAGAGCCATTACTCACAGTCTGCACACTACATTGAACATCAGAAAAGAGAGAAAGAGAAAGCACACACAAATTACACACTGGAGCATTAAATACAACTCAGAATCATCACCAATCTCCAGAACTTCATCTCTTTCTCTCTCTCTCAGCTTCACAACTAGAGTACAGACACTCAGATGCACCAACGGGCAGAAATTCTAAAGAGACTATAAAAGGAGTTAAAGTTGACATTGGTTGGTAGAGAGCATTAAGTGAAATCTAGCTACCTATTTCCTACTGTAATCAATTCGATCTGAGTTCTCTCATTCGTTCTATAATCTGTAATCTTATCAGCTCAAGTGTGTGAGCAAGTTTTTGTAATTCTGAATTACTTATCGTTGAGTGATTTCCTTGGGATAGTGGGATCCTAGAGGAAAGGTTTGTATTCTTACAAGTTTTAAGGGGGAGTGATCTGTGAGAAGAAGTTCTTACTGAGAGATCACTTGTAAAGGCACTCAAGAGCCTGTTTGAATATTGAGGATTAGAGGAACCCAACTGAAAGTTGGAGAACTGGACGTAGGCCAAGAGTTTGGGCTGAACCAGTATAAATTCTGATTCATTCGGCTAAATTTTATAACACACAATTCACCCCCCTCTTGTGCAATCCTGCCAATTACAAAATACTATGACACTGAAGAAGGTGGAATTGAGAATTCTACTTCTAGCCCATATTCTTTCTCTATCATATTAATATTCTTCAAACTTTGTTCAACCAACATCTTCATTTCATTCCAATTAATAAGGTTGGGCATTGTTTTCCCTGCCAAACATTGGATCATTTTTTTGGATATGATTAGTTTTAATGATGTCAAATATAGATTTAAATATGGTAAGCAAAAAGTTTGCATGAAGTGTTTCTCTCCTACTTTGACTATCTATTATTTTGTGTTGCTATCTTATATAGATTAGCCAAAAGAAAGATTGAAGCTATTGTGTTTATTCATGGAGAATTATTAGTTTTGATATAGACTTAAATCTAATAAGAAAAGTTTGCATAAAGTATTCATCTCTAACTTTGACTAATCACTACCACAGAAAACACCTATAGCGGCGCTTTTTTGACCCCTATAGCGGCGCTTTTGAAGTGCCGCTATAGCTAGCGCCGCAATAGGTCAGGTGACCTATAGCGGCGCTTATAAAGCGCCGCTATAAGTGACCATATAGCGGCGCTTAATTACCCAAAAGCGCCGCTATAGGTCATGTTTTAATTAAATTTTATTAAAACTGAAAAGGCCTATACCGGCGCTTTTTGTAAAAAGCGCCGCTATAGGTCATGTTTTAATTAAATTTTATTAAAACTGAAAAGGCATATACCGGCGCTTTTTGTAAAAAGCGCCGCTATAGGTCATGTTTTAATTAAATTTTATTAAAACTGAAAAGGCCTATACCGGCGCTTTTTGTAAAAAGCGCCGCTATAGGTCATGTTTTAATTAAATTTTATTAAAATTGAAAAGGCCTATACCGGCGCTTTTTGTAAAAAGCGCCGGTATAGGCCTCTCTATAGCGGCGCTTTTCGTAAAAAGCGCCGCTATAGGTTATATTTTTTTAAAAATATACAATTTGTATTTTAATTCACACCCACCTGTATCATTGCAAAAATTCCAGCAATTCTATACAATTTCAGGCAGTCCATATACACCAGTAATTCTATACAATTTGTTTTTAGGGGCCATAAATATTTGCTAATTATACTCCAACTATCAAATACAACAATTATACAAGTAAAGGAGTAAGTGTATCTCAACAAGTAAATGAACAAGGTAACATATACTACCAGTTTCCCCCTGCCACGTATCAATAAGTCAATGTCATTTTCTTCTCAATGTAATTTGTTCTTGCCTCCATTGTAATTTGAACTTATGTGAGGCAGAGAAGAAGCAACGAATTCTAAGATAAATAAAAAAATTTCGGAAGAAAATAATTAAAAGTAGCAAAGCAGGTGAAGAAACTCACATGTATCGGTGGAGGAGGGAGAACCAGCAACGGAGGAGGGAGCAACGGCGGCGGAGGAGTGAGATCCCGTGGCGGAGGAGAGAGCAACGGCGGCGGACGACTGAGCAACGGCGCGAAGCGTCGCTAATAAGAGAACGGCGAGTCGGATCTTGGGGTTACAAGGAGGGAGTTAATGGCAGCGACTTAAGGAGCGACGGCGGCGGAGGAAGCTACAACAGCGCGGTGGACTCGGGAAAGAATAAAAGAGTAAGGAGGAAGGAGAAAGAACAAAAAAGAAGACAGACACGGGAGGGAGAATGGGGGTTATATTAAAGACTATAACCCCTATACCGGCGCTTTCTTTAAAAAGCGCCGGTATAGGGGGGTTCCAAATTTTTGGAGGGAAATTTCCCTCCAATTTTTGGCCCCCTATACCGGCGCTTTTTTCAAAAAGCGCCGGTATAGCTATTAGTATTTACATTTTAATTTTAAATTATTATTTTAATTATTATAAAAAAAACGAAGCAGAATATTTAAAATTAAATAAAGCCTATACCGGCGCTTTTTTAAAAAGCGCCGGTATAGGTATTATTGCTTCTTTTTAATATTAATTTATTTTTTTGATTATTATAATGATTTAATTTGAAAAAAATACGAACATTTTATTCATTTCTTTCTTTTTAATATTTAATATTTAGTCTTAAATTCTTATACCAATTATTAATTATTATTTTCTATTTAAAATTCAAAAAATGTAATTTTTTATTAGAAAATAATATTAATTAGTATATCAGCCTATACCGGCGCTTTCTTTAAAAAGCGCACGTATAGGGGGTCCGAAATTTTTGGAGGGAAATTTCCCTCCAATTTTTGGCCCCCTATACCGGTGCTTTTTTAAAAAGCGTTGTATAGGTATTATTGCTTCTTTTTAATATTAATTTATTTTTTTGATTATTATAATGATTTAATTTGAAAAAAATACGAATATTTTATTCATTTCTTTCTTTTTAATATTTAATATTTAGTCTTAAATTCTTATAACAATTATTAATTATTATTTTCTATTTAAAATTCAAAAAATATAATTTTTTATTAGAAAATAATATTAATTAGTATATCAGCCTATACCGGCGCTTTCTTTAAAAAGCGTCGGTATAGGGGGTCCGAAATTTTTGGAGGGAAATTTCCCTCCAATTTTGGGCCCCCTATACCGGCGCTTTTTTCAAAAAGCGCCGGTATAGCTATTAGTATTTACAGTTTAATTTTAAATTATTATTTTAATTATTATAAAAAAACGAAACAGAATATATAATATTAAATAATATTAATTAGTATATCAGCCTACACCGGTGCTTTAAGACTAAGCGCCGCTATAGGTTTCATAAATAAAAGAAAGAATAAAAGTGGAAAAACAACTACCCTATAGCGGCGCTTGTACTAGAAAGCGCCGCTATAGGCCAGACCTATAGCGGCGCTTATTGCAATAAGCGCCGCTATAGGTCCACCCCCACCCTATACCGGCGCTCACCGCTGAAAGCGCCGCTATTGGGGCGCTGCAATAGCCCATTTCTGTAGTAGTGAATCTTTATTTCCTGTGAATATCTTGTATAAAGTAGTCAAAGAAAGAATAAGGCTATTATGCTTGTTTGTGAAGAATGATATGATTAAATAAGATTAGAGATTGAATGAGAAAATCATGAATCATGTAATTAGACTTGGTATTAGAATTTTCTAAGCTCAATTGGAAGTTAAAAGAAGCTCAAATGAAGTCCAAATCATCAAACCATGAGTTCCCATGCATAATCGATTATTCCCATGCATAATCGATCACAACAAGGTATTTATAATCGATCAGCGCACCCCAATCGATCATAAAACATGTTTTGCAGTCGCCTGATCGATTACGAAGAACTCCCAATCGATTAGAGGGGTCAAACCGATCAGAAAAATGCATGTAATCGATCAGACGTGAATTATGGATTTTGTTCAGTCTGACCCTTATCTAGTATTTTGATCATATCTCATAGAATATAACTCCGATTTAGATGAAACTTCTTTTGTATGAAACTAGACTCCCAACACGGTTCATGAACACACATTACACCCTCAAATGATTCATATCCAAAGAGTTATGAATTTTTCAATATGCCCAATATTTTCACGTCATGCATCAGATAGGCAGTCATATTTTGGATCATATCTTTCAAAATACAATTCTGATTGGAATGAAACTTGTTTCATATGAAACTAGACTTAATACCTGTTTTATGAACACAATTGTCACTTTAAAATCTTTTAAAATGAGGGAGATATGAATTCTCAAAGTTTGCCCAGGAATCTGTCATTGTACATAAAACTGACTGTCACGATTTTAATTATAACTTTTGAATCTCAATGAGTTTGGTAATGATTCTTTCTTCATTGTAAACTAGATTGAATTATCTTTCCGTGGATATATTATATGATAAATTTAGAGTTAAATTGAAAGAGTTATGATTTTCCAAAGTTTATCCTTAAAACTGAACATTGCCTAATCGATCAGGATGTCCTGTGATCAATCAGGTGAGGCAATTGTATATGTAATTAAATTGAAGTAATCTAAGCCTAATCGATCAGAGAAGGTTTATCGATCAGTGAACAGTGAGTAATCTATGTGTGATCTGAGTGTAATCGATTGGACATGCTTAATCGATTAGAGGAAAATGCGTGATCGATCAGACAAAGGGTATAATCTGAATGTAATTTGAGTGCAATCTATTGGATAAGGATAATCGATCAGGGACCCCCTGTGATCGATTAGATGAGATATTTTCTAACTTCATGTTTAAGTGATACAGGTCCTAATCGATGTGTGATATATTCATGATCGATCGGCAACTAGACCCTGTGATCGATCAGACGCTATAATCTATGTGGCGATAGGATTTAATTCAAACTGAATTGTCAGCCTGTTTTAAGCTTTCAAGTGCAGAAGTTGTTCAGACCTATTTTGGGAAGTTTACGTTACCTCTCTCTCTCTCTCACCAACGACTAGTTCTTCAACGAGCAAAAATCTATCAAACATTATATAAAGAGTTGAAGACATCAGAAGCAAAAGGGCTCGACGAAATGAGTTTAATGCAAACAGAATAAGAGCACAAATGAGCCCAGAAAGGAAAAGATCATTATTTGAGTAGAAGAGCTAGAGTACACATTATTCAAATTGTTAAACTCTAGAATTGTTATTCATCATATATCTTCATGTACTTAAGTGAGTAACAAAATCCACTTCTTAGAGAGAAGTAAGCTTTCATTGTAATCATTCTATATCTGTGAGCGATACTCAAGATTGGGAGATTTTGAGTGGGAAACAGATTGTATCCTTACAAGTTGTAAGGGGGAGTGGTTCTCAAGTACCGAGATTAAACTTGAGGGAGTAAAGGCTTCACAAGTGCCCAGCTAAACTTGTGGGATTGTAAAGGCTTCTCTTGTGCCCGATTTAAACAAGAAGGTAGTAGATTGAAAATCTCAGGTGGAGCCTGGGGACTGGATGTAGGTCAAAGGGATAGACCGAACCAGGATAAATCTTTGTTTGCATTATCTCTTCCCTTAACTCATCATATTTCCAGCATAATAGGTTTACACATTTTATTATGCTTTTCATGGTGTTTTCATTGAATAGTTAAAAAGGATATGAAAGAGCTTTACTTATTATTTTAACTGTGATTTTGATAAGGAAATAATTTCTCAGATTTTATTCTATCACCCAATTCACCCCCCTCTTGGGTGACAGCCATTACTAACACATTTGTTGCGAAATCTCTTTTACATGGTTATGTTGTCGTCATTTTCTCAAAACACTACTACAAAAAACATTATTTACATCCCCATTTCACGTCTCTTTTTTAAATATTAGATTTAGAAAAAAGGCGGTGGCAAAATTGTAAATATTTTGAAAAGTTTCCACATCTCTTTTCTAATTATTAGACATGGATTCTCTTAAAAATAGGAGGGACATGAAAAAAGCTGGGAAATATAAGCGGGAAGTCAATTTTAACATCTCACAAATTTTGTGAGATGTAGAAAATAACTTTCCATGTCTCACAATAATTGTGAGACGTAGAAAATAACTTTCAACGTCTCACAAAAATTGTGAGACGTTGAAAGCTTTTCAAAGATAAAAAAGCTTCCCCCTTTTCATCCATTATCAGTTCTCTAATCCATCTCCATTTTGGTCTTCCATTTTCTTCTCTTCAAGCAAAAGTCGGCCCCATTTCAGACGCTCTGCCACAACTCTGCTTCTACCATCTTCTAGTATCTCCCAACATCTCTAGCTGCTTTGCTTGCTACCAAATCTTCTTCATCACCGTCAGTAGACTCCTAACCCTAAGCTAAAACTGAGCGGCTTGCCACCAAAATCCCCAAAACTCCCATCATCGCAACATCCTTCTCATCAATCCCACCATCAATCATCAGCATCAACAGCCCTGACCAGATCCAACATTAGAACAAGACTTTTGCTACCATAAGCATCAACGAGGCGGAGGACTAGGGAGGGTCTGAAGTCAGCGATCCAGAGGAGAGCTCACTCGTATGAGGTTAACCAAGTAAGGGAGAAGGCGAGGAAGATGTCCGAGTTGGTGAGCCTCGTTGTTGTTCTTCTTTGCTCACAAATCTTCATTCTTCAAACCTCGTCTGTCATGCTGTCAAACTTGATGGCCTCGGCTGGTACTTCTCTCCTTCAGTGGGTTGCTTCTTTCTTTGCCACGTACGATCCCTCTCATTCCTTTTTTTCAATTGATCTTGCAATTAGTTCCGATTTGGATTTTCTTTGATTCACTCTAAGTTTGTTCAATCATGTGATGCCTGTATGCTTTTGATTTTGATAATGTTACAGTTTCTGCCACAATCACTTTTTGCTTTTGCTTGTAAGATGTATTATGGGGTTTTCTGTGGAATCGATCTGGGTGTTGTTCAGTTCAATATCTTGCTACTCGTAGATTTTGAAGTGTTTTTGCTTGTAAGATGCATTATGCATTAATGTTTCCCCATTTTGTTTGTTTCTTTTCATTCTTCTTCCTTCCCTCTTTTGTGGGTGTTGAGTTTTTTTGGGCTGGCGGTTTGTTAGGTTGTTGAGTAGTGGCAATGGCTGATAACACAGACGACATAGCAGAGGAAATCTCGTTTCAGAGCTTTGATGATGACTGTAGATTGCTCGACAATATGCTCAACGATGTCTTGCAACGAGAAGTTAGGGGTACCTTCATGGAGAAGCTGGAAAAAATCAAAGTTCTTGCTCAGGTTTTTCCTCTGCCCCCTCCAGTTTTTCCTATTTGCTCTATGATTTTAGCATTTGTTTTGATTTTGCTTCTTTGTTATCATGGGTTTTCTCTCTTTCTCTGCGATATATCATCACTAAGAAAAAGGAAGTTTGAGTAGGAAATGCATTTAGATGTTACATGACAGTTTGTGTATGAAGAAAAGCTCAACTGATGCCTAAGAAAATCCATACAAATTGAAGCTGACCTTGTTTAGTTCTTCTGTAGTCGTCAATTGAGAAATTTGTATATAGTATAATCCTTTTAGAGATGTGAAATTATGGTTGGATTCTTCTATACTTCTTAATAATGTGAAGATTCTTTGTCTAGAGTGCTTGTAATATGAGGCAGGCAGGGATTGAGGACATGGCTGAGCTTGTTGAGAAGCAGTTAGCTTTAGAGCTATCAGAGATGACATTAGAAGAAGCTCTGACTCTTGGTCGTGCCTTCAGTCATTATCTTACTCTGACGGGCATAGCTGAAACCCATCACAGGTTAATTCCTTTGTTTCTTTCCTTTTGAAACTATGAAATCAATTTTAGTTTAGGACATGAAGATGAATAACATAATTTTTCATACTGAAAATATATTGTTCCAATCAATATTGACAAGTTAGGCCGATCTCTTATAGTAATTTTGTTCGTGTGGGTTTGTAAAGGAGGACAGAATATGGCATATTTATCAAAATCTTGTGATGACACCTTTAACCAGCTGCTGCAGAGTGGAATTTCCCAGATGAGCTTTATGATACTGTCTGTAAGCAGGTCTGATCATACTCCTTAAGTATTTGCTTTGCCAGCAAATCTTTTCTTGCCATTATAATAGTTACTTTATAACCCCAACTACTGTATATTATTGTAAGAACATGGTTTTGTAAATGCTAATCTAAACACACTTAGTTGCATTGTGAGTTTCTCCTCCTTGTTGAAACTAGAATGTAAATAATTTTTGTGTCCTTTGCTTGTTTATCATTGTTGTGTTCTTCTTTTAGTTGCATTCTATGTTCCTGCCTCTTGTTCCAACTTTTTTACCTTATAAAGTATTATCGGTTTTACTATTATTTTGCTTTTGATTGTTGGTAATATGCAGTTGCACAAGGCTCCAAAGGCTTGCATAATGATATTAGCTGTGATCCAATTGAAGGTTCAAGTAATTCTTGCAGAAAGTGTATCATTACTTTTATGTGTTGTTGATGGTTTCCATTTTTTCACTGACACAGCACATGAAATTACCCTAGAATTGAATTATTCAGTGGAAGACACTAGACACAAACCATCAAAGGCTGCGAATTGTGGAATGGGTCATAAGTTTTCGAAAGCCAATTCATGCTTAGTTGATGTATCACTACAAGCGAATACTTCAAAAGAGATTTCTTGTTTTGATGGTTTTCAGTCTTTTGGTATTGGGTTTTGCTACCATCCCATATTTTATGATCAAAGTTGTATTATAACATTTTTGTGATATTAGTTTGGATATAAATAATAAAATTAGTTCATTTTTTCCATTTTAAGTGTTATATTTCTATTATTCCGATAAAATTATTGGGGTAACCCTAATTAAAAAAATCTTTTTTTAAAAAAAGACTTTCTACGTCTCTTATTTAAATAAGACTTTCCACGTCTCACATTCAAAAAGGAAACGTGGGAAGTGGGAAGTTTTCACATCTCACATTCAAAAAGGAGATGTGGAAAGTTCTATAACCACTTTCCACGTCTCATTTTAAATATTAGACGTGGAAAGTGGTTATAGAACTTTCCACATCTCATTTTTGAATGTGAGACGTGGAAATAGAAAGTGGGAACTTTCCACGTCTCAAATTCAAAAATGAGAGGTGAAAAGTGACTCACTTTCCACGTCTCACATTTAAAATAAGACGTGGAAAGTTCTGACTTTCTACGTCTACCCTATCCACGTCTCACCAAAAAGAGACGTGAAATGTCCAAAAAAGAGACGTGAAAAGTGTTTTCTGTAGTAGTGAAATTTTTTTCCCTTCATTGATCTTATTTTACAATAATTCTTCTCGATTCAATGTTCTCTGTGTCTCAGACCTAGATTGGCAATTTTCAATTATTTGCTGGACACCTTCATGGTCCGGTCAAACTTCTGGCTCAGGATTAGAGGGATCACAACTGTAAATTATAGCTCCAACCTCAACATCACAAAGGATGCTAAGTTCATCTGATTTTTTCATTATATTTTGTTTTCTTTTGTTGAATGATATATCTCTCTTGAATTCATCAACAATGTACTTACCTTTCACCGCCTCTCTTGACATGGTAATGCTAAAGAAGATAAGCTTTATTTTACACTCTTAGATTAGCTTTGTTGAGTATGTTTACTCCTTGAGATCAATCGCCTTATATAGCACCTTCTCACAATGTTTATCTGATATTCCAGTGGACTGATTTACATCATGAATATGAAATCTAGTGGCTTGACAAATTTGAAAGCTTCGTGATTAAGAATGAAATATGTTGGCTGATTAAAGGTAGAAAAGTAATTAAATATTATTTTGTCACATCCTCAACATGAAATTCCATTGGGCTATTCTTTATTCAATAATAATTGTGTCAACTCAATAGCTAACGTCTTTTGTCAAATTTGAAAGCTTCGAGATTAAGAATGACATCTGTTGGCTAATTAAAAGTAGAAAAGTAATTAAATATTATTGTCTCACATCCTTAATAATGAGTAGTGTCAACTCACTAATCAATTGGATTTGACAAATTTGAAAGCTCAAGATTAGGCTTGCATTCTGTTGGTTGATTAAAGGTAGAAAAGTAATTAAATATTCGATATTATCATAAAGATATGTAAAATATAAAACTTTGATACTCCCTCAAACTCTACATATATGAGCAAATTAAGAGTTAATTTTAATCAGTAAAAAGCTTTAATCTCCTTTCGTTTTTAATGACACTTTACATTGTTATGCTTAAGGTGATTAGTTTTTGTTGAGTATGCTTGCTCCTTGAGATGTGTTCTTTGTATAGAACTATGTCATATTTCGAAGTTAAAATTATATTGAACCTATTTTTGACTAATTAATTGGATCCCTAATTAATTGGATTTCAAAATTTTGAAAGCTATAGTATATAGGCTAGATTAAAGTAGTGGAACTAATTAAATATTTGACATAACTGTAAGGATGTATTTGAAATCTTATACTTTGATTTTTCATTTATGATAAATATATTAATCATGTAGGTTCGTTGTTATGGGTAGTTCCTGAGAGCAGTTGGAACTAATAATATATATAATATTGGTACTAAGTTTAGAAGATAATTCAGAGGTTTACTTCCGCCATAGCTAGAAAATCTCATTCTTTTATAGTGTGTTAATTTTTCCCCTCAAACTATATCAATAGCTAGATTAAATCGTATCCTATTGTTGCTCCAACACTAATTATTCATTTTATTTTTAACAAATAGATATCACATTTGGAAATTCAAATTACTTATTAATGGACACGTACCTTTTGAAATCATGTTTTACATAATTGACTCATTTTGCGTGATCAATTCAAATATTAAATAAATAATCAATCACAAAACCCACAAATTAGGAATAACATAATTTCGATTCTCATATTTTGTGTCATACACTATCAGAAACCACCTGCAATGGCACCAACAATGAGGTGTGGAATATCCAAATAAGAACTTCACAAGATAGTAAGTTAAGACTAAAATTGATTAATTTGGGCAATATAGGTTCTCTATGTCAAGTAATTCATCAAAAACAAAAGCTTTCACAATAAAATTGTAAACACCCTATTTTGTTTGGGCCCTATAAAACAAAAAAATTAATAAAAAACAATAAAAAACAAATGAAATCTCTTGACTTTTTCTTGCAATTTTGGACTAATATTATTTCAATTGTGGGAAAATCAACTATGACAATTGGCCCCAACTCAAAAAAATTTCGATTGATAATAAAAAATCATGTAGATACTCTTCTCTTTTATGATGATGATTTGCTTCAACATTTTAGTCATCATTGTGAGTAAAGAAAGAAAATGAAAATTTGAAAATAATCAATTGAGTGTAACATATTAAGAAACCTACTTGTGAATTTTTTTTAATTAAAATAAAAAACAAAATGGGAAAAGTCCTTATTTGAATTTGAGGATGATTGATTATTGTATATATAGGAATAGCAAGTTGAAATTCAAATGGTTAAGTTTAATGCTCAATGATTCTCTCTGTAACACCCTCAAATTTGGAAAGAAGAAATAAGGAGATATTTTAAGTCTAAGGGTATTATTTGGGAATTAAAAAGCCTTATAAATAATTTTATAAAGTTTAGGGTATTTTTAAGAATTTTAAGGACTGTTTTCTTCATAAAATTACTTTGAGTCTTAAAGAAATTTAGGGGGAAGAAAATATCTAGTTTGATATAAGAAATAATTTTTAGGAACTTGTCAAGAAATTTCCTTCAGTGAGTGAAGAAGGGCATAATAGTTTACACCCTCATCCCCCATTACCTGTTTCACCTCTCGTCATCCTCATCATTTTCTATCTGCTCCCTTCATCTTCTTTAGCGAGAGCGAGAGAGATTGCGAGAGTAAGAGAAAAAGAGAGCGCTGGACCTTCGGAGTTTTTACCGTCGACAGAGAAGAGCTCCGATCGTACATGCAAGACCAGATTTTAGCTTGGGTGAGCCTCCTTATTCCATTTCTACCCTTTTTCTTTCACGATTTGAGATTTTTGAGAGTTGGGATTTTGTTCTAAGTTTGGAATAATGGGATCTTTCACCTATTAAAAGCTCTAAATCATGATCAAGCAGCGAAATAAGCTTTAAATCAGAGTTTGTATGAAAGATAGTTGTATGATTTTTAAACTCCTTATTTTAGGTACTGTTCACATGCATTACTCTTTGAATTGTAAAACCAAACTGAAGCAAAATCATATTAAGAAGTAGTTTAGGGTACATTAGTGTTGATACTTGTTGCATGTTCAATTTGAAGTGTTAAGAGGGGATTTCGAACTAAACTTCATTTGCTCTGTTTCTGGGTTGTTTCTAATTTTCTTAAGGATGTCTTTGAGGTTGTATCCTTAGGATCAAGACTAGATTAGTGTTATATAGTTATATAAATATGTAAAGAAAATCTATAAGTTTCTGCATTTTATGTTTCTTTGATTTTTGAGTATTCCAAAACAGGGGATTTATATGTGTGCATGAGTACTGTAAGTGGCTGTGGGTATGGTAAATTCCATTGGTATTATTGTTGTGATATTTGAGCTTGACAGTATATGCTTTGTAACTGGTTACAACTGTGTGAGGATTTAAGTTCAAAAGATGAAGTCAGATGTTTAGGAGCTACTTAGGCCTTTGCATATTGATGTCTCTTTGATCTTTAGTCAATAGAAGTAAAGATGGACGGATTTTGCTATATGAATTAAGATTTATGCTTTTGAGTGAAAGGAAAACAAAACAATTAAGGACAAATTAAAGCTAAAATTGGAGTTACATGTAATGGATTGATTTTGGTTTGGGGTTTCTCTGCTTGGGTTCATTATTCATGGGTTCTTGTATTTTGATTTCTATAAAGGTTGGAAACAGGACAGGGAAGTATGAATTTAATTGCTTAACCTTAGATTGATCATAAAAGGAAGAGCTTGAGGTTTTCAGTAATTAATTAGAAAATGAAATATGATTGATAAACCTAATGTTATTGTGAGAGGTTGCTATGTGATTATAGTCTTGGGGCTTTAGTATGATGATGAAGAAAATTTTGGGGTTTAACTTTTATACCAAATCTTGGAAAAAAATTAATTTTATTATGTAGAATAGTGTGGCTTTGATTTTTTTTAGATTAACTAATACAAGAAGCAAGAATTTGATTTTTGAGAATTGATATATTCGTGCACAGGGAGAGTGTAAGTATTTTCAGTTGAAGATATGGAATTTTTATTTATGTTTTGAGGTTTTATGAAGTGCCCATCGAATATGGACTATAATGGTGTATATGATCATGATAATCAATGACTATAAGGATTTAACTACTGATATGATTGGATCAAAAGGTTCTAGAGTAGGATAGAGGCTGAAAATTAGCAACAAGTTGCTCGGAAGGGATGTTTCAGTTTACAATTAAATAACAAATGGTAGTCTAACCATTTTAGGTCCCTAAATGTGATTAAGTGAGTTGATGTATGGGAAGGAAATTAAAGGTTGATTTTTTAGGATTTCTTCTCTGTTTTGGGGATGGTTTATAATAATCAAATCTGAATCTCCTTAAGCTTTGGTTTTTCTATTATTCTCATCCAAAACCAGGTATATTAAATCTGAATTTTGTTTATGATGATTAAGGCTCTATTAGGTACATGATAGAATTGTGTGGGCATGGGGGTTTAAGGTAGCTTGGATATTGTTCAGTACTTTTGGATATCTAATGTTGGTTTTGATTGATTAAACCGATAATGCAAAGTATTATAGAGATAGTTTGGGTGCTGATAGTTTAAGATTGAGATATTGAAGTTTGGTGATAATTGTTGCTATCCAAAATTTGAGATAAGGTTGTGAGAAAAATCTCATTTGGCTTCATATGGATGATGTGATTAGTATTTCTAATGTTGGATGGGTCTTTTAAATTAATAGACTTGGGTTACAAGGATCAAATAGGTTTTTGTTTTGGGATGAATTATACAAGTGTGTAAGAGTTTGAAAATAGTATTTTGTTCTACAGATTCAAAAAGGTTGTTGTATGGTTATTTTGATATTGAATGTGTGTACATTGAAGTTACTAACTAGGTTCGAATGACTTATATGAACGAATGATCCTTGAGGACCTTATTAGTCAAACATTCAGAATAAGAAAAATTAATTGAAATAGATTGATTAAAAATGACATTTTGATCTTAAATGGTCGGGCTAATTATAATAAGTTATAATGTTTAGGCTAATTTTAAGAAGTTATAATGTTTCACATATGTAAAGAATAGGTAGTATTAAGTACATTAGAACCCGAGAGAGACGTGAAGTATAAATATGAATATACATATATTAATTTACTTTATTATTCATATGATGTATAAATAGGTTTTGATTGTGGTATAAGTTCAACAAGTCAGTGGAAAGGAAAGGAGTTGGTTTAGGACTAAACTTTAGTAATGGTTAGCAGTTTCATTCATTATCATTTATCAGGTATGAATAATTATATAACATTTGTCATAAATTTACAGTAAACTTTAGGGTTGAAAGACCGCTCTGACCTTGTCAGAAATATTCAGTCTATCGGAGTACTCCAAGACTAGGTGGCTAGCTACCCCTAGTATAGTTTAGATATAACTGAAAAGTTATATCCAAGAGGTTGAGTCTCACAAGCCACACAATTACGGGAAAATAAATTCATATTGATTGTGTCGCAATGTCTTGAGCACACTAACATGCAAGTTAACATTTATTTGTAACATTTATATTTAGTTATGAATTATTATGCATGGTAATGAATGAAATGAACTGCGTTTTGAACTGCTGTTTTTCAGAGGGGCTGGAAGAATGTGGGCATTTTGGGATAAGGTAGTTTTGAAGGGTAGGGATGCATGCCGATGTAGTGTATAAATATTTTAGTTATAGTAATTTAATTTACCTGTGCTTGACAGAATGATTAGTTCATATTATTATTCTTGTTATATCATTCCTCCATAAGGGGGTCCGATCACAAACACAGATAATAGGCTATTAACCAAGATAGTCAAATTATTATTAGTTATACATATGATAGATAGTGTTACATATATGTAGATATATTAGAATTATTATTATTTTTGGCTTTTAAAGCACTATTAGCCGGGTTTAAGTATTGAGGGTCAAACCTAGTTATTTAATTGGTTTATAATCACTTGAGATTTTATAATACATTGAAATATATTTTTTGTCTGAAAAGCCCATTCATTTAAAGCATTATTTTTTATCTAAGCTTTTTATAAGAAAAAGTTTTAATTTATTCAGGTTTTTGGGCTCCTAATGACTACCAAGTGGTTCTAAATTGATTAAACAACCTTAGTATAGCAGTACAAAAAGTAGGTGTTACGCTCTCAGTAATCAATTGTTCTTTGATTGGATCCATCGATTGTTGATCTTGGCAATCGAGCATTCTTTGTCTCGGAATAATTTTCATATACAATACTCGATTAGACACTCAATACTCAATTAAATATGACAGAATGTTGCTCGATTAAATTTTCAATACTCAATTAAACCTCACCCATCGATGATTAAATCATTACTCGATGATTACTTCCACTCTGTATATTTTTTAGAACAATTCTAATGATCGATGGCTAACATGTCTATCGAGAAAACCTCAATGCTTGATGGTTAAATCAATCATCTAGTATTCTTGCTCAAGATTACTTTGAGCATTAATCTGATCATTGAGCATTGGTTTTGAAAATGCACAATCAATCAATCATTTTCTTTGAAAAAGTCAATACTAGATATTTGCCCTACAGCTAATCGATGGTTCTTCAAGTCATCGATTGTTCTTAACTTACTTTTAAAAACTTGTTTCAAAAATTTTTCTAAGTTAAGAGACCTATAATTTTCTTACCCTAAGTCATTTTTGGTTATCATCAAAACTCTGAAGTTTAACAATAAGCATTCAACAAAAATTTAAAATATAATAATAAACTAAAAATATATATAAAGCATTTATAAGGTAAACCCTAGTAGGTGCCTGTATTAAAGAGAGTAGTGGATAAAAATGGGGAGGAGAATTTTTGGGAGGCAAACAAAAAGTGAAAGGAATTGAGGGAGGAAAAGAGAGACTAAAATTGAGGTAAGGTATAGAGGGACATAATTCTAATTTTTTTTGTTATCTCAATACTCATAAAATGATTTTGGGATGGGTAGTTTATCAAATATATTATCTTTTATTTGAATATCATATAATCTTCTTGTATAATATGAGGAATATCTCTATATAGAGATGGAGGCGCATTGGTATGGATGATCTTGCTTATTCATTTTGTTGGGTCATGATTATTTTTTTACAACCCATTATTTTGCTTTCACTCTCTCATATTTTACTACTTGTTTAGCATACATGAATTTTGAAACATGTGGCCTTTTAAATTTTTATCACACATAGCTAGAATCATATCCTTTTCATGCCATAATTTATGAATTCAAGTGTATGCTCTCACTTTATTATACACATTCTTGCACTCAATTATGAATTCAAGTGTATGCTCTCATTTTCTTATACACATTCTTGCACTCAATCTCTTTTGCAACAAAACTTAAAGCATAGAAGGTATATACCATATTTTCCTTTACAAATAATAGGGTTAAGGGTAAAAAATGCACGTGATTTTGTCAAAAGTTCATCCAACATCAAGTACTTTTTTTTATCAAAAGTGACTATAAGCTTCCAAATTACGCTCAAAAGTCACAGTTTCCGTTATATAAGGTAAAAAATCCACATGTGATTTGTAACACCCTACCTTTAAGACTCATTGTTAGAATAATGAGTTTTGATGATAACTAAACATATCTTAGGCATGAAGAAGGGCTATGATAAGAACAGAAATATCTTAGGGTCAATCTAATAAAAAATCCTAAGTCCTGCCCAATCGATCAGGGATAGATTACAAGTCAAAGAACTTAAGCCTAATCGATTAGAGATGAATCAAGTTCAGATCACATAGCGCCCAATCGATTAGAGGCCCTTGTAATCGATGAGTAAGATTAGCCCAATCGATTAGAGCCCAGTAATCGATTAAGAGAAAGATGCCCAATCGATTAGAGCCCAGTAATCGATTAACAAAAAGATGCGCAATCGATTAGAGCTATGTAATCGATTAGAGAAGATTAAGTAATCTGAATATAATCTGTTTATAATCGATTAGAGAAATATGTAATCTATGTGTAATCGATTAAACCTGCCTAATCGATCAGGATTCCCCTGTAATCGATTAGGCGCATAAATTTCTAATCTGATGTTCAGTGATGCAGGCTATAATCTATAGGTAATCGATATGTGATCGATTAGACATCAGACCCTGTGATCGATCAGAGGTGTGTAATCTGAGTGGCGATGGAAAATATTCAAAATCAATGGCAAGCCTATTTTTAGCTTTGCAAGTACAGAGTTGTTCAGACCTACTTATGGAAGTTAACGTTAACACACAAGTGGATCAAAAGAGCCGTTGAAACTCACCTACCCTCTCAGCGATAGAAGAAGAGAGATAAGCTAAAGGAAAATCAAGTACAATGGAGTAAATGCATAACAGAATTCATCACCAATACTCCATCAGAACACTCAACTAGCTGAGCATTTTCAAACGGTCATTTTGCCAACGGATACAATTCTAGAAGAGACTATAAATGCTTCAGAAGAGAAGTTAGTTGGGAGAATTGATTACCACATTTATTAGTTGTATCTACTGCATTCAATACTCTCAAAGTTTATTATTCTCATATTCTTAAGTGTGTAAAACAATCTGTTCAATTGAGTGAACAATTATTCTGTATTTATTACCAAAGTGAGATTTACTCTTAAGATAGTGGGATCTTAAGAGTAGGGTGTAAACTTACAAAGTGTAAGGGAGAGTGATCAGTAAAGAGAGGAGTTCTTGCTGTCACTTGTAAAGGCTATCAAGAGCCTGATTTAATCTTGAGAAAATAGTGGAACCCAACTGCAGGTTGGAGAACTGGACGTAGGCCAAGTTTGGGCTGAACCAGTATAAACTGTACTGTTTATCTTCAGGATTAGAATTTAAAAAGCACAATTCACCCCCTCTCTTGTGCATTCCTGCTTGTTACACTCATTTCCAACCTAGATACAATTAGATACAACTTGTTCAGATGTTTGAGGATTTGGAATATAGGGATTGCCATTACTAGATGGCTACAACATCTCATTATCTCTGAAAATTGGAAAATCCTGTGACATTGAAGTAGGTGGAATGGAGAATTCCGCTTCATGGCATATTATTGATCTATCCTATTAATGTTCTTCAAACTCTGCTAAACCATCATCTTTATATCATTCCAATTAATAAGGCTAAGCATTGTTTTCCCTACCATACATTGGATCATTTGTTGGCACATCTCTTATACATGGTTCTCTTCTTGTCGTTTCTATAGAAGTTCTTTCCCTTCGTTAATCTTATATTGCAATAATTCTTCTATATTCAATGTTATATGTGTCTTGGATGTAGTTTGACACTTTTCAATTATTTGCTAGATATCTTCATTGTCCGGCCAAATCTCTACCTCAGTATTAGAGGGATCACCACTGTAAATTATTGCTCCAACCTAAACACCACAAAGGATGCTAAACTCATTTGATTTTTTTCATTATAGTTTGTTTCCTTTTATTGAATGATATATCTATCTGAAGTTCAGAAGCAATGTACTCACCTTTTACAGCCTCTCTTAACATGGTTATGCTAAAGAAGATTGGCTTTATTTTGCACACTTAGATTGGCTTTGTAGAGTATTTTTACTCCTTGAGATTTATCGCCTTATACAGCATCTTCACCCAATTTTTATCTGTTATTCCAGTTGACTGCCTCACATCCAGAATTTGAAATCCAATGGCTTGTGTCACACTCTAAATCTGAAACTCTAATAGGTTATTCTTGATTCATGAATAAGTAGTGTCTACTCACTAGCAAACTGGTTTTGACAAATTTGAAAGCTTCAAGATTAAGGATGAAATATGTTGGCTGATTAATGGTAGGAAAGTTAGTAATATTCTTGTCTCACATACTTAATATGTAATTCCATTGGGCTGTTCTTGATTCAATAATGAGTGTTGTCAACACACTAATAAGTCAGATTTGAAAAATTTGAAACCTTTAAGATCAAGCTTGAAATTTATTGGCTGATTAAAGTTAAAAAAGTAATTAAATATTTTATATTATCGTAAAGATATGTGGAATGCAAAACTTCGATACTCCCTCAAACTCTAAATATAGGAGATACTTAAGAATTCTTTTAATTACTGCAAAACTTTGATCTCCTTCCTTTTTAATGATACTTTTGAGTCATTAGTCATATGCTCATATTACACCACCTCTCTTTACATTGTTATGCTTAAGGTGACTAATTATTTTTATCATGCTTGTTCCTTGAAATGTGTCCTTTGTACAAAACTATGTCATATTTAGAAGTTGAAATTACATTGAACCTTTTTTTGACTCAATTAATAATCGCAAAATAAATTACTTCCTATGGTCCTTAATATAATATCCACTTTAAAATGCAAATAGTATTATAAACTAGATTATACATTAATAACAAGAGATTGCAGATTTTATGAGTGGATCCCTAATAAATTGGATTTTAGAACTTTGAAAACTATAGTATATAGGCTGGATTGAAGGTGTTGAACTAATTACATATTTGACATTATTTTTTAGTGTATTTAATACGTTGATTTTCCATTTATGATAAATATGTTAATTATGCAAGTTCGATGTTATGGGTACTTCCTGCAAGTGATCGGATGAATGATATATATATATATAAAATATTGGTGCTAAATTTAAAAGATAATTGAAAGTTTTACTTTCGTCATAGCAAGAATATCTAATTCTTTTGTAAAGTGTTAGTTTTTCCCCTCAAACTATATCATTCTTTTATAAAGTTAGTTTTCTTTCCCTCAAACTATATCAATAGCTAGACTAAATCCTATCCTATTGTTGCTCCACTACTAATTCTTCATTTTATTTTCTACCAATAAGCTATTAATGGACACGAACCTTTTCAAATTCATGTTTTACATAATTGACTCATCTTACATGATGAATTTAAATATTAAAACAATAATAAATCACAAAATCTTCAAATCAGGAATAACATAATTTTGATTCTTATATTTAGTGTAATACACACTCAGAAATCCCTAATTTAAAAATTATATTCTTAAATTCACTTAATTTTGCACATGCTGGTCACGGCCTCTCTAATGTGATTCTTCTCCATTTAGTAGTAATTTAGATCAAATGGTGTTTATTTAACGTCTATTTTGATCCAACAACTTTCTAAAAAATTGGAAAGCAATATCTAGATATATTTTAAGACACCATTATATGAAATGGAGGCTAAATGGAAAGAGATCTCTATGGAGAGACTCCTTACCCCCACAAAATTAACTTGAAAATCCTACCTGCAATGGCACTAGCAATGTGGGGTGCTTAACATCTTCCCCACACACAATTGACTTAGGCTAACCTTTCTCATGAACGAATGCTTTGGGATGCCTAACATCTTCCCCACGCACAATTGGCTTCAAAACTCAAGTTGATTTAAAAGGAACATTTATATTTTTCAAAAGGTTTTCCAAAATTATCCTAATTTTAAAAACTTTTTGTGGTGACTTTATTTGACTTAATTTTAGGGTGCTATAATAAGAAAAATATCATAGTTTATAGGTACAAAGAGTTTAGACTCTGCAAGCAGATGAAGTTTGAGCTTGATACTTGAAGACGATAAATGTCTTCTGTTGGAATATTTTAAAACGAAGAGATGTATTCTTTAGAAAAGTCATGTCTGTATAAATCAACTCATTTATATGAAGAGGTGTGTAAGAAGTCATAACTCTAAAAGTCATGTTTCTTTATATGAAGTGGTTTGTAGGGAGTTATAACTCTGAAAATCATGTATCAAGTTTCTAAAGATACATGTGAAAAGATATTTCTTCATATGGTTCATGAACCATCATATGGTTGCATGTATCCATCTATGGTTATGATTTTCTATTGAAAATTGTTGCTTGAAAAGGCACATTTCCATGGCACCACTTCTTGGTCTATAAATAGCCTCCATTACTCCATTTAGAGACATAGTTTTCTTCCCACACAATTACAAGAGCAAACTCAATGCCTTTGTCTGAGTGCACATGTAGATAAAGTCATATTATCACTTTGTAATGGCCATTGTTACATTCACTTGAATGTTGGGAGTGCAATCTATACTCAAGGGTATTTGTTGTTTCTTGCGGGAAATTCGCTCATCAATCCAACTTGCACCCTACATGATAGGATAGGTGGGCGAGAATTAAGTATAAAGGAAGCCTTGGAGACACCGTACACTACTTTCTTCTCCATATTTTCTTCTTTTACTCCTTAAAGATCTAGTCCCACCAATAATCTTTATGCTTAAATTTGTGAACACAAGTGGCGTCTTTGAATGAGTTGGCAAAAAGCTTTGTGATGTTCGAAAGGTTTGAAGGCGGTAAGTTTATTAGATGGAAAAATAGGATGAAGTGTATCCTCTCAAAGCTAAATGTGACGTAAGTTCTTACTTCTCCCAAGTCTTAAGAAATAGAAGAGAAGAATTTGGCTCGAGTCAGAGACAGACCAAAATGGGAGAATGATGACTAGATTGCGTAGGACACATCATCAATGGAATTGAAGATTCTGTCTTTGATGTGTATCAAGAATCAGCCTTTGAAAAGGAACTCTAGGATAAACTAGAAGCAAGACACATGCAAGTGGATGCCACAAGAAGTTACTTGTTTCTCATTTTAATGACTATACAATGATTGATGGAAAGCCTATGTTGGAGAAAATGCATGAAATAGAGCATATCTTGAATAACTTTAAATAACAAAAAATGAATATGTATGAATCTATTGTTGTCTCTTCTATCATAGAAAAGTTCCTCCCTTATGGAAAGACATAAAGAGTGTTAAGCGTAGAAATGATGATATCTCTCTTGAAAAGTTGGGAAACAATCTTTATGTAGAAGAGGAATGTAACAGCTAGAAGAAGCTATAGAAACCAACACTAAAGAGAGGGTCCATGTGGTGTATGAAGGAAAGTCCCACAAGATCTCAAAGAAAAGAAGGCATAATAAAGATAAAAATCATTCACAAGATGGTGACAATAGTAAAGAGAAGAAATGAGATAGTTACTTTTGTGGAAAGCCTGGTCATTACAAGAGTAAGTGTCATTCCTTCAAGAAGAAGAAATAAAACAAAAATAGTGCATAAACACTGAAGTTCAAATATCTCAAAAATTAGTGTAAGGAAGACGATGGCTTTTTGAAATGTTTAACATCAATATTTCTTTAACTTGTCAACTCTTATTTTTCTTCATTTCAGGATATATATAGGCTCTTAAATTTGCACTTGAACATTTGAAATCTTGCCGATGTAAAAATATCCGTAAGAATGCTCTATTTTTTGCATTTTCTTCAAGTTTCTTGTGATTGATCTGCTTAGAGTAAAATTTTGAAGAATACGCTCCATTAGTTTTAATTTTTATTAGTGATGAATAATTTGGAGACTTTATCTTACAACTAGATGAAACGGTGCCTATCCGTTGATATAATATATTTCTCATTCATTTTAGGAAGTTTATGTGTATTCTTCTTGAAGAAAACACTCCCTTGAGTTGAATCTTGATCATTGATCATTATCTTGGAGCTTGCTAATATTGATATAAGGAATCTTGTTGGAGAAATCAGTTCAACTCTTCATTACGACACAAACAATACTTGCATATTTTCAAATATCGGCATCTTTGAGGCTTTTCTCTGAATGGTTCGAATCCTAAAATTAACACTTGAGAAATATTAGAACAAGTATATAAGAGTGTCAGACATAGATATTTAGTTTTTCAAATCCAGTTTGAAATTTTGAAATCAACGCTCAAGCATTACCTCTTAGTACTAGGGATTTTTTATCCATAACACATGGAGCATTATGCTAATACTTCAAAGTTTTGTCAATTTTCATTAATACTTGAGTATCACAATTAGCTGTATTTGTCTAATTAAGTGCTTGAAGCACTCTTTCGATGCAACCATGTTTTGACTAAATTCCATAATAATGAGGATTACTTGTAGTGCTCGGGCATTCACACACAAAATGTTTGGAGTAATCGTGTAAGTATTCCATGAATTTATCCATTATTGGAGAAATTCTCAATGCTCATGTATTAACCTAGTGCTCGAGCATAAACATAATTTAAACTAGCAAACAGCTTGCAAGCATTGAGTTTTCACAAAACTCTTGAGGGCAATGCTCGAGCATTAGTTTCTGTGCTCTATCATAAGTCTACCTTATCCTACCGAGTAACTTGGAATTATTATAATCAAGAGATTTCTCAAAAGTCCAATGCTCAAGTATTAGATTATTGCTGGGATATTTTTGGGTTTCATGCTCAGGCATTGAGCAAAACTCTTGACTATTTTCAATTTTATTGAACAATACTTTCAAGATAATTGAATGTTGAGTGAGAGCATCAGTCAATGCTTGTACCATTAAGCAAAACTCATAGGACTTTCAACATAATTGTTCAAGCATTGCTATCTAGTGCTCGAGCATGGCCAACTTATTTCTGAAAACCTGTGTAATTTGATTATGGACATGTGCTATTGCATTTTTTCAATTGTTCTATGATTTAGTTATCATCAAAACCTTAGGATTTAACATTCTCCCTCCTTTTAATGATGACTAAAACATATAACAAGATTTTCAAGAATTTTGACGCTTTACAATGGACACTTGAATATGTGAAGAATTACAACATATAAAAGCATATAAGATATGATTATTGAAAATTCAATTGCATAAATATGATCAAATTGAGTACATCTTAAGCAAGAACAAAAGTAGGCTATGCACATGCCAAAATCAAAAGCACCAAAAACAAAACAAAAGCAATAGAAAACTAAACTAATATACTAAACATTAGGACCATCATTTTTTCATCAATAACATGTTTCTCCCTAATTATATTATCATCTAAAAGGATTGATGAAATAGGGTCCATAATAATGCGAGTAGATAATTTATAAATCCTAGGAGATGCCAAAAATGCATTTGAAACCGATTAATCAAAATAGGAATAGGAGTGTGAGGAGGATAGACTTAGAGTAAGTGAATCAGTAGGTAAAGGTAGGTTTGGTTCAATTGGAAAATCAAGAGGCTTCAAAGGATTTTGAGCTTCTTGAGGTGTAGCTACTTGTCAAATTGGTTCTACAAGCTCTGAAGCTTGGTCCTGAAGCATTTATTTTTTCTATGCCCACTAGCTCGGGCTATTTGGTTGAGTACCCTTACCATTAGGCCAACTTGGAATGACTTTCATTCCTTTAAAGAATGGCTTTATCGATCCTTTCTTCAACTTCATAAGGAAAGATAGATTGATGAAATGAAGAAGATAATTATCCTTCTCAATCATATTTGGCGGTTGAGAAATTCAATTCTTCATAAAGGGTTCTAAAGCTTGTCCTCTCACACTCTTAAACCAGATTAGGCGAGCCTTTTCTTTTAACTCTTTGGTCTTCAACTCTCAGATTCAGACCCCAGAAGTTTTTTCTTATTCTGATCACCATCTAACTCACCCTATTAATCCTTCAACTTTAATTGGTTCAAATTCTTGGTGTGTGCGTGCCCACAAATTTTGATCTCTGTCTGGTTTGACATGTAATATGCAAATCTTCTTTAATCAAGCATTGTTACAAGCTTTTCAATGGAAAAACATCAAGTCTCATGCATCCTCCTTCTATATGAGATGTTTGCGAGCGGCTCTTCAATGTATCCTCTCAAGTGGTCCTCTACTTCCTCAACAATCCTTTACTTTGGTTTCTTTGGCTTCTATATCTGCTATACATCATCTCTCAGTAAATCAGAATGATGTTATAGGTGCTGATATTCAGAGATTATTACAAATATTTGGCAACTTCAACATCTTCTCTATGCAGTGCCAAGATCTTTCTATGTTTATGAATTCTCATTCTTCAGCATTTGGACAATGTTGTAGTTTTATTTAACTGCTTAGTTCTTTGTAATACATTTTATCTTTTAATGAAATTGTCCTTTATACAAAAAAAATTGTTGATGTTGTTTGAGAAAGAAATGAATATGTATAAATTGTTGTGAATGTTATGAGTGAGATGAGATGTGACAGGTAAGTTCTTTTTACCATGTGGTATAACCTACATTTTGGTGCACAATTGTTGGCTTATTTGTCCCAATTGCTCTATGAGGGACAAGTCCCAACTATTCTATGAGAGGCTACGACACCCCAATAGTTCTATAAGGGGAATAGGCACATGGTCTTGTAATGTGCTATGAAGTGTTAACTGGCCCACAGAATAAGCTCGGTGAGCTGTTGGACTAGCCAATAACATAGTTGATACTTTGCCCATGGTCTTGCTAGAAGAAATAAGCAGCTCAGATGAATTGATGGGTGGAACTAGGGAATATTATACTGGTATAATTGTGATATACGAAATATAAGAGTTTTTTTATTGTTTATATTATCATAACTATGAATATCCCACTTGTCACCTCACCTGCACATGCTTACTTATGCAATAAGTAGGACTGTCTCAACCATTTGTTCAATATTTTTACAAGTGAAAGCTCCCAAGTGGAACCGCCAACGAAGGTGATAGGGATTCTTTGTTAGCCTTGGGTGAGGATTATTCTTGTTTATTTATGTTGGATTGTATATTGCCAAATATTTGCTCATTGTTTGTTTCCGTTGTTATTTTGTGATTGTTTAGATAATGATTAACTTGTTGCGCCAGTTGTTATCTTGTAAAAGGCAAAATACCTATTGATTAAAATCATATTTTGTAACTTATTATATATGCATATGATTCCCAGAACATGGATGTATTTTGGAATATTCTAATGAAGAGGTAATTTCAAAAAGGAATTGGGATCTTGTTGGAATATGTATTATGGGTTCTAGTATGTCCAAGGGCTAAGAGTTGTTATGATGACTTGAGTAGGTGTTTTATTCTTAATAACCATGTTAGCATTGTGCCTTTCTAACATAGTTACCATTTTTAAAATTTTGCAAGGAAAGTTTTGTTAGACATGATAGCGTTTTATTTTAGGAAATTTAGTTTTTATCATAGATAACTTTAAATGTTACTCTACTATTTTATAACCATGATAATCTTTCTATGAATATTTAGCTAAGTCATTTTCTATCAAATGGTGAAAAGAATTTATTTTCTATCAAGGTTGGTGATTTGAAAAGTAAGAATTAGGTAGCAAGAATTAAGTTACTGTTTCATGAAGGAGTTTGAAAGAATTAAGAAAGGCATTTATTATCCATGATAATTTGAGGGATTGATTCCTTCTTTTCTATCCATGACAATTCTTTAAATGTATAGTTAAATGCTTTTCTATTATGGTTAATAAATTGTGATTTAAAAATGATTATGATTATGTGGTGATAAATTTGGAGCATGTTACATTAAGTCTGCCATTTGAGAATAGAAATGCAATATTCATCTCTTAGCGACGAATTTGTGAAAAGCATCAGCGGGCAACTTGGAGCAATCCAACACAACATGAACCATTCTTTAAAGTTAACAGAAAAAATTGTCAATAGTTTCATAGGTACGCCAGCTTCTCCGTCTCTTGTGGCACCCTAAGGTCCTATATTTTCATTACACAAGAAACAATAAATTCTGCTATATCCTTTGACCCCCACAACATCTAATTAAGAAAATGACTGAAATATTGAATTCATACTACATATATATTCATCAGCCTCGAAGGGAATACTTCTTCCCTATAAAAGATTGAAATTTTGGTTCTTCTTTCTATGGAGATGCCTCTTGTTTCACCTCTTTTTCCTGCTTAGTACAGAAGATGAAGAATTTAGCAGTCGGTTCATCCAGATGAATTTAACTGACGAGACTAAGCCACATTATTAGGAGCTTGTACGGCCATAAAACCGTCCTCACAGTCCCAAGAAGCATGCCATATGGATTGGGTCGGATAAAGAAGCCCATGGAGCAGAACCTCCAGGACGAGATAACACACTCACGTTGGGACCATTTACAAGGCTCCTATCTTGGATCCTGCCCTCACCAAATTAGATAGATAAACAAACACGGCCCAGACTCAAGAATAGACTCACGCGAAGATGAAGGACAACAACTTATAAATAAGAAAGAAGAGGCAGAAAGAAGGACAACAACTTATAAAGATACACTGATTACTCTCACAAAGTTTGAGCGATCTTGTTCCCAGATTTATTGTTGATTTAGATCCCGTATTCTTATTGCTTTTATTGTAATCGTCCAGGTATTTTTCATCGTTTGTAATTCATTGTACCATCCCGACACTGGTTGTTTGATTGTTGGTGATCCGTTAATTCTTTCATCTTGTAATCGTCAGAAACCTATATAAAAATATCTTAATTTTGCATCTTTACCATTTTTTGACCACCACATTTTGGCGACGACCGTGGGGACCAACAATCAAGAACAATCTTGAGTTCATTCCGATCAGTACAATGGCTAACATTCCGGAACCATCGGACGCTAACGAGAACCTACTTGAGATGCAAAATCCACCGGAAGCACCAGACCAACCGGAAGCACCGAACCAACCAGAAGCGCAGAATCCCGTGTTGGAGATGCTGGAGTTACTTCGACAACAACAACTAGAGCAATCTTGAATGCTGGAAACTTTGGCCAACGAGAATAGCGGAATGCATATCCAAATCACATAGCTGGCCATGGCCAAAGACCAGGGTCTCAGACAAAGCCCCCCGCGAGTGATTCTCGTGATGCCATCATTTGGTGTGCCACAGGATTCACCCATGCATGCTACTGAAACAAGAAGAGTCTCTCGAAGGCACCCCATATGTAATGAAATCCCTAACATTAACCCAATGTTTGTTTCTGGTGTTGACACAGATAACGAAAGCCTAGACGAAGATTACCAACCGGCTTCAGACGAATTTGAAGACATCAGTAGTGGCAGTTCCTCAGACTCTGAGCCACGAGCCGAGAGCTCTCCGCCACGAGAGGAGAACCCAGTAGTGACGCGCCTAGAGCAGGAACTACGGGACTTGAAATCTGCCATGCTACAGTTGCCTGGAGTTACCCTCCCAACGAAGAGAATGATCCTACCAGCTATGAAGATTCCCCTTTCGTCAACAGGATTGCTTCAGCAAAGCTACTGAAGAGGTTCAATTACCCTACCATGACTCTGTATGATGGAACCATAGACCCGGACGAGCACATGGCCCTCTACAAGCAGAAGATGATTGCGCTCTCAATCCCCTCAGATGTTTGAGAAGCCTGCATGTGTAAAGGTTTTGGAATGAGCCTCTTGAGACCGGCTTTGAAATGGTTTACAAATCTCCCTATCAAATCCATCTCAACCTTCACCCAGCTGCATGATTTGTTTGCTCACCAGTTCTCCAGTAGAAGAAAACTAGAGAAGACTTCTGACGACCTGTGTCATTTGAGCATAAGGCCGGTTGAGTCGACAAGAAGCTTCGTGACCAGGTTTAATAAAGAAAGGCTCTGTATCACCGAACCTGACAAAAGGACCTCCATCAATGCCTTCCTTAAGGCACTCCTTCCGAGTTCAGACCTTTACAAAGATCTTACAAAATATGCTTGCCGAACTTACTCAGATGTGATGCAAAGGGCCTGGATTCAAATCTGATGGGAAGAGGATGATGCAAGTTACTATGGGCAACCCTCTGGGACTCCTTCACATGCTTCCAAGAGAAAAAACCATAGTTCTGAGAAAGGAAATCAGTCCTGGAGGGTAGAGCCGTATCCGACAGTGCAACGGGAACGGACTGAAGGATTTGACAAGTCTTCACGTCCTAAGAAGCCTCTCCCCCCTAAAATTGAGGAGCATAACTTCAGAGTTTCTCTTAGGAGTTGGTCAAAACCTTGTACAAGATGGGAAACACTGTCACTGGCCACCCAAGATCAAATCCCCTCTTGATAGCCGAGATGCCAATAAGTGGTGTGATTTTCACGGAGATCATGGTTACAGAACCGAAGATTGCATAGCTTTACGTCTCCAAGTCACTGAGCTCTTGAAACGGGGGTCATTTGTCTCATATGTTGGGAAAGCAGTCCAAAGATACACCTCCTGAAAGTTCCTCCAATCCTGCCAGAATAGCTACAGTTCCGCCTCCAGTACAATCCAAGACAATCAATTTCATTACAAGCGGATCCGATATGAGTGGAACTACTAACTCAGCTGCTAAGAGGCACACTCGTGCATTGCCAGTTGTGTTGGAAGCAAGCTTAGTTAAAGAATCTGAAGAAGTTCTGGTACAAGGTACTATTACCTTCACCAAAGACGAGATCGCGGCCATACCTGATTTTCCGCATGATGATGCTCTCGTCATCTCCCTTATTTTAGCGAACTTTGGGGTTAAGAGGATTTTAATTGATCTGGGGAGTTCTGTCAACATCTTGTACCTATCCACCGTTAAGGAGATGGGCCTTGAGTCTGCAATATCTCAGTACCCGACTACATTGGTCTTCAGAAATGGCATGCCAGAGAAGGCCTTGGGAGTCATTAATCTCGTAACATACGCTGTTGGGATGAACAAGATGTTCACATATCACGTGATGGATTGTCCTTCTTCTTATAATGCCATCCTCGGCCGTCCATGGATTCATCAGCATAGCAACCACAGCAACCAGGTAACCATGAAGGCTGCTGGGAAGACACCAGCATAGCAACCACAGCAGCCATCCCTGGAATCATACACCGGGGGTGAGGACACAAAGTAGTTGGTGCCCACCTATATCAACCCTCAAATCTCATAACGGAAAGTATATCTCAGAGCAGATCTTACCCCCGAGATCAGAAGCTAGCTGGTCTCATTCCTATCCCAAAATCAAGATTGTTTCGCCTGGTCCCACACATACATGACCGGGATAGACCCCAGCATAATCACCCATCAGCTCAATGTAGATCCGTCATTCAAACCAGTAAAACAGAAACACAGGAAGTTTGCCCCGCAACGAAACAGGATCATAAATTAAGAAGTGCAAAATTTGCTGGATATCGGATCAGTCGAGAAGTCCAGTACCCGGAGTGGTTGGCTAACGTCTTTGTAGTCCCTAAGAAGAACGGAAAGCACCGTGTATGTATTGACTTCACATATTTGAACAAGGCATGTCCAAAAGACTCATTCCCATTGCCACATATTGATTCGATGGTGTATGCCACTTCAGGACACAAGTTGCTGAGTTTTATGGATGCCTTCTCAGGATACAACTAAATCCTGATGCATCCGAAGGATCAAGAGAAGACCGCCTTCATCACGGAGTGGGGGACCTATTGCTACAAAGTTATGCCATTCAGGCTGAAGAACGCAGGAGAAACTTACTAGAGACTTGTAAATAGGATGTTTGCCTTTGAGATCGGGAAAACCATGGAAGTCTACATTGATGATATGTTAGTCAAGTCCTTGGATGCTAATCAGCATGTAGAGCACCTGCAGCAAACATTCCACCTCTTGAAGAAGTATAATATGAAGTTGAACCCAGAAAAATGTTCCTTCGGAGTTACATCCGGGGAGTTCCTCGGCTACCTGGTGTCTTGCGAAGTATCGAGGCGCACCCCACACAATTCAAAGCGATTTTGCAGATCCCGTCTCTGAATTGTATCAAGGATGTTCAGAAGCACACGGGACGCATTACTGCACTAAACAGGTTTATCTCCAGATCTTCAGATAAGTGCCATTCTTTCTTCAAAGCTCTTAGGAAAAACAAGAACTTTGAATGGGATGAGAAGAGTGAAAAATCCTTACAAGATCTCAAAGAATACATGACCAGCCCTCCGCTCCTATCGAAACCTAAAGACGGAGAGACTCTCTTCGTTTATCTATCAGTAACTGATCGGGCAGTGAGTGATGTCCTAGTACAAGAAGAGCCGAGGAAGCAGCTCCCAGTATATTACGTCAGCAAAACCTTGCTAGACACAGAAACGAGATACTCCCCTATCGAGAAGCTAGCTCTATCATTAGTGTCCGCATCTCAGAAGTTGAGACCATATTTCCAGTGCCATCCAATCTCGGTTCATCTCATCCTATCTTTTGAAAATTTTTTTGCATAAGCCGGACCTCTCGGGAAGGTTGGTGAAATGGGCTGTGGAGCTTAGTCAATTTGGGATCACGTATATCCTTAGAACATCAATCAAGTCACAAGCTTTGGCTGATTTTGTAGCAAATTTTAGCCCTGAAATGCAAGAAGGTGTTGTGCAAGAACTCCTTTGTGTGAGCAGCTCCACACGCCCGGGAATCTGGATCTTGTATGTTGATGGCTCCACTCATTCCCGAGGAATGGGACTCGGAATAGTTCTGGAATCTCCCACGGGGCATATCATCGAGCAGTCTTTAAATTGTGGTTTTAAGGCCACTAACAACGAGGCCGAATACAAAGCCTTGGTCACGGGATTGCAAGTTGCACAAGAGCTGGGCGTCCAGCGTCTCGAAGTAAGAAGTGATTCTCAGCTGGTTGCAAGGCAGGTTGATGGGACATATCAGATACGAGATACTCGCATCCAACAGTACCACGATCTCGTATCCGAGATCAGCAAAGCCTTCTCAGAATTCAAGATTACCCAAATTGCTAGAGAAGAAAACCAAAGGGCAGACGCCCTTGCCAATCTCGAATCTTCTATCCCGTCTTCGAGGACTAGAGCAGTAACTATTATTCACCTCTCAGCTCCCTCCATCTCAAAAACTACAGGATTGGTTCTAGTGCACAGACTCGTGTGGGATTGGCGAAGCCTGATCTGTAATTACTTAGAATCTGGTTCCTTACCTGAAGACAAGAACGAGGCCCGGAGGATAAAGATGCGCACCGCAAGGTTCTGTATCATTAGAGATGAATTATATAAGAAGTCTACACGGGACCATTATTGGAATGTCTCGGACCCCAGGATGCTTCCTATGCATTGAAAGAGATTCATGAAGGGGAGTGTGGAGACCATTCTGGAGCCAGAAGCTTGGCAAGAAAGACTTTAAGGGCTGGATACTATAGGCCGACTTTAAAGAAGGATGCAACTACTCTTGTAACGAAGTGTGACAGGTGCCAAAGGTTCTCGTCATCCACTCATCAACACCCCGAGATGCTACATACCATCGCCCCTGTATGGCCCTTCATGCGGTAGGGGATAGATATCGTAGGGAAGTTGCCACAAGCACCAGGTCGCCTGACCTTTCTGCTAATGGTCACGGATTATTTCACAAAGTAGGTAGAAGCAAGTGCCTATGCCCAAGTTCAAGAATCGGAGGTGATAGATTTTGTCTGGAAACATGTCGTATGCAGGTTTGGTCTCCCCAAGGAGATCATCAGTGATAATGGATCTCAGTTCATTGGCTCCAAGTTTCAAAGATTTTGTGAGAAGTGGGGGATCCAATTGAAGTTCTCCACTCCCAGGAACCCGCAGTCCAATGGATAGGCCGAGTCTAGTAACAAGACCATTGTTAACTCCCTGAAGAAGCGTCTCGACAGAGCAAAGGGAAGATGGGCAGAAGAGTTACCCGCAGTCTTATGGGCTTACAGGACCACCTCTCGTACCCCCACGGGAGAAACACCCTTCTCTCTCGTTTACAGGGCTAAAGCCATGATCCTGGTAGAATATGGAATTCCCAGTCTCAGATATCAATGGGCCAGAGAGGAGATGAATTCTCTCGGGTTGTAGTATGAGTTAGATCTCTTAGATGAACAGCGTGAGCAGGCACTGATCCTGATGGCCACGTACTAGCAACGGTTGGCCCGACAATATAACAAGCATGTCAAAGAGAGGCAATTCGAAGTGGGAGAATTGGTCCTCAGAAAGGTGTTTCCCAACACAAAGGAATCTAGAGACGGGAAGCTAAGTTCGAGTTACGAAGGCCCTTATCTTGTTACCAAGATCACGGGGCCCGGATCATACCAATTACAAGACATGAAAGGCAAAACGTTACGACAAAGTTCGAATGTAATACACCTGAAGAGGTATTTCCCGTAACCAGTTCAATTCGTATCTCCTAATTATACATGTGTTTTGTATCAATGTCACAGCATAGAAACCCAGAATCTTGCCAAACGAGGCATCTCGGATAAAACCCAGAATCAAGGCTCTCGCACGGGAGACCTCACAGACTATTCTCGGAATCAAGGCTCTGGCACAGGAGACCTCACGACTATTTTGGGAATCAAGGCTCTCGCACGGGAGACCTCACAGACTATTCTCAGAATCAAGGCTCTCGCACAGGAGACCTCACAGACTAGTCTCAGAATTAAGGCTCTCGCACAGGAGACCTCACAGACTATTCTCATAATCTAGGCTCTCAAACAAGAGACCACACAGACAACTCTCAGAATCAAGGTTCTCGTACAAGGGACCTCTCTGAATGATACAGTGTGTAGAATTCTCTCTGATCACAGAATCACAGAAGGCCTCGGTTTCAGATCTCCCCCAAACTCAGAAGGTAGTTATCTTGTTCCCAGATTTCTTGTTTCAACTCTCCTTTATACCAATTCAAAAAGGAGAAACTAACCATTGGGGGTAGTACATGATGAGCTATGCCGAAAGGCTCAAGGCCACTAACTCACAAAGAACTAACGCTTTATGCTATAAGGTTCTGTTGTGGTAAGGGCTGCTGATACTACTAAACCCCTTATCAAGTTTATATCTTCTGTGTTGTTTCATGCTCACTAACATCGCAGGAACACTCTCAGAATTTGCAAGAAGAATTTTCGCAATAATATACAGAATGCTCTCACAAATTCCTCATGGCACTGAGTCGGATTCAGGGATTACTAGTTTTTGAGAACTCTCGAAAGGTATGAATTCTTCTTAGAATCACTATACCCTTAAAGCATGAGCATAGAATTCCATATAATTCTTAATTCATTACTTATATACTATTCTCGGTATACAAAAAAGAAACTACAAAGTTGTTACATATAGTTGCTGAAATCTAGAAACACAATCCCATAAACAAAGCATACAAAACAAGGGGAGTCCAACCCCGAAAAGTCTAAACAAACGAGATGAAAACAAACACAAAACCCTACAAGCTAGGAACTTTGAACGATCCCATTGTGAGGTAGGGGTCTTTTCCTTTGCGGCCTCTGAGATCTCCTTGCTCTCACCTCCATCCTCTTGAGGGACATCCTCCGGAGGAACCTTCTTCTTCCTAGAAGCTAAGCTGGAGGTAACTTTCTCTTCTTCACCCCTCTCGACATCAATGCTCTCGGACAGAGTCTCGTATCCTTCCTCGTACTCCCTTTTCCAACCTTTGAGGTCCCTGGAACCAGAGAAACCTTTGTTCAGCTCATGAGCCATCTCGATCCTGGTGCGCAAGATGAATTTGCTTGCAGTAAGCTTCTCCCGCTGACACATCTCTTCCATTTGATCCTTGAGAGTCAGCTTCTTAGATTTCAAGCGACTAACCTCTAGGTCTTGTAGCTTCAAATCCTCTCTCAGATCCATGGCCTCGTCTTTGGCTTGTTTTGCCTCGTCCTCAGCTTGCTTCTCCAAGATCGCGGCCTGCTTACCGGCGGCCATCATTTCAACCGCCTTCTCCTTCATGGTGTTAACACTAGCTTGCATGTCTGCATTGACTTTGCCAAGAGATTCAATTAATAGGTCCTTTTCCCTCAGCTCCAATTTCTACTTAGCATATTGCACCCTAAGTGCTCCATACTCTTTCTTGGCAAACAAAGCCATCTGATGGACCTGTGAATGAGACGAATGTTAGACTGCGATTCAAAAAACGAAGGTAATATCAAGTAGGATTGGAGAAATTTATCCTCAGAGATTCCTTCACTAGAGCATCCTGAGTACCCTCAGGACCCAATGCCAAGAAAGAAACTTCATCCTGAGAAAACAAAAGTTTGGAAGCCTTGGACTTCACAGCATCGAAATTCTCGAAAGACGGATGCCTCCTTCGGGAACCGCAACACTATCTTGTCTTGCTCATAAGCCATGCCTTTCAATTTATGGCCTACCCGTAATCGAGCAAGGGCCATCTTGTCCTCGGGAGCACCCTCACCCTTGGAGTTGGGAGAAAGGTCAATATCTATAGTGTCTCTCCCCAGCGGCACACTTGGAGACTCGGTAGCAAACGCTGGGACCTGGACTTTGCTTGACTTCGCTACCGGAACCTCTTCGTTAATAGGGGAAGCAACGAGACCGTCCGTTTCAAGGAAGAAGCCTCACGTGCTTTCTTTCCCTGATGAGTCCTGGAAGCTACAGACATGCCTGCTTTGATGGGACCATCATCCTTAGAAGTCACCTTCCTCTTTTTGGCACCAACTTCAGTAAACGAGACCCTAGCGGTCGGTCTACTCTTGTTCTCTTTCTCCAACTTTGCGTAACATAAAAAAACATGACAAAGAAAATCTAGAAGGCCACAAGAAGGACGTTGAATGAAAACAGAATGACTGACGAGTTCTGAAGATCTCGGAATAAGTCCTCTCTTCCTGAAGTAGAGCCCGAATCATAGCAACATACTCATCAGACTTCGGACCTGGAGCCGGGGCATCTAGTGCCTCAATATGCTTTACAATCACACAGGCAAAAGCATGAAGCTACAGAAACCTCTCGGAAACCATATGAAAATTTGAAAGTAAGGAAAAGGGTACCTTTGTTGTTCCAAATAGTACGGATGGGTGCCCCATCAATCACCAAGGAAGATCTGTACACAAAGACAAACATTTTCTTTCATCCTCTCTCAGAATCCTTAGGGATAACGACCAAATGGTCCGCATAGAAGGAGTCAAGCTAAAAAAGCTGGGAGCTTTCCTCCCAAGACTATAGCATTTAAGAAGATCAACCAAGGTGAAGCGAATGCCCAACCTTTTGCACAAGACTTTAAGACAGAGGCAGATGTACTAAACGGTAGGCATGAACTAGAAAGGAGCCAAGTCGAAATGCTGACACATTTCCAATATCAGATATGGCAACAGAAGGCAAGGAAAAAGCTTGAAGTAATCATAGCACAACGCGGTCCAGTTCTTGTTGCCCCAATCCATACGTTCATTCGGTGTAGCAGCCCTAATCAGTAGCCCTTTATCCATCCCGTATTTCTCAGGATAGGTTGACAAGATACGCTAAGAAATTATAGGGGGCTCATCTTGTTTCTTCAGGTCCATGATCTCGCTACTCAGAGTCGACTCAACTAATTCTGGGGCAATTGGTGCAAACCCCCTCGCAAGAAGCCCTGACTTGTCCATAGGGGAAGGAGAGGCATGAGACCGAGAGGAAGATGATGAAGCCATAAGTCCTATCACCCAACCCGAAAACATTATCAGTTCAAAAATACAAAAATAAAAAACCCTAGAGTCAAGAACCTAACTCGCCAAAACCCAGACAGAATTTCTAGAAAAGATTAACACTTAAACGTTAATGCAGGAACCGATGAAGTAAGGAAATTTACTAGAAAGCAAGAAAGATTCTGAAATGCAAAGAAGATATAAAGCGTCTGAAGCAGAAGGAAGGGTGAAGACTGCACGCCAAAATTCTTAGGAACTGCCGAATGGAGGAAGATTTAAAGATGGGGTTGACACGGATGTGAGCGGTTGCAAGAGGTACGCATCCAACGGTTGCATTGTATCACCTCAACGGTTCAGAGCAGTTGCGCCTCCCCGTTCCCTCTTGTGTCCGCCACGTGGAGCCGAGGAGTAAATATACGGCCATAAAACCGTCCTCATAGTCCCAAGAAGCATGCCATATGGATTGGGCCATATAAAGAAGCCCATGGAGCAGAACCTCTAGGACGAGATAACACACTCACATTGGGACCATTTATAAGGCTCCTATCTTGGATCCTTCTCGCACAAAATTAGATAGATCAACAAACACGGCCCAGACTCATGAACAGACTCACGCGAAGATGAAGGACACGTGGGAACTAGCAGTGCTGATCAAGCACACGTCTCGCGCCTGATCCACATAAATCGGAAGACCCAGCCCCGAGAGTAGTAACGGTCAAATGAAGGAGGGATTCTCGGGATACCTGCACCCACGATCAGAGGAACATCCAGGGGGAAAAAGAATAGATAAAAGAAGAAAGAGGAGGCAGAAAAAAGGACGAAAACTTACAGAGATACACTGATTACTCTCACAAAATTTGAGCGATCTTGTTCCCATATTTATTGTTGATTTCGATCCCGTATTCTTATTGCTTTTACTGTAATCGTCCCGTTATTTTTCATCGTTTGTAATTCATTGTACCATCCCGACACTCGTTGTTCGATTGTTGGTGATCCATTAATTCTTTCATCTTGTAATCGTCAGAAAACTATATAAAAATATCTTAATTTTCATCTTTACCATTTTTTGACCACCACAGACCTAACAAATGTCCTATTGAAATATGCCTAATATATACTAACGTATGTCCCATCATAATTGTTTGGACTTGTTTATAAGCCAAAGCCAACCTATCTAACAATATTTGTTGATTACGCAAAGGTAACTCCCATCAGCAAAATGATTTGCAATGATAGGAAGAAGCTTAGAATTACCTTTCCAGCGTCCTTAGCTCTATTGGCATTTGACCCAAATAGAAACTTCTGAGATTGACTAGCATTGCTTTGAGAACTAGATGCTGCAGAAGCTAGCGGACATCCATTTCGAACCTCCGGTTTCTTATCCTTAGAACCTGAAGGAGAATCTAAAGGAGGTGGATTATTCCAAGCTTTTCCATCCAAGCGTCTCCCAGTTGCAGTAAGTGGATTGAATTTAGGCTCGGTTTCAGCTGAGGCATCCTCAACTTTAAGAGAAATAAAATGATTGTCAAATCTTCAACAAGATGGAAAAAATTGCATGGCCTCATGAAGTGTTACTAAACATGGGTGAATCAATAGATGATTAAACTCAACACAGGCTAAAATAGGAAAATCAACTTTCACTTCAGCAATAGAATTATCCACTAACAACTTGCAAACAGATGGTCCCATACATTAAAGTGAATAATTTTCTATGCTCTTCTTATAATAGTACTCCATCCTACAACCACAATATACCACAGAATGATAATTCTTGTTGAAGAAGCGTGTGCTGTAATTGCAATTTGTAGGAAAAAAATTCATTTTAGAAGCTTCTAAAATTTATTATAGAGAAAATAATAGTTATGAAATGAGACAACCAAGAGAAAACGAATGAAAACAACTCGGAGGAATCCATCCCATAGAAAATGAGGGGATGTATACGTAGAAACAAAAAATTAAACATATTAATGAGGTACCTTTGTCTGATGCCTTGCTTGTAGAAAGTAGTGCAGTGGGCTTCTCAGGTTCCTTGTAATACAAAGGAGGAGCAATCCATCTTCCAACAATGTGACCTATTATTGTATAGCTCATATCTTGGAACCATCCATCTATATCTTGCCCTCTCCAACAATGTGCCCTACAAAAGTGACTTCTCGTTGAGCAAAGTAACATTTCTCCTTCCTCACGTACAACTCATTATCCCTCAGTACTTGGAAGACTTGTCTCAAGTGTTTGACATGATCTTCAAATGTGTTGCTATAGATGACAATGTCGTCCAAGTACACAACCATGAACTGGTCCACGAACAGTTGTAGGATTCGGTTTATGAGAGTGCAAAATGTCGCATGTGCATTTGTGAGTCCAAAAGTCATCACTATAAATTCATAAGAACCGTAACATGTTACACATGGCGTCTTCGGTTCATCCCCGTCTGCTATCCTTACTTGGTAGTAGCCGGACCTTAGATCCAACTTGGTGAACCATTAAGCTTGACCAAGTTGATCAAAGAGGTTGGTGATCAGTGGAATTGGGTACTTGTTCTTCAACGTGATCTTGTTGAGTGCCCGGTAGTCAATGCATAACTGAATTGGTCCATCATGCTTCTTCTGAAAAAACTTGGATCTAAGGTCCAGCTACTATCAAGTAAGGATAGCCAAGGGGGATGAACCAAAGACAACATGTGTAACGAGGTACGATTCTTATGAATTTCTAGTGATGCCTTTTGGACTCATGAATGCACCTGTGACATTTTGCACTCTCATGAACCAAGTCCTACAACCGTTCCTAGAGAAGTTCGTGGTTGTATACTTGGATGATATTGTCATCTATAGCAACATGTTCGAAGATCATGTCAAACATTTGAGACAAGTCTTCCAAGTACTGAAGGAGAACGACTTGTACATGAGGAAGGAGAAATGTGACTTTTCCCAACAAGAAGTCACTTTCCTAGGGCACATTGGGTAATTGGCAGGAATGCACAAGAGGGGGGTGAATTGTGCTAACTAAAAATTCAATCACTTGAGACACAAAGCTTATACTGGTTTAGCCTAAACTTTTGACCTACATCCAGTTCTCCAACCTTCAGTTGGGTTCTACTAATCCCCCCAGATTCAAACAGGCTCTTGAGTGCCTTTACAAGTGATTATACAGCAAGAACTCTCTCTTACTAATCACTCCCCCTTACAACTTGTAAGAATACACCCTACTCTTAAGAACCCACTATCTTAAGAGTAAGCCTCACTAGAAATGTGATTACAGAATGCTTGTTCACTCAATGAACTGATTGTGATACACACTGAAGTACAAAGTCATTGAATGATCTTTCTAAGAGTTGGTAAGTATTGAATGCAGTAAGTGTAACACAGTAAGAATAATCAATGCTTATTATCAATTGCTTCAACCAACTTCTGAATCAAGGCTTTTATATCAGTCTCTGGAATTCTACCTGTTGATGAAGTTATAGACGTTGCTTTAGCTTAGAGGAGAGATGATTGTAGATGGAGTGTTGAGAAGAATGTGTTCTGGGAAGCATTAACTCCATTGTACTTGGTTTGCTTCAGTTCCTCTCTCTTCATTAACCGCAGAACTTAGTTGTTGAATCAAAAGGCTCTAATGGCAGATTTATGTGTCTAACGTTAACTTCCTAAAATAGGTCTGAATAACTTTTGTACTTGAAAGCTAAAAGTAGACTTGTCCATTCAATTTGAATTAAATCTATCGCCACATCGATCATAGGCTCTGACCGATCACAGGTTCTGGTTCCTGATCGATCACACATGGATCACTCATTGATCATGACCTGCATCACTGAATAGGTAGTTAGAAAGTATCTCGTCTGATCGATTAGACTTATCCAATCGATTGCACTCAAATTACATTCAGATTATAGCCTTTATCTGATCGATCACACATTGTCCTCTGATCGATTAAGGCTATCTGATCGAATAGAAATAGATTAGACTTGAGTTATTCTTTAGTTCTTCTGATCGATCACAGGGGAGGTCCGATCGATTACATTCAGTTCTTTTGATTCCTCTAATCGATCATACTAGTACTTAGTTCATTTTTCACTTTCTTTGATCGATCACAGGTGTCCCTGATCGATTGGGTACCTATGATCTTAACTTCTAATTTGTCTCTGATCTATCCCTGATCGATTAGGCTTATGGGTCCTTAACTTATAATCTGATCCTGATCGATTAGGTAATACTTAGGATTTTCTATCAGATTGTTTCTAAGTTATTCCTGATCCTTACCCAACATTTCTTTATGCCTAAGTTATGTTTAGTTATCATCAAAACTTATTATTCTCACATTCTCCCCCTTTTTGATGATGACAAAACATAAGATATAAATAAGGATAATCAGAGAGCATAGGTTGAATCCACAAGTGTGAACTGATAAACATTAGTCATTAAAATATTCAATCATGTAATACAACTTGAAGCAAAACATGTGGAAATTATAACTGACATACCATAAAATATGAATGATGCAGACATGAGATGATTGATGTAATTGAAGGTGAGGCTTAGGCTTGTTTTAATTTGAGTCTAAACCACTCGACCAATTCTTGGTGTCCAGATCATAATCACCAGACTCACTACTAATTCTCCCAGAGTCAGTTGACGGTTCCTCCAGGAACTCAGTCTCAATCCCAACCTTATTCTTCTTAGCCGGTGCTTTCTTCTTCTTGGGAGGAGCTTGCTTCTTCTTTTGACGAGATAGAGGAGGAAAGTAGGAAAGCATTTTCTCCAAGCGAGACTGTTGTTTTTGCTTCTTTGGAGGAGGCTTGGTGGATTTTCCTTTAGGGGCAGCCTTCCTTTTTGTTGCAGTCCTAGTGACAGGCTTAGGCTCTTCAATCACAATGCCCTTAGTTGCCCTGGTGCTTTTTCTTGTTGCTTTTGTTTTAGGTGGAGGCTTGGGAGTAGTCATCTTAATCCTCTTTTTCTTAGCCTCGGATTGAACCTCTGGCCCTTCCTCTTCATCAGACTTAAGGAATTTTGAGGTGGTCTGGATAGGATCCTGCTGCACTGACTTGGCTGATTTCTAGTAGGAGTAGATCTTCTTAGCCCCCCAACTAGGGGTCACAGGTTTAAGCAAATCATCGTGATCCCCTTTTTCCTTTTCCTCTTTCTCTTCTTTGGCCTTGTCTTCTACTTCTGCCTTAGCCCTTGCCTCTTCTTCTGCCTTAGTCTTGTCTTCAGACTCAGCCTTGACTTTTAACTCTTGCTCTGCATGGCCCTTATAGTTTCTTCTGCAACCATTTCTTGCACTCTGTGATGAATAAATGGCCAAGTATCAACCGAGACTGGTTGAGGTTCCCCTTCATATAAAACCATGGCTATACTTATGTCTTCCTCCAGTACCACATCATCATCTTCTGGGGGAACATTGGTGGCCTTGATTTCTTCATCAGATGCTTCTTCCACCATGCCTTCTTTTTCAAGACTTAGTCTAATCCCTTCTGCCAAGTCATGGATTTCTTCAAGTGTTTGACCTAATTCAAGGACTTGGGGCATGTCAAAAGCAATATCTGAAAGAATTTTAGTTGCCTCAGCAGCTTTCTCCTGAATAATGCTGCTTTCTCCCTCAGTTGTAACACTAAATCTCTTCTCCCCCCTTTTTGGGATCATCAAAAGGATAGGTAGGAGTGGTGTCTATGTCAATGGCTTTCCCTTTTCTGGCATAGGTGAGGGAAGGGTCTGGCTGAGGGGTATAATAGAGGGCTGAGGGATGGATTTGAGAGGGTTTGATGGTGGTAGAGTGATGTGGGATGGTGGAGAGGGGGCATGTGTTTGAGGTAATGTGGGGTGAGCAAGTGGAGTGGTTGAGATGTTCATAGGAGAGGGAGGAGGGTCTTGGTTGTCTGAGGAGTCTGATGAAGTTTGTTTGGAGGGAAAGGGTTTTGAAGAGGGAGAGTATGTTTTGGAGAGAAGGGTTTGGATGAGGGAGGAGTGTGCTTGGGAGAGGCTTGTTGTTTGGTAAATAGAGAGGTAGGATGGAATTGTGAGGGAGATGGGTGAGGAGAGTAGCGAATAGGGAATACTTGATGGGCTTCATGCCCAGAAAATGGTTCCAAAGGTGAGCCAAGGGAAACCAACTTCATACCTTGATTTAAGAATGTCCTCAAGGCCAGCAAGTTTGTTGCGGAGGAATTTGTGCATATCCACCACTACATCATATCCCTTGAAGATGGTCAAGGTGCTCTCCTTGACTGACTTTACCATAGAATCATTAAGGGTTGCCACTAGTCTTTGTAGAAACCGATCCTCCATGGCTTGATGTTCCAACGTTAATTCCTCCAAGACTCTCCTTGTTACTTCGTCAGCAATTTGATCTATCAAGTTGACTGGGAGAGAGACTCCTCCTTTAGGGATAGGAGCTGCTGGTTCAGAGGCAACTGGATCAGATGAATGAGAGGTAGATGAATGAACTTCTTTAGCATGAGCCTCTTGAGATTTCCCTTTTTCCTGAGGAGCACCTTCTTGAACAGGTGGGGGAGGGACTTGTTGACCAAAAGGTAATAGGCCCATCTTCTTCAAAGTGGTAAGATTACACTTTGGGGGCTCTAGATTCTTCTCATTGTCTAGCCAGAAAATTTTGTTGTTGCATAAAATGAAGGATATCAGTTGTGTAAATGGGAAAGGAGTCTTGACAGTCCTTGTTTTCTGGAATCTCAGGAATTCTTCACAAATAAGTTGCCCAGGATTGATAGGGACTTTATTGATGAGCATGGCTAGAATAGGGTTTCCAATTTCAAGGATCTGAGTGAAGTTCCCTGTCTTATTTACCATGCATCTAGGGTATGCATAGTGAATCACTCTATTGGCCTGTGACATCTGAGCAGGTTTGAGGGTGACCAAAACTAGATTGTTAGGTTTATAAGCATCCAACAGGTCTTTGTCAGAGTACTTCTCCTTATCTTGCCAAGAATTGTATGCCTCCATCCCTGGCCTGTCCATGTTAAGCCACTTGTTCAAGTTTGTCCAATCAAAAGAAAATTTCTTCCTCTGACTTGTGATGACACAATGATTCCTGAAATCTTTACTTCAGTCTCAATGGTAGAAATCTTCATGTTGGAGTAGAAAGCCTTGATGACTCTCTCATTATAGTGATTTTTGATCCCTATCCATTGCTTGTATGGCTCCAACCATTCTGTCACAGGATAACCATTCTTCTCCAGATAATCAATATCAACATAGCCGCATCGTTGTTGAATGGATCTCCTTCCAATGTCCTCTGTTGGTTCTTTAATGGGACCCTGGGCATAGGATGAATCAAGGGGAACTTCTGTGTCCCCTGAAATGAGTTCTTTGACCCTCACAGTTGCAGGGCTTTTGCTTTTGGATTGTGAACCGCTGGCACGAGTCTTGGCCATTGTTGGTGATGGTTGTGAAGTTGAGGGACGAGGATTTGAGGGTGGAGAAGGGTTTCTGTATGTAATTGCAGGGTCGTCTTAAGGAAGGGAAACTGTAGCTTCAAGGACTTTGGCTCTGTAACGCATTTTGGGTGCCATTGGAGAGGTTTATATAGAGAGCTATAGGAAAGGAGGGAAATGATTAAGAGTAAATGCAAGTGAATGCGAAATGATGCAACAGTTACATGGGTCAAATATATATGAGAGAGTAAGTGCAAAAAGGTATGCATCTGTTAGAAAAAGTGTACATTGCAAATGTTACCGTTGGTTCCTAATCGATCACGTGTGCCTTGTGAACGATCATAGAGTCTAGTGTCTGATCAATTGGATGCGTCCGATCAATTAGGGATTGTTGTGATCGATTGGTCTACGCTGAGTAATCAATGCCTAATCGATTACCCCTTCCTTGTGATCGATTAGACAGCTCTGATCGATGGTAGCCTTTCCCTAATCGATTCCCTCATTCTTTTCTGATTGAAGACTGATCGATCATAGAACGTGCTCTGTGATTGATCAGGGTTTCCTGATCGATTGGAGGATGAGGGTTTCTACTTTGAGCACAAAGCCTGCAAAACATTTATTTGACACTCTGATACCTAAGTTAGTATCTTATCATCAAAACATAGCATAATTTAAATAAATCTAGAAGAGTTGAGGGTCTTATACAAATTTTACAACTCATTAGGATTTACCATTCCCAATTCTCTTTTGATGAACATAAATTATTCAACTGCCAGAGGCTTGGTGAAGATATCTGCTAACTGTAGGTGAGTGGGAATGAATTCCACTTTGATATCCTTCTTTTGCACATGATCTCTGATGAAGTGATGTCTGACATCAATGTGCTTTGTTCTTGAGTGATGCATTGGATTCTTAGCCAAGCCAATTGTGCTTGTGTTGTCATAGAGAATTGGAACTTCTGGAAATTCCAACCCTAAATCCTTTAATTAGGGCTTGAGCCATAGAACTTGAGCACAACAGCTTGTAGCAGCAATATATTCAGCCTCTTTTGATGATAGAGATACACAATTCTGCTTCTTGCTAGCCCATGAAACCAATGATCCTCCAGGAAACTCACACTGACCACTGGTACTTTTCCTATCAGTCTTGTGCCTAGCATGATTTGAATCTGAGTAAGCCATGAGATATTCTTGAGTTCCCTTTGGATACCATAAGCCTAGCTCCTAAGTTCCAACTAGATATCTTAGTATTCTTTTGACATAGCTGTGGTGAGATTCCAATAGTTTAGCTTGATATCTAGCACACATTCCCACACTGAATTGAATGTCTGGCTTGCTTGCAGTCAAGTATAGAAGAGATCGAATTAAACCTTTGTATGTGGATTGATTGAAATCTTTCCCTTTTACATCAGCATCCAGTAATGCTGTAGAGCTCATGAGTGTGTCTTCTTCCTTAGACAAATCCATCCCAAACTTCTTCAAGATCTCTTTTACATATTTGGACTGAGAGATAAATATTCCATCTTTCTTTTGTTCGATCTGAAGACCTAAGAAAAAATTCAATTCTCCGATCATAGACATCTCAAATTCTCCCTGCATTATCATAGAAAATTCATCACAGAGAGATTCATCAGTAGCACAAAAAATGATATCATCAACATAAATCTGTACTATAAGCATGCTTTTCTTTTTAAGTAGAATAAATAGAGTGGTAACCACTTTTCCTCTTATAAACCCTTTTTCTAACAAAAAATTACTAAGTCTTTCATACCAGGCTCTTAGTGCTTGTTTAAGTTCATATAAGGCCTTTTTGAGTTTGAAAACATGATCAGGTTTAGAAGAATCTTCGAAACCAGATGGTTGTTCAACATATACTTCTACCATAATATAACCATTAGGAAAGGCACTCTTCACATCCATTTGATAAAGTTTAAAATTTTTAAGAGATGCAAAGGTTAATAGAAGTATTATTGCTTCCAGTCATGCAACTGGGGCAAAAGTCTCCTCATAATCAATGCCTTCTTCTTGGTTATACCCTTTGGCTACAAGTCTTGCCTTATTTCTGACCACAGTTCCAGATTCATCAAGTTTGTTTTTGAAAACCCAATTGGTTCCTATAATGGGATAATTTGAGGATCTAGAGACCAAATCCCAAACTTGAATTCTTTCAAATTGATTGAGCTCCTCTTGCATAGCAACTATCCAGTCACAATCTTTTAGTGCTTCTTCAATGCAAGTGGGTTCAACTTCAGAAATAAAGGTAGAGAAATGCATTTCATTTTGAATCTGGCTTCTGGTCTTGACACCTCCACTAACATCACCAATTATTTGCTCAGGAGGATGATCCCTATGATGTCTCCAGGCTAAGGGACCGGCTGGTTCATCATGAGAATCGTTCTCTTGGCCTTCTTCATCTGGTGATGATATTGGTTGTGTTGAGGACTTAGTTTTATTTGAAAATTTAAATTCTTCTTCCTCGGAAAGAGGCTTCTGTTCAGAGTCAGTTTCATCAAGTACTACATGGACTGACTCTTCAATAGTTGAAGTTCGTTTGTTAAACACTTTATAAGCCTTACTTCTATTAGAATAACCAATGAAAATTCCAGGATCAGCTTTAGGGTCGAATATACCTATATTTACCTTTCCATTATTGTGGATGAAACATTTGGAACCAAAGACTTTGAGATGTCTTACATTTGGTTTTCTTTCTTTGTAAATCTCATATGGACTTTTATCCATTCCTTTTCGTATGTAAGCGCTGTTAGATATGTAGTAGGCGATACTCATTGCATCTGCCCAGAACACTTGAGATATCTTTTTTTCATTGAGCATTGTTCTGGCCATTTCAGTGAGTACTCTGTTCTTCCTTTCAACCACTCCATTTTGTTGAGGTGTTATGGGAGCTGAGAAATTGTGGTTTATCCTATTTTCTTCACACAGCTCTAGGAAGTCTTGGTTCTCAAATTCTCCTCCATGATCTATTCTTATTGAGCTGATCTTTTGTCCCCTTTTGTTCTGCACTTTCTTAGCAAAAAAATAAAAGGCATCAAAGGTATCATGCTTAGAAGAAAGAAACAAAGTCCAAGTGAACCTAGAATATTCATCCACAATTACAAGAGTGTATAGGCTTCCTCCTAGACTTTTTACTCTTGCTGGGCCAACCAAGTCCATATGAATTAGTTCCAGAGGTCTAGTGGTGGAGACTTCCTTCTTTGGTTTAAAACAGGACTTTGTTTGTTTCCCCTTTTGGCATGCTTCACACAATAAATCAGTTTTAACTTTTATGTTAGGTATGCCAATGACAATATCCTTTTTGACTAGCTTATCTAATTGTGTCATGTTTACATGAGCTAATCTTCTATGCCACAGCCACCAATTATCAGAATTACTTATGAAGCATTTTTTAGAAAATTGTTGACTTAAATCAAATGTATACAAGTTTCCATTCCTATTAGCTTTCAGTCGACACTTAAGATTGGATTTGTCTATGGTTAATTCTTTCGTATCAACTATAAGACATTCATTTGAGTCAAAGATTACCCAGTTACCTTTGTCAGTACTCAGACTGCCACTTAGCTGATTGTGGCAGAGGCCTTCCATTAAGTAGATATCTTTGACAGAACCGATTTCTCCCATTCCAGCAATTCTTCCTGACTGGTTTCCACTAAAGCAAACTTTTGCTCCATCTTTCATAATTAGATTGTCAAATTTCTTCTTATCTACAGTCATGTGTCTTGAGCATCCACTATCTATGTACCACTTATTGTTGTTGGACTCTTTGAGATAGATCTGCACAAACTAAACAGATTTAGGTACCCAAACTTTCTTGGGTCCTTTAGGATTAGTTCGATGCCTTTGATCCAAGTGGATTTTAGGCCGATATGTCCTTTTGGGGACCCAGTTATATAGTCATGATATACTATGTTTCTTAGGATAGCATGTAGAGTCAGTATGTCCCTTTTTGTTACAGAAATTACAAAAGCTAAATGGTGATGAATATGCTGAAGCTTTTTTGAAGAATTTTAAGTATGGTTTTTCTTTAGACACTGTCTTTCTTTCTTTCACAAACTTGTCTAGTGAATCATAACCTAGCCCAGTTTTATCTCTAAAGGCTCTTTGACTTATTAGCATAATGTCTAGTGCTTCAGTGCTTTTTGTGAACTTTTTCAAAATATCAGAAACCTTTTCCTTTTCTTTCAGAAGAATTTCACAGTTTTTGCATTTAGCCTTTTCATTTTCTTGTGAAAATACCTCAGCTTTCTTTTCTAGTTCCTTGTCTTTCCTTTTTAATGCACCTACTTCCTTTACAATTTTTACAAATTCTATATGTAATTCATCATATGCATCTTCTAGTTCATGAAAAGATGAATCAGAGTTATATACCTCACTATCAAATTCGTCTTGAGCTACCAGACAGAGATTGGCTACTTCCTCTACATCACTAGCCTCTTCATCTGAGCTATCTCCCCATATGGATGAGACATAGGCTTTCTTTTTGGTCTGGAACTTTTCCTTATTTTTCTCCTTTTCCTTGAATCTCTGAAGTTTGGACATTCTGATTTAAAATGTCCAGGCTTCTTACATTCATAGCATACAGGAGGATTTTTCAGTGAATCCCTTATAGTGTAGCTCAGACCACCTTTCTGACCATGAAGGCCATCTCATCATCATCTAGATGTTCTTCTTCTTCCTCATCCTCATCATCTTTTGTAGGAACTAAGAGGGCTAGATTCTTCTTCTTCTTGTCTCCATAGAGCTCTCTTTGAGTCTTGATAGTAGATTCATATTCAGCTAAACTTCCAAATAAGGATGTAATCGAACTCATCGACTCTCCTCTCATTTCCTGTATTACGGTAGCCTTCATTTTCCATTCTAGTGTGAGAATCTTTGATATTTTGGATACTTGTTCAACCTTTGAGATCCTCCTACCAAGAGCAGTGAGGTTGTTTATTAGGTGTGTGAATCTGATTTTTAGCTCTCTGATTAGTTCTCCTTCTTTCATCTTGAATAGATGAAAATCTGATATCAATTGCTTAACACTTCTTGTTTTTACTCCTGTAATTCCCTTGTGAGCAACTGCTAGAGCATCCCACATTTCTTTGGTTGTTTCTAGATGACATACCCTAAAATATTCTTTTTGACTTAGGGCATTTTGAAGAATCAAGATTGCCCTGCTATTCTGCTCCAGATTTTCTTTATCATCTTCTGTGAGTTCGTGGGGCAGCTTTGGTACTTGAGCTTCATTTTTTGTTTTCATAGGCATAATATATCCTTCTTCTACTATCTCCCAGATGATGTATCCAGTTGCCTTGATGAAGATTCTCATCATCTTTCAGAAGGTGTAGTGTTCTCCATTGAATTTAGGAGGTTTAGAAATCGAACTGCCTTCAGGAAGTACATTATCATATCCTGCCATTATGGATCTTTTACTTATCCTGATCGTGGGATCAGTATGCTATGAGAAGACCAGGCTCTGATACCAAATGTAATTGGCAGGAATGCACAAGAGGGGGGTGAATTGTGCTAACTAAAAATTCAATCACTTGAGACACAAAGCTTATACTGGTTCAGCCTAAACTTTTGGCCTATGTCCAGTTCTCCAAACTTCAGTTGGGTTCTACTAATCCCTTAAGATTCAAACAGGCTCTTGAGTGCCTTTACAAGCGATTATACAGCAAAAACTCTCTCTTACTAATCACTCCCCCTTACAACTTGTAAGAATACACCCTACTCTCAAGATCCCACTATCTTAAGAGTAAGCCTCATTAGAAATGTAATTAGAGAATGCTTGTTCACTCAATGAACTGATTGTGACTGATTGTGATACACATTGAAGTTCAAAGTCACTCAATGATCTTTCTAAGAGTTGGTAAGTATTGAATGCAGTAAGTGTAACTTAGTAAGAATAATCAATGCTTATCATCAATTGCTTCAACCAAATTCTTCATCAAGGCTTTTATATTGGTCTCTGGAATTCTGCCCGTTGATGAAGTTATAGCCGTTGCTTTATCTTAGAGGAGAGATGATTGTAGATGGAGTATTGAGAAGAATGTGTTCTGGGTAGCATTAACTCCATTGTACTTGGTTTGCTTCAGTTCCTCTCTCTTCATTAACCGCAGAACTTAGTTGTTGAATCAAAAGGCTCTAATGGCAGATTTATGTGTCTAACGTTAACTTCCTAAAATAGGTCTGAACAACTTATGTACTTGAAAGCTAAAAGTAGACTTGTCCATTCAATTTGAATTAAATCTATCGCCACATCGATCATAGGCTCTGATCGATCACAGGTTCTGGTTCCTGATCGATCACACATGGATCACTCATTGATCATGACCTGCATCACTGAATAGGTAGTTAGAAAATATCTCGTCTGATTCGATTAGACTTATCCAATCGATTGCACTCAAATTACATTCAGATTATAGCCTTTATCTGATCGATCACACATTATCCTCTGATCGATTAAGGATGTCTGATCGAATAGAAATAGATTAGACTTGAGTTATTCTTTAGTTCTTTTGATCGATCACAAGGGAGGTCTGATTGATTAGGCTTATCTAATCGATTACATTAAGTTCTTCTAATTCCTCTAATCGATCATACTAGTACTCAGTTCGTTTTTCACTTTCTCTGATCGATCACAGGGGTCCCTGTTCGATTGGGCGCCAATGATCTTAACTTCTAATTTGTCTCTGATCTATCCCTGATCGATTAGGCTTATGGGTCCTTAACTTATAATCTGATCCTGATCGATTGGGCAATACTTAGGATTTTCTATCAGATTGTTTCTAAGCTATTCTTGATCCTTACCCAACCTTTCTTTATGCCTAAGTTATGTTTAGTTATCATCAAAACTTATTATCCTAACACATTGTTTGAGAGGGCAAGATACGACCTATACAAGAATAGGAGCCACCGAGGAAGGTACTTGAACTTCGTTCTTTCCTTGGTCTAGCTTAGTACTATCGAAAATTCATAAAGGGCTATTCCGCCATAGCCACACCCCTCACCGATCTATTGAAGAAGAATAAGACTCGGAATTGGGGCAAAGATTGTCAACGCGCTTTTGAAGAACTTAAGGAAGCCATGATCAAGGAGCTCGTGTTGGCTTTACCCGATAACACCAAGCCGTACAAGGTGCAAACCGATGCGTCTGACTATGCCTTAGTAAGAGTCCTAATGCAAGAAGGCCATCCAATAGCTTACGAGAGTCGTAAGCTCAACGACGTTAAACGTCGCTATTCGATCTAGGAGAAAGAGATGACAATTATGGTCCATTTTCTAAGAATGTGGATACATTACTTATTAGGAACTAAATTCATAGTGAAGACTGATAATGTCTCTACAAGTTACTTCCTTAAACAAATGAAGCTTACTTCGAAGTAGGCACGGTGGCAAGCTTTCTTAGCTGAGTTCAACTTTGTGATAGAGTATAAGCTAGGAAAAGGCAATGTAGTGGCCAATGCTTTGAGTAGAAAGGCCGAACTCGCCACCATCACAAGTCCAAGTTTTCCTATGGTGGAACGTGTTAAGGAGGGACTTAACCAAGATCCACAAGCCAAGAACTTGGAGTTGGCAGGTCAGAGGAAGATGCGTCGATTTTGGCTTGAGAATGTGGTGCTCATCACTAAGGGTAACTAAGTGTATGTGCCAAAGTGGCAAGGCTTAAGGAAAGAAATCATCAAGGAGCGCCACGACTCAAGGTGGCTTGGTCATCCAATACTACGATGCATGATGGCACTCATCAAGCGACTGTACTATTGGCCCCATATGCGTGATGACGTGGAGCTCTATGTGAAACTCTCTCGCCAGCATCATTCTGAAGTTCAAACAACATTGGATAATCATATGCAAAGATGCTGGAAGATAAATTCAACATTAGCCCCCTTTCCATACCAATTGGGAGAGAAAAAAGGAACAGGATGCATAGATAACAATTAATAAAGTTGAAAAGATCAAATTGAAACCACAAACCTAGACAGTCAAGGGCTAAAGGAGGCCTTATAACTGAAGCACAATAGAAATAAATTGACTTTAGCACGAAGAAAAACAATGAGATAAACCAAAAACTGGAACTTACATAAACATAGAAATTTACTTCTATCACCACTCTCAATTTGAGGCTGCAGGATTAATGAAGACAAAATGAAAGTAATTAGCCACTACCTTATTCAACTAACACTAAGTTTAAAGAAAACTACTACTATTACATATTAACTATTATAGATTGACAATGACATTGCAAGTTTGTATCAGTTTTTTCTTTTCTTCATTCACATTTGATCTTTTTTTTTCCTTTTCAACCTTTCACTTTTCCAATCTCCCCCAAATCTTTGCTTCCAACCATGATGTTTGGCATAAGCATGTAGGAATGAGAGGGAATGGTTTTGACTTTTACATCAACGTATCATTGGGTTTGCTTGATGTTTGTGCCAACCACTTCATTTCTCTCTATTAAATCTAAACTTATGTTCCAAAGAACAATAAAACTTTGACATCCACCCAAAAGGTAAAATACCAAGATAAAAAATAGAGTAACACTAACCTTTTCAATGAAAGATGCGGGGTAACATTGATATGTCTGCTCAAAAGATGTCCCATGATAACCATATCCTTCAAAAACCTGTAAATAAAAGTTTACAAGCAAATGAATAATACTAACTTGAAATTTTAAAACAAATAATAGCTCTTGTTGAGTAAGATTTTTCAAGGAAAGAATAACCACTCAGCAATATGGAAGTAATTAACAAATTAAAGCTATGGAATAAATTGGTCCAAAATATGCAATAGGATAAATGACTTCACTGTTACGGATAACTCTGTCTGTTTTGGTGAGGAAACCAATATGGAATTACCATAGTGTCCCCTGTCTCTTCACTTATCTCAAGCTTTTCTTGCCCTTTTGTTCAAAAAAAGAAAAAGAAAAAGAAAAAGTTAGGCTTCTCTAAAATGAATATAAAACATTATACCATCTTTATTTATATAGAGATACTCTCACAACAGTTAATCAAGTTTTCAAGCTCCCTGAAAGAGGAAATAACCATAAAGTTCAAGTAACAACGATAACTCAAAAGAATTGACCATCCAGTTGCATGAATGTGACCCAGAAGATGGTAAGTTAGCGACAAACAGTATCATAGGGCAACACGTAAGATCTTCAACTTATACTAAAAGGAACATAGTTAACATGAATTCATTTATACTTATACTTCTGAACTCGACCCTATGAAATCAAAACTGAAAGAGGAAAACTAATCCCTATAATTACTACCAAGAACACAACAAAGATGAGTGATAATAACACTACTCATTCTATTATTTGGAAGGAAGAGATCCCCACCACTTGTTTCTTTTCCCCCTTGATACACCTAATTTTTTCCATATCCAGAGAATCCAGATTCAGTTCTTTTATGGCATCCAGAAGTTTCTCACTCACATTTACTAGTATATTTCATCACCTATAACTAAATTTTACTAATCAGTAAAAAGCATCGCAACTTACTGAGCAGATTGTTAAACCCTAAACAACCAACTTAATCATAAAGGTATATCTTTACTCTTGAAATACTAAAGAATGCCCTCATATTACATTCACAGGCATCAAAAATCAAATAAGCTAGGGAATATAAGAATCCAATCTTTAATCATCAGATACAAAGGGAAAAAATGAAAGGAGAAAAAGCCTCTTTCACAATATCTGATCACATAAACAAATTAGAATGAAAGAGAACGTAAAAAAATTGAAAAATACAGTGACAATAGATGGTAAGAGGAATTAACAAAGCTTCCTTTTGAAGCTTTATGAGATCGTGAGCACATTACTTGTTTACGGCTGGTGGCTGGATGAGTGGAAAATTTAGAAGAGAAATTAGGAATTCGCAAGACTGAGATGCAACTTTACAAAAAAAACAGGAACAAAGGAAAATGAAGAGTGAAGAGTGAGATGGTCCTAGCAACTTAAGCTTCGTCGACAATTTGGAGAAGACATTGAAGAAAGAAAGATGAAAGTAGACAACGATGAAGGAATTAGAAATCCAAATGAGAGCGCGTTGAATTTTGAAGATAAAGAAGAAATTTAGAGACTAGTAGGGATTCAAAGAAGAAGGGAGTCTGAAATGGCAAGCACCAGGAAGCAATCTACAACAAAGGGTGATCGCTGAAATGGCATGAAAACTAGATGATCTAGTTACTGGCCACGTGCATGTATAATATATTGGGCTTCTCATAGGATCAAGCCTCAATGAATTAGGCCACCATATATGTGTGTGTATGGGAAAATCCCGAAAATACCATTTGAACTTCTAAATCTCGTAATATATTATTTTGGGTTGTCATTATTGTCACCCATTTAGCCAAAATCATTAGCCGAATAGCCATAATCTCCTATATTAAATTTAGAAATTCAAGTGGTATTTTTTTTGGGATTTTCATGGATGATAAGATTGTTGGAGGGACTTGAATACTTATATTAATGCAATAATAAATTATGACTAGTAAAAACATTTCTTGCCTCAAGGAATTTTATGAGCAACCATCCTTGCTTATGTATACCCATGAAAAGCAGATTTGGTATTGCGAGAGCTTCATCATAAACATCTTTCCCTTTAGATTTGTTGTTTTAACCTTCGTCATAGATGTAGGCCTTTTCACGATCTATCTATTGAGGGCTTTTTGTTATATGTTCTCCCTATATTGATGACATTTTCATCATGGTTTGCTTTCTAGCTAAGATTTCTATATTTAGAGTATCTTGATTTTTTGTGATTGGTTGTTTGTTATTTTCTTTTTTTCTACGATACAATTGTTATATGCTTTTAAGAATATGTAAGTTACTTTGATTTTAATATACTCCCTCTGTTCCTAAATATAAGATTTATTTACCTACTTTGATTATATTAAGGATGTTAGTTAAGTTAGTTAAAATTACAAGATATGATCAGTTAAAGAGTTATGTTAGTTAGCTAATAAAAAAAGATTGGTTAATTTAGGATTCTATATAAAGGGATCCTAATCATATTTTAGTGAGTGAGATTGTGTGATAATCCACCAAATGAGGGAGAGGGTAACATGGGTCTCTCACCTCAAATCCCTAAAGTTAGGGTAGTATACTTATCACCTCATGTGAGGGATGATTGATCTAAATCCATGTGGATTAGATCATAGAAGATTGTTCAACGATGCTTCATCATCAATAATATTCATCATTCTTTGTTCTTTCATTTCTTTCAATCACAAATCTTAACATGGGATCAGAGCAGGTTGTTTTGGGCTTGATCCAATTGTTTTCTGATGGCCCACTTGTCTTCTTGATTCAACGCTACGTTTATTGGAAAGTTTCTTGATGAGCCTCCTAAAATACTTATTGTTCTTGTTTTCTCACCGTCAAGTTCTTCTAGCTTGTTTCAATGTTCTTTTAGATCCTTCTACTGTTAACATCATTGATCGCCGTTGAGGTTGCCATTTTGGATCATTGCCACTAGGGGTGAGCAAAAATCGAACCAAACCGAACCAAATGGTTTTTGGTTTTTCAGTTTCGTGGTTTGGTTTCGGTTTCCATTTTCATCATTTTTTATTTTTGGTTCATGGTTCAGTTTTTGTAAAAATATTTTGGTTCTATACCGAAAACTGAAAATGTTATTAATAAAAAAAGGCCCAAGCCTGTTAACACTTAACACTCTCTGCCTCCTAAGTCCTAAGCCTGTTAACCAAAAATTTTCCCACGGCCCATCATTACAAGCAATAACCTAATTCATCTTGCCCTAGTTCATCACCACGAGTCCACAACATGACTCCACGCCCTCTCTTCTCTGGTCTCTGCCTCTCAGATCAAAGCTCCTCTCATCTTGCCCTAGCTAACACTCTCATCTCTCATCTCATCTCATCTTGCCCTCAGATCAAAGCTCCTCGCTCCAACATGTTTCGAAGCTCGACATTGACAGGCACTCCCTCGAGCTCGACAGTGACAACCGACAAGCACTCCCTCAGCCTCCTAGACTCATCGGCGCCGATTTCTCTCCCTCTTCCTCTCCCTCTCCGCCGGCATCTCTGCCAAAGACCAGGTGAGCCTCTTATTCCAATTTCTATATGTTATTCCTCTAATCAGGTCCGATTTGAGTGAGGTGCGATTTGGAGGTTTAGGGGATTTTGAAATTTCTAAACCATTAAATGGGGTTTGGGGGAACACCAATTCTTCTTCTTCACATGCTTAGTCAATGCCCATAATCTATCTATCTATCTATCTTTGTTTCCTTAATTACTTAAGCGACTTCACCTGTTGTGATTTGTGGCTGCTGGGTTTCTGTTTATTCACACATATCTATCTGCTGAGTTTCTGCTTTGAAGCCCAAAATATCTGCATTCTTGTTTATCTAATTCTAAATGTAGTAATGTATTGTATTTTTTTGTGTGGACTATGGATCAGATATGTGCGATTGTTTTACTGGCGTTACACTGATTCTTTTTATATTTGTCATGCTTTTGGATTTTGGTAGCGAATTGGTGTATATGAAGAATTTTTGTATATATTTCTCATCATTTTGGACTTTGGCACCAAATAGGTGTGCAAGAAAAACTTTTGGCAACTTAAATCAGTGTCACTCTTTTTTTTCTTATTTCATATAGATTTAGATGTAATTTGGTTGATGGAATTAGGCCCAAATTTTTTTAAACAGTAGTGCTTGAGGAAGATAAGTCAAGTTAGTGCTTGAGCCTGATGATTGAACAGATAATATAACTTATTTTATATGTGTGTGTTATTTATATCTTGTTTCTTAGCTGCACAGAAGCACTGATGTATAACTTATTTATATCATAAATTAATGTTGAATCTACAAATAGAGTTTATATTGTGCCTACTTAGTGCTGAATCAAATGTCTTCTCATGGTGAAAATATGGCTGACCAACATATGAATAATCAACAAGGAACTGGGGCTGCTACTCAAAGTGAAAGCAACCAACCTACTATAACAAGTGGAACAACTGAAGCTAGAAAAAGGAAATAAAGGAAGTCAAGATCAAAAGTTTGGGATCATTTCACCAAATTTTGTGAATGATGATGGAGAAGTTAGAGGTAAGTGCCTATATTGTGAAAATGATTTTGCATGTGATCCAATTAAGAATGGAACTTCTGATCTAACAACCACATGAAAATCTGTAACCAAAAGCCTAGTGAAGATACTATATAATCACACTTGATGTTCAATGTTGATGATGATGCTATGCGATTTGCAAACTGGAAATTTGATCCAGATACCAGTAGGAAGTCTGTAGTAACAATGATAATTACTGATGAGCTACCATTTACACATGTTGAGATGATTGGTTTTAGGAATTGTATGTCCTCTGCTCAACCCAAGTTTAAAATTCCATCAAGGTGGACAATAGCTCATGACCGTCATGCCATTTATCTTGAAGAAAAGTTGAAATTTAAAGATTATTTGAACCAGAAAAAACAAATGCTTTATCTTACTACAAACATCTGGACTTCTATACAAAGACTTAATTACATGTGTATTACTGCTCATTTCATAGATGACACATGGACTTTGAGAAAGAGAGTTTTGAATTTCATTCCAATTATTAGTCATAAAGGGAGAGACCTTGGAATAGAAATTGAAAAATGCCTTCTTGAATGGGGTATTGAAAAAGGTGCTTACTTTTACAGTGGATAATGCTAGCTCTAACGATGTCTTAATTGAATATATGAAGGAAAGAATTAATAATTGGCGTCATCCAGTCATGAAATGTCAGTATTTGCATATGAGATGTGTTGCACACATTCTTAATTTAGTTGTTAATGATGGCTTGAAAGACATTGGAAGTTCAGTGGCAAAAGTTAGAGAAGCTGTTTGATTTATTAAACAATCACCCTTGAGGATGAGAAAATTTAAAGAAAGTTATGTGAACAAAAATGTTGAGTGTAAGAAATTGTTGTGTTTAGATGTCCCTACTAGATGGAACTCTACTTATTTGATGTTGGACACAGCTCAAAAATTTGAGAGAGCATTTAAAAGGTATAAGGATAAAGATCCATACTTTTGGGTTGATCTTGAAGATTTAAGGGATGGGGTGCCTGACCAAGAAGATTGGAATAATGTGAGGAGTTTGACTGAGTTTCTTGTTCATTTTTATAATCTTACTTTGAAGGTATCTGGTTCTTTAACTGTGACATCCAATGCTTTTTTTCGTGAAATTTATGTGGGGCTTGCAAGAGTAGCAAAAAAAATGATTGCTAAATTTCAAAAGTATTGGGGTGATCATACAAAGATGAACAAACTTCTTTATGTTGTTGTTGTTCTTGATCCTCGATATAAATTGCATTGGATTCAACATGCCTTGTGTAAAACGCATAAACGTGAAGTTGGTGAGTATTTGACAAAAGAAATTAAACAAGTTTTATTTTCTTTATATGATGAATATAAGCAAGTTTTTTCTCCTTCAACATAAATGCAACATGATAGTGAACCAGTGAAATTGAATGATTCACAAGAAGCTCTTATGCCTTGTGGAATCCCACTTTGAAAATTAGAAAGTTGGTTGATATTGAGGATCAGCTATTCATGGATGAAGATGGTGGAGAAACAAGAAATAGAACAGAGGTTGACATATATTTGGATGAAGCACTTGAGCCCAGGACAGATGATTTTGATATCTTAAATTGGTGGAAGGTGAATAGCCCCAGATTCCCTATTCTTTCTCTGGTAGCAAAAGATGTTTTGGCTATCCAAACATCCTTGTTGCTTCAGAGTCTACATTCAGCACCGGAGGGCGAGTTCTAGATTCATTCAAGAGCACATTAACCCCTAAAACTATGCAAGGTCTTATTTGTGAGATTGGCTTAGGAATGCACTTCATTATGATATAAAAGATGGGATTGATGATGTTCAAGCCTTTAAAATCGAGATTGGTAATTTTTTTATCTACTTTATAAATATATGAACAACATTATATTTATTTTATTGCTAATCTTGTTTCTTTTTTAAATTGCTAGAGCTTCAAAAAGGGCATTAGAGCCAACCGTGGATCTTTAGTAGATGCTTTGTGTTGATTTTTCATGCTCAAAAGAATGAAAGATTGAGCTCGGTAATGTTTCTTTTTTGTCTCGTTCTCAATTCCTAATATGCAATTTATTTGTTTTTGGTTGATTTTTCAATTTCTAAATTGTTGTGTTTTCGTTCAGCCTTATAGCTTTGTGTTGCTGTTGCTTACTAAACGAGTTCTGCTATGAGTCTGTGACTTTGTTCAAGTTTGATAAGCCAACATTGAAATCCTTGATCTAGATCATGGTGATGTGGATGTAATTCTGATTCTCTCAAACTTCCTTTAGTAATTATGTTATTTTAACCATTACTAATTTACTGTTGTTGGTTCCCTTATTTTAGTTTCCCTTCTGTATCTATATGTATCCAGTTGTTCCTATCTATGTTTGTAATTTGGTGACCTCTACTTATTTGTATTATTAATAGTTCCCAATTCTTGAAAAAAATTAATCCTTCCTAGTTTGACCCAAAAAAAGGCAGTGCATTGGTAATTGCCAAGTTGAGAGATCATGGTGAATGGTGAATTGATGATGATGTTTTTTTTTTTGTTTTTTTTGTTCAATTCTGCAAAAAAAAGGCTCAAATTGGCAGAAAAGTCATGATATCTTTTTTTTGTTCAATTTTTGTATGGCCCAAATATGCAATAAAAAGGCCCAAAAACCGAAAAAATCGTTAAATAGAACCAAAATAATTCAGCTTTTTCAGTTTTGTTTTCGTTTTTTGCCAATTTTTAGTATTCGGTTTGGTTTTCACCTCCATCGTCAGCTTTTTTGTTTTAGTTGCTGTCACAGTATTTCTCTTCAAGATTGATACTCTACTTCCATCTGCCATCACCATCTTCCTCTCTCCAATTTGTTGAAAACCACTGATCTAGTTTTGGAGTGATTAATCTGATTGGGACGATGCAAGATTGGCCACTGTCACTCTCTCATCTAGACATCACTATTTGTTCCATTGGAGTGATCTTTAAGAGAAGCTGGGTATCCTGAACTTAGTCCCTTGCTTTGTATTGGTGGGGTGGATATGAGGTCTCAGCTGGATGTTGTTTGAAGGGTGTTCATATTGTTGTTGCCACCCCCGGGAGGTTGAGGGATATGTTGGCAAAGAAGAAAATGAATCTTGATAATTGCAGGTATTTGACACTAGACGAGGCTGATAGGTTGGTAGGTATGGGATTTGAAGATGACATAAGAGAAGTGATTGATCACCTCAATGCTCAAAGGTAGGCTCTCTTATCTTCTGCCACTATGCCAACCAAGATTCAGAATTTTGCCAAAAGTGCCCTGATGAAACCTGTTATTGTCAATGTGAGGTAAGCAGGGGCGGCGAATCTTGATGTGATTTAGGAAGTGGAGTATGTTAAGCAAGAGGCAAAAAAATAGTTTATTTGCTTGAGTTCCTTAAAAAAACCCACCTCCAGTTTTATGTTCTATGAAAATAAGACAGATGTGGATGATTGATCTAAACTTAGGTGGGTTAGATCATAGAAGATTGTTCAATGATGTTTCATCATCAATAATATTCATCATTCTTTGTTCTTTTCTTTCTTTCAATCATAAATCTGTTAGAATAATGAGTTTTGATGATAACCAAACAAAACTTAGGCATAAAGAAAGGTTGGACAAAGTTTAGGAATAACTTAGAAACAATCTGATAGAAAATGCCAAGTATAGTCCAATTGATCAGGGATAGATTAGAGACAGATTAGAAGTTGAGATCATTGGCACCCAATCGACCAGGGACCCCTGTGATCGATCAGAAAAGTGAAATATGAACTAAGGGACTCAGTGTGATCAATTAGAGGAATTAGAAGAACTTAGTGTAATCGATTGCATAAGCTTGATTAATCAGGCCTCCCCTGTAATCATTCAGAAGGATTAAAAAGTAATCCAAACCTAATATATGCTTAATCAATCAGAGAAGGTTAATCGATTAGAGGACAAAGTGTGATCGATCAGTTAATGGATTTAATCTGAATGTGATCTAAGTGCAATCGATTGAAAAAGCCTAATCGATCAGGGACCCCATGTGATCGATTAGGCGAGGTATTTTCTAATTTCATATTTAGTGATAAAGGTCATGATCGATGTGTGATCGATCAGGAATGAGAAGCTATGATCGATCAGAGACCTATGATCGATGGGTGATAGATTTAATTCAAACTGAATTGACAAGCCTATTTTAAGCTTTCAAGTACAGAAGTTATTCAGACCTATTTTGGGAAGTTATCGTTAGACACATAAGTCTGCCATTAGAGCCGTTTAACCCAACTACTAACTTTTACGATTAATGAAGAGAGAGGATCTGAAGAAAGCCAAGTACAATGGAGTTAATGCTACCCAGATCACATATGTTAGAAATAATGAGTTTTGATGATAACTAAACTTAACTTAGGCATAAAGTAAGGCTAGATAAAAATTAGGGATGACTTAGAAATAATCTAATAGAAAATCCTAAGTAATGTTTAATCGATCAGGTTCAGATTACAAGTTAAGAAACTTAAAGCCTAATCGATCAGGATCATATCAGGTTCAGATTAGAAGTTAGAGTTGTAGTCACCCAATCGATCAGAGGCCATGTGATCGATTAGAGAAGTAAGCCTAATCGATCAGAGAGCACTAATCGATCAGAGGAAATGAGATAATCTAAGCCTAATCGATTAGAGAGCACTAATCGATCAGAGGAAATGAGATAATCTAAGTCTAATCGATCAAAGAGCATTAATCGATCAGAATATATCGAGTGATCGATCAGAGAAAGCATGTAATCTGAGCATAATCTATCAGTAATCGATTGGACATGCCTAATCGATCAGGCGAGTAATTTTCTAACTTGATATTTAAGTGTTGCAGGCTATGATCTATGTGTAATCGATATGCGATTGATTGGAGGCTATGATCAAAGTGGCGATAGGACTTATTCAAAATTCAATGGTACAGACTATTTTAAGCTATCAAGTACAGAAAGTGCATAGGCCTATTTCAGGAAGTTAACATTGGCACGCAAACTGTCATTGAAGCTGTTAGACACACCAACTACTTCCAACAATTAATGAAGAGAGATGAACTGAAGTAAAACAAGCAAAATGGAGCTAATGCTTTCCTGAAAACTATCCTAACACTCCATAATCAGATTAACCAACTCTCTGGACATGCAACGACTATATCTTCACAACGGGCAAATTTCCAGAAGAAAGTATAAAAGCCATTGTAAAGAAGTTGGTTAAGAACATTGATTGCCATATTGAATATATGTACCTACTGCATTCAATACTCACCAATCTTTAGAAAGTTTATTGATTGATATTCTTCAGTATGTAACACAATCTGTTCAATAGAGTGAACTAGTATTCTGTATTCACAATCAAGTGAGGATTACTCTTGAGATAGTGGGATCCTAAGAGGAAGGTGTAATCTTACAAGTTGTAAGGGGGAGTGATCGGTGAAGAGAGAAAGATTTCTTGTTGACACTTGTAAGGGCATTCAAGAGCCTAAGTTAATCTTGAAAAGATTAGTAGAACCCAACTGAAGGTTGGAACACTAGACGTAGGCCAAGATTGGGCTGAACCAGTATAAATATTGTTCTACTCAGTTTTGATTTTTTTTAAAGAGCACAATTCACCCCCTCTTGTGCATTCCTGCCTCTTTCATTTGGTATCAGAGCAAGGTCTTCTCAAAGTCTATTGATCCAAAGATCAAGAGAAGCAAAGATCCATAATGGCAAGATATGACAATGTACTCCCTGAAGGCAGTTCAATCTCCAAGCCACCTGGATTCAATGGTGAACACTACACCTTCGGGAAGATGAAGATGAAAGTCTTTATCAAATCATCAGGATATCAACTCTGGAAGATAGTGGAAGAAGGAGACATCATTCCTATGAAGACAGAAAATGGAGTTCAAGTGCCAAAACTACCACAGGAACTCATAGAAGATGACGAAGAAAATCTGGAACTAAACAGCAGGGCAGTCTTGATTCTTCAGAATGTCCTAAGTCAGAAGGAATACTTTAGAGTATGTCATCTGGAGACAACAAAAGAAATGTGGGATGCTCTAACTGTTACTCACGAAGGAACCAGTGGAGTAAAGACCAGAAGAATTGAGCAATTGATCTCTGACTTCCACCTATTCAAAATAGAAGAAGGAGAACCAATCAAGGAACTGGAAATCAGGTTCGTTCATCTGATAAACAACCTTACTGCCCTTGGAAGGAGAATTTCAGAGATAGAACAAGTCTCCAAAATCTTGAAGATACTAACTCCTGAATGGCAGATGAAGGCTACTACAATCCAAGAAATGAGAGGAGAATCCATGAGCTCCATCACGTCCTTATTTGGAAGTCTGGCTGAATATGAATCAACCATCAAGGCACAAAAAGAACTATATGGAGACAAGAAGAAGAAGAATCTTGCTCTGTCAGCCGCTACAAAAGATGACGAGGATGAGGAAGATGAAGAAGAACTGGATGATGATGAGTTGGCCTTCATGGTCAGAAAATTTAGGAAATTCTTCAGAAATAGAGGAAGGTTTCAGAGAGGTAGCTCAAGTAACACTAGAAAGGACTTCCAAAAAAATGCTCCTGTATGTTATGAATGTAAGAAGCCTGGACACTTTAAATCAGAATGTCCAAGTCTTCAAAGTTTTAAGGAGAAGGAGAAAAAGAAGGAGAAGTTCCAGGGCAAAAAGAAAGCATGTCTCTTCTATATGTGGAGATAGCTCAGAAGAAGAAACCAGTGATGCTGAGGAAGCAACCAACCTCTGTCTAGATTTATAATTGCTCTTGTTTTTGTGACAAGTTGTACGATTAATTGACCATATCAATGTTTTTGACTATATATTTTTTATTTTTCCACAAAATGTGATTTTGTAGGTTTTAAAATGGAAAATTCAAACGATAGTCAAAATCCAGTTTTAATTTCTTCATCCACTGATTTGACACACCCAATGTCATCTTACTCGCCAGCTTCAGATACTTATAAACTGAGTGTTAATAAGGAAGAAGTGCCTTTCTTTTATCAAAGACCCATAAAACGACCAAAGAGGGTCGAGGCAGAGGAGGAACAAGCACCTCCTCAATCCATGGAAGAGGTCGATAGTGGCGACACTCAAACTATAGCCAGAAGGAGAGCAAGGAAAGATGCTGAGAATCACCCTTACCGTTTTTGTAGCGTATATATAACCTTGCACGGATACGGTGAATCTATCACTAGCATGCAGGATGCTCAATTCTACATGTTAGTGATACATGAGTATCAAAAAGCCCTTTTTGAGAGAGGTTTTGCATTCTCAAGCTCCTGTTGGATGGATTTCCTTAAGAATGGCCTCTGCAAGGTCAATGAGGACCTAAGGATGCTCATAACTGGCTATGTACTCCATGTAGGCAGTCGTTATTTTTAGATTATAATTTTAGAATTTTCAGGATTGTATATTTCCCAAAGATTCATTTAAATGCATTCTCATACGCATTTGAATTCCTAAATAATTGGAATTATGTATTTAATTTTTGACCAAACCCAAAAAAAATTCTTTCCAAATTTCATCCACATATATATAAAAAAATTTAAAAAAAACGTTTTTTTTAAATAAATTAAAATAATAAAATATTATTATAATATTAATTTATTTTTTTTTAAATAACTGGGCCAGGTTCACAACCCGGCCGGCCAGCTTTGTCCAGATCCGGATCCACATGATCCGGATCTGGGAGAAAGGGCGCGCTCAACAGGAGCGCGCCACGTGGTGCCCAGCGCCACTTTATAAGGTGCGCTGAGCACCTTGTTCCTTCTCCTACCTCCAGCCGAGTTGACCCGGACCCGGCTGGAGCTGTGGCGGGTATGTACGGACCTGCCGCCTTCCGTGCACCATATCTTGGCCGTCCGACCTCCGATTTACGCGTTTTCAGTGGCTACCGAATCGTCTCGGCGCGTAGATTTATATTATACAAAAATTTGGGCATCAATCACAGTTATTTGAAGAAATATTTTTCTCAAAAAAAATGCCATTTTTGTAAAGCTTCTGAATTTCCCAAAAAAAATTCTTACTGATGCATACAATGAATAAAGGAAGCTTAATCGTGCAGCAGAAAAATGAGCCTAGAATCTTATACTAAGGCTCTGATGCCAATGTTGGAATTTTTAAAACAAATATAAAATTCTAAATCACGCAGATATTATAAAATTCACGAAGATATAAAGATCAAAGATCCGAACCGTCGTTTGGAGGCTCCATCAGTCTTTGATTCTTTCTTCTGAATGTGGGGACTACCAGACTTTAATTCTTCCTTTCGAGTGTGGGGACTACTAAAGTCCTTTTGCTTGGCAGCACAACTAATCACCAAATGATCAGAATCGGGAAGAGAGGTTTTTACTCTGAGTGAGAGCTCTAGATTTTTGTACGTTTAAAGAATGAGACCTGGCCTTCTATTTATAGTAGTTGGCCAGGGCTGATTTTGTGGATTCCTTAATCCATGCCAAATAAAATCAACCAATCAGGTAATTTCTCATAATTACCTGATTTGATAATTATCGTCATACAGCTTTAGCCAATCACGTAATTTATATGATTTAATTAATTAGAAAATAAAACTATATTTTCTCCTAAATCCGTGCCACACAGATCTAGCCAATCATGTAATTTACATGATTTAATTAATTAGAAAATAAACCTATATTTTCTCCTAAATCCATGCCAAGCAGATTTAGCCAATCACATAATTATATGATTTAATTAATTAGAAAATAATCCCATATTATTCTAATTAATTATATCAGCCCAATAAGGGCGAATCAAGGTCCAATTATCTAACACTACAGGTGATTGATTACATATCGGTTACATGGTATTTTGGGTTGATTTCCTTGCACATACCAATTTGTTCTGAACTTCTTGCACGTTGTGAACTGTTATTCTAGTTAGCTCCTGTTGCACATGAATTAGCTAACTGTCACATTGTTGCTTTTGGTTATGCATGGTATATATTCAATTTCATACAGGTATTTTTGACCCTTTTATGCAACAAATTGCATGAAAGAAGACCTTTATTTTCTCCTTTTTGACAAGTGAAGACACTGTCAATTTCAAGTTTGGGAGTGAGGTTATACTTTTGATTTTTGAGGATATAATTTTGGAAATTCCTTTTGGCTGAAGAAATTTGGGGAAGTTAAATTTTTTTTCTGGCTGAAGGTTGGTGAGATTAATTAATTATTCCATATAATAAATGCATGATCCAATGATTGAAAAGTCACTTTGTGTGATATGTTTGATAGGAAAGTGTGGTTAATATTTGTGGATGATTGATTTGTGTTTTAAAGCTTAATTCCTAGCAATTTTTGGAAACAAAACTCATGCACAAGAGATTATGGAATGATTTGAATGCTTTTGTTGGGAGTCTTTGTAGCAAGTTGGCATGTATTTTTTTTATCAAATAAAAAAAAGCTTTAGAACTCATCATTGAATCTCTTGAAACTGTTAGAAATCTTAAGTTTTGATGAAGACTGGACCCTATAGATAGCATAAGTAAAATGAACAAGATAAGAGTATAACTTAGAAAAGAATTAAGGGAAGTGACTAAGGAAAAACATAAGTCATCTAAACGTTAAACAGGTTCTATGGACAACAGTTATACTATCACTAGAATAAAAGCCTATCGCTAGTAAATAAAGAAACAAGGATAATACTAGCTAATGAAAAATTGGCAATAAACTAAAAAGAAATGATTCTATCGCTAAGGACCTCACAAGGAACAGCTAGAAGAAATTGCAACATAATCACTAGCGATAACATAGAGAGCTATCGATAGCAAATGATTGATAAGAAGCAAAGTATTGAGCAAATAAAATACACTAGCGCTAATATAGACTCTAACAATATCACAAATGGCTAGCAAAAGTGGAACATTTAGACATTCACATAAGTTGCTACAATAGCCTATCAATAACATAGGTGCTAGCGATAATGAGTTTAGCTATCGATAATGAAAATCACTTGCTGAGATAACTTAGTCATTCTGATATATTATCTGTGTACATTGAGCTAATGAATCCTACTAGCGATAACACCTACTGTGCTTCACCTGAATACTTGTTTAGCTAACAAGCTAAGTGCAGGACTCACTCTATGAAGCTAGCGATAACATGAGATGTTAGCGATACTGAAAAAGCTGCTACACAAGTACAATGTTGCAGGTAGTTGGTAAACATAACCTATCTCTCATAGCTCATCTTCTGCAAGAATTAAATGAAGTAAGAGAAGATAGATGACTAAGATGAAGACCAGCATTAAATGCCAACGGCTAGGAGCTTCCAACGACTATATTCAAATGGATTCAAAGCTGAAAGTTTCAAGGAAGACAAAGACGACATATAAAAGCCAAAGCTTGAGCATTTATGTAGAAGTGAACAAAAACAGTGAACATTCATTCATTATCCTTACCTACCTTCAGCTCAAAGCTTTATTACTCTTAAAGAGTTCATTTGTACTTCAGTGATTAACAAAATCTGTTCATTTTAGTGAACTCATTTATTGAAATCCTCTACTGTTTGAGGTTGTTCTTAAGTCTGGGACTTTAGAACATGGTTGTAGTCTTACAACTTGTAAGGGGGACTGTTTAGAGGTATCTAAAGCTCTGTCTTGTAAAGGTTGGCAGGTGAACCTGATTTGTAAAACCTGTGATTAGTGGAACCCAACGAGGAGTTGGAGAACTGGACGTAGGCAGTGTTTGGCCGAACCAATATAAAGGATTGTCTTTGTATTTCAAGCTTAAATTTTGGAAAGCACAATTCACCCCCCTGTGCATTTTGCCATTTACAGAAACAATTGGATGTTGTCACACATTTTGAAAAAATGATTTGGGCATTCTTTTAAATGAGATTGAGCCTTTCAAGCCAACCCATAACATTAATCCATTTGCACCCTCTTTGAGCCTTATAATGAAAGACCATATGAATTTTCTTTTTGGAACCCACAATTGGCTTTAACCTAAGAAACTTGAAAAACCAATGAATTACCCAATTCTTGAGATAATGACAGATCATTGGTAGAAAGGATTGGATGGTGGCTAAATGTATATGATGGCATAAAATTAGTGGGGGAAACATAACTGGTGAATGGTGTTCTCCATAGTTTGTACTCCAAAGTATATATAAAAAAAGAAGGGGACAAGAAAATAAAAATGTATAGATCAATTGTTTCAATAAGACTTGGAGTACAAAGATTTCAATTTGAAACAAGTTTAGAGGAGTGGTTGTCTCTTGTGGAAAATGTGTAAAAAGAAAGAAGATGGAAAAGATACTTGCAGTCACTTATCTCAAGATATTTGAATCCCTCTCTTGACCTTTCTTTCACTAGCCTGACCCTAGGCCTCATTACAAGCTTATAAAGTCCCGTTGATTTTTGAACTGTGTGAATCATTTAGTGTTGGACAGAGAGGAGATTTTGAGCTTATGAAGTCTTGATGTTGAGGTGGTTTATATATGTTGAAATGTTGCATTTGATCTTAACAACTGCAAGATGAGTAAATTGAGCAACAAATGAGGAAATCATCATGCATGGACATCCAATGGATAATTAGTGAATTTATCCCCTGCAGCACTTGCTTTGCTTGAGGTCAAGCAAAAACTTAAGTTTGGGCGAGTGACAAGCTCCTAAATTTCATAACAAAATCATCATGTTTTACCCCGTCCTTGTGAATAATTTTGTAAATAAAATGGTGAAAAGAAAACAAAAGCTGAATGAAAAAAGAGGGCAAAGAAAGATCTGTGATTTGTATGAAATTTGGAGCTTAACGATTTTATGTACTTTAGTCAATTGTAAAACTCATCAACCCTCTTTCCTTCTTGCATAGGAAGAGGTGATCAAGTGAAAAAGCCTAGAGGAAACAAGAACAACAATGGAACAGAAGAATAGCTGAGAAAAAGACCAAAGGACCAGAAACAACATGACCTCGTTGTGAGCTCGCCACGGTGAGATCACGGCAAGCTGATGACAATTCGAAGACTGGCTTGCCGTGGCTTCGCCACAGCGAAAATACCAAATGTTGTGCGTTTTGATTAACATAGCTGATTGAAATGGGATAAAAAGGATTTTCCTGAAGAAAAGACGGACATAACGGATTTAGGGCATATTTTTGGGACTCTTGGAGCTTCAAGGGAGAGTGGGGAAATGCTAGGAATCTTGGAGAAGCTTGGAGAGATTCAAGTTCACTTATCTTGGTTTTCTTCTTCCTTCTTCTCTATTTTTCTGTCATGAATTCCTTCTCAATCTTCATTTTCGTTTTTTACTTTTTCAAGTGTAACTAAATCCCTTTTCTAGGGTTACTTTGAACCACTTGATGGATTGAACCTTGTATTTCTTTTCTTTGATGCATTAAATGAATTTTTATGTGTGGATTTTCATCTTGCTCTTATTTATACAAGTGCTTGATCACCAATTGATTTGTTAAATGAAATATGGCTTGAGAGAGAGTATTTTGTTTTTGAACTTGGGTGAAATCATGTTAGACTTTAAGTTTATGGTTTTCAATGGATGGTTAGTTGGTAATATAGAGATATAATTACTAACCTAACATTGTTCATAGGAGGTTGGTGGAGTATTTATGACTTGCATTAATTGTGGGAAGAGGTTGTGCAATTAATGCAAGTATAAATTTGATTTTGACTTGAGAAAGCTTCTTTAAATGAAATTGAACCTTGGACTCACACATTAATTCATTAGAATGCTAAAAGGAAAGGAATTTACTAGTTCATGAAGTTAAATGGAGATAAGTAACCCTAGGTCTTTTTATTTGTCTTGACAAGTGTTTTCTAAATCACCTCTCTATTTTATAACCTTTGTGACTAAAACCTTAAATAGAAGTAGATTTTTAAATGTTAATCTTTTACATGTTAAATCTTCAAATCAAACTTTGATTTAGCTCAACTTAATTCAATTCACTAAGCCTTCTGTTTGATCGCATTTGTAACCAAATCCCTGTGGGAACGATACTTTCTTATCACTTTATTACTTGGCACGACCCATTCACTTGCAATGCAAACAGTCCCTGATCGATTAGGCTTCTTCAATCGATTATACTCATATTACATTTAGATTAAAGTCATTAACTGATCGATCACACTTTGTCCTCTGATTGATTAACCTTCTCTGATTGATTAGGCTTGGATCAGGATTGAATTACACTTTAAGGTATTTGATCGATCACAGGAGGTGCTGATCGATTGCACTGAGTCCCTTAGTTCATTTTTCACTTCTTTGATCGATCACAGGGTCCTTGATCGATTAGGCTCCTATGATTTCAACTCCTAATTTGTCTCTGATCTGTCCCTAATCGAATAATCTTATAGTTCTTTATCTTATAATCTGACCTAATCGATTGGACTAAAGTTAGCATTTTCTATCATATTGTTTCTATGTTATTCCTGAACTTTGTCCAACATTTCCTTATGCCTAAGTTATGTTTAGTTATCATCAAAACTCATTATTCTAACACAAATTACTTGCAAGAGGACAAGGTCTACATGTAGTAAGCATTTAAATTAGAAAGTTTATGTAGAGAAAGGAGTATGATGTAACTTCCTAGATTTTAAACTAAAGAGTAGCCAGAAATTAATGCTAATTAAGTAAGGCTATGGATTATCAATAATTAGGTTTATTGATTGAAATTGTGAATTAAGTGATAATTGTGGTTATTGATTGAGGTTAGTAAGTGGTAAGAATAGCAAGATTTGTGTTTGAAAAGATTATGATTATATGGATAATTACTATAGAATTTCTGTAAATTGGGAATAAAGGAGTAGGTATGATAATGAGAGGATTGTGTTAATTAATTGATACATTGTATTTGGGTTTTCTTGAGGGTCAATTGAGTTATGATTTATGACTTGTTGTTGTTGTTGTTGGAGGTAAAATTGGAAGTTAAGAAGTCAAAAGGGAGGAATGAACTTAAGGTAGGTTCGTTGTTATGAACCCAGGGCGAACGTTGTTAGAATAATGGGTTTTGATGATAACTAAATATAACTCAGGCATAAAGAAATATAGGACTTAGAACTGGAATGAACTCAGAATAATACGATAAAAATCCTAAGTCATTGCCTAATCGATCAGAAAGAGATAATCAATTAAGAATATAAGGTTATGCTCGATCAAGATAAGGTTAGAATGAATATAAGTTATAAGTATGGCCGCCTGATCGATTAGAGAAGCTTGAACTTAATTGGAAATCAAACTTAGTAATCTGAGCATGATCGAGTGAAAAGACATGATCGATCAGAACCCCCTGTGATTGATCAAGAAGTCTTAGTTGCAATTCAAAGTATCTTAGCCTATTCGATCATAGTCGCCTAATCGATCAGTGAGTATGTGAGTGATGTCCTGTGATCGATTATGAAAAGCTAGGATTAACGAAACAAGGCCAATATAACTTAAGCCTATTTGATCATTGAAGCATGATCAATCAGGGTACTTTGTGATCGATCAGGCGTGACATTTTATAACCGCACTCTAATCTCATGTTCAAGTGATGCAGGTCCTAATCTAAGCTTGATCTATGTGTGATTGATAGAGAATAGAAGCAGTGATCAAATATAGCCTTATAATCGTCTGGCGATGGATTTGCTTCAAAGTAAAATGTTTAGCCTTTTATGCAGAGTATGTTAGACCGATTTTTGGAAGTTAACGTTACTCACACAGATTCAAGAATTAAGCCGTTTAAAACTAGATTTTCTCTCTGCAATTAATGAAGAGAGAAGAGCTGAAGCTAACCTAGTACAAGGGAGTTAATGCAACACAAGAACATCATCAACTCAACACTCCATCCAGATTTATCATCTCTCATCCACATCAGATACTCAACGGCTATAAAGTCACCAACAGGAAGAATTCCAGAGACATCTATAAAAGCCATTGGTGAAGAAGTTGATGAAGTCATTGATTGAATACATTGAATACACTCTCAAGCTATCAATCTTCCTGCATTCAATACTCACCTACTCTCTGTTATATTCATTCATTATCTTTGTACTTTAGTGTGTATCAAAATCTGTTCATTGAGTGAACAAGTCTTTGTAATCTCATTCTAAGTGAGGATTATGTTAGAATAATGAGTTTTGATGATAACTAAACATAACTTAGGCATAAAGAAGGGCTATGATAAGAACAGAAATATCTTAGGGATAATCTGATAGAAAATCCTAAGTCCTGCCCAATCGATCAGGAATAGATTACAAGTCAAAGAACTTAAGCCCAATCGATTAGAGATGAATCAAGTTCAGATCACATAGCGCCCAATCGATTAGAGGCCCCTGTAATCGATGAGTGAAATTAGCCCAATCGATTAGAGTCGTCTAATCCATTAAGAGAAAAATATCCAATCGATTAGAGCTATGTAATCGATTAGGATAAAGATGCCTAATCGATTAGAGCCCAGTAATCGATTAAGAGAAAGATGCCCAATCGATTAGAGCTATATAATCGATTAGAGAAGATTAAGTAATCTGAATATAATCTGTTTGTAATCGATTAGAGAAATATGTATACATTCTGTGGGTAATCGATTAAACCTGCCTAATCGATCAGGCTTCCCCTGTAATCGATTAGGCGCATGAATTTCTAATCTGATGTTCAGTTATGCAGGCTATAATCTGTAGGTAATCGATATGTAATCGATCAGACATCAGACCCTGTGATCGATCAGAGGCATGTAATCTGAGTGGCGATGAGAAATAGTCAAAATCAATGACAAGCCTATTTTTAGCTTTCCAAGTACAGAGTTGTTCAGACCTACTTAAGGAAGTTTACGTTAAGACACAAGTTGATCAAAAGAGCCGTTGGAACTCAACTACCCTGTCAGCGATAGATGAAGAGAGATGAGCTAAAGCAAAATCAAGTACAATGGAGTAAATGCATAGCAGATACATCTTCCATACTTCACCAGATCACTCAACTCTCTTGACATTCTCAACGTCCATATTATCAACGGATATATTTCTAAGAGAAACTATAAATGCTATTGTGAAGAAGTTAGTTGTAAGAATTGATTGCCACATTGATTATTTGTATCTGCTGCATTCAATACTCTCAACACTTACTGTTCTCATATTCTTAAGTGTGTAACATAATCTGTTCAATTGAGTGAACAATCATTCTGGATTCATTATCTAAGTGAGATTTACTCTTAAGATAGTGGGATCTTAAGAGTAGGGTGTAAACTTACAAAGAGTAAGGGGGAGTGATCAGTAAAGAGAGGAGTTCTTGCTGTCACTTGTAAAGGCTATCAAGAGCCTGATTTAATCTTGAGGAATTAGTGGAACCCAACTGCAGGTTGGAGAACTGAACGTAGGCCAAGTTTGGGCTGAACCAGTATAAACTGTGTTGTTTTATCAAAGTTAGATTTTGAAAGCACAACTCACCCCCCCTCTTGTGCATTCCTGCCTGTTACATTTGGTATCAGAGCCTGGTCTTCTCAGATTCCACTGATCCCACGATTAGGAGAAGAAAAGATCTATCATGGCAGGATATGATAACGTGCTCCCAGAAGGCAGCTCAATCAACAAACCTCCTGGATTCAATGGTGAACATTATACCTTTTGGAAGATGAAAATGAAAGTGTTCATCAAATCATCCGGGTATGATCTTTGGAGGATAGTTGAAGAAGGAAATCTTGTTCCTATGAAAACTGAAAATGGGATTCAAGTGCCAAAGCTCCCTCAGGAGTTGACGGATGATGACAAAGGAGACCTGGAACTCAACAGCAGAGCAGTTTTGATCCTTCAGAATGCTCTAAGCCAAAAAGAATACTTTAGAGTATGTCATTTGGAGACTGCAAAAGAAATGTGGGATGCTCTAGCAGTTGCTCATGAAGGAACCAGTGGTGTAAAGACTAGAAGAGTTGAGCAACTAATTACTGACTTTCATTTATTCAAAATTGAAGAGGGAGAACCAATTAGGGAGATGGAAATCAGATTAACTCACTTGATCAATAATCTTACAGCTCTCGGAAGAAGAATCTCAGAGGCAGAACAAATCTCCAAAATCTTAAAGATTCTTACTCCTGAATGGCAGATGAAAGCTACAACAATCCAAGAAATGAGAGGAGAATCTATGAGCTCCATCACTTCATTATTTGGAAGCCTGGCTGAGTATGAAACAACTATTAAAGTGCAAAGAGAACTCTATGGAGATAAAAAGAAAAAGAATCTTTCACTAACAGCCTCTACAAAAGATGATGAGGATGAGGAAGATGAGGAGGAACTGGATGATGATGAGATGGCCTTTATGGTCAGAAAATTTAGAAAGTTCTTCATAAATAGAGGAAGATACCAGAGAGGTGGCTCAAGCAACATCAGAAAGGACTCTCAGAAACATGCTCCTGTGTGCTATGAATGTAAGAAGCCTGGACACTTCAAAGCTGAATGTCCAAGTCTTCAAAGATTTAAAGAGAAAGAGAAAAAGAAGGAGAAGTTTCAAGGCAGAAAGAAAGCCTATGTTTCATCTATATGGGGAGACAGCTCAGATGAGGAGACTAGTGATGTTGAGGAAGCAGCCAACCTCTGCCTGGTGGCTCAAGAGGAATCATCTGATAGTGAGGTATATTCTACTAACCTATCTTTTCAAGAGCTTCAAGATGCTTATGATGATATACATATTGAATTTGAAAAGCTAGCAAAAGAAGTATCTATTTTGAGAAAGAAAAACAAAGAACTTGAAAAGAAAGCTGAAAAATCTGATTGTGAAAAATGTAAACAGATTTCTGAGAAGGTTGTTCAAGAGAATTTTGATTACAAAAACTGTGAAACACTTCGGGAAGAAAATGGGAAAATTTCTGAAATTCTAAAGAAGTTCACCAAGAGCACAGAAACACTTGATATTATGCTAATGAATCAAAAGGCATATAGAGATAAAACTGGGATAGGGTATGATCCAACTCCCAAAAATTTGAAAGAAAACAAATCTGTGCCAAAAGAGAAATCATACTTGAAATTTTTCAGAAAAGCTTCAGACTATTCATCACCTTTCTCTTTTTGCAATTACTGTAATAGAAAAGGTCACTCTGAATCAACTTGTTATCCTAAAAAACATGGATTGTCAAAATCATACAAGTAGGTCCCTAAAAAGACACATCAGCCTAAAGTCCACTTGGATCAAGGGCAGCAAACTAATCCCAAAGGACCCAAGAAAATCTGGGTACCTAAAACTGTTTAGTTTGTGCAGGTATGTCTCAAAGCATCCAACAACACAAAATGGTATATAGACAGTGGGTGCTCTAGACACATGACAGGAGATAAAGAGAAATTGGACAACCTGATTTTAAAGGATGGTGCCAAAGTGAGTTTTGGAGGAAATCAGTCTGGTAAAATCACTGGAAAAGGAGACATTGGTCCAGTTAAAGATATCTATCTTGTGGAAGGTCTCTGTCACAACTTGCTGAGTGTCAGTCAGAGTACTGACAGAGGTAACTGGGTAATTTTTGACTCAAATGAATGCCTCATAGTAGATAAGAACGAATTAGCTATAGACAAATCAAACATAAATTATAGATTGAAAGCTAACAGAAATGGAAATCTGTATGTAGTAGATTTAAATCAGCATCTTTCTGAAAAATGCTTTATAAGCAATTCTGATAACTGTTGGCTATGGCATAAAAGATTAGCTCATGTTAATATGTCTCAACTAGAGAAACTAATCAAAAAGGATTTGGTTATAGGGATACCAAATATGAAAGTAAAATCTGATCTGGTGTGTGAAGCATGTCAAAAGGGGAAACAAACAAAGTCCTCATTTAAACCTAAGAAGGAAGTTACCACCACTAGACCCCTGGAACTAATTCATATGGATTTGGTTGGTCCAGCAAGAGTGAAGAGTCTAGGAGGAAGTCTGTACACTCTTGTGATTGTGGATGACTATTCTAGGTTCACTTGGACTATGTTTCTTTCCTCCAAACATGAAACCTTTGATGCTTTTTATGTGTTTGCTAAGAAAGTGCAGAATGAAAAAGACAAGAAAATCAGCTCAATCAGGACAGATCATGAAGGAGAATTTGAGAACCAAGACTTTCTAGAGTTGTGCAAGGAAAATGGCATCAATCACAATTTCTTAGCTCCTAGAACCCCTCAACAGAATGGAGTAGTTGAAAGAAAGAACAGAGTACTCACTGAAATGGCCAGAACAATGCTGAATGAAAAGGAAGTATCTCAAGTGTTCTGGGCAGATGCAATGAATACTGCATGTTACATTTCAAACAGAGCTTACATTCGAAAGGGAATGGACAAGACTCCATATGAGCTTTACAAAGGAAGAAAGCCAAATGTAAGTCATCTTAAGGTTTTTGGTTCCAAATGCTTCATCCACAACAATGGGAAGGTAAACCTAGGTAAATTTGACCCTAAATCTGATTATGGAATTTTCATTGGCTATTCTAGTAGAAGTAAGGCTTATAGAGTTTTCAACAAAAGAACCTCTACTATTGAAGAGTCAGTTCATGTAGTATTTGATGAAACTGACTCTGAACAGAATATTGCAGCAGAAGATGAATCAGTTTTTCAAAGGAGATCTAAAAACTCTACACAATCATTATCTCCACTAGATGAATCCCATGAGGAGGGACAAGAGGATGATCCTCATGATACACCAGCTGAACCCTCAGCATGGAAACATCACAGGGATCATCCACCTGAGCAAATAATTGGTGGGGTTAATGAAGGTGTTAAAACCAGAAATCAAGTTCAAAATGAAATGCACTTCTCTGCATTTATTTCTGAAATTGAACCTACTTGCATTGAAGAAGCTCTAAAAGACTGTGATTGGATAGTTGCAATGCAAGAAGAGCTCAATCAGTTTGAAAGAAGTCAAGTTTGGGATTAGTTCCTAGACCTTCAAATTATCCTATTATTGGAACTAAATGGGTTTTCAAAAACAAATTTGATGAATATGGATCTGTGGTCAGAAATAAGGCAAGACTTGTAGCTAAAGGATATAACCAAGAAGAAGGTATTGATTATGAGGAGACTTTTGCCCCAGTTGCAAGATTGGAAGCAATAAGACTTTTATTGGCCTTTGCATCTCTCAAAAATTTTAAACTTTATCAAATGGATGTAAAGAGTGCCTTTCTTAATGGTTATATCATGGAGGAGGTATATGTTGAACAACCTCCTGGTTTTGAAATCTCTACTAAACCAGATCATGTCTTTAAGCTTAAAAAGGCCTTATATGGACTTAAACAGGCACCAAGAGCCTAGTATGAAAGACTAAGTAATTTCCTATTAGAAAAAGGTTTTTCAAGAGGAAAAGTAGACACCACTCTATTTATTTTACATAAGAAGAAAAACATGCTTGTTGTACAAATTTATGTAGATGATATTATTTTTGGTGCTACTGATGAATCTCTCTGTGAGGAATTTTCTAAGACTATGCAGGGAGAATTCGAGATGTCCATGATGGGAGAACTCAACTTCTTTCTAGGTCTTCAGATTAAACAAAGAAAGGATGGAATCTTTATTTCCCAATCCAAGTATGTGAAGGAGATCTTGAAGAAATTTGGAATGGACCTGTCCAAGGAAAAAGATACCCCTATGAGCTCTACAGTGGTAATGGATGCTGATCTAGAGGGGAAGGACTTCAATAAATCAATATATAGAGGTCTAATTGGTTCTCTCCTATATCTAACTGCCAGCAGACCAGATATTCAATTTAGTGTGGGAGTATGTGCCAGATATCAAGCTAATCCAAAAGAAACACATCACACATGTGTTAAAAGAATCTTAAGATATCTGGTAGGAACTCAGGAGCTGGGGTTGTGGTATCCAAAGGGAACTCAGGAGTATCTCATTACTTACTCAGACTCAGACCATGCTGGGTACAAAACTGACAGAAAGAGTACTAGTGGTCAATGTGAATATCTTGGAGGATCCTTAGTTTCATGGGCAAGCAAGAAGCAGACATGTGTCTCTCTATCATCAACTGAAGCTGAATATATAGCTGTTGCAAGCTGTTGTGCTCAAGTTCTATGGCTCAAGCATCAATTAAGGGATTTGGGGATGGAATTTCCAGAAGTTCCAATCCTCTGTGACAACACAAGCACTATTAGTTTGGCCAAAAATCCTGTGCATCACACAAAAACAAAGCACATTGATGTAAGGCATCATTTCATCAGAGACCATGTGCAAAAGAAGGATGTCAGAGTGGAATTTATTTCAACACACTTGCAACTAGCTGATATCTTCACAAAGCCCTTAGCAACTGAACAATTCATGTTCATCAGAAGAGAATTGGGAATGGTAAATCCCAATGAGTTGTAAGTCTGTGTAGAATTCTTTAATTCTCTACAATTTATCTGACTTATTTCATGTTTTGATGATCCAGTACTAACTTAGGCATCGGAGTGTCAAAATAAAATTTTTACAGGTTCTGCATCCAATCGATCAGGCAACCTTAATCGATTACAGAGCATGCCCTGTAATCGATTGGGCATCGATTAGAGAAGAAAAGAAGGATCGATTAGGGAAAAGGTATAATCGATCAGAACTGTCTGACCGATCACAAGGAAGGAGTAATCGATTGGGCATCGATTACTCAGCGTGGACCTATCGATCACAGCAATCCCTAATCGATCAAACGCATCTCATCGATCAGAGACTACTCCCTGTAATCGATTACTTAGCACACGTAATCGATTAGGCGTCAACGGTAACTTTTGTAACGTACACTTTCTCTGACAGTTACATACTTTTCTGTGATTTCTCTCTCATATAAACTTGACATATGTAACTGAAGCATCATTTCGCACCATATTGCATTCGTTCTAAAGCATTCTCTCTTCATCCACTCTTAAACCCTAACGTTCGAACCATCAAATCCCTTAGTAACCATCATAACTGTTGCCATTATTCGAATCATCATCAGACATAACTCCTCCAAACCAATTACAACCCTTCGAATCACCAGTCATATCCTTAAACTCTCTATATAAACCCTATCCATGGCACCCAAAATGCGCATACCAAAGAACTACAGAGCCCAGATTATCCCTGACACAGTTCCCTTGCCAGAAGGTGATCCTGTTTTAACCTACAGACCCTCATCACCTCCCTCAAATCCTCCTCCCTCAACCTCATCACCACAAATGGCCAAAACCCGTGGTTCTGCATCCAAATCCCAAACCAAAAGTCCTACTTTAGTCAGAGTCAGAGAACTCATTTCTGGGGATACAGAAGTTCCCATTGATTCATCATTTGCTCAGGGTCCTATTGAGAATGGCTCAGAAGATATTCAGAAGAGATTTCTGCAACCAAGATGTGGTTTTGTTGATATAGACTATCTGGAGAGAAATGGCTATCATGTGTCTGAATGGTTGGAGCCCTACAAGCATTGGATAGGAATCAAGAATCACTACAATGAAAAGGTTATCAAGGCCTTCTATTCCAATATGAAGATTCAAGTCACTGAGTCAGAAGGCAAAGTCACAGGGATCACCATATCTTCTAAAGTCAGAGATAAGGGAAAAATTTTCAGATGAGGAACTCAAGCAGATCTATCAGCCAACAAGTCCTATTAAGGGTAATCTCACGCCTGCTCAACTGCCTCCTGCCTATAAGATCCTTCACTATGCCTATTCCAGATGTATGGTCAACAAGGCAGGAAACTTTTCCCTTATCCTTGATATTGATAATCCCATCCTGCCCATGCTGATCAACAAGATTCCCATCAATCCTGGTCAGGTTATCTGTGAGGAATTTCTGAGGTTTCACAAGACCAAGACTGTAAAGACCACTCTCCCCTTTGCTCAACTTGTTTCCTTCATTCTCTGCAACAACAAAATCTTCTGGCTTGAAGAGGAACAGAATAGGGAACCACCTAAATTTGATCTGACCACTCTGAAAAAGATGGGGATGCATCCATTTGGTCAGATTCCTTCTCAGTCTGATCCTACCATTCATGTTGAAGAGGAACAGCCTCAAGAAGGACTTGAACCAAAAGACATACCTGACCAGGGCCATGTCCCAGATCCCATGGATCAGGAAGAAACAAAACATGCTTCACCAGTGGGCCCTGCACCACAGACACATCCTCATTCTGCAGCACCTCTCCCAGATCAAGGGGTCTCTCTTCCTGCCAACATCATTGATGACCTGGTTGAGAGAGTCTCAGCCAGAATTGTGGAAGAAATGGCTCTAGAACATCAAGCCATGGAGGATCGATTGCTGAAAAGATTAGTGGCTACTTTGAATGATTCTGTGGTGAAGTCTGTCAAGGAAAGTACCATGACCATTTTCAATGGGTATGATGCTGTGGTCAATATGCACAAGTTTTTGCACAACAGACTTGCTGGGCTGGAGGACATTCTAAGGCAATCTCATCAGGTCAATCTCCCAGGCTCTCCACTATCACCATTTGCTGGACATGAGGCTCATCAGGTTTCCCCCATTCATTATTCACCCTCTCACTCTCATCCCTCTCCTCCAATTCCCCAAACACAAACCTCACCCAAACACACTCCTCCACCATCCAAACCTTCATCTCCCACCAAGCAACCTTCTTCCAGTTCCTCAGACAATCCAGATCCTCCACCCTCTCCTATCCACATTCTTACACCTACCTCTCATCCTGCCCCTCCACAACAACCTACTCCACACCACCTTCTCAACCCACATCTTCATCCCAACCTTCTCCTAAACCTGAACTTGCCAAAACATATATCAGAAAAGGGAAAGCTATCCTAGAAGCCTCCCCTCCCACTTTTGATGATGCCAAAAAGGGGGAGAAGATATTCAGTGTTCCAACCCCTGGAGAGAGCAGTCAGATTCAAGAAAAGGCTATAGAAGCTGCCACCATCCTCTCAACCATTGCCTCTGAAATCCCTCAGATGCCCCAAATTCCTGAGGAAGTCACCATGAGCCAGACTCTTGAGGAAATTCATGAGCTTGCAGAAGCCATCAAGCTAAGCATGGCTGAAGAAGAGGTTGTGGTAGAAGAAGCCTCAGATTCTGAAGTGGAGACCACCACCAATATTCCCCCAGAAAATGCTGAAAATATTCTGGAGGAAAACTTAGAGATGGCTATGGTTCTGTATGAAGGGGAGCCCAAACCTGTTGCTGTTGACTTGTTGCCTCACTACTTTCATCAGGCAGAAATACTGCATCAGCAAGTAGAAGAATTAGGCCAGACTTTGGCTCAGAGTCAAAAAGAAAGAGAAGACAGAGATGGAGCAAAGGCTAAGTTGGCAGAATCAGAACAGAAACATCAAGTGCCTCATCCTACGTTTCCTAGTTGGGGTGTCCAGAAGCAAGTAAAATTCAAGAAGTCTGATCAGAAGAAACTAGTGGATCCCATTCAGACTACATCAGACTTTTTGAAATCTGATGAGGAAGAGGAGGGGCAAGAAGTTCAATCTGTTGATAATGGGAAAAGAATCAAGAAAGTTGCCCCTAAGCCAGTTGTCAAAGCAGTACTAAGGAGGAGTACCAGGGCAACAAAAGGCATTGTAATTGAAGAGCCTAAGCCTGCCTAGCAGCCAGCTACAAAGAGGAAAGCTGCACCTAAGGGGAAAGGAAAATCTGTCAAGCCTCCTCCAAAGAAGAAGCAGAAACAATTGAGTTATGGGGAAAGGATTCTAGCCCAATTAGTTCAGAAAGCTCCTCCCTCTCCTCCTAAGAAGAAAGCTGTCACCAAGAAGAAGAAAGCTCCTGCTAAGATAAAGATTGTAGAAATTGAGTCTGAGTTACTTGAAGATCCATCAACTGACTCTGGAGGAATTAGCAGTGAATCTGGGGACTATGATCTGGACACATCAAAATGGAAGGATGACACTGATTCTGACTGATCCAGAAATCTTCCATCACATCTTAACTACCCTCATATGCATCATACACAATCTGCATATTTTATTTGCTTTCTAGTTCATTTTATTATATGTCTGATTCATCACATCTCTTGTATTACTTGACTTATGGTTTATAATATGTATGTTATTAGTTCTCTATTTCTCTCTCTTTAAGTCTATTTACTTAATTGCTAAATCCATTGTTTTGTCATCATCAAAAAGAAGGAGAATGTTAGAATAATGAGTTTTGATGATAACTAAACATAACTTAGGCATAAAGAAGGGCTATGATAAGAACAGAAATATCTTAGGGATAATCTGATAGAAAATCCTAAGTCATGCCCAATCGATCAGGGATAGATTACAAGTCAAAGAACTTAAGCCCAATCGATTAGAGATGAATCAAGTTCAGATCACATAGCGCCCAATCGATTAGAGGCCCCTGTAATCGATGAGTGAAATTAGCCCAATCGATTAGAGTCGTCTAATCCATTAAGAGAAAAATACCCAATCGATTAGAGCCCAGTAATTGATTAGGATAAAGATGCCCAATCGATTAGAGCTATATAATCGAATAGAGAAGATTAAGTAATCTGAATATAATCTGTTTGTAATCGATTAGAGAAATATGTATACATTCTGTGGGTAATCGATTAAACCTGCCTTATCGATCAGGCTTCCCCTGTAATCGATTAGGCGCATGAATTTCTAATCTGATGTTCAGTTATGCAGGCTATAATCTGTAGGTAATCGATATGTAATCGATCAGACATCAGACCTTGTGATCGATCAGAGGCATGTAATCTGAGTGGCGATGAGAAATATTCAAAATCAATGACAAGCCTATTTTTAGCTTTCCAAGTACAGAGTTGTTCAGACCTACTTTAGGAAGTTTACGTTAAGACACAATTTGATCAAAAGAGCCGTTGGAACTCACCTACTCTGTCAGCGATAGAAGGAGAGAGATGAGCTAAAGCAAAATCAAGTACAATGGAGTAAATGCATAGCAGATTACATCTTCCATACTTCACCAGATTACTCAACTCTCTTGACATGTTCAACGGCCATATTCACAACGGATATATTTCTAAGAGAAACTATAAATGCTATTGGGAAGAAGTTAGTTAAAAAGAATTGATTGCTACATTGATTATCTGTATCTACTGCATTCAATACTCTCAACACTTACTGTTCTCATACTCTTCATTGTGTAACACAATCTGTTCAATTGAGTGAACAATTATTCTGTATACATTATCAAAGTGAGAATTACTCTTAAGATAGTGGGATCTTAAGAGTAGGGTGTAAACTTACAAAGTATAAGGGGGAGTGATCAGTAAAGAGGAGAGTTCTTGCTTTCACTTGTAAAGGCCATCAAGAGCCTGATTTAATCTTGAGGAATAGTGGAACCCAACTGAAGGTTGGAGAACTGGACGTAGGCCAAGTTTGGGCTGAACTAGTATAAACTGTGTTGTTTTATCAAAGTTAGATTTTGAAAGCACAATTCACCCCCCTCTTGTGCATTCCTGCCAGTTACAGATTACTCTTAAGATAGTGGGATCTTAAGAGTGGGTTGTAAACTTACAAGTTGTAAGGGGTAGTGATATGTAAGAGAGAGTTCTTACTAAGGGATCACTTATAAAGGCAATCAAAAGCCTAATTAAATCTTGAAGATTTTAGTGGAACCCAACTGAAGGTTGGAGAACTTGACATAAGCTAAGAGTTGGGCTGAACCAGTATAATCCTTGTGTGTCATTGCTTATATTTTTAATTAGCACAATTCACCCCCCCTCTTGGGCATTTCTACTACTTTCAAACGTCATATAATTTTTAGGTTGAGAGCATTGAATGGTGGATCACTGTGGCTTTGCTAGCACGAATCCATTATGAAGCAATCAAACAAAGAACCATGGAAATTAATTCGTCGTGGCTTCATTGGAGTGAACCCATGGCGAAGCCTTGAAATCTTGACACCTATAAGTAGGTGTTAGAGTGAAGCCACAGTGAACCAATAAAACAAACAACCTTGGAAAGTAGTTCGTTGTGGCTTCGTTGGAGTGAACCCATGGTGAAGGCCCAAAATCCTGACACCTATAAATAGGTGTTAACCATATTTGAATGGGAGAAAATATAGCTTCTGAGAGGGGGCGATAGAGAGGAAGGATTTCTCTTCTAGGGCTTGATAAATTGAAGGTTATAAGGCTAATTGAAGATTCCTCCAACTAGGTAATCATCCCAGAACTCATTTCTCTCCACTTTTCTCTTTTTTTCTTGAGTTTTGCTTGGAGAAAGTTTAGGGTTTTTATTGTCCAAAAATGTGGAGTAAGTTCTTCAAATTTATTGGGTTTTAATTGCATCTAGGACCTATTCTAACCTATTCTAACCTTTTTATTGGGTTTTCATTTGTTGAGCTATGGGTTAAATTTCATTTTGGAGGTTTAAAGTTTTGAAAACCTAGGGTTGAATGGGAATTTCGATTTTGATGTTAATTGTTGCAAATGTAATTATTCCTTTATAGAACTTTCAAACGATTTATAAGGCTAATTGAAGGTTATAAGGCTAATTGAAGATTCCTCCAACTAGGTAATCATCCCATAACCTATTGAAGGATTCCAAACGGTTTAGACTATGAGAATGGGGTTATATGCAATTATGGAACTTGTGGTTGACCTCAGGGTATAATATGGCTAAGTAATGAGAAATGAGAATTGACTGTTGTTTTAAGGACTTGGATAAATTGTAATTATTATAAATTGATAACTGTTGGTAAGATCAAATTAAATCCAATGATTGAAATATTGCATGGAAACCTTGGACCGTTTCACTTTAGGAGTCTTTTTATTTAACATAATCCAGTTAAATGCAACTAAACAATAAAAAGCATACGGTTTTGATTTTGATAATTCATTTAACTAAACTAATGAAAATGCAATTACTTGTTTTGGTTTAAGAGGTGGAAAAGGTTTAGATTAAGGGGAATTTTATAAAATAGGCTTTGGTAATGCTACGGTGGCTCTAACGCTTCTTTTTAAAATGATGTTGGGAGTTAAAAATTCACCAAGTCTAATTAATAAATACCCAAGCAACCACTAAGAGTCCACTAGCCCTACTTAATGGCTAATCCAACAATCACTTTCATAGCCATTGCTTAGGGTTAGTGTTAAGCTCCATTTAGTGTGTGTTGGAAATTGAGTTTTGAAAATTGATTCCTCTCAAGAATGTGCAACCACAACATTCAATTGAATTAATAAGGGTTAAGGGTCAAAAATATATATGTGATTTTGTCAAAAGTTCATCCAGCACCATTTTTTTTTGGACCAAAAATACATATGAACTTTCAAATTGGATCAAAAGTCACATTAACAGTTATATTCCAAGAGGAAGCATTTGGTGTTATGGACAAACCTTTTTACAAAATCACATGTGTATTTTTTTACCCTAATTTAAATGTAAATGTGAATTTTTGATCCAATTTGAAAGTTCGTGTGCATTTTTGGTCCAAAAAAAACATTTGGTGCTGAATGAACTTTTGACAAAATCACATGTGTATTTTTTTACCCTTAACCCAATTAATTAAGCTACATAATATAGCAACCACTATAAATCATTTAACATCATCAACCCAATAGGAAATTTAAATATAAACATCATTCAATTAACATAACTCAACATCCAACACAAGTATTCCAATACATAGATAACTAGAAAGGAAAATCATATCTCAAATACAAACATATATAAAGAAATGCAACTACACAACTCAATACGTAAGGCAAATAGCATGAGAAAAGATCTAGAAGAGGTCATAAACCCTATCCCAAAGGATGACTTCCTTTTATACTTACAACCTCGACATATTTCACAACTTATATAGCGTGAGAATGTAAGTAAATAATATTGATTAATGAATATTAATTTATTCCTTTGATATTTAATTTTTCATTGTTCCTTTATAGGTTTCAAGGATATTACATACTAGATGGATTATGCACACTAATGGAATGATTGAACCACATACTCAATTTATTAATTATATCAAATTAGAGGGCTTTTATGGTGTTTCTTGGTTAGGGAAATTTGAGTATGATCGAAGTTTGGTTTCAGCTCTAGTCGAGAGATGGTGTCTTGAGACTCATACCTTTCATATTACATGTGGAGAGTGGATGGTAACATTAAAGGATATAGTTATACAAATGAGTCTTTCATGTGCATGATTGCCTGCCATTTGGCAAACTGAATTTGTTTGGCTACATGTTTGTGAATGACTTTTTGGTATTAGACCACCTAAGAACAAAATATGTGGCCGACGAATACTTTATAAGTGAGGTGGAAGAGCATTTTAATCACTTACCAGATGATGCAAACAATATACAATTTGAACAATTTACACATGCATACATCCTCAGGTTGATTGACGGATATCTTCTATCAGATAGATCGGGTACTAAGGTATATTTAATCTATTTTCCACAACTGTATAACCTTAACAAAGTTGGAAAATTAAGTTGGGGATCAATTTTCATAGCTCACCTATATAGAGAATTATGCAATGCTACTAACCCTACCGAGGACAGTATTAGAGGATGCTTATCATTGCTTCATTTGTGGCATGGGATCACTTCCGTATACTAGCACCACAACGACTTGTATATCCAAATATTCATTTGGGATACCTATCATCTCTCACCTCCTTTAGGTTTCAAGTATGATAAGTTCACATACAAATGAATAGTTAGTATTCATTTCTTTTTAATATTATACAAATATTAATGTAATTTTTGTATGATAACAGACAGAAACATGTTGGACAAAACCCTCTCCAATATCCATGTATTTACTCTAGTATATGATTATTGTTGATGGAATGATTGATGATGAGATAGTTTGGCAGCCATATGAATCTCTTGAAGGCGCTAATTAATTCCAGAGTATCGCTTGGAAACACCTAAAATTTGGCATGCCTCGGTGTCTCTTATATGCTTACATATTATAGAATGGCATCACCCTGATTGTGTACTTAGACAATTTGGTCATTAATAACAAGCTCCAGCCATGCCTTTTTATTTAGAAAATTGCCATACAATACAACTGAGTGGTAGGATAACTACAAATCGAACTCAACAACACTCAGAGTTCATTCAAGCATGGGAAAGGTTGCCGATTCTATTGTTCATAAGCCTCTAATGCATGATGGATATGATCGAATATCTGATTACATGCAATGATTTTGGAAACATACTAGAAGATGAATCCAATGTATACGTGGTGACAATGGTTATGTGGTAAGAGTTATGAATTTTTCTACTAATTGTCTTTTTATATACAAAACGTGTTATAATCGAATGCCTTACTTTTTTCAAGTTGACATAGCAGAAGATTTATACAAGCTAATTATTAATTCTTGTTCAACATGCTCTAATAGCATTGATTATTGAGATAAGGTTGCTCATGACCAACATAACATCTTGCTTGCAATGAGAGCAATGTTATAACTTGTCCCCCAAGCTGCTCCACCAAAAGTTGAGTTGCCTAGCCCACAAATTTCTCATGATAGACAAAGTAAAAACCATGGGGGAAACTTGTCAACTTTGACACCAATCCAAATTCAAAATGTGAGAGTGCAAGAGGCTCACAATTTTAGTCAATCTCACTTCATGCCAACTTTATCATCATCATCTTCTTCAGCTTTTTTCTCTCTAAATCTTACTCAATTTGAGTCTAAATACACATCATCTCCATCGTCATCGTCCCATTTTGACTCAACAAATCCTACTCAATTTCAATTTTTATGTCATTGCTTGACTATTCTTCACTATTTTTAGCTAAATACCGAGTTCATACTTTTGAGCAGGGTGGTCATCAAATTAAACATTTGCACCCCCTCAACAATCTATTTCTTTAGTTGATTCACCATGGTTTGATTTGAATACTCCGACCACACAGATAAATAAGACAATTGAATCTCATGAAGAAGCTAACAGACAACAATGACCAAAATGTGTGAGGAGAAGAACAAAATGTGGAACTAGAAATCACTATTTGTCAAGTAAATCAATTTTTTTTTTCCATTCCTTTAAACTTAATTATCATTTATTACTCCCTCTGATCCTAAATATAAGGCATATTTATCTAATTTGATTAGATTAAGGATGTTAGTTAAAATCATATGATATTACCAAAGCATCATTACCATCCACATTTATTCTCACCCTCCCTTTCTTGTTTGTTTATTATTGAGAAGTACCGATAGAGATAGTTTAGGAAAAAGGTAAGAAAAACTAGAAATATGTCTTATATTTAGGACCAAGCTCACATCCCTAAATAGGTCCTATATTTAGGACCGGAGTATTAATTTTTAAATAAACATGTTCCTTCTTCATTTTTCATTATTTTTTTTAATTAATACAACTCATGTCATTGCATACTTATTAACACTTTTCTCCAACTATTGTCTCATAACTTTTATATTTGAACGGTTGCAAAATTATTTCATATCATTCCATCTTTATTAGGGAGAGAAGGACGAGGTGGAAGGCTTGAAATTGTTGCTGGGATGTAGAAGTTGTTCAAAGGCTGATGAACTTTAATTGTACTTTTGAATCCATTCAATGAAGAAGTTCATCTTAGTCAAATGAATTTTTAAAGTTCATGCTAGTTAAATGAATTTTCAATGAAGCATTTTGGGAAATAATTCCCACCTTAAATCATTTGGGTAGTTAAGTTTTTTTTTATGCAGTATCTGGGTAAAAATCCTGGATAACACCCTCAAATAAAAAAAAAAATCAGATCCACATTTGACAAAAACAGTAAATAAACCAAAATCAAAACTTTAAAAAAAACATGATGGAGCTAAATCAACCATTGATTGTCACAAGGTAGGTGACAAAACTAGGGGGACACTACAGGAAAATAGAAAATTATCGATTGAATTTCTATACAAACAAGCATAATTTCTGTTTGTAAAGTTTCCGATGGCATTATAGATGGAGAAGGTTCCATCGGTAATTATATTTACCGACAGAACAAAATACGTGGGTAATTTTTTATGGAATTTTTCCTTCATAGAAATTTATGACGGAATAAAGTTTCCGTTGGTAAATTAACTAATGACGATAAAATTAGTCATAGAAAAATCTGTTAGGAATGTGATTCCATGGCTAATGCATCGAAATCCATTAGAAAATTGAAATTCTATTTGTAATTCCGTCGCCAATTAGCTTGTTTTTTTTTCTTTTTGTAATGGGAGTGCAACAGAGGGAATGAGAGCAAAATGTAAGAGAGAGGAGGGAAGTGCGTGCAAGGGCCATGGTTGTAAAAGGCCAAAGCAAGAGTGAGAATGAGAACATAGGAAGAAGATTAGGGGTCATAAGGAAATTTTCTAGGTAGAAAAAATCGGATCTCATCTATGTGTGGAGGAAAAGATTCTCCATTAGACATAGGAAGATTTCCATCAGCCAGAATTTTCTCTCTTAAAAATGATGCATCCAAACGTCTTCGGCTGTGGAAATTTTGACATTTTCTTTTCCCTTCTCGAGTTTTCATTGTGCCAAACAGGCCCTTAATTTTTGTGGTTCCAAAATAAAGTTTGGGACATTTCATATCCAATGATACTCAACTCAAGCCCAAACCTAATTGTTAAGCCCATCAAGACATGCAAACACAACGCTATACATTTTAAATTTTTTCTCTACATTCTTTTTCTTCCTATAGTTCTCTGTGCCTTCCTATTATTCTGTTTATATTCCCGTATTTCTTTTATACTCTTGCTACTAAGTACCTTTACTCTTCATTTTGTTCAGGGTTGTATGTTTTGGGAGAAAGTCACAGTTAAATATGCCAATCTAACAAATATTTTGTAATATTTTATGAATACAAAATTTAATGAACTTCTCGTTCATACTATTATACTTGAGGAATTTAAGAAGTATCAAATGACATATTCACTCTGAAGTCTCCAGAGACCACGCACTCTGAAATTAATTTTAGTACATAATTACTTGAGTGCCTTTAAATTTTTTTTTTTAAAAAACCCGAATGACCACAATAGCCAAACAAGTAACAACAAATTTCAATGAAATTTCTTTGTGAATATCAATTACAACAACAGTTTAAAACGTAAACACGAATGACAACAACTAAATCAATGAAAACAAATTTAATTGAGAGCAATTGAATCCTTTCACAAAAGACTTAATTTCAACATAATTCCTAAGGATTCAATAGGAACCAAGCCATTTCAAGGGACCATTTTAATATTTTCATATTTTGGTCTATGTATATTTTTCTCCCATATAATATATATATATATATAAATGCGTTTTGGAAACTCTATTTAACAATAATTTTAGATTTCTTTGGTTCTCCTTGATTATTTTGTATTAAATAAAAACCTCTCATTATTAACATGGAATTGGTTTCTCTACTCATAAAAAAGATGAGTAGATCGAGAGTCAGCTAAACAATTTAGATCATTTAAATCTCATGTATGGATGGTCTATCTTTGATTTTTTATAAGTAATAAAAATATTTTAATAGATATATACATACTCTAAAATCAAATACGGTCTAAATAAGATTTAAATGGTCTACATATATTTAAAGCTCCCTACTCAGTTTTTTTATTATAAATCCACCACACGGTACATCTATTACACAAGGCTTAGTTTCAGCTTATATTATATATGCTTGATATGGCAGCGTAAAGGATATCAAAGGTGCTTTAAAGAAAGAATATCTTGATAAGGCGATAAAGCGATTCTATGCTACTTTTTTTAATTTCTCTATATCCTCCTCGCATGTGTGTTTTAGCTTTCATATATATCCGCCTTCATTTGACCCTCCTTTCTATCTCCAATATTTTTCTGATACACTCTTCTTTTTTTAAACAGTGACCTATGATACTAAATTCACCATCGTTGGCCATTGCACTATATTATACATTGTTTTAAGGGTAAAGGTCCAATTTTGCCCCGGAAATAATCCAGTAGGAGCTGATTTGCCCCGGAAATAACAAATGGAGCTTATTTACCCCGGAAGTAGTAAAAGCAGCGCGTATTGGCCCCCAGAGGACTATTTTCGGGGTAAATAAGCTCCCTTTGTTATTGGGCTAAAGTCCAATTTTACGCCGCTTTTACTACTTCTAGGGTAAATAAGCTCCATTTGTTACTTTTGGGGCAAATCCGCTCCTACTCGGTTACTTCCGGGGTGAAATTGGACCTTATCCCATTGTTTTAATTTAGTGCATTACTCCAAAGAATTACCGATTCCTTTAATATTTAAATATAATTGTGTTCAAGGTTATGAACAAATATTAAGTGTATAGAGGGTCTTAGTTATTGAACCACCCGGGAAAATGATTTAAAAATTAGTAATTCAGTTCAAAAAAAATTCAGTTCAAAAAAAAATTAAAATATAAAAAGGGTTTATACAAAACTCTAAAAAGAAAAATGCTTAAATAAAAAGCAATTAACCAAAAGTAAATAGAACATTCACTTATAAATTACAGATAATCCAAAATAATAGAGTCTTTAAAGCACAAATATGAATGACTACCTTTTTCTTTAATTCAAAAATGAAGTCATGTCAGGTGTAATATAAGGAGAGATATGAAATATACCGTCTAACCTGGTTAACATGGTCAAAACTTTTGACAAGAAGACTGATTTACTAGTTCACTGATCTAATTGATCAACTCAGATTGAGTTTTAATACTATGATTAAACTTGACTAGATCGGAGAAATGGCGAAGGACGTAATGAAACAAATGGAACCATTATTTTCACTAACAGATATGTAATAGCTAGAACAGTGAACATGAGGTCCATATTAAATCCAAATAAAACAAACAATCTGAAAAGCTTAGCTAGTCACAGATCCCACTTTTGCTGTCATATTAACTTGCTGATGCAAATCTTTAATAAAGAACGCTGAAGGGTGCATGCAAAAAACAATTAGGAAAAAAACCGAAAAAGAAAGAGTATGACGACGATTTCGTTTTGAAAAGTAAAAGAAAGGAACCTTATCCTTACTCCTACTTTACACGACATATAAAACGAATCATATGGTTAGAAGTTGAGAAATTCAAGTATAGGAAGCTAGCTAGCAATAGAAATCACTAACCACATTCCTCTTAATTAATTATATACAATACTTTGATATGTAGTAGTAATCCTTAATTGTTCATAAGCATATAAAGAGGTTATCACATATTTAAATATTATTACTTTAATACCTTCTTTTGCAATTTGTCGAAAGTTGATCACTAATTGCATGCTTGAAATTCGAATGAGATATAACTATATTATCGAAATCCATTGTCATAGTCCACTGACCGTCATGTTTTGAGAGAGCTTTTATTTTAGTGTGGACCCCATTAGGTCTACATATTAATTTATATAATTAAATCAAGTGCAAGCAAATATTAATAAGCATTTCATATTGAGTTATTGACTTCCATATATAATTTGCTTATTGCCAGAAGGAATCAGCTAAGGTAAACAAATAAACATGACATTTACGACGGATATACTGAAATCTAATTCAAATAATACAGTTTTCTATTTTTTGGTTTAAAAATTTTAAAAAAGAAATTAACTTTCATCTAATAATTTAAAAAATAATGTCAAAATTTAAAAATGAGAATATATCATCTTAATCTATTTTCTAAAACTTAATGTTAGATCAGCATTGTCATTTACTCCTCTGGTCCTATTTATAAGTCACTTCCAACATATTTCATACAGACCAAGGAAAACTTTAAAACACATTAACTTTCAATTAAAATCCAACAAATTTTCAATTTTACCCATATTTTATATCCACATACTACATGAAAACAAAGTCAACAAATGATAAATGAAGGGTAAACTTGTACAATCACATGAAATATTTAATGACGTAACTTATATATAGGACCAAATAAAACATTTTCTCTCTACCCTATAAATAGGACCAGAGGAGTAAGAAATTCTATAACAACTGTCAGCAGTAATTAAAGTTATCTCACTTCGATATTCTATATCATTTATTAAAACATGTAAAATAAATGTGGATAATTTTTAAATAAATACAAACTAAAAGAGTTAGACTGTTAGCTAAAATAAAAAAATTAAAATAAAATCAGATATATTAAATATTCTAGGGTTAAGGTGGAAATATGCCCTGGAAGTGTATGTTCAGGAGCAATATTGGCTCAGAAGTTTTTTTAGGAGCAATATATTGCTCTAAAAGTATTAAAATGGAGCAATTATGCCCTTTAGTGTTAAAATATAAATAGTCAACCCCAATTTTTTGATGATCAATGTTAATTTTTAATGGTATAGGGTAATATTGATACATTTTGAAACTTTCAAGGCGATCTTGAACCTAAAAAAACTTCTGGAACAAAATAGCTCTTAAGAGAAAACTTCTAAAACAAATTTGTACCTTAACCCAATTTTCTACATAGATTAGAGTCTTATAAAAATAGTTAACCGAGATAGATAACCAGCATATAGAAAGTCCTTTCTACATCGTTTGTTTAACATAAATTTTGGATATTCTATCACACTTTTTATATATACTTCCGCCCACAAGGGATGGAAATCAAATAGGTTAGGCTTATGTAGGCTTTAATTAAATAGGTCTAGCCTGATTAAAAATTTAAAATTTAAGTCTGGACCTGAATCTGTATGTAAGCTTTATGTTAGGCATGAGCCTGGGCCTTCAAAAAGCCTGAAAACATATTTAAAAGCCTCCTTAAAATGTAGACTCTTAAATAGGCTTAAAAGTCTATACTTTTAATTCTATATATTATCTTTTAAACCTATTAAAACACATATGTATGTATCAAAGGTTTAATGGCTATAAAACTAGATTATATCTGTTACTTTTATGATATTTCATATGGGCACAATTGGAATAAATTTGCTAGTTTCAACAATTATTATGCTTGAGAAAATTATACAAATTAGAAAATAGTGAGTTAACAATGCATTTTAGGTATTTGAAAGGGATCAAAAAGAGGTGAACAACTTATGAAAGATAGAGTTGAACTTTGTGTATGAATGATGAAAATGAAAGATAAGTTCATAATGTTATAATTAATTTATATGATTTATTTATTTTACTATATTATATATCATAATAGATATTTTAAAAACAATTAAATAGGTCAAACCTGTAGGTTTATAGGCTAGGCATTACGAAAAAAGGCCTAGCCTATTTATCTAAATAGGCCTAACAATATGGCTGAATAAAAGCCTGACCTATTTATTAAATAAGCTAGGTTATACTTATTGTAAGCTAGATCATAGGCTCCTAATAAGGGCTTGATCTATTCCCATGCTTCCGTCCACTAACCAATGCAGAAAGTCCTACGTACATTAATATATATCTTATAGTAAATCTGACATTGTTTGAATGTGACCTAAGTCAATACTACATAAATAATACTATCTCTGCAAAAAAAAAGTACATCGATTCAAAATCCTCATGACCATTGGACTATATGTTTGTGTGTGTGTGTGTTAATCCCTCATGTCTCAATCATCATCCACATAATTTTCAATTGAACCACGCCAGCTTTGGCCATCTTTTACACATCAAACCAGTGGATTTCACATGTTTCTTCGTCGCTTTTGGCGGCAGATTGCGGGTAAAATTTGGTTTTAGTATTAAAGAAGTCAAATTTTGCTTTTAGGAAGTTGGAAATTAATCATCCCTAGACATGAAACTAAACTATAATAACCAACTTAGTTGCACTAGCTAGCTATGGTAATTTGCTAGGTCTGCGAGAAGAACCAAATTACGGGATGGCCATATTATAGGGACATACTTTATTGCTTTATCAGTCAGCCGACAAGAAATAAGAAAAAAAAATAGGATTTTTGTTTTTACTAATTTAGATTTTCATTGGAATTTCTTATGTAATTATTCACTTCTTATCTCGCGGAATTCTTTTATTGAAATAACTTATGAGAATTTAAAAGCTTTTAATTCTTGTTCAGATTTATATGATATCTTCGAGAGATTATAAAAAAGTTGTTAAGATGTATCATACTCCTTGACACTTTAGAGACAAACTTAAGGATGATCGGCGGACGCAATAATTATTTGAAGGCAACTTCAACCATTTGAGTCAATAGAATTTGGAGGTGACATAATTGAATCAAAACAGCAACTTCTTTATCTTCGGACCTAAATAAAAGTACTTTTATTTCTTGATAATGTTGGGGTACTAGCCAGATGCACCAAAAATCTATTTTAGAGTGTTGAAACGCATCTAAAAAAATTACTTCAACGACTTAGATGTATAGAAAAATATTTAACACTACTACAAAAAGCCCATTTTATGTCACCAATTAACGTCACTTATTTAAAAATGTGACATTGAAAATAGAGGAGTAACTACAAAAAAGAAATAACGTCGCACTTAAAATTAAGTGTGATGTTGAAACGTTTCCACGTCACACCAAAATTTTGGTGTGACGTGGAAAACAACTTTCAACGTCACACCAAATTTTGGTGTGACGTGGAAAACAACTTTCAACGTCACACCAAATTTTGGTGTGACGTTGAAAGTGTTGGAAATGAAATAAATTTGGGTGGGGGGCGGGAAATGAAAAAAAAAGGCAGGGGAGTTTTCCACGTCACACCAAAATTTTGGTGTGACGTGGAAAACTACTTACAACGTCACACCAAATTTTGGTGTGACGTGGAAAACTCCCCTGCCTTTTTTTTTTCATTTCCCGCCCCCCCCCCCCAAATTTATTTCATTTCCAACACTTTCAACGTCACACCAAAATTTTGGTGTGACGTGGAAAACTCCCCTGTCTTTTTTTTTTCATTTCCCGCCCCCCCCATTTATTCATTTCATGCCCCCCCAAAACAAAAACCCTCAGCTCCCCCACCCCAGCGCCCTCAGCTCGCCCCCCACCCCCAGCGCCCTCAGCTCCTCCCCACCCCCACCCCAGCGCCCCTCAGCTCCCCCCAAGCGCGCCCCTCAGCTCCCCCCACCCCAGCGCCCACAACCCCCACCCCAGTGCCCACAGCTCCCCCCCACCCCCAGCGCCCACAGCTTCCCCCAGCGCCAACAGCTGCAATGTGCGTTTTTTTTTCTTTTTTCTTTTTTTTTCTGGTAATATCGGGTTGTTTTTTTTACTTGTTCAAAGTTTTTTTTAGCTCTGTTTTCCTCTTATCGGGTTCAGCAATTTCAATCGTGCCTCCGTTCACAGTTTCACTTCATCCAGGTTCCTTCTTTTCCTTTTTTTTCCTGATAATTAAATCTGCTGCCTTTTTTTTCTCAATTGTAAATTGCAAAAAATGCCATAGAATATTTAATGGTTTTGTAAGTCTTGTAAATTGGTCTGCCATAGAATGTTTAATGTTCAATTGTAAATTGGTTTGCAAATGCTATTACGTTGTAGTTGCTGCAAATATTGCATACTTGCCAAAATGTTTTATAAGTCTTGTAAATTGGTTTGCTATTGGTTTTTGTTCTCAAATTGCTGAAGATTTATTTTGTCTAATTGATCTTGTTGCTACTAAAATCGTCGTGTATTATCTGTTGACCTGCATTTAGACATTTGCAATGTATGTATATCAATGGGGAATAGAAAAATGAAAAACATTTTTTTTTAAAAAAGAAGAAACAACGTCACACAATGTAATATGTGTGACATGGTTTCCTGGAAACCACGTCACACATAATATTATGTGTGACGTTGTTTCTCTGACTTTGTACGTCACTTGTTTATGTGACGTTAAAAGTCCATTTTCCATGTCACTTGATTCAATGTCCCCTGAAAAAGTGACGTGAAAACCCCCAAAATTTGTGACGTTAAAAGTACTTTTTGTAGTAGTGTAAGGACATCTGAAAAAACACTTTAAGATGTTGGATGGACAGAAAATTATTTTAGGATGTTATATGCAATTAATAGAATATTTAAAGGTGCTCAGTGCACTTTAACTTCATAAAAAATCAAGAGTTTATTCCCGTTTCTCATGAAATCATTCTATCAGAACCCAAGAGGGATCTCTGGCAACATTTTGGTGATTATATTTTGTAATAATAAACCTTAATCTCACGAAATTTCTTGTGAAAAATAACATTTCTCAAAAAAATTTAGAGCCTTTTCACGATGTATTACACGCAAAAGAAACATTATTCCTGTTACCAAGTAATTATCACTACTAGAGTTTTTTTCGCGAAAATCTCACATATTCATTAAGGTCATTATAAAATTCTCACTCAAATATCCCCGTATTTTCCCTTTTCTTGGAATGTCTAGGAGAATATTCTATACGAATTAAAAGGTTAAATTTTTCTATTCTCACAATTTTAACATGAATTATAAACTAGGGTTACAGTACAATTCTACATATAAACTCATATAAACTATGAAGTATTCCGCCAAAAGCATCAGACACCATAAGCTTTCATTAGATGCAAAATTACCATTGAAGTTTTTTAAATGGTGCAAAAGTACAATAGATGTTAAGTCAACTAATGTTGACCATTTAACAAATATGTCAATTAAAAAATTGTGCAAAAATATACATGATGTTTTCAAATTGTAATTTTAAGTCAACTAACGATGCCAGTTAACAATTATTTCAATTAAGAGAATGCTGTAAAAATACACATAAATTTCAAAATGGTAAGTTAAGTCAATTTTCAATGGCCATGACATATTTGCATAATTTGAAAAATTCCATGATTTTTGCATCTACAAGTTTTCTAAAAGATCAACGTTATTAGTTGATTTTACACCCATGAAGTTTTTGCACCCATAAAAATTTATGTTGCTAGATGCCCATGTCAAATATCCTGAGTACATTTGCACATTCATCCTACAAAATATTTTAATATTTTCATTTTCAATAAATTATACAATTCAAATTCAAAAGAAAATTTAGTATTCACGAAACATTTTCTCATGAAAGTTACAAATGTATTCCTCCTACTAATTTCAGAATAATTCTTATCACAATATCATTTGATGATTGAACTTTATTCTCCTAAAGTTTTCCAGGCGATTTAAATTCCAAAAATTATTGTTTCAACCATGCAAAATTTGTCAATGAGATACCGATAGTTTCCCATGGAGGATTCTGACTAACATAAAATGATCAAGTAAAGTGTCAGAAAGTGGAGCCGACAAGGATGATGGCTCTCAAGTAGGGCGTATTTGTTATGAGCTGTGATGAGTCAAATATGGTTTATTAGTTTAAGTAACTCTTCCAACAAATAGAAAAATTAGGCTAATCTTTTCATAGTAACTCTCTTTTTGAATTTGCACTACTAACAATATATATAGACAGACTTACATCGATTACACGTAGATTAGTGGCTTTTAAAATTTGATGGTTGAAGTCTAACATGGCAGTGACACATCACAATCTAGAAAAAGTGGACAAAGCAGTCCCACTCACACTGAAACGGAGGAAAAGTTCTGTCGATGGTTTCAAGAAAAGAAGGTTTTTCTGTATATAAAAAATTGATAGAAGGGAATTGCCAAATTGGTACAAATTCCATGCACAACACAATTTATCTAATAAAACATGATGTGAATTTCAGACACCATCCATGTGAGAAATAATATTATTACTTTATTAGAAGCCTCTCCTTGTTTGACCAATATACTTATCCTGTCCACGTATATGTGATGTCTCAGACAGAAAGTGACTTGAGAATTTCATGTTTGGGTTAGGTGTTAATTGGATATGATAGAAAGGTCCCAATTATGCGATTTATCTATCACAGCGAATTTCATGCACTGTCTCTGTCTAAACGTGTATTTAGTAAGATTCAAAAATATGAGTTTCATAATGAATTATGATAGGTTTTTTGTAAATTTTCATTATTTTGTTGTTTTGAAATTTTCAGAAATCATTAGTGATTTGTTTACTTGTTTTATCAGCAGCAATATCTTACTCAACACCAATATTTCATTTAAGACTATATTTAAGTGAAGAATATTTCTTTTTCTTTTTTTATATAACAGAGGAAAGAGATTAAAAAAAAACTAATCTAAGGCTGAGATTCCCTTGATGGGGAGCAATATGAAGCCCAAATGGAAGCGATAGATAACGCTCATTCACTAAGCAAAAGTATCTACAACATTATTCTCTTCTATTCCACAGAATTCCAACCTATTAACCTGCCACTCTCTTTGTAACAAATGATGATTCTCCACGATGAGATTTCAGTCTTTGTTATTATCATTATTACTACTCCTTCCAGTCCTAATTATAAGATCAAGTTGACTTTTGTAGACAAATTAATGATGTAAAATAAACCACTTTAAATTATGTATATATACCTAATACCTTTTTTCTAAAAACTAATTAATATTACTCATAAAATAATATATAATGTAATTATATGTAGCATATGTTAAAATTTAAAGGTCTATTTTACTTCCTTCATCTCCACAAAAAAATTAATTTAATCTTATAATTAAGACCGAAAGGAGTATATTTTATTAGCTTGACCGCTACATAGCAATCACTGCACAAAATAATTTTACGGTTTCCTCCATCCCAAGCCCTTTTTAATGCAGGAAGACAAGCCCATATCCCTGAAAAAAGAGAGCATATCCTCATCCCCAGGTTCATCATAAAGGCTTTGTGAAGAGACACTCTGTGATATGAAATATAGCCTCCAGATCCTCCATGATTGTTGTCGTATCCACCTTACAATAACTCATCCTCGCTCCTCTAACTCGCTATTGTCCATGTTTCGAACTTTTAATCATAAACCCTTAATACATGTATTAGCCAAATGATCTTAAGAAAGTCTGCTAAAATAGCATTAGACCTGGCTAAAGAATATATCCATAGAGCTCATTTGCTTCTTTCTTTTTTCTTTTTCTTTTTCTTTTTTTTTTTGAAAATTGCCTTTTTAAAAAGATCACTTTTGCAGAATTTTACAATATTCTTTAAACTTTTTGAAAATTATCAAAATTAAATATGAAGAAAATAAATTTAAAAAGTAATATATATATATATATATATATAGTTATTTGGGAAATCCAACAAAAATGAAAAAGGACAAATCAGTCCATTGAATTTGGAAAATCTCAAATCAGACCCAAGGAAGAATATGGGATTTTTATATATTACCAAAAGACACAAATGACATCAATATTTGAAGTTGTAAATTATTAACATGAGTTTAAAAATAGTTATTATTAGGTTTTGAATTGTTATGTTGAAGTTGAGAACCCTTATACAATACCTTGTCAATTACTAATGGAAAAAGTTGAAATTTGTGAATTGTTAATATGAACTGAAAAATTGTTATAATTAAGTTGAAAATCCCTTTGTTGACCATGTAAATATTTACGATGTATTTGACAATTATATGAGTATTTTAAAAATTTAAGGGACTAATTTTTCTTTTTCAATTTTGAGAGGGATTTTTGTGAGATTTTCCCATAATTTTGATAAATTACCTTAAATATCTTCGGAAAATAACATGGTATGACAGATAATTAAATACTAAAGAATTTTAAATACCAAGATATCATAAAATCTAAAAAAATTAAATAAGAAATAACTACTTTTCCATTATTATAACCAAATTCAAAATAATTCATGTCTTTTAAAATTACTTATTTTTTTAGTTTAAGCTATTCGGCTCATAGTCTAGGTTATCTAGTCATTTTATTGATTTTGAGAAACAATCATAGAATGACAATTATTTTAAAAAATAGATAACATAACATCAGGATAAATCTTATATTTTTTTCATTTTGAGAAACAGCGTCTATATATTTTTGAAATGACATATGTTTTTTTTTAAAAGTCATGTGCCTATAAATTAAGAAATTTATATAAAGTGTTATGTTGGGAGTTATAACATTAAAAGCAACTAAAATGATGTATATTTAATTCATGAATGAAAACATATGTGACTATAATCAAAAGTCTGGTAACCACAACTTGATGAAAGATTTTGTTAATATAAAGAAACCCTTACATACTAGAAGGGTATTACTGTTTATGTGAAAAGTTATATGCAAATAAATATCGGATCATGAAGATTATTTGTTGATATGTTGACAAAAAAAGATGTGTTGATTCATAAAATAATGACACATGCTTATGACATATTCATATTCAAATGTAATGCTTTATGAGGAATCACTTCAAGATAGCACTCATTGTCTATAAATGCCACTTACCATCATTCCATTGATAAAGGAATATCAAAAACTCTTTACCGTTATTTTTTAGTGCACCATAAATAAAGTCAAATTATTATTTTAGAAAATTATAGTTGTATCAATTTCAGTTTTGAAGGTGCAATTCATACTCAAACAAAAAAAGGTGCAATACATACTATTAAGTTTTCATTCTATCCCACTGAAAATTTGTCATCAACTCAATTTGCACATAAAGATTGTAATATGATGGGGCAATTAATCCAAAAGAAAAAATTTTCCCAAGATATCCATCTCTTCTTCTAGAAGATCTTCATATGTATAATCATTGCCACGGATATATAGATATAAATACGTATATATATATATATATAATAACAATCAACACCAATTAATTTCACGTTAATTGATGTAGGTGCTTTCAAACTCACTCATTGCATATGCATAATTTGTTGTAACATTAGCTATCTTGTTTTATTTTATTTTAAGTTGTTTGAGTTGATTCATTAATTTTGTTTATTTTCGAAACTGAAATTAATTATTATTTCTAATCTAAACTAGACTATGCCTCTTTTAATTAATTTGAAATGATGATATTTAATATAATAAAATCCCCTAGCTAAATAATGCACCGCATTGATATTTTATTAAAATCTTAAATAAATAATTTAAATTTGTATAAATGACTCCCTAAATGTATTACAATATATCTCAAATCTATTAAATATGGGGAATTATCAATTATGTGTGTGTATGTGGTGATAGACACAATATTCTTCGTGTTCCCTAGATTGCCTTCGTGATTTTCGGTTCATCGGTGTCCAAACATTTTTTTACAGGGACGCATAATTGTTCTCATTTTCTCATCATACTACTTATCATGAATGCCCTTGAAAAGATGACCATAGAACATTTAAAATCTTTTACGTATTTATTTTCCAAAAATAAATATATCTGTAACTTATGGATCATGTGTATAGACACTTTACATCGGGCGCCTCATCAATACATTTCATCTTTTACATATATGTAGGAGAAATGTGTTTAATAATTCAACCTGGAAACGTCAAATCAGATTTCAATATATTACGAATATAAAAAACATTTTTAAAAAAATCTTAAAACTCGACCAATTATGTGCAGTATGAGATTTCAATATACCGAAAATGCTTTCTATATAGGATTTACAGTATGAGATAAGTACATAAAACGAGATCAATCTATATAGTTGTTCTAGTGGTGTAATGTGTCGTTAGATTCTGTAAGGTTTAGAGTTCTAGATGAGATACTTGTGTTAGGAGGGGAAGCCATGAACCTCGAAACTTAAGTAGTCAGTTGCTCAGGTACCCGGTAATATGATACAGAAAAAGCCATTATTGTCCATTGATATATATATATATATGTATATATAAAGTACTAGTTATGTGAAGATGCTTTTCTTATGCTAATTCAAAGATGTTATATTTTTTGTATGACTAACATGGCGTATCAATTGTTTGAGAAGGAATGAATATTTTATTGTTTAATGAAACTCTTGATGTAAAGTGTTCACATGAATAAAAGAATTACTATTTTGTACCAAATTTAAAAAGTTAAGATTTTTGTGAAATCCGTAGGTGAACAGCCCCACGAAAATGTAAGATTATATGAAAAGCGAATATATAAAATATTCTCTTTAAACTCAACTAATTATGTCTCTGTTTGGATTTTATCAACATGATTTATTATGTAAAGAAAGTATGTGTGAGAGAAGTATTTATTTCTCTTTAGGTGAACGGCTAATTCAAAAGGCTATATGTTTTTTAAGACTAATAGGGCTCATTAAATAATTGAGAAGGAATTGATAATATATTGTTTAATGAAAACTGTAGATAGGATCGGAAATAAGGAGTTATTGTATTATAGTCAATATAAAAATTTAAGATTTTATTGAAAGCAGTAAAACCCTCGTGTATAGTTGGTAGGTACGTAGTATTTACTTTTTTAAGAAAAACATATGAATTAAAAATATATACTTTTCATTTTAAATTATGTAATATATAATGATTAATTTATTATAAAATTAAAATATTGAAGTGTTTTTTAAAGCCACAATTAGAGGCAGTAATATAGCTACCATGCATGAGAAAACAATAAATAGATAACAATATTTTAATAATATTATATAATGGAGAGGCCTTAGCCGATGATAACAAACAATGAATTTCTTATATTGATACATGATTTTTTATTACTGTTTTTTGTATCACTTTAGCCACCGATATTCACTACCACATTATCGTAATCTAGTTCTTTTTATATCAGTCTAATAAATAAATTATATATTGTTCAAAAAAACAGTTAAAGTTAGTCGAAGGTGATAAAACAAAAGTAAGAAATGAACTTTTTTCCTAAACATTGTCATTATTTTTTTTGGGAGGGGGGGGAGAAAGTATGAAAGAGAATGTGTTATGGAAAAAATAATTAGGAGAAAAACTAGAATTCGTTCAAGGTAAAAATGGTAAAAACACATTAAATTAAATGCTCAAACAACCTCAAGTAAACTCTTATAAAAAAGATTAAGAGAATTTGAACTCTAAGTGTTTATAAAACGGACTGCAAATATTTAATAACTAGCCACAAAATACATCTTAAAATAACTCATTACTAAATAATTAGTCAAGGAATTTTTCATTTAGCCACAAAATACATCTCTATTTTGTCGTAATGTGTGCAAACTAATATTTGAAATTATAATACAAACTGGCATTTATTTTAACAGTTCATTGTAAGAACTACCATTAAATATTGCTTTCATATTTTATTAAAAAAATGAAAAGCATACTTGACAATCTTTGTTACAAACCATCACATAAAATATATATTATATTTAACAGTTCATAAGAACTACCAAATATATTAATACTTGACAGTTACTAAGTAATAACCATCAAGCAAGTATTGCATTCAATCGGTTTGTCTTCCCAACGTTGTTTGACCTTCGCTCAACATGATAACTAAATACCTTTTCAAAACCCTTGAACCACCATTGCGTGTTACTGCTCTTAGTGCCTTATTACAAATGTTAAGAGAGAAATATCATTGTAGTTTGAAAAAAGAGTTAAGAGAGAAGAACATACAAAAATTTATAATGATTTGGTTTATCATATAATTTACGTCAAATTCCCAGAGCACGTATGTGGGTTTCCACTATAATTTGTGATAGTATAATGGGCTCTTAGTGTCTTAGGACAAATGTTAGTGTAATAATTACAAACATCGTAATCACTCCTCCTTACTAATTGTAAGGTTACAATGTTAACTTATGATATCACGATATTTAGTCACTTAATAGAGGGATGAACTTTGAATAGGGTATATAAATTTTCTCTCTAAAATGGGCTAGTCTTGAAAAATTTAAAGAACATAGTTTGAATTTTGAATAGTAGAGGATCTAATAATATAGATCAAATTTTGTGTGTGTGTTCTTTTACTTTTCTTATATCAAGTGCACTTCCTTTCACAGAAAAACTTAAATTTTGTTACCACCAAAAACTTGGTTCAACTGGAAACTCAGTAGTGTTAAATACTTGGTGGTAGAGCTTTGCCGTCCTTGTGGTCCTACTCGGCTCAATCCAGATTAGTCCGGACCCCTGATAAACCCTTCGAGTTAAAAGGAGGTAGGTCCAAGATACCGGATACTCCACATGAAAAAAACTTGAGTTTGTTCTTATGGCGTAAAATTCTTTCTATTGGAGTATCTTTCCTTTAAAATTTGAGTCAGTAGATAGGTGAAGCCATTTTATGTGTGTCTGACAAAAAGTCGGTTTTGAGAACTTCACTATCTGTTTGAACTTTAAATCTAACTTGCTTACATGTAAAGAATGTTTTGATATTTTTCTAATACATACACACACATATATATATTGATCTTTAAACACTCTTTTAAAAAAATAATCTTCACTTGAGATCAAACTCACAAATCCAAAACAATAAGGCTGGTGACAATAATTTTTCTATCATGAAGATTTATCCTCATATTTAAGACGTAAATATCTTTTAGTTATAACTCGGATGTGGTCTTTGACTCGGATATTTTTTACCAGTGAGATTTACCTTCACATTTGAAGCATAAGACATATGCTTCTTCTTTGAGTTATGATCCACATAATAATATAGACTTGAATAATTTTTAAATCACAAGACTTATCTATATATTCAAGGCACAATGTATATGGCTCATCAAAAACTATGACTTCGATAAACTAATGATTTGAATAATTTTTTTATCACTAGATTTATCCCCATATTTGAATAGCAAATGAAATTTTTTATTATCAACTTTGACTTGGATAAATTTTGACTCAATACTATGATACTCATACTTGAGGCAGAAGACAAGTTCTTGAAATTTGTGATTATCCGAATATCCACAATGACTTCGATATCATGATTCTTCATTGAATCTTGACGTATATCTTATGGATTTATCTTAATATGAAATTTTCCTGCAAAACAAACTCTTTTCTAGTTTTGTTATCATCAAAACATTAAATCTAACACTCTCCCCTTTTTATATGATGACAACTTAGATGCAACAAATTAATGCAAGAAAAAATTTCTAGATATGCTAAACAAAATGAATAAAATTCTAAGCCAAATAGTTCACATATATAGAACCAAGTAAATCATATAACTTTCATATAAGTATTTCTGTTGCTTACAAAAGCTAGTTAATCAATATACTATCAACTTTTGTTCAGATTAGCTGATCAATTCTTACACATACCTCTGACTATAGATACACTTTACTGTACACAAGCCAGAACAATAATCAGAGGCATATGTTCAGACTACCTTTAGCCCAATAAACATATCAAGCATTAGAACAATAACTTCAAATATTTTCATTAGTTGGTGAGGAATTTAATTTGAAACGAATGCCAAAATAATAAAGCAGTTTACATCTATATTTTATTATATTTCATTATTTCCTTCAATTTTGATAGGACGTTTCAACCTCACATATGATCAATTTTGATTTAACCTTTGCCTAAACGAGCCTTGGAGGTTAAGATCAAAATTAATCCAAGGATTGCAATATAGGTTGCAACCCCGGGTCGTTTCACTTGAGGAGTCTTTTAACCTACCTAAACTAGCTAAACGCAATTAAAACAATAAAAGGTGTGGGGGTTTTGGTTTGAAAATTCATTTAATAAAACTGTTGACAAATGTAATTACTTGTCTTTGGTATTTTAGATTAATGAGTGAAAAGAGTTTAGATTAGGGGTGATTTTATAAAATGGGCTTTCATAGTGTTTCGGTGGCTCTTACGCTTCATTAAAATTGATATTGGGAGTTAAAAGATTCACCAAGTATAATTGAAAAATCCCCAAGCAACCACTAGGGGTCCACTAGCCCTAATTAATGACTAATCAAGCAACCACTTTCTTAGCCATTACTTAGGGTTAGTGTTAAGCTCCACTTGGTGTGTGTTGGAACTTGAGTTTTGAAAACCAATTCCTCTCAAGAATGTGCAACCACAATATTCAATTGGATAAATTAAGCTACATAATCTAGCAACCACTACAAATCATATAGCATCACAAATCCAATATGAAATTTAAACATAAACATCATTCAATTAACATAACTCAATATCCAACACAAGTATTCCAATCCATATACAATTAGAAAGGAAAATCATGTCTCAAATCCAAATATAAAAAGATAAATGCAACCACACAACTCAATACATAAGGAAAAGAGCATGAGGAAACAAATAACTCCCCTATTTTGCCTATTGAAACTCAAGCCACCTTCACACCACCAAAGCACCGAGATTCTAGCCTCTTATTGATGAAATTTCGAGCTCAAGCACTCTCCCAAGTGTAAACATCATGGCTGGACGAAAATGGAAGGATGAAGGAGGAATGTAGTGGAAATGGTGAAGGGAAGAGCAATAATGCAGAAAATCAGCAAGATAAATGGTGAAAATGAGTGGAAATGGTGAGGATTTGAGTGGGAATTATGGAGTACAAGAGGAACCCTAGGAGAGGCTTGTGTTTTCGAGCTTGGGAGGCTTAGAGAATGACTTTTGAGCTTATATACAACTTAATACACAGCCCTAAAACCCTAAAATCGCGACAGTAAATTTTACTGTCAAGACACGTTCGCCGCGGAGGACACATTTTTCCGCCACGGCAGACAAGACAGAGTGGGCAAGAATAGTTCACCATGGCAGACAGATGTGTCCACTACGGCATACCATGTAGAGGGGCAACCCTTTCTTGTGCTCCGTCCAGAATTCTTCTCCTCAACTTGGCTGTTCAATTGGACATGTTTCTTCTATGATCTGCACATAAAAATGACCTAAAAGTAGCATCAAATGTCCTTGAATATTGGTTAATCAATAAATCATGCTAATTATGCCCAAATTGCCCTTGATTAGTATAAACTCCTACAAGGTATGCACAAGTCAGATTTTGTTCTAATTAGGCACAATTACCCCAAGAACATGCAATAATCCAATGATTTTAACTATGAAAAACATATAAAAATATGGTGCAATCAAATTTAAAGAAACGCCATTAACATTTTACCCATATTTGAGTCTGAGCATGTTTCTTCCTTCATAAATGTGAAGACATATTTTAAGTTCAGGTTTATGGATATATTCACAAGCATTGGGTGCTAGACTTTAAGCAATTTGGAAGTAGGTGTTAATCTTTCTTGCATGTAGCTCAATGCATCCCTACATTCAAGATTCATTTAATGTTATTATGCGTTTATGTGAAACTATAAATTCATTTTAATTCTTTTCGGGCACTGATTGCACCATATTTTTATACACTTTTCATTGATAAAATCATTAGATTATTGCATGTTCTTGGGGTAATTGCACTTAATTAGGTTCATTTCTGAATTTTGCACACTTTGTTGGAGTTTGTTCTAGTCAAGGGCAATTTGGGCATAATTAGTATGATTTATTGTTTAACCCATTTTCAAGAACATTCTGATGCTACCTTAGGTCTATTTTATGTGCAGGTCATAGAAGAAAATACCCAAATTAAGGAGCCAAGTTGCAGCGAAGAATTCTAGACGGAGCAGAAGAAGAGAATTAAGGAAGAGGTAGAATCATCCGTACTTCGCCGCGGCCTCGCTGCGGCGAGGAAGCCAAATCCAAGCAGAAAGCTCTGTTCCTCGCCGCGGCGAGCTGACGGCGAGCTCAGAGGCAAAGTTCCAGAAAGCTCTGTTGCTCGCCGCGGAGAGGCCACGGCGAGCCCCCGATATCAGCAAAATTCTGACGCGATTTGTTAGGGTTTTTGAGCAGTATAAATAGATCCAAACACCCCCACCTTCAGAATCTAAGCCTTCTCTGCCCGAAAATCAGCCCTCTCCTAGGGTTCCTCTTGTTTTTCTTCATTTCCTCATCCAATTCCTCACATTTCCACTCATTCTCATCCCCTCTCCTGCTGATTTTCTTGTTCTTCCTTCTTCTACCTTCCATTTCCACTCCACATTTCCTTCTATCTTCTTCATTCATGGAGGCTATCATCATGGGTCCTCTTGGGCACGAATTTGAAGACATGAGAGGCTAAGTTCTTGGTGCTTTGGTAGTGTGAAGGTGGCTCTAGCTTCATGGACCAACATAGGGGAGTTTCTAGTTTACAATTTCTTATTTCCTTTGTATTTGGCTTCTACTCTTTTGTATTGGTCTTGTATTTGGATTTAAGACTTGGGATATGTGGTTGCTATCTATGTTTGTGAACTATATTGTGTATGCTTTGAATTGAATGTGATTGAGATACAATTTCCTATCTACTTGTGGTTGTATTCTTGGTTGTAGCCATTTTAGTGGTTGCTAGTGGTTATAGTCAATTTCTTCCATGCATGATGATGTGGTTGCATTTCATGAGAGTTAAATTGCATTTGTTTCAAGGCATTTCACAAACCAAGTGGATCATCACACTAACCCTAAGTAATGGGTATGAAAGTGATTGATAGATTAGTCATTAATTAGTGCTAGTGGACCCCTAGTGGTTGCTTGGGGATTTTTCAATTAGACTTGGTAAATTAAACTCCCACTTATCATTTTGAAAGAAGCGTTTGAGTCACCGAAACACTATCAAAGCCCATTTTATAAAATCACCCCTAATCCAAACTCCTTTCACTTTTCACTTATTAATCTAAAACATCAAAAACAAGTAAATGCTTTTGTCAATAGTTTCATTAAATGAATTTTCAAAATCAAACCCCCATACTTTTTATTGTTTTAATTGCATTTAGTTAGCATAGGTAGTTTAGAAGGACTCCTCAAGTGAAACGATCCGGGATTGTGCCACTTTACACAATCCTTGGTAATTATTGTGATTTTAACCCCAAGGCGCATTAGGCAAAGGTTAAATCAGGCACCTTTTATCTTTTTTTCTCTAATAACTCATATATTGTATATGTTACTTCTTTGTTTCATTACATCTATCTAAACTCCTCACTTTGCTTCTCACTCATTTGTCATGCCATCACTTCTCTGTCACTTAGTATGTAAATAGAGAGAGCATGCTCAAATCATACCTTTTAGACAATTACTCAAACCTCAAGATCACTCAGTTCTTCATCAAAGTTAATCAAATGTTCTAAAAGGATGTCATTCATTTATATAGTCTACACTCGCAAGATATGAAGGAAGTTTAATCTGTCAACATGGTTTTACTTGATGAGGAGGTACCTCTATTCTAATTGATTGCTTCCACATTATTTCAGTTGTTCCTCATACCTTTAATTATTGATCATTGTGTTAAGGGGAATCATCGCTTGCTTCTTTGGAGTCAGATGAGGTGAGGGGAGATTTTTTATGGAGTCTTTTTTGAGGTTCATGTTACAACATGTAAGATTTAGTTCTTGGGGGGGGGGGTTTGAGCGTGTCCATGAAATGTTTCATTTTGCCTTTACCCCAATTTTCTATTATCCATGAGAATGTTGCTCGTTCCCATAATCACGTTTGATATCTCTTAGTGACTTATGTATGATAATGGATATAATGGTCAATAATTAATCTCTTATGTTTAATGTATCTTTGTTTCTTTGAATACTAATAATATGATAATCTAATGTGAATAACTTGCATTTAAAATAGGTTTTTCTGGCATTGTATGTCACATCTCATCCATGGGCTTAGTAGTATATAGAGATTACTAAGAGAAAGAGTTGGTTCTCATGCTTGAGACTTGCAAGAAAACTTCTTACAAGTATGAGATCTATGCACTTGACTACTTTAATATTCTTTGTATTGTTCTAATGTTTGGTGTCCTTTATTATTTGTTAGAGCTAAGGATCAAGTGAATTGCTAATTTTGTAGTTCAATATTTCAAGATGTTGATGTTAAGCTTATAGCAAAGAAAGAAGAAACCAATGTGGTTTTTTGTGATGGTTTATTAAGTTTTCTCTAAACACTTCACTAAGATAGGTTATTAATTTAACTTTACTTTATGAATTGAAAGACAGTTATATCAATGCTCCTTTAATCTTGAACCTTCACTGCTCATGCGTAGGTTGCCTAATTGTCAATTTGTTGATTGATGCAACATACATGGAGGTTGATTCGCCTATTCATTAAGTGCATTAGATCAAACAACTACTGATTAACTAATAGAAAAGGCTCTTTCCATTCATTATCTTTTTTGTTGTTATGGATGACTATAAATATCAAGGACAAATTCAATGCTTTCCCTCATGTTTGGCATGGTTTTTATCACGCTTTCTTGGCTTCTTAGCCATGACTTATTATATTTCCTATTTAGAGAAGACTTTTATAGGAGCTCGGTTATCATGTGGTGGTTATAATTGATTATTATATACTTTTGTCTACTCATAGGGAATTAGCATTTGTTCTAGGCTATTACATAGGAATTTAGGCACTTTTATACTTAGGGTCCAATAATATTAAGTTAGTTGCATATTCATTTTAATTAGATCATTTTAGGGTAATAACTCATGCATTTGACATTTCTGGATTTGAATTACTTCACATGTGCTTAAAATTTCCATTGTAGGAGCAAAGAATGAGGATCAAAGTAAGAAAAAGGAAAGAAATTTTGAATTGATGGCAAAGACACAACATATTAGGAAACCAAATTGATTGATTGGGCCTAATGGGTTGGCCTCTAAACTTTCCTAATTGGTAAAATCAACCAGAATAAGAAACTACCTATATCAATCGGATTGGTTGATTGGATTAGAATATTTCATATTTATTATTTTTTACCAGAATAGACAACCATAGGTTGATTGAGGTTAAGAAGCTTCCTAATTGATTATTCTAATCACAACTTCCTATTTTGACTGTATTTCTTGAGATTGAGTGATTAGGTCTTCCCAAAATCTTTCCTAATTGCTGTTGGCAGTCAGAAAAGGAAACTCTAGGCTGTTTTGAGTGATTTTAAGTTTCTTTTTGTGCCATATCATGAGAGAGGATGAATTTATACATATACACTCTCATATTCTCTCCCAGTCTGTTCTCTCTTCTTCTTCTCTATTCTCTGGCCGAAATTTATCCTAACACTACAATCTTGAGGAGCTATCAATTCAATATGCATGTTGTTGCTTTGAGAGCATGAGTGGCTAAGAATCTTTGTGTTGATCTTGATGGAAGAAAGTAACAGGAGCTTCATCGCCTTAATTGGGGAGCTTTTAGTTCCTTTTCCTTGTCTAATTTCATTTATGTAATCCGATCATTCATGTTCTAGTTTACATGTATGTTAATAGAACAAGTGTTGTTTTGATCACCATACTTTTTAATGAGACTCTTATATGTTATGTGTGTAATCAAATGATTTCTTTTATATGTATAAACCTAGTCTTTGTTGATTGATGTGGTAGAATTTTTCATTTACTTTGGACTGCTAGTTTGTGTTGGATGCATGTATGATTGTATGTGTATTTAGCCATTAGATCCATAATTGAAAGGCCAAATTAAACTTTCAATAAGAGACTCATCATCGATTTTTTAAGAGCACTCATTGACAAGTTGGGAATTGATAATTGCCTCTTTGATTATTGTGAAAGCGATGCGCCAAATCAATTAGTTAATTAGGTTAATTGGACTAAAGCGACTGCTTTAGGTTTTGACATTAGAACTTGGATTTAGGACTCCCATATCATCTTAGAAGCTAGGAAGGTTGCCCGATTCTAGCAAGAGACCCATGTTCATCTCATAAGTTTTCAAATATATTTTACTTGCTTTCTTATAAATCAAAAATCACAAAAATAAGTAGCTTAGTTTTCCCTAATCAAAATTACAAAACCCCAATTTTATTTTCTTTCATGCATTTAGTTAGTCTAAGTAGTCAGTTAATCGACTCCACGTAAGAAGATCCGGGAGAGCACTACTTGTGCAATCCTTGTATATTTAATTTTGAATTTGCATCCTAAGCTGAATTAGAAAATTTACAAATCATGTGGACTTTAAAATTGTTAGTTGTTTTAAAAAAATCATCTTGAAAGCCTAAACATCAATGTATTTTTATCTGAGAAGGTAGAATTGAGATTGAATCAACTAAAGACTAGAAAACTCTCTATGCCAAAAATGATTTGTAAAATGCTAATACAATGCAACAAGTGGTTGCATAAGATAATAAAGTTATAACATCTCATTTGTCCCAACATTTCACAAAAGCACC